>CM076582.1:107658548-108861149 GCA_034641835.2 Pinus albicaulis
AAACAGAGGAAGCAAAGTTCCTCAACTCAACACAAAGAAATGAGAAATTTGGACAAAGAGGATATGGAGAAAAGCTATGTTTCTATTAACCATAAAAATGACAATAAAAATTACAAACTTCTTCAGAACTACAGTTCTGGAATAACTAAAAACTCCATACTCTGTTTTTACAACTACGTTTTAACAAGATTAGTTATTGAAACATGTTTCAGCAAAAATGTTTCAACAACGGTGAACAATCCTTTGCAGTAATAGTCTGAAAGTTTTTCTGTCAGATACCCTTCTGCTCGAAAAACTCTGGCGAGCTTTCTGTTTTCTTGTTGTTTCTTCTGCTCTGTCTATTTCTCTACCTTCAAACTCTCAAAACAACTTCTTCTATTTCTTCTAACCTTAAAATGAACTGTTGTTCATCATATTTATAAGAAAAAACATATTTGACTTATAATATTAAAAAATACAAAATATCTTCTGATCTTTATCTGCGTATTGAATGCAGATAGGCGGTGGGAGTTAACGTGCTGGGTTTTGGTAAATAAAATCGGCTGTCTACAGGCTCAATAACTTCTGCAAATTTAATGCACAGTGGAGTGCAATAAATAAAGCATGACTTTCAGGCATCCGATATTTTTGAAATATCTACAGCGGATCTGATTTCTCTATCCATTGTTGTATTGGTTGGAGGTCAGTTAACACTCCCCTTAATTTTATTCACAGTTTTCACCATACCAGACATTCTAGTGATCAAAGCTTTCTTTATAATGGTTTATGAAGATAAATGCATTGTGTTCTACGTACAGGTGTATGACAATCTGCCATTGATAGCAAATTCCCCGCTCAGTGGTGGTGTCTATATGCTTTGTCCTATTATGAAAAACAGAGTTTTTAGACAATTCTATCACCGAGCTATTGTCACAATAAATGGTTGTGCCCTTTTCTTGTCCATGACACAAATCTCTGAGAACTCTTCTGTTGTGCCCTTGGCATCTGTACAACATTGCTTTTATACTCTCTGGTAATAAGCCTAGTGGTTGCTTATGCCCATGAGATGGCTCCCGATCCCATATGAAACACATATCTTGATGTGCTCTTCCTATCATCAACACTTCCAGCCCAATCACTGTTAGTGTAACATGTCAACATGAAACTTTCAGAAGAGGAGTATAAAATACCAAACCCCTTCGTTCCATTCACATACCTTATAATCCTCTTGGTTGTCTTCCAATGAGTCTCTTTCGGTATTTCCATAAATATGGAGATTAAACTCACAGAATGAATTATATCTGGCCTAGTTGCAGTCAAGTACATGAGGCTGCCAACTATGCTCTTGTACAATATTGGATCGAAATCCTTGCTATTGTCTTCTTTGCTCAATCTCAACCCCATTACAATTGGAGTCACAGCTGCTTTGCTATTCTGGATGTTGAATCTTTTCAACACTGCTTCTACATATTTGACTTGGGAAATAAAAACGCCATTTTCACTTTGGTCTACTTCAATTCCAAGAAAATATCTTAAGAAGCCCAAGTCAGTCATTTCAAATTCACTTTTCATGACTGCTTTAAAATCTGCAATGAGAGAAACTTCATTGCCAGTAAAAATTAAATCATCTACATATAAAACAATAATAAGTATCTTACCGTCATTCTCCTTTATGTAGAGTGTGGGTTCACCATCACACTTCTCAAACCCATTCTCAATCAAGTAAGCATCTATTCTGCTGTACCATGCTCTTGGAGCTTGCTTCAACCCATAAAGAGCCTTCTTCAGTCTACATACTTTATGCTCTTGGCCTTCATCTTCATAGCCTGGAGGTTGTTCAACATATACCTCTTCTTTTAACACTCCATTCAGGAATGCAGATTTAACATCCATCTGATAAATCTTCCATATGTGTTGTGCCACAATAGACAACACTGTTCCATCCTTGCTACTGGTGCAAAGGTTTCGTCATAGTCTCTGCCTTGTTGCTGCTTATAGCCTTTCACAACAAGTCTTGCTTTGTGCCTATCGATCTTTCCTTCAGCATTACTTTTGGTCTTATAGACCCACTTAACTCCAATGACATCTTTGCCTTCAGGAAGGTCCATTAACTCCCATGTTGTACTCTTCTCAATTGCACCAATTTCTTCATTCATTTCTTCTATCCATTGATCTTCATTTACATCATCTTCAAAATGAATTGTGTCATCAACATGACAATACAAAGCGAATAATGAATTCAGACCGGTATTGTTACTTACCTCTCCTTGTTCATAAATCTCACTCAGATTGCTGAATCTTGGTCTTCTTGGTGTGCTTGGAGTTCCATTCGAACTTGAGGGCATTTCTGATCCCTATGGTGTGCTTGGAGAAGCACTTCCTTGACTTCTCAAGGCTGTTCGAATTCCATATTGTGGTGTGGTTTGTTGTACTTGCTATGGTGGAGGAGGACCCACCAAGGAAGGATTATTTGCTGCTGTCCCTTCCTCTTCTTCTTCGTGAGACACAATTGTCTTCACGTTCACTGTCTTCTCTAAGCTTCCATCCCAAGCTTCATCTTCAATGAACTGCACATCTCTGCTTACTATCAATTTCTTGGTGGATGGATTAAAGAGTTTGTATGCATTTGACTCATCATAGTAGCCAATAAAGACACACTTCTCCCCCTTACTGTCAAGCTTCTTCCTTAGCTGATCCGGTACATGTGCATATGCTACACAACTGAATACTCTCATGTGAGTGACAGTTTGCTTTTGTCCACTCCATGCTTCTTTTGGTATTTTGTTCATGAAAGCTTTATTTGGGCATCTGTTCAGGATGTAAACTATGCAAGTGATAGCTTCAGCCCAATACTCATGCAGCAAGTGTTTTTCCTTTAGCATACTTCTGACCATGTCCAGAATGGTCCTATTCTTCCTTTCTGCAACACCGTTTTGCTGAGGTGTATAACTCGCAGTAAATTGCTTTTGTATGCCATTCTCTCTGCAGAAACACAGAAAGTATTTGGAGATGTACTCTCCACCTCTATTTGTTCTGAGAACTTTGATATAATGCCCACACTACCTCTCAACAAGAGTTTTGAAGTGGCGGAATTTCTCAAACACTTCACTCTTATGTTTCAACACATACACCCATGTCTTTCTGGTGTAATTATCAATGAAAGTTAAAACATATTTATTTCTAGCAAATGATGGTATTTGCATTGGTCCACACACATCAGAGTGAAAAATTTCCAAGGGTGCTTTTGCCCTTATACTCTTTCCTGCTGGAAATATTTCGATGTGTTGTTCGCCCACGATACAACCTTCACAAAGGTTGTCCGGCTTCTCAATCAATAGAAATCCCTTTACCATTTCCTTTCTGTGCAACAGATTCAAGCCTCTGAAATTGAGATGTCCAAATCTCAAGTGTCACAACCAATTCTCATCTTTCACTTGTTCTTGAAAGACTTCTCGTGTTACAACTGCAATAGTTCTTGCTTCCTTCAAATTTTCCCTGAGTTTGAGAGGAAACATTCTATTGCTGGTCATCTGCACCTCTGCAATGATCTTCTTACTTGGAGGTATGTCTCTAATTGTACACACATCATTTTTGAAGAACACATTATAACCTTTGTCTATGACTTGTCCAATACTCAAAAGATTACATTTCATAGCAGGTACATAAAATACATCTGGCACAATAATCTGTTCTCTATTTCTTGCTAAGATACTGACTCTGCCTTTACCCTTGACAGATATCTTACAATCAGCTCCTATTCTTACCTTAGATTTAACATTTTCATCTATATTGGCAAACATTGCAATGTTTCTAGTCATGCGATTACTACAACCTGAGTCTAAGAACCACAAATATTCTTGTTTGTCTTGTGCAATGTTACATGTTAACAACACAATATTTGGATTCTTATCTTCTTCATTTGCAAAAATAGCATTTTTCCTGCTATTCATGTCATTTTTCTTTTTCCTACATTCATTGGCATAGTGCCCATATTTCTTACAGTAATGACATTGGACTTGGGAATTGTCATACCTTTGTCCATGAGCTTGTTGTTTGCTTGAACCTTCATCTTGGTTCTGATTGCAACTCCTTCCGCTTGTGCTAGCAGGATTATTTCTGCCTCTATTTTGGCTTCTTCCACGACCTCTGTTATTTGCTTTTCCTCGACCTCTTCCTCGGTCGAATGAAATCTGAGTCTCGAACGCTTGCTCCAAAGAGGAATCTGTTCCTCTACTCAATCTGTGTTCATGAGACATAAGAGAAGCACTTAGTTCATCTACTCTGAACTGTGAGAGATCCTTTGTCTATTCTATTACTACCACAATAGCTTCAAACCTTGAGGGTAAAATTCTCAAGATATTCTCTACAATCCTTCTTTCTCTAAGAGCTTCACCATGAGATCTTATCTAGGTTATCAACCCAATAACCTGAGTGAAGAATGAATCTATTGTATCAGATTCCTTCATGCCGAGTGTTTCAAAGTTTCTCCTCAACATCTACAACTTTTCAGTCTTCACCTTCTCCATACCTTGATAGGAAGTTTTGAGAATATCCCATGCCTCCTTAGACTTTGTTGCTGCTGCAATCCATGGGAAAACACTCTCATGTATTGATTGAAAGAGAAAAAAGATGGCCTTTGAGTCCTTCTTCCTGTCGCTCTTCAAACGGTCTCTTTGTGCCTCTGTCAAAGCGACCAACGGCTGTACCGCTGCCGGAGTTCAACATAACCGATTTCAACACGGCATTTCCATATTCCTTGAGAAGCAAACAATGTTTTCATTGTTATGGACCAATAGCTGTGATTTTCCCATTAAGCGCCATGAGTTGAAATTTATTAGCTTAGTTCCTGTAGCATTTGCCATCTTAAGCTGTAAAAATCAAAAAGAAAGATCTTGTTGTATAATAAAACAAGCAAAAACTTTCTCTGCTGGAGAAATCTGCTCAGTTAAGCTTCTTACAGCTCCTACAGTGGAAAAAACAAACTCTTTTTTTGTCTCACTGAGTGCCTAAACCAGCTCCGATACCATGATGGAAATTTATGATAATTTCAAACAAAACAGAGGAAGCAAAGTTCTTCAACTCAAACACAAAGAAATGAGAGAAATCTGGACAAAGAAGATATGGAGAAAAGCTCTGTTTCTATTAACCATAAAAATGACAATAAAAATTACAAACTTCTTGAACTACGATTCTGGAATAACTAAAAACTCCCTTTTCTGTTTTGCAACTACGTTATTTAACACGGTCACAGTTGCTGAAACACAGACGCAGTTGCTGAAACTGCCTGTAGAATGCATGCTTCTCCCAAAACACAGCGACTCTGTTTTCTTGCTGTTTCTTCTGCTCTGTCTATTTCTCTGCCTTCAAACTCTCAAAACAAATTCTTCTATTTCTTCTAACCTTAAAAAGAACTGTTGTTCATCATATTTATAAGAAAAAACATTTTTGACTTATAATATTAAAATAATGCAAATATCTTCTAATGCATATCTGCGTATTGAATGCAGGAGAAGCGGTGATGCCCTTTTAGAACAAAACAAGTCGGCTGTAGCAGGAGCAATAACTCTGCAAATTAAATGCACAGTGGAGTGCAATAAATAAACCATGACTTTCAGGCATCCGATATTTTTGAAATATCTACAGCAGATCTGATTTCTCTGTCCAGCTGTTTATGTTTCAGTTGGAATTAAATTCCAACATGGCCTACATTTGTATTCTTGGCCATTGTCACCGCTATATATAGAAAGATTGTGTCCGCCGCCTCGGAGAGACGTGTATATCTTGATTCGTTCAGTTGCAGGCTTCATATAAGTAGTACTCACTCCTTGTCTAGGTATTCTCTACATTCTCTACTTAATGCGAGGAGATATGCCGTGCATAATTCGCTGGAAAGGAAAGAAAAATGAAAAAATTGATTATTTTTGTTAAAAAATTGGAGTTGTTTATTTAGTAAGAGGAATTGTTGCATGGTCAAAATTAGTCAGAATTAGGATTATTTTTTTTAAAGAAATCTTGCAATAGGAGTGTTTGAATCATGTTTTTGATGATGGAAATAGATTCAGCACCATCAAAAACCTCGAAAACACCCAAAATATTGAAATTTGATAGCTATAATCTGGATTTACAAAAATCTCTGCCGGATTTTTTAAAAATCTTATCTGAATTTCAATGATTTTCAGGGCAAAAAAACAGTCTAATAAGACTACTGCTAAAAAAACGAGTAGTCTATAGTGCGACTTTTTGAAGGCTTTTACGGTAATCTTTTCCTGTCTATTTTCTCTAAATTCTGGCAGGAATTTATTGAAAATAGAAGTTTGATGGGTAACTTTGCATAATCGAAGTGCTCTAGAGGTTTTTTAGGGTGCTGAATCCATAAATACAGTAAAAAAACCAGTTTAAATACATAAATCAAGATTTTATCTCAATTTTTTTCACCAGATTCCGGCACCTGAAACTCCAAAAAATCCCACTAAAAACAACTCCCAAAAAAAAAAAGATTCAAAATTTAACATCCTTATTTAGTAATTGGCACGCAATGTAACGTTACAAAGTCTCATAGTGATGATTCAAAGTGTAGAGAAATGTAGGCTGGAAGCCATTCAATCAATCGCGTATTATATTCCAAAGATTACACCCAGTCAGTGAATGGTGGAACCCTCTACAATAATTACGGAATTATTTTATTATTCTATGTTGTCTTTACATAACAGAGAAAGGGGTGACAAATAAGAAATGGACACTGATTGAAGTTGCCAGAGAAGCGTTGACGAAACATCTTACCGACATGCTACTTTTCATGCTTCTGCAATTTCATGGAACTGAATAGGAGAAAGTGGGGTTGGGTCCCAACTGTTGGCGGTTTATATGAACAGGCGAACACTTTCTCTCTCTTCAATGTATAGTTATCAAGTTGGAATTTGATAAAATATAATAAAAATTTGAGTGAAAAAAAATTAATTCAGAAAAAATTGGATAATATATATATATATATATATATATATATATATATATATATATATATATATATATACATTCTAATAATGATATATTCTCTAAAAAAATATCTAATTTATTTTAAAATTTGAAAATTTTCTAATAATTTCACATCATATAAGAATTTCAGATCATATAATAATTTCTGAAAGACAATCCACTCCCAAAAACTTTAGAAATACAATTCACTCCCAAAAAACTGAAAAAATGCAGAGTGACTTTTCCGTCCAAAAATTTAAATCTGGAAAGTCTAACATAGCTTTTTAATATTTGTTCAAAATTATTATTTAAAAAATAAATATATATTTAGAAATTCATCATTCTAAACTTATTTATTTATTTATGTAGTCAAACCAAAAATATATTTAGAAAATGAGTAATAATATGTTTTCACCTTTTTTTTCGTGAATTTTTTTTGCTTTCAAGCCATCCAAAATAAGATTGAAATTGAAAAAAGAAAAATTTTGAATTTCACAATTGTTTCTATTTTCCTTTATTTTCCTCCCCAATAATCCTAAACAATAAGATCCCTTGAAAAAACCAAAACATATCTCCCAGTTTCATTCCAGACTAGAAAATCAAGCGATCACCTGACATAACTAGCCTTCACTATATCTTGCGATTTCATTCCGGACTAGAAAGTCAAGATCACCAAACTTGGCTAGACTTCTAACTTCTGGTAGCAATCTGAAAAAGAGAAAAAAGATGCTTTAAAGAAGGAATATCCGTCAATAGAAATCACCATAAACAACATTTTTAATGATATGCAATCTAATGCATTGGATTCACAGGTATATAATACTCTGGATGTACTTGAAGCACGTAAAAAAAAGATCCTTAAAATACAGGGACTACTTGGAAACTAAAAAGCAGGATACAATGGTTGCTGGAGGGAGATCTAAATATTAGTTTCTTTCACAAATGTGCTAATGGATGCAACATTATAAATGCCATAAGAAGGATTAAGGCAGCGGATGGATCAATCAAGCATTCTACCAAGGAAATATAGGAAGAGGCTGTCAGGTACTTTTGTGACTTTTATCAACAAGATAAGGCGATTGATTCTCAAAGTCAAAATCGGTTTATGGAGCATTTGCCTCAAATCTTTGACCATTCTTCAAATGAAAATATGGAGAAGCCTATATCTATTGCAGAGATTGAGGATGTACTAAAATCATTCGCCCATGACAAAATTCTGGGACCGGATGGCTGACTGGTAGAGTTTTATGTGCATTTTTTTGATCTTTTGAAGGATGAACTCCATACGGTGATTGAAGCGGTTCGAATGAGGTGTTTGGTACCTAGAAATATGAATTCTACTTTTCTGGCTATGATTCTGAAATCTTCGGATCCCAAATATTTTGATGAATATAGGCCAATCTCATTATGTAATGTAATATACAAGATTTCTTCAAAAATCATTGCTAACCATACGAGAGAGGTATTATCTAATTCTATTGCAGCTGAACAACATGGCTTTCTCAAAGGGAGATCGATACATGACGTTGTGGCTATTGCACAAGAGGCAATGCACACGATTCATGATCATAAATTGGATGCTATTATCATGAAGATAGACTTACACAAAGCATATGACTCGGTTGATTGGTCGTTTATTTGGATTTCTCTGTATAAGGTAGGTCTATCTATGGTGTCAATCTAATGGATTATGGCATGAATTTTCTCGGTTAGGTATGATGTTCTCATAAATGGTCTTTCATCTGACTTTTTCGTGGTCGGTCATGTGTTGCGACAGGAATGTGCCCTCTCTCCTCTTATTTTGATTTTTATTATGGATAGCTTCGACAACATTATGAAGATGGCTAAAAATGCAGGCTATTTTGAAGGACTTTCATTCTCGCCTTTGGTATGCATCTCTCATTCGCTCTTTGTTGATGATATGTTGCTTTTTGGCAAGCTCATAAGGAACCAATGGTTTTATTTACACTATATCCTATCTCGATTTAGCATGGATACGGGTCTAAGTATATAAAAAAGAAATCAATCCTGTTTTATGACCAGGGTGATGTGGATGAAGTCGAATTCATAGCTGGGTTTATGGGTATTAGTACTAGTAATATTCTATCTGGCCTTCCATATCTGGGCTTCATTCTAAAACCATGTCCATATAAAAAAATTGACTGGCTATGGTTGATAGAGAGATTCAGGAAAAAGATTATGAAGTGGACACACAGATTTTATTTTTCTTGGAGGACGCCTTATTTTGGTACAAGCGGTATTAACACAGCTCATGGTTTATTGGTCTCACATGTTCTACTTGCCTGTGCTTATTATAAACAAACTAGAATAAATCATATCCAAATTTATTTGGGTCGGTGGCTTGGAGCGAAAGAAATTTCATTTATGTAAACTCTCTCACATTTCCATTCCCAAGGTTTTTGACTGGTGGGGTATTTTAGGCTTACGATGTTTCGCCAATTCTCTACTTGTCAAATCTCTATGGAGGGTTTTAAATGCAGATGGGGTCTGGTCAAATATTGTTTATTTCAAATATATTAGAGGCGACCCTATTGAAAACCTGTACTTTCGTAAGCCGTGGCCGACTCATAAATCTTCACAGATTTGGAGAAGTTTTGTCAAGGTAAAAGACATTATGGGATGCTGTTTGAAATGGCTCTTTGGGAATGGTCAGCAGATTCTCTTAAGGGTCGATCTTCTATTTGGGTTATATGGGACTGCAGCGATGGACCCTATTTTGATGCATCGTTTACATCAACGAGGTATATTCTATGTATCAGCAGTCATCTCCCAATGGGAACTGGGTGCTCCAATTTGGAAATCGGGTCAGATGATTAGATTAAATGCCGAGGACATAGTGTTATGGGACAATTATAGACAAAGACTACAAATATCGGGTTTTTCCTATAGAATCGAAAGTGACAAGATTAAATGGAGCGGTAATATGGTCGAAGGCAACATTCAGGTATATGAATTATATTTGCACTTATTAAAAGAGAAGCTAAAAAACCCTTTGGTTTCTCCTTTCTATCGGATTTGGAAGTGGCACATTCCCACTAAGATTCTAATATTCGTTTGGTTGGTATGGAAAAGGAAAGTCCTCACTTGGGACACCCTTATGAAACGTGGTTTCCATGGACCAGGTCAATGCCCATTGTGTATGAATTAGGAGGAATCTGCAGATCATATTTTCTTTTTCTGCCCTACCAGTGTGTCTATCTGGCATTTATTTAATGCTCTCCCATTTATTTAATGCTCGCTTAAATGACCCTCTCTGGCGGCCTCATGACTATTTGCAGACTTTTCTAACATGGGGAGCATAAAATGGGCCTCATAAATCTGTTCCTTTTTATGTTTTTTGGGAAATTTGAGGAGCGAGGAATCGATTTATTTTTCAGGACATTCCCATTGACATAAATGGTATATATTGCAATGTAATGAGATGGTTGGGAACGTGCCCTCATCATATTCCCACTGTGGAAGATTTATCTGTAAGAGGACGGCCCCATCATATCCAACTCCCTGCAATCTACTTTGATGGGGCTTATAAGGAGGATGTTGGGGGATGTGGGGCTTGGATCAAATCATATATATTGGAATGCTGGTCCTGGTTCAAATAAACTTAGCCGATATCATGGCTCTATGGTGCGGGATTAGGGTCACATATCATCTTCAGTTGAGGCATATACACATATATGAGGATTCCAGGATCATCATCGATAGGATCACTGGGAAAAATAAATTTCATGATCTATTACTATGTGGATGGAATGAACATATCAATTATATCCATATCCTCTCTAAGTTCCAGGCTTTCTCTATTCAATACATCTATAGAGAAAACAATACAGAAAACAATACAAGTGTTGATCTCCTATCAAAAAGGGGTCTTCTTGCACCTTTTGGAACTATCTTTATATCTCTCTAGTATTGAGGTGGAATCCCTCGACATTCCTCTGCCATAAGTTGCTTATATATCCTTTTTTGCTTTTATGCTTTTATCCTATGCCTCCGGTTCTATCCTTTTGACAAGCGAACCTGTCCAGATTCACTTTTTCCGTCAGTTCTCTGGCTATCAATGCAAGCGAGCCTGGTTATCTTTTCAAGCGAGCGTGGGTATTTGGTTCTGGGTTATTATCCTTTTTGTATCTGGCCTATCCTTTCAAAGTTTTTTCCACCAAGAATATAATATATATTCAAGCGAGCCTGGGTTTACTTTATCAAGTGAGCGAGGGAGCTGTTTATGCATATTATGTTTTATTGCAAACTTATATTCTGTTTATACATATTATGTTTTATTGCATTCCTATATTCTATCTCTGCAGGTTTCCTTCACAAGGTTGAGCCTCAACACATATATCAAGCGAGCGTGTTTTATATTGCCCATCAATGTCAAAAGTAGCACATACTCGTTGAATGAGCTTCTCTCAGCTACTTGGGTGTATAAGGACTGTTGCCTTGTTCTTGCTTTGAGGTTTTTTTGTAATGAACATTGTCTGATAGCTTTGGACTCACGCCCATTTCATTTCAAAGTATATGACTAATCTATCGAGATTGTGCAATCGTCTTGATGTTTTCAATTCTGATGAATGTAGTATGAACCATGTATTGTTTTCTGCATAGGCATTTTGGATATGTTTTTTACATACATCTGGATGAATGTGATACGAATTATGGACTGTTTTATAATAAAGCAGTGATATTACTTTCATTGTTAATTACCTCAAATGAACGAAAATGATGAACAAACCAGATCGAATTTCAACGAATTATTCGATCGAATGAACGAATTTCCAAATCTTTTGCGCCGATTCGGGCGTATATGGTAACTATGATTCAGTGTCTTACTCCTTTGCCCATTTTCTTTCAAAATTAAATCTGCGATCCGCGAGAGCAATACCGTGGATTAAATTAACCAATGGGTTGCCCCAAGGTGAGCGGGTTGGGTAAAAAGGAGGCGTAAAACCGACAAATCAGGGTAATTTTTATTGTATAAATCAAGGGCATGAGGTCAATCAAGAGTCTGACTACTTATCACCGAGGAGATAGACTCCTGGTCAGGTTTTTACTGCAGAGTTTTACGGGGAGCCTGATTGTGGATTTACTGATCAAGCGAAACCGCCATTCTCGGGACACAGCGGTAAAGCCTAAAGAGAAGCACGTATTCAAAAAGATTTCACAATCGCACGTTTCCTCTGAAATAAAAACCAATCATCTATCTCAGCCGATTTGGACACCTTGCTCCTCCATGATTGAAATCGGTTAGAGTCGAAAGGAATAAAAAGCACCCATTTCTTAATTAAATATTTATAAAATTAACTAAAATATAATTTTATAATTTAATAAATTATATATATATATATATATATATATTTAAAATTTTATTGATAAAGATTTTTAATTTAATAATAGAATTTGTTAACTTATTAATATATTTTTATATATTAATATTTTTATATATAAATATTAATTATTATATGATATATTTTTAGTTATTTAAATTAATTTTAAAAAAAAAACATAATTAATTTTGAGATAAATTTTAATATTTTATTCTTAATTAATATTCATGTGAAAAATATATTGATCTCTAATATGTATAATATTATTTTAGGGTTTATAATATTAATCTTAAGATTTATAATTTTTTGGGCTTATAATATTAATCTTAGAATTAAGTATTAATTTGTTGGGTTTATAATAATTTTTTTTGTAAGTTTAGTAGGACTACATCTTCATCATCATGTCCAAATACATCACCCGGATTTGGGAGAGGAATTGAACCTGTGATGAGTGCCCTTAATAGCCAGCCTCATCATTGTTTAGCCAAGACCCCATAGGTTTATTAATCCCTTTGGTTTGTAATATTAAACCCAAGGGTTTGTAATATTAATGCTTTGGGTTTATAATATAAAACCCTTGTATTTATTAACCCCATGGGTTTATTAATCTCTTTGGTTTTCTAATATGTTTGGTTTATAATATTAATCCAAAGGGTGTATGATATTAATGCCTCGGGTTTATAATATTAAACCCTTGGGTTTATAATATTCACCTATAGGGTTTATTGATCCCTTGGGTGTATAATATTAATCTCAAGGATTTAAAATTATTCAACCACATTTACTAATGTATTGGTCTATTTTGGGGTATGTTTGGTAGTCAACACTCTTCATGTTTGGTAAAACACGATACCCTATTAATGGTCAACCAATGTGTCTATGATCAACCATGATTTGATGGTTAATCATGGTTGAATGTGGTCAACCATGGACAATGTCTATATTTTCAACTAAGATAAACCACAATTAAATAATGTCAATAATGTCAACCATGGTCAATGATGGTCAACCATGATCAAAGTCTCTATTGGCTTGAAAATTTATAATTTCAATATGTAAGGTTTATAATATAAAAAATTCTCTCTTAAGTTTATAATATCAATAATCTCTTGGGTTTATAATATTGATGCTTAATATGTATATAATATTATTTTAGGGTTTATAATATTAATCTTAGGGTTTATAATCCCTTGAGCTTGTTACATATTAATATGTTAGGCTTATAATCCCTTGGGTTTATTAATACCCTTGGGTTTATAATATTAATCCTCCGGGTTTTTTAATATCAATAATTATCCTTGGGTTAGGGTTTATTATATTGATCCCTAATATGTATAATACAATTTTAGGGCTTATAATCTGGGATTATAATATTAATCCTAGGGTTAAATAATAATTTGTTGGGTTGAGTTTCTTAATCCCAAGCGTTTACAATATTAATTCCTTAGGTTTTTTAATCTCTTGGGTTTATAATATCAATTCCTCAAGTTTATAATGTTAAACCCTTGATTTTATTAACCTCATATGTTTATTAATCCATTTGGTTTGTAATATTAATCCCAATAGTTTATGATATTAATGTCTTGGGTTTATAATATTAAACCATTGGGATAATAATCTTTTATCCCTAGGTTTTATTAATCCTTTGAGTTTATAATATTCATCCCTTCAGTGTATAATAGTAATCTCTAGTGTTTAACATTAGTCAACCACATTTACTAATGTATTTGACTATGTTGGGGTCTGTTTGGTAGTCAGCACTCTTCAAGTTTGGTCAAACACAATTAACCATGGTTAACCATAAGCAATCATTGTTAGACTTTAGTGATGGTTGAGGAGTTTAAAATCATAAGTTTTATAATTGTAGGGTTCAAAATATTAATCCCTTGGGTTTATAGTATTAATCCTAGGATTTATAATCCTTATGGTTTATAATATTATTTATAGGGTTTAATATTATTCCCTTTGGTTTATTATCCCTTGGGTTTATAATGTCGATCCGAATATTTATAATACTATTTTAGTGTTTATAATCCCTTGGGATTATAATATTAATCTTAGGGTCAAATATTAATATGTTAGGTTTATAATCCCTTGGGTTTATTAATATTCTTAGGTTTATAATATTAAACCCTTGGGTTTCTTAATCAGAAGGGTTTATAATATTAATCCCTTGGGTCTATTAATCTCTTGGGTTTATAATAGTAATTTCTTGTGTTTATAACATTAAACCCTTGTGTTTATTAACCTCATGTATAAATATTAATCACTTTGGTTTATAATATTAATCCCTTAGGTTTATAATATTAATAATCCCTTTGGTTTTTTAATATGTTGGGTTTATAGTATTAATATGAAGGGTTTATGATCTTAATGCCTTAATAATATTTGTTGAAAATGCAGCAAGATGATGGAGCTTAGTGAAATGAAGTCACCTTCACTAAGTGGGCTCGCAGGCTATTTTTGGCGCAAAGTCTATTTTTAGACTATGTCTATTTTTAGACATATGGAGCATGGTTTGGGAGTTGCAGTATGCTATTCTTGGAGTATTGGTCATGTTGGTAAAAATAGATGGACCTCTATTTTTAGACATTTAAGTCAAAGTCTATTTTTAGACTGCCTATCCTAAAAATAGAAAAGTCAAATATTATTTACCCTTAATAATATTTGGACTCTAAACTTCAGTTTACTCTCTTGGAGCACTTCAGTTGGAGCTACAGAAGTGGCTCATGCATCTGACAGAGGAATTACGCTATTCCTAGGGGTTTGGTGAGCTCATGCATAGTTGACTTCAGTTAGGACTTCAGTGGCATAAGTTTGGTGGAGTTGATGAGACAGTTGGTGGAGTTGTGTTCGGTTTAACTTAGTTGAACTAGTTGTGATTAGTTTAACTAGCTAATCAACTAGTAATGAGTGGAGTGAATTAAATATTATTTAATTCACTAATTGTTAACTCATTATTCAACTCAAGAACACATCAGTTCACTACAGTGCATGGACAGTTCAGTGGAGACCAGTGAAAGAGGTAGATGAAAGGGTTGAGATAGCTATCAGTTGTGACATTAGTGGTGCATGAGATTTGCACCACACTTGGAGGAAATTGCCCATGATGATTGCGCTGTCAAGCCAAGGAGATTCGAACCTTGGATCTCTCATTAGACCAGCCTTGATTGCGCAATAGAGGCAGGCAATTAGTGGATGAGTTTTGAACCTGTGACTTGTTCAAAACCAAGCTAGTTTGTGTGTAACTTTATGAGATAGTACTGAGTACTTGTGAGAAGTATTGTGCTATGTGCTGTTACATGTTCTCTCCATTATAATATACACAATAGCTGAGGGGTTTTCAACTATAAGCTTTCCCCATACATACTGTGTAATGTGTGTGATGTTTTGATGATCTTTTGATCGCATACCGCTTGTTTTATTTCCGCATGTGTGATGATCTGAGTAGAAGAGATTATGTGTTGCATATGAATTCGAATTAGTATGTGATCGGGATAATCTCGGTGGATAAATCTTCATTATTCAGCAAATTTATACATGGTATCGGAGCAAAGATTGATCATCACAGTGATTGCAAACTTATTTCGGTAGACAGAGTCTGCATGCGGGCCAGGTAGCCTCTGGATCCATCCTTTCCTTTGAAAGGTGATACATCCAGTAAATGCCCCTGCATTCGATCTCTGTGCTAGAAATAATTTGTTCTCACAGATCAAGAGCGGTGGAGTTTTGAGCTTGGAATTCGAATTTTGCAGCAGTTTGTTTTCTTGGTGCCGGAGTTGAAAATGTCTTTCAAAGGTTTGCGACTCGAATATGCTCTTGAAGGCAGTATTAGAAGATAATGGACTGAAGGAGTTCGTAGATACGGATGTCCAAAAGCCCACTGATCCTGCTGAAGTCGAGGCTTGGCAAAAGAAGATGGCGAAATGTCGAAAGATTCTGTTGGAGGGCGTGAAGGATCACATTGTATCCAGCCCGCATGGAAAAGCTTCTCCATATTTGATGTGGAAAGCGTTGACAGATCTATTCCAGAGTAAGAGTGACCAAAGGAAGCTGGCGCTCAAGGATAAGCTCAGAAACATCAAGATGGAGAAAGGCGACAGTATCGCCAAGTACCTCACGAAGTTCACTCAATGCAGAGATGAGCTGGGAAGTGTGGGGGTGACTGTCGAAGAAGAGGACATGGTAGACCTGGCTCTCCTTGGTCTTCCAAAGGCTTGGCATTCATATCAAGATAGTGTCAATGGTCGGGAGAAGTTGCCGGGATGGGAGCACCTTTGGGCGGATCTCATGCAGGAGGAGATAAGGAGGACTACCAGGGACGGATCTTCATCAAAGGTATCTGATGAAGAAAATTGCGCTTTGGCTGCCAAAGAAAAGAAGGGGAAGAGCAAGAAAACTTCTCATTCCGGTGCTAAGGGCAAGAAGCAAGACATGTCTAAGGTGAAGTGTTTTCACTGTCACCAGCACGGACACTATGCCACAAATTGTCCGCAGAAGAAGAAAAACAAGCAAGCGGGAAGATCTGCAGATGGAGAGGCTTTGGCCTTGCAGTTTGAGCTTGAATTTTCGCTGATCGCATGCTTGGTTTCAAGTGTGATGGGATCAGTATGGTTCTTGGACAATGGTGCGTCATTTCACATGACCAGAGATCGAGATTTGTTTTCAGATCTGGAGGAAAAAGATCTTGGAGTCCACATCGAGATGGGCGATGATGGTAGATACAGTGCGACTGGTATCGGTACCATTTCCTTTGAGAGGGAGTCTGGTAAACCTTTCATATTGAAGGAATTTTTGCATGTTCCGGGATTGATGAAGAACCTGATCTCTATGGAGATGTTGGAAGACAAAGGGTATGATGTGGTCTTCAGTGAAGGAAAAGCTTTCCTGCGCAGTAAGACAACTGGAGAGACCCGGAAGATAGGGGTTCGAGTCGGGGCAACTGTCGGTTGCAAGTAGATGGGCGCACGTGATAGCATGCAAGGCAGGAGAAGTGGTGAGCCGGGATGATGAGGGCGAACTGTGGCACAGGAGATTGGGCCACCTTCACCATGGAGCTTTGAAGATCTTGCAGCAGATTTCTACTAGGCTTCCTAAGGGCACTCTTGTGCAGTCAGATCAGTGCAAGGGGTGTACTTTAGGGAAGTATGTGAAAGCCACCTTTCACGAGAAGGATAGTCGTGCCACGATGATCCTTGAGAGAGTTCACACAGACGTGTGTGGTCCTTTCTCTGTAGCTTAGACAGCAAAGCACAAGTACTATGTGATCTTTGTTGATTATTTCTCTCGGAAGTGCTGGATCTTCTTCATGCAGAAGAAGAGCGAGACATTTTCAAAGTTCTATGAATTCAAGGCGCTGGTAGAGAAGGAATCGGGGAAGCATGTGAAGGCTCTTAGGAGCGACAATGGTGGTGAATTCATCTCTGCTGAATTCAAAGACTTTTGCAGAACAGAAGGGATTCGGAGAGAGCTCATCGCACCCCATAACCCACAGCAGAACGGGGTGGCTGAGCGGAAGAATAGAACGATCATGGGTGTTGCACGGGTGATGTTGCATGATCAGGGCCTACCCCTTCACTTGTGGGCTGAGGCATGCAATAAAGCAGTATATGTGCAGAACCGTTGTCCTCACAAGGTTCTTGGCATGAGTACACCGGAGGAGGCGTTTTTTGGCTCACCTGTCTACATGAATGTGACGAAGGATGCCAGAAAGAAGCTGGATCCGACCGCAGAGGTTGGAATATTTGTGGAGTACACTGATACACCTCACAACTATCGGGTGTATTTGCCAGACAGTCTCAAGACTGTTGTGCAACGAGATATCAAATTTTAGGAGGAGAAAGCCATGTAGTGTTCGCTTGAGAGGGAGCCACACTTGCATGCAGATGAGGAGCTATTAGTTCCTAAGGAGGAGCTTCTGGATGTAGATCAGCCACAAGAGGAAGTTCAGGAGGTGGAAGAAACCACCCATGCAGCGCCAACCATCAGAGGGCGCAAGCGCACTACAGAAGCTGAGCGACTGGCTCGAGATGCAGAAAAGGTTGTAGGACCACCTACAACACAGCGCAGACAGAGGCAGTCACCGGATCGGTACACTGGATACATGGCTCTTATGAGTCAATGTGTCGTGACGGAGCCATCCTCTTTTGAGGAAGCTGTGGAGGAACTCGCATGGGTAGATGCCATGATCGGAGAATATGATTCGATCGTCAGAAACAGTGCATGGGAGATTGTCCCAAGACCGGAGGGGAAATCAGTGGTGGGTTCGCGATGGATCTACAAAGTGAAGCAGGCGGCTGGCGGGAGTGTGGAGAAGTACAAGGCGAGATTTGTCGCCGAAGTGACTATCACGGATCGGGGATCGATTATGAGGGGCCTTTGCACTTCTTAGTGCTCTTCCATACGGACGATTCTTGCTCTCTCAGCGCAGATGGGGTGGCACATTCATCAGATGGATGTGAAGACTGCGTTCCTTAACGGAGTCATTGAGGGGGAGGTGTACATAGAGCAGCCCGAAGGTTTTGAGATCTTCAGCAGCGAGTCTCATGTGTGTAGGATCAAGAGACCGTTGTATGGGTTGAAACAAGCACCTCGTGCTTGGTACACACAGATAGACAGTTATTTCACCGGACTTGGATTCTCCGAGAGTGAGGCCGATCCTAACTGTGCAGGTGGTGGAGGGGAAGCTGCTGATCATCGTACTGTATGTAGATGATCTGATTTTGACGGGTGATGAGTTGTTGATACTTTCATGCAAGGAGGATCTTGCACGAGAGTTCGAGATGAAGGACTTGGGCCTCCTTCATTATTTCCTGGGATTGGATATTTGGCAACGCAGTGGAGGACTGTTTGTTTCTTAGAGCAAGTATGCTTGAGAGATTCTGGAGATGTTCAACATGCATGGCTGCAAGCCTGTTGATACTCCTCTTCCTGGTGGTTGGAGGAAGGAGGAAGCTACTTCAGCGGAGGTAGTGGATGCCATTGTCTATCGACAGTTGGTGGGGTCGCTTATGTATCTGGTCAATACACGACCCAATATATGCTATTCTATTAACCAGCTCTCAAAAGCTATGGTTAAGCCTACCAAGCTCTTTTGGAAGGCAGGCAAGCATGTATTGCGTTATATCAGTGGCACATCGGGATATGGTCTGTGGTACAGACAGGAGGATGGAGTGAAAAGGCTTTAAAGCTCGCGTGCAGTTGGGCGGGGGACGCGGTACAGAAGAAGAGCACATCTGGAGGAGTTTTCAGCATTGGGTCGACAACAGTTTCTTGGTACAGCAGGAAGCAAAGATCCATGGCACTCAGTTCAGCAGAGGCCGAGTACATGGCAGCAATCTTGGTTGCATGCAAGGCTATTTGGATGAGGAATATCCTCGTTGGATTGTTTGGGTTGCATTTGGAGCCTACAATGATTTATTGTGATAACCAGAGCTGCATCAAGCTCTCGGCTAATCCAGTATTTCATGATAGATCCAAACACATCAACATCAGGTACCATCATATCAGAGATTGTGTTCAGTGGAGAATCATGATGCTTTCATATTTTCCCACGGAGGATCAGGATGCCGACATCCTGACAAAGGCGCTCACCGGGAGCAAGTTTGAATTCCACAGAGGTAGGATAGGGGTTGCGGATAATCCATATCTTGTTGTTTTGAGGAGAGGAGTGTTGAAAATGCAGCAAGATGATGGAGCTTAGTGGGAAATGAAGTCGCCTTCACTAAGTGGGCCCGCAGGCAAATTCTGGCGCAAAATCTATTTTTAGACTATGTCTATTTTTAGACATATGGAGCATGGTACGGGGATTCCAGTTTGAGATTCTTGAAGTATGTGTCATGTTGGTAAAAATAGATGAGACTCTATTTTTGAGGTCAAAGAGGTCGAAGTCTATTTTTAGACTGCCTCTCCTTAAAACAGGGAAGTCAAATATTATTTACCCTTAATAATATTTAGACTATAAACAGCGGTTTACTCTCTTGGAGCACTTCAGTTCGAGCTACAGAAGTGGCTCATGCATCTGACAGAGGAATCACGTGGTTCCCAAGGGTTTGATGGCATCATGCATGGTTGACTTCAGTTAGGACTTCGGTGGCAGAAGTTTAATTGAGTTGAAAATTGAGTTGATGAGGGCAGTTGGTGGAGTTGTGTTCGGTTTAACTTAGTTGAACTAGTTGTGATTAGTTTAACTAGCTAATAAACTAGTAATGAGTGGAGTGAATTAAATATTATTTAATTCACTAATTATTAACTCATGATTCAACTCAAGAACACATCAGTTCACTGCAGCGCATGGACAGTTCAGTGGAGACCAGTGAAAGAGGTAGATGAAAGGGTTGAGATAGCTATCAGTTGTGACATCAGTTGTGCATGAGATTTGCACCACACTTGGAGGAATGCCCATGATGATTGCGCTGTCAAGCCAAGGAGATTCGAACCTTGGATCTCTTATTAGACCAGCCTTGATTGCGCAACAGAGGCAGGCAATTAGTGGATGAGTTTTGAACCAGTGACCTGTTCAAAACCAAGCTAGTTTGTGTGTAACTTTATGAGATAGTACTGAGTACTTGTGAGGAGTATTGTACTATGTACTGTTACATGTTCTCTCCATTATAATATACAGAATAGCTGAGGGGTTTTCAGCTATAATATTTCCCCATACATACTGTGTAATGTGTGTGATGTTTTGATGATCTTTTGATCGCATACCGCTTGTTTTATTTTCCGCATGTGTGATGATCTGAGTAGAAGAGATTATGTGTTGCATATGAATTCGAATTAGTATGTGATCAAGATAATCTTGGTGGATAAATCTTCATTATTCAGCAAATTTCTACAATATTCACCCCTATGGTTTATTCATCACTTGGGTTTATTGATGCTTTCAGTGTATAATATTAATCTCAAGGGTTAAACATTAGTCAACCACATTAACTAATGTATTTAAATATGTTGGGGTATGTTTGGTAGTCAACACTCTTGAAGTTTGGTCAAACACAATTCGTCAACGAATGGGTCTATTGTCAACCATGGCTAATCATCGTTGAATATGGTCAACCATGGATAATGTCTCTATTTTTAACTACGATCAACCACAATTAACAAAGGTCAACCATGGTCAACCATAGCCAACCATGGTCAATTATGGCCAACCATGTTAATCATGGTTGAATTTGTAATTAATGATCAAGGTCTCTCTCGGCAAAAACAATTATTTCAAAATGCAAGGTTTATAATATAAATAATTATCCATTGGGTTTATAATATTAATAAACCATTGGGTTTATAATGTTTTTTATTTTTTTTATTTTTTACAGAAACGGTTATGGATTATATTAACTGATTGGTCTAAATGCCAGATTTCGGATTACAATGAGAGGGAGCAGAGCCCAAATAGTATCGACAACCAGAAGTGCTATGGAGCTTGTGGTCAGCTTCCAGCTCTTTTTGGCTACAGCTATGGAATCGATTTCTGTGATTTTCCCAAGCTTAAAAGTATAAACAAACTGATTCAATAACAAGCAGTAAAACATTTCAGCTGACTAATTATGGAATTGGATCCCATGTTTCGTCCCCGTCTCTTATCAATGCCCCAGCAGAGAGAAGTGCAGCTTTATTGGCTTCAAGATTTGTGTCTTTGTTGTTGTCTCTCAATACGTGAAAGAATTTCAGATTTTGGAACAATTTCCCCAAACTTCTGATTCTAGATATCAGTCTTTCCAATCTTAGATCCTGAGGGGATGAGTTGGTCACCATGATTTTTATTATCACTTGAGAATCCCCAAAAATATTTGCCTCCTTGATTTCTAAATTCAAGAGCAACTTTAGTCCTTGAAAGAGGGCCAAAGCCTCATCTTGAATGCTGGAGTTGATCCCCAGACCCCAAGCAAAGCTATGGATCGATATGCCTTCATTGTTTTTTACAATTCCTCCTGCCCCAGCCTTGCCATGATTTCCCTTTGATGCCCCATCAAAGAAGAGAGAGTACACCTTTTGATTGGAGATCCAGTCTTGAAAATCCTCATTGTTTTCCCCCCTTAATTTCCAGTCTTTAGAGGGGGAGATATTTCTGGTAGCTTGATGAAATTGCAGGCTTAGGGAGGCACCCCAATCAGTATCTAACTGATTTATATTTGAAGCATCTTTTTTATCTCCCAAGCATTCTTTTAACTGGAATTTTATCTTAGCTGTTACCACCTTGACATCGTGTTGAGTGTTTCTAAAAATTCTGTTGTTTCGCTCTAGCCAGATCTGCCAGCAGCAGATTTTAGGAAGGGAAGACCAAGCCACTTTAATCACTTTGTTTTTGGGAGGGGGGCCGGGATAACTGTTCTTCCAATTTGCAAAGAGATAAATTATAGAGATGGGAAGAACAAAATTGGGGTTCCAATAATCCATCAGCTCACTCCAAACCTGCACAACGAATTTACAATTTAACATGAGATTTGTGGCACATTCCACATTCTCTCTGCACAAAGAATACCTGGACGGGCCATGAAATCCACGTTTCTGCAATTTATCATTAGTGAGGATTTTTCTGTGGCATAAAAGCCAATAGAACATGTCAATTTTGGGCAGAGAGGAGAGGCGCCAGATCGCATTCCAAGGAGCAGGGTCAGGAGGGACATGCGATCTCAAAGAGAGTTTTTCATAGCCTTGAGCTACGGTATAACCTGCAGACAGTGAGCCCCAGCCACACGAGTCTCTTCTGCGCACATGCGTGGGAGCAATGCCATTCAACATGGAACAAAGGCAGCTGCAGTCCTGAAGAAGCTCCGAAGGAAAATCAATAAAATTCCAACCTGTCCAGCACATCCTAGCCCATGTGGAAATATCCCACAGTGTGGATTTCCCAGCAGCGGTCAACCAGCAGCACAACGCATTCAAGGAGGAGCAATCACCAATCGGATCTCGATCCATGATGTGATCAGTCCAAATATTTATATTCTTACCATTTCCAGGAATCCAATAAGCGTTGGAGCATATCAAGGGGGCGGCTTTGGAACAGAGCCTTGCAAAGGGAGAGACGCCTAGGGGGAGAGGTCCATCCAGGCATCTAACTCTCTTGTCTTTGAAATATTTCCTCCATAGCGCTAATTGGGCCCAGCCAGGCTTGGGCGCAATAATTTTCCAGAGAAGTTTGGCTCCCATGGAAATGTTCTGAAGGGAAAGGTTCTTGAAGTTTAAACCCCCCTCCATTAGAGGCTTGGAGACAATCTCCCAGTTAACAAGAGGAATTTTCCTCTCATTTTTTTTGCCTCCCTTCCAAAAGAAATTGTGAATGTGCTGGTCCATTTTCTAAAGAATGCCAATTGGGGCAAGGAGTACTGAGATCTGAAATAAGGGGAGACTGCAGAGCACAGCTTTGATGAGAACTGACTTGCCCGCAATATTAAGCTAGGTGAATCCCCATGCCTGGAGTTTGTTCTTGAATTTTTCCACTTGGGGGAGCCAATCCCTGCTGTAGGCCCGCTTGAGGAAGATAGGGAGCCCAAGATATTTAAAAGAATTCCAAGCTGGAGAGGCTACAAATCCAAAACATCTAGCAATGGAACTAAGCAAGTTGGCAGTAGGGTGAAATCGCGAAGTTGGGAAACACTTTTTGGCGGACGGCTAGAATTTGGGAGAAATTTTTAATTTCTCGTCCGAGAAAATAGTCAACTCTATTTCTCGACCAAGATTTTTAAAAACTCTCATCCAAGAGTTTTATTGGGTTTAACCGGAGTTAAAAATCTCTCGGACGAGAGTAATGCAATTTCTTGTCCGAGATTTTTATTGAAATAAACTCTCGAGAAGACTTTCGGAGGAGAGTTAAAAAACCTCTAGGATGAGAGTTTTTAAAACTCTCGGATCGGGAAGACTTTTAGACGAGAGTTAAAAAAACTCTCGGATGAGAGTTTTAAAAACTCTCAGATGAGATTTTTAAAAACTCTTGGATGAGAGTTTTAAAAACTCTCATCCTATAGGTTTTTCAACTCTCGTCCAAGAGTTTTATTCCTATAACAAAACGCCAAAGTTATTAAGTTGTTAGAATTGGTACTTTATTTTATATAAAATTCTCGGTACTTTAGAATTGGTACTTTATATAATTTTAATAGTACTTTATTAAAATTAAAAAATGATAAAAAATAATAAAATTATAATTTTATTTTAAATTATTTTATTATTATTAATGATAAAAAATACATGAAGATTTAATTAAATAAAATTTGTTATAATATTTTGTAATATAAATATTATATAAAAAACTAAAAATATTTTATATAAAACTAGTTGATATATTAATAGAAATAAAATAAATTCTAAAACATAAATCAAAATAAAAACAACTATATATATAATATTTTTTTTGAAATTAATGAATAAATTTTAATTTAAAAAACAATTGACTAAATGCAATGAGGTGATAAAGGAGACAATGCATAGCACCTTAATATATTTATAAATTCTTGGAAATCTTGAGAACTTTTTGAAGTGAGATGAGCTTCTTGGAATGGGTCACTTTATCTTCCACTTCAGTTTCACACGATTAACTTGAAAGGAAGTCTATTTTCCTAGGTATGGATGTAAGGGGATAAACAATATTATTTGAACATTGAGTGAGATGCCCTTCTTGGAATGGGTCCTCTTATATTCCACTTTAGTTTCACAAGATTAAATTAAAATGAAGTTTATTTTCCTAGGTATGGATGTAAGGGGATAAAGAATTGGGCGAAAACGCGAAGTTGGGAAACACTTTTTGGCATGAGATAGAATTCAGGAGAAATTTTTAATTTCTCGGCCGAGAAAAAAAGTCAACTAAATTTCTCGGCCGAGAGTTTTCAAAACTCTCGTCCGAGAGATTTAAATATTTCGGTATTTTCTCGGACGAGATTTTTGAAAACTCTCGGCCGAGAGTTGTGGTCACAAAATTCTCGGCCGCAAACTCTCGGCCGAGAGTTTTTAACATTCAAAAACTCTCGGCCGAGAGTTTTTCTAACTCTCGGCCGAGAGTTTTATTGCGCAAACTCTCGGCCACAAACTCTTGGCCGAGAGTTTTTAAAACTTTCGGCCGAGAGTTTTCCCGCGCGTTAAATTGGTTTAAATTTCTCGGTCAAGAGTTTTAAAAATTTCTCGGCCGAGAGTTTCTGGTCAACGAAAAACTCAGAAAACTCTACAGTTCTGAGAAACCTACAACTTTAGAGGGACAGAACACCTACAAAAAAAAAATGTTCTATGTCGGACCAAGTACCATTAGATTCGTCTCTAAATCTAGTTTTTGATGATGTGAGATTTATGGAGTTTCATTAAAAAATTAAATTTTTTATTAATTTTTTACTAAACTGTGTCACTGTGGAATTTCATTGTTCGAAAAATTGCACTGAATGAAAATTCAATAAATTTCAAATGAGGACACCAAAAAATTCAAAAAAATCATAGTGCACTTCCTCTCCCTGTCTACTTCAAAAGGGTACTCTCATTTTTCTTATTGACGATCACATTGAAAATAAAATCAAAGGATAATAAAATGTACTGAAACATCACTGTTTTTTTGTCTTCGTCCATTTCAAAAAATAATAAAAAATAGTGATTTCATCCGAAAATTACCAAAAAATAGTCTGTGCACTAGTGCAATATATGAAGATTATGATGCTATGGTTTTTTTCCAAAAAATGAATAACCTTCCCTAAAAAAAGTTAAGGATAATAAAGTGACTATTTATGTTTGCCTGAAAATTTCAAGTATATGCAGTTAGTAAATAACAAATTTACCCCTCTATATGTCAATATTTTTTTTTTTTTAAATATCGGTATGGAGGTAAGACAATTCTCTACAATTCTTTTTTTTATGTCAAAGCATAATTTGCGATAAAAATATGAGTTTAGTGGAGTTGAAGTTGAAAAACATAGAAAATTACAATTTTCAACGTCAAAGGAAATGAATGTTAAGTGTGACCCCTAACCCCTTAAACCCTAATTCCAAACCCATAACCCTTGACCCCTTAAACCCTAATTCCTAACCCCTAAACCCTGAACCCGTTAAACCCTAAACCTCTAAACCCTTAACCACTAATCCATTTACCCCCACTAAACCTCTAAATCCCTAACCCATTTAACCCCTAAACCCTAAACCTATAAACCCTTAACCCCTACCCCTAACACGTTAACCCCTAACCCATTTAAGCACATAAACCCCAAAACCCCTAACTCCTAACCCCTAAAATCCTTAACTGCTAAATCCCCTAACCCCTAAACCTCTAAACCAATCCTAACCCATTTAACCCCCTAAACCCTAAACCCCTAACCCCTTAAACCCTAATTCCAAACCCATAACCCTTGACCCCTTAAACCCTATTTCCTAACCCCTAAACCCTAAACCCCTAACCCCTTAAACCCTAATTCCCAACACCTAACCAATTCAACGCGCTAAACCCCTAAAAACCTAACCCATTTAAGCCTGAAAACCCTAACCCCTAACCCCTAAAATCCTTCACTGCTAAATCCCCTAACCCCCTAAACCTCTAAACACGTAACCCATTTAACCCCCTAAAACCTAAATCTCTAAACCCTTAACCCCTAACCCCTTAAACCCTAATTCCCAACCCCTAACCAATTCAACATCCTAAACCCCTAAAAACCTAACCCATTTAACCCAATTAACCCCTAAAATCCTTAACAGCTAAATCCCCTAACCCCCTAAACCTCTAAACCAACCCTAACCCATTTAACCCGCTAAAACCTAAACCTACAACCCCTTAAACCCTAATTCCCAACCCATAACCCATTCAACCCCCTAAACACCTAAACCTATAACCCCTTAACCCGTGACCCCTTAAACCCTAATTCCTAACCCCTAACCCATTTAACCCCCTAAACCCTAAACCTCTAAACCCTTAACCCCTAACCCATTTACCCCCACTAAACCTCTAAACCCCTAACCCGTTTAACCCCTAAACCCTAAACCTCTAAACCTTTAACCCCTACCCCTAACCCGTTAACCCCTAACCCATTTAAGCCCCTAAACCCCAAAACACCTAACCCCTTAAACCCTAATTCCCAACCCATAACCCTTGACCCCTTAAACCCTAATTTCTAACCCCTAAACCCTTAACCCCTAACCCCTTAAACCCTAATTCCCAACACCTAACCAATTAAACACCGTAAACCCCTAAAAACCTCACCCATTTAAGTGTGGATTCCATTTAACCCCCAAAACCCTAACCCCTAACCCCTAAAATCCTTCATTGCTAAAACCCCTAACCCCCTAAACCTCTAAACCTGTAACCCATTTAACCCGCTAAACCCTAAACCTCTAAACCCTTAACCCCTAACCCCTTAAACCCTAATTCCCAACCCATAACCAATTCAACACACTAAACCCCTAAGAACCTAACCCATTTAAGTGTGGATTCCATTTAACCACCAAAACCCTAACCCCTAACACCTAAAATCCTTCACTGCTAAATCCCCTAACCCCCTAAACCTCTAAACATGTAACCCATTTAACCCCCTAAACCCTAAACCTCTAAACCCTTAACCCCTAACCCCTAAAACCCTAATTCGGAACCCCTAACCAATTCAACACCCTAAACCCCTAAAAACCTAACCCATTTAAGCCCATTAACCCCTAACTTCTAACCCCTAAAATCCTTAACTGCTAAATACCCTAACCCCCTAAACCTCTAAACCAACCCTAACCCATTTAACCCCCTAAACCCTAAACCTATATCCCCTTAAACCCTAATTCCCAACCCATAACCCATTCAACCCCTTAAACACCTAAACCTCTAACCCCTTAACCCTTGACCCCTTGAACCCTAATTCCTAACCCCTAACCCATTTAACCCCCTAAACCCTAAACCTCTAAACCCTTAACCCCTACCCCTAACTTCTAACCCCTAAAATCCTTAACTGCTAAATCCCTTAACCCCCTAAACCTTTAAACCAACCCTAACTCATTTAACCCCCTAAACCCTAGACCTATAACCCCTTAAACCCTAATTCCAAACCCATGACCCATTCAACCCCTTAAACACCTAAACCTCTAACCCCTCAACCTTTGACCCCTTAAACCCGAATTCCTAAACCCTAACCCATTTAACCCCCTAAACTGTAAACCTCTAAACCCTTAACCCCTAACCCATTTACCCCCACTAAACCTCTAAACCCCTAACCCATTTAACCCGTAAACCCTAAACCTCTAAACCCTTAACCCCTACCCCTAACCCGTTAACCCCTAACCCATTTAAGCCCCTAAACCCCAAAACCCCTAACCAATTCAACAACCTAAACCCCGAAAAACCTAACCCATTTAAGTGTGGATTCCATTTAACCCCCAAAACCCTAACCCCCAACCCCTAAAATCCTTCACTGCTAAATCCCCTAACCCCCTAAACCTCTAAACATGTAACCCATATAACCCCGTAAACCGTAAACGTCTAAACCCTTAACCCCTAACCCTTTAAACCCTAATTCCCAACCCATAACCCTTGACCCCTTAAACCCTAATTTCTAACCCCTAAACCCTTAACCCCCTAAACCCTAAACCTATAAACCATTAACCCCCAACCCATTTACCCCCACTAAACCTCTAAACCCCTAACCCATTTAACCCTTAAACCCTAAACCTCTAAATCCTTAACCGCTACCCCTAACCCATTTAAGCCCCTAAACCCAAAAACCCCTAACCAATTCAACACCCTAAACCCCTAAAATTCTAACCCTTTTAAGTGTGGACTCCATTTAACCCCCAAAACCCTAACCGCTAACCCCTAAAATCCTTCACTGCTAAATCCCCTAACCCCCTAAACTTCTAAACCTGTAACCCATTTAACCCCCTAAACCCTAAACCCTTAACCTCTAACCCCTAAAACTCTAATTTCGAACCCCTAACCAATTCAACACCCTAAACCCCTAAAAACCTAACCCATTTAAGCCCATTAACCCCTAACTTCTAACCCCTAAAATCTTTAACTGCTAAATCCCCTAACCCCCTAAACCTCTAAACCAACCCTAGCCCATTTAACCCCCTAAACCCCTAAACCTCTAACCCCTTAAACCCTAATTCCCAACCCATAACCCATTAAACCCCTTATCACCTAAACCTCTAACCCCTTAACCCTTGACCCCTTAAACTCTAATTCCTAACCCCTAACCCATTTAACCCCCTAAACTCTAAACCTCTAAACCCTTAACCCCTACCCCTAACCCGTTAACCCCTAACTTCTAACTTCTAAAATCCTTAACTGCTAAATTCCCTTACCCCCTAAACCTTTAAACCAACCCTAACCAATTTAACCACCTAAACCCTAAACCTATAACCCCTTAAACCCTAATTCCCAACCCATAACCCATTCAACCCCTTAAAAACCTAAACCTCTAACCCCTTAACCCTTGACCCCTTAAACCCTAATTCATAACCTCTAACCCATTTAACCTCCTAAACCCTAAACCTCTAAACCCTTAACCCCTAACCCATTTACCCACACTAAACCTCTAAACCCCTAACCCATTTAACCCCTAAACCCTAAACCTCTAAACCCTTAACCCCTACCCCTAACCTGTTAACCCCTAACCCATTTAAGCCCCTAAACGCCAAAACCCCTAACCAATTCAACACCCTAAACCCCTAAAAACCTAACCCATTTAAGTGTGGATTCCATTTAACCCCCTAAACCTATAAACCTGTAACCCATATAACCCCCTAAACCCTAAACCTCTAAACCCTTAACCCCTAACCCCTTAAACCCTAATTCCAAACCCATAACCCTTAAACCCTTAAACCCTAATTACTAACCCTTAAACCCTTAACCCCCTAAACCCTAAACCTCTAAACCCTTAACCCCTAACACATTTACCCCCACTAAACCTCTAAACCCCTAACCCATTTAACCCTCAAACCCTAAACCTCTAAACCCTTAACCCCTACCCCTAACCCATTAACCCCTAACCCATTTAAGCCCCTAAACCCCAAAACCCCTATCTAATTCAACACCCTAAACCCCTAAAAACCTAACCCATTTAAGTGTGGATTCCATTTAACCCCCAAAACCCTAACCCCTAACACCTAAAATCCCTCACTGCTAAATCCCCTCACCCCCTAAACCTCTAAACCTGTAACCCATTTAAGACCCTAAACCCCAAAACCTCTAACCAATTCAACACCCTAAACCCCTAAAAACCTAACCCATTTAAGTGTGGATTCCATTTAACCCCCAAAACCCTAACCCCTAACCCCTAAAATCCTTCGCTGCTAAATCCCCTAACCCCCTAAACCTCTAAACCTATAACCCATTTAACCCCCTAAACCCTAAACCTCTAAACCTTTAACCCCTAAACCCTTAAACCATAATTCCCAACCCATAACCCTTGACCCCTTAAACCCTAATTCCTAACCCCCAAACCCTTAACCCCCTAAAACCTAAACCTCTAAACCCTTAACTCCTAACCCATTTACCGCTACTAAACCTCTAAACCCCTAACCCATTTAACCCCTAAACCCTAAACCTCTAAACCCTTAACCCCTAACCCATTTAAGCCCTTAAACCCCAAAACCCCTAACCCCTTAAACCCTAATTCCCAACCCATAACCCTTGACACCTTAACCCTTGACCCCTTAAACCCTAATTTTTATCCCCTAAACCCTTAACCCCTAACCCTTTAAACCCTAATTCCCAACCCCTAACCAATTCAACACCCTAAACCCCTGAAAACCTAACCCATTTAAGTGTGGATTCCATTTAACCCCCAAAACCCTAACCCCTAACCCCTAAAATCCTTCACTGCTAAATCCCCTAACCCCTAAACCTCTAAACATGTAACCCATTTAACCTCCTAAACCCTAAACCTCTAAACCCCTAACCCCTAACCCCTAAAACCGTAATTTCGAACCCCTAACTAATTCAACACCCTAAACCCCTAAAAACCTAACCCATTTAAGCCCATTAACCCCTAACTTCTAACCCCTAAAATCCTTAACTGCTAAATACCCTAAAAACCTAAACCTCTAAACCAACCCTAACCCATTTAACCCCCTAAACCCTAAACCTATAACCCCTTAAACCCTAATTCCCAACCCATAACCCATTCAACCCCTTAAACACCTAAACCTCTAACCCTTTAACCCTTGACCCCTTTAACCCTAATTCCTAACCCCTAACCCATTTAACCCCCTAAACCCTTAACCCCTACCCCTAGCTTGTTAACCCCTAACTTCTAACCCCTAAAATCGTTAACTGCTAAATCCCCTAAACCTTTAAACCAACCCTAACCCATTTAACCCCCTAAACCCTAAACCTATAACCCCTTAAACCCTAATTCCCAACCCATAACCCATTCAACCCCTTAAACACATAAACCTCTAACCCCTCAACCCTTGACCCCTTAAACCCGAATTCCTAAACCCTAACCCATTTAACACCCTAAACCGTAAACCTCTAAACCCTTAACCCCTAACCCATTTACCCACACTAAACCTCTAAACCCCTAACCCATTTAACCCCTAAACCCTAAACCTCTAAACCCTTAACCCCTACCCCTAACCCATTTAAGCCCTTAAACCCCTAAACCCCGAAAAACCTAACCCATTTAAGTGTGGATTCCATTTAACCCCCAAAACCCTAACCCCCAACCCCTAAAATCCTTCACTGCTAAATCCCCTAACCCCCTAAACCTCTAAACATGTAACCCATATAACCCCCTAAACCCTAAACGTCTAAACCCTTAACCCCTAACCCATTAAACCCTAATTCCCAACCCATAACCCTTGACCCCTTAAACCCTAATTCCTAACCCCTAAACCCTTAACCCCCTAAACCCTAAACCTCTAAATCATTAACCGCTAACCCATTTACCCCCACTAAACCTCTAAACACCTAACCCACTTAACCCTTAAACCCTAAACCTCTAAACCCTTAACCCCTACCCCTAACCCATTTAAGCCCCTAAACCCCAAAACCCCTAACCAATTCAACACCCTAAACCCCTAAAAATCTAACCCATTTAAGTGTGGATTCCATTTAACCCCCAAAACCCTAACCTCTAACCCATAAAATCTTTCACTGCTAAATCCCCTAACCCCCTAAACTTCTAAACCTGTAACCCATTTAACAGCCTAAGCCCTAAACCTCTAAACCCTTAACCCCTAACCCCTAAAACCCTAATTTTGAACCCCTAACCAATTCAACACCCTAAACCCCTAAAAACCTAACCCATTTAAGCCCATTAACCCCTAACTTCTAACCCCTAAAATCCTTAACTACTAAATCCCCTAACCCCCTAAACCTCTAAACCAACCCTAGCCCATTTAACCCCCTTAACCCTAAACCTATAACCCCTTAAACCCTAATTCCCAACCCATAACCCATTCAACCCCTTAAACACCTAAACCTCTAACCCCTTAACCCCTGACCCCTTAAACTCTAATTCCTAACCCCTAACCCATTTAACCCCCTAAACCCTAAACCTCTAAACCCTTAACCCCTACCCCTAACCCGTTAACCCCTAACTTCTAACTCCTAAAATCCTTAACTGCTAAATCCCCTTACCCCCTAAACCTCTAAACCAACCCTAACCAATTTAACCCCCTAAAACCTAAACCTATAACCCCTTAAACCCTAATTCCCAACCCATAACCCATTCAACCCCTTAAACACCTAAACCTCTAACCCCTTAACCCTTGACCCCTTAAACCCTAATTCCTAACCCCTAACCCATTTAACCTCCTAAACCCTAAACCTCTAAACCCTTAATCCCTAACCCATTTACCCCCACTAAACCTCTAAACCCCTAACCCATTTAACCCCTAAACCCTAAACCTCTGAACCCTTAACCCCTACCCCTAACCCGTTAACCCCTAACCCATTTAAGCCCCTAAACCCCAAAAACCCTAACCAATTCAACACCCTAAACCCCTAAAAACCTAACCCATTTAAGTGTGGATTCCATTTAACCCCCAAAACCCTAACCCCAAACCCTTAAAATCCTTCACTGCTAAATCCCCTAACCCCCTAAACCTCTAAACCTGTAACCCATATAACCCCCTAAACCCTAAACCTCTAAACCCTTAACCCCTAACCCCTTAAACCCTAATTCCCAACCCATAACCCTTGACCCCTTAAACCCTAATTCCTAACCCCTAAACCCTTAACCCCCTAAACCTTAAACCTCTAAACCCTTAACCCCTAACCCATTTACCCCCACTAAACCTCTAAATCCCTAACCCATTTAACCCCTAAACCCTTAACCCCTACCCCTAACACGTTAACCCCTAACCCATTTAAGCACATAAACCCCAAAACCCCTAACTCCTAACCCCTAAAATCCTTAACTGCTAAATCCCCTAACCCCCTAAACCTCTAAACCAATCCTAACCCATTTAACCCCTTAAACCCTAATTTCAAACCCATAACCCTTGGCCCCTTAAACCCTAATTCCTAACCCCTAAACCCTTAACCCCCTAAACCCTAAACCTCTAAACCCTTAACCCCTAACCCATTTACCCCCACTAAACCTCTAAACCCCTAACCCATTTAACCCTTAAACCCTAAACCTCTAAACCCTTAACCCCTACCCCTAACCCATTAACCCCTAACCCATTTAAGGCCCTAAACCCCAAAACCCCTAACCAATTCAACACCCTAAACCCCTAAAAACCTAACCCATTTAAGTGTGGATTCCATTTAACCTCCAAAACCCTAACCCCTAACCCCTAAAATCCTTCACTGCTAAATCCCCTAACCCCCTAAACCTCTAAACATGTAACCCATTTAAGCCCCTAAACCCCAAAACCCCTAACCAATTCAACACCCTAAACCCCTAAAAACCTAACCCATTTAAGTGTGGATTCCATTTAACCGCTAAAATCCTTTGCTGCTAAATCCCCTAACCCCCTAAACCTCTAAACCTATAGCCCATTTAACCCCCTAAACCCTAAACCTCTAAACCCTTAACCCCTAACTGCTTAAACCATAATTCCCAACCCATAACCCTTGACCTCTTAAACCCTAATTCCTAACCCCCAAACCCTTAACCCCCTAAACCCTTAACCCCTAACCCATTTACCCCTACTAAACCTCTAAACCCCTAACCCATTTAACCCCTAAACCCTAAACCTCTAAACCCTTAACCCCTACCCCTAACCCATTTAAGCCCCTAAACCCCAAAACCCCTAACCCTTTAAACCCTAATTCCCAACCCATAACCCTTGACACCTTAACCCTTGACCCCTTAAACCCTAATTCCTATCCCCTAAACCCTTAACCCCTAACCCCTTAAACCCTAATTCCCAACTCATAACCAATTCAACACCCTAAACCCTTAAAAACCTAACCCATTTAAGTGTGGATTCCATTTAACCCCAAAAACCCTAAACCCTAACCCCTAAAATCCTTCACTGCTAAATCCCCTAACCCTCTAAAACTCTAAACCTGTAACCCATTTAACCCCCTTAACCCTAAACCTATAAACCCTTAACCCCTAACCTGTTAAACCCTAATTCCCAACCCTTAACCAATTTAACACCCTAAACCCCTAAAATCCTAACCCATTTAAGTGTGGATTCCATTTAACCCCCAAAACCCTAACCCCTAACCCCTAAAATCCTTCACTGCTAAATCCCCTAACCCCTAAACCTCTAAACCTGTAACCCATTTAACCCCCTAAACTCTAAACCTCTAAACCCTTAACCCCTAACCCCTTAAACCCTAATTCCCAACCCCTAACCGATTCAATACCCTAAACCCCTAAAAACCTAACCCATTTAACCCCATTAACCCCTAACTTCTAACCCCTAAAATCCTTAACTGCTAAATCCCCTAACCCCCTAAATCTCTAAACCAACCCTAACCCATTTAACCCCCTAAACCTATAACCCCTTAAACCCTAATTCCCAACTCATAACCCATTCAACCGCTTAAACACCTAAACCTCTAACCCCTTAACCCTTGACCCCTTAAACCCTAATTCCTAACCCCTAACCCATTTAACCCCCTAAACCCTAAACCTCTAAACCCTTAACCCCTACCCCTAACCTGTTAACCCCTAACCCATTTAAGCCCCTAAACCCCAAAACCCCTAACCCATTTGACCCCTTAAACCCTAAACATGTAAACCCCTAACATATAAACCCTAAACATATAAACCCCTAATCCCTAAACATATAAAACCCTAAACATAGAAACCCCTAAACCCTAAACATATAAAACCCTAAACATATAAACCCCTAAAACTTTTGATTAAAACATTTAATAAAACTCTCGGCCGAGAGTTTTCTAAACTCTCGGCCTAGAGTTTTCTAAACTCTCGTCCTAGAGTTTTCAAAACTCTCGGCCTAGAGTTTTCTACACTCTCGTCCTAAAGTTTTCTAAACTACGTAGTATTCCAATAGTAAATGTGGCATTTCCCCTTGTTGAGACTACTTCCCGACGCCATACAAAACTCATCTAGAGCTTCTTTAAATATTTTGGCCGAATGGATCGATGCAGCCCCCAGTAGCAAAGTATCGTCTGCAAAAAGGGCATGATTGATGCTTTTGACTCCTCTTGTAATGCAAAGCCCTGAGATCTCCTGCTCTTGCATTTTCTTGTTTAGATGGAAACTGAAAACGGAGGCTTGGAGGACAAACAGAAGAGGAGAAAGAGGACAGCCCTGCCTTAGTCCTCTTGAGGCTTTGAAAAAACTAGCAGCTCTACCATTTACAAGGGGAGCAATCCATGGCTCCGAGATGCAGGCCCAAATCGAGTTTATAAAATTCTCACCAAATCCAAACTTTTGCAGAACATTCAAGAGAAAACTGTGCCTAACACGATCAAAAGAATTTTCTAAGTCTAGTTTGATAGCCATACCTTTTTCCTTGCGCTACTGGCTTGAGAGGATTGCCTCTTGAACTAATATGAAATTGTCCACTAGCTGTCTATCATGAATAAAGCCCCCTTGATTTTCTGGAATGATTTTGGGAAGAAGATATTTCAGCCTGTTAGCAATTACTTTGGTGATCAACTTGTAACCAGTGTTACAAAGAGAGATGGGACAAAATCTGTTGAAGGAACTAGCGCCTTTCTCCTTGGGGATGAGTGCAAGGAACGCAGAGTTTGTACTACCTCCAATTTTCTGACAGTCTTGGGATTTTTCGACCATTTTATAGAGATCTTTTTCCACAATATGCCAGCAGGATTGAAGAAATCTGGCGGAGAATCCATCCAGTCCTGGGGCTTTGTCTAGGTCATGGCAAAGAGAGCATTCTTGACCTCAGCCTTAGTGACTTTAGCTTCTAGCTGATGGTTCATCTCAGCAGAGATTGAAGGGGGGACCCAGTCCAGAAGACAAGAATTCTGAACCAGATTCACATCCTCACTATACAAATTTTTGAAATGTAGAAATGCTACTCGTTTGATGCTTGCAAATTCCTTGTGGTTGGTAGTATCTTCCTTGATCTCAGCAATGGAATTGAAGCATTTTCTGGCTTGAGCTTGCTTGTGAAAGAAAGAGGAATTTCTATCTCCCGCTTTGAGCCAAAGGCAGCGAGACTTAATCCTCCAAAACTCTTCTTCAGCCAGGCAGGCTTTATGGAAATGTTGTTGGAGTTGGACCTCCTTTTCAAGGATTTATCTGGTTAGATAGGCCTCTTTCGAAAGCAAATGATGTGCATCTAGCTGATTTTGAAGATTTTTCCTTTCAGCTGCTGGATTAGGAAGAGTTTTGGCCCAACACTTTAGAGCAGCTTTAGTTCTTTCTGAGCTTTTCTTCCCACACATAGAATGGCGATCCATTGACTGGCTGAGACTAACTTTCCTTGACTATCTACAAGAAATTGGGTTCCTTGACCCAGAGGGGGCTAAATCTGAAGAGGATGGGGCCAAGATTGGGATGGGCCCGGAGTTCAAGCTTGATAGGATTGTGATCAGATATGCTGCAAGAAAGGATTTTCATACTAGCGTCTAATCCAAGCAAAAGAAAGGAACTTTGGACAAAAAATCTATCCAGCCTTGCTGCAATATGTCCAGGGCCTAATCTTTTATTTAACCAAGTATACTTACCAGAAGAGGGCTTGATGTCCAGCAGGTCCCAATCTTGCAGAAGGTCCTCTACCCATTCCCTCGCCGAATCTCGCACAATGCAACCTCCTCGATTTTCTGAGGTGTGCAACGTGAGATTAAGATCACCTGCAATAATGATGTTGTCTAGGTTCCCAAGATCTTCTTGGTTTCTTATTGAGTCCCAACATGCCTTTTATTCTCCAGCATTGACCTGCACATAAACATTAAAGAGACAAAAATATTCTTTAGTAACAAGATGTTGCATTTTTAGTAGCAGTCAATGAGTATTTGAAGTCTCAGATACTAACGAAAACTTGCTATCATTCCAAAAAGTGCCCAGCCCTCCAGAGGCTCCTCGGGCTGAGACAGCTTTTGCTTTACTTTTACTCCAGAGTTTTTTACTTGTTTGGAGGAAGTCTGAGTCCTCCATCTTGGTCTCCTGGATAAGGAATATGTCCGGGGCTTCTATTCTTATTAAGTTTCTTATGGCCTCTTCCTTGATTTTTCTCCCCATACCCCTACAATTCCAGGAGACTATTTTCCTTATTTACCTTTGTTCTACTGGGCTCCCTTGGAGCCTTGAGGCTGGTTTCTCGCCATCTTCGGCTTTTTTGCTAACAGCTTCTCTAGAGTTGGTTGGCTGCCCTGTAACTTATCCTTGTACGTTTCCTACTCTCTTTTCTCCCGATCTGTTTTGCGGCCTCTTGTGGATCTCCTTACAGAGGCTTGGGAGTCACCTATTTCTCCATCCTCCTCCAAGTCTTCCGACTCTTGGTCCTCTTCCTCGACTTCGACAGGGATTCCTTTTGAGCTTTCTGCAACACTTGCATCCTTGGAAGAGATAGATAGGTTACCTTTATCTGGAGACACTACCTTTTGGACCTCAACCTCCTGGGTGTCCTCTAGTTGCGAGCTTAGAGGATCAAACTTATTTTCTGGAACGGGCTTGGGCGGGATCTGCTGAGCAGAGGCCTGGTATGGACCTTTGCCATTAGGGCCTCCCGGCTTTTGTGTCTTGTGAAAATTTTTGGAGCGCTTGACTTGATTCCAACCGTCCTCCTTCCCCTGCACTGCCTCGTTTTTGGACGGACAGCCTCTGGCGAAGTGGCCATAGACATGGCATTTCTGACATTTGAAGGGTAGATGCTCATAGTCCAGTTTCTGCACATGCGAACAGCTTCCGACATTGATTTTGATGGCCTCTGGCAGCCCCACCTCCAGATCTACTTCTATGCAGATCCTGGCGCAGTCATATTGGTCCTTATTGTTTGCTCGATCTATGAATTTCCCAAGTGCATTTCCAATGTGCATCAAAGAGTCCCAATTCCAGCAATGAACTGGGAGATTTGGGAGCCTAACCCACACCAGGACTGCTTTGGGCACGTCCACTACTGGATCAAAGTCCGGAGTCCACTTATTTAGGTACAAACCCTGAGGGCCCATGAAGTAAGGGCCATTTTGGAAGATCAGATCTTTTTCATCCTTTGAAGAGAACTCGAAGAGGAAGAATCCTCTCCCTAAAAAATAAGAGGTAACACTTTCTTTGATCAACGACGCCCAGTTTCTGTTGACCCATCTCTCAGTAGTTTTGGGAGATGGCCATAGCCCAGTGAACTGGCCGATGAGAGCTCGCTCGGCCAAAGATAATGCAACCTGGATCGGGGTTTCTGTGGGAAGGGAGATCTCAGGTATATCATCCAATTTCTTAACAAATTTCGTAGCTTCTGAGTTCTTCTTCTTTGGAAGCCCTACCAAGAGTCGATTAAAGGCTTCAGCAGACGAGGGCGGCGGAGGAGGAGGGGGAGGCGCCTGGGGAGTGCCCAGCACCTCCATGGGCACTAGCCCTAGGTTGGACGCGGGCCTGTCACGAGCTCAGACGCAGTAGCAGGTAGCTCCAGCGCGGCTCGCCGAATTTTTTTGGGTTTATAATGTTGATCCGTAATATGTATAACATTACTTTAGGGTTTATAATATACTAATATTAGGGTTTATAATCCCTTGGGCTTATAATATTAATCCTAGGGTTAAATATTAATCTGTTAATTTTATAATCCCTTGAGTTAATAATATTAATCCCTTGGGTTTTTTTAATCCTGGGATTTATAATATTAATCCCTTAGGTTTATTGATCTCTTGGGTCTATAATATTAATCCCAAGGGTTTGTAATATTAATGCCTTGGGTTTATAATATGAAATGCTTGATTTTATTAACCCCATGGGTTTATTAATCCCTTTGGTTTATAATATTAATCCCTTTTGTTTTGTCAAATGCAAGTGCTTAATCACTTTGCATGTTGTAAGACGTTCATTTTCACATCATTTGACATACATTTCTTGAAACCTTTCAACGTATATTGAATGAATCGACTCATAATCAGTTGATCATTCCAATGCTCAGTAGAAATCACTTTAAATTAATGTGTAATGATTATTGGTTGTAAAAAAATCAAGAACTTTCCAAGGGATCTGCAACTAGTATGCATCATAGAAAATTGTTATAACCAGAACTGTTGACACGTACAAAAATCCATTTTTTTTAATTCAATTTAATTTAGATTAATTTTAGTTTTGAATTAGTTTCGTAACTTGACTTGTGTGCAAAAAATAAATATGTGTGGGAGAACCATTATATGTTAATCACCCACCCTTATTTCGCACCCGATATACATGTAACTAAAAATTTTCATGCCCCAAACATTAATAAGCGAAAATCACTAATTCATTGATTAATATGAAGTATGGAGGAACGCATGAAAATGTATGGACCATTGCATAAGAAAGTTTTTGTTCCTTTCCCACACACCTATTCTTCCACACAACATTTATTCCTCACATTAATAGACTTAGATTTATCATTAGCAATGTTGATTTCAATTTTTTGGTAAGATACTTATTTACATAAGGGTATGCATATATTTTTACCGTGGTATATAAGTAGTTAGAGTAGCATAGAGAGAAGATAAATAAATATTGTGTGGGAGAACGTGTCCATAGTTGCATTGGCCAGGTGTTTATCATGCACTTTTCGCATGCATGTTACCAACACATATTCTATTAGTTCTCGAGCTGGTTTGTTGTGAATTGTTTTCTCCAAAGTTCTTTGGTAAGTAGTTTTCTTCCATACTTCTGCACCTCCAATCATCTTCTGCCAAATAGCATTAAAAAGATATGTGGAAGAGGAGTGTGCACAAGAGAACCACTATTCCCCACTTCCATACCTCCACACACATTCCCCCTCTGCACAACTATTATTCCCCCACTTCCATACCTTTGCATACATTCCCCTTTTGCACACTTGTCCTGTGTATTTCTCCATTCCACACAAGCGTTTTTCCAAATTTCCACATAAAATGATGCAGCCTAAAGCTGCAAAACCCACATTCTCCATATAAAAATGCATGGTTCATTTAGAAACCAAAATAATTCCCATATTGGGAAAAATCTAATGCGGAAGCCACCTTTTCAATTGATTGTTATAAACCATATAATAAAACCTGTTTCATGAAATGGGAATCTATATCTATAACTTTGGGTAAATACCCATTTCAAACATCTGCCATATACTTCAGCCCACACTTAAGTTTGCATTGGATTTAACATCTCGACTTTGGTTAAATAAATACCAAAGATAAATATTAAAATAACCTTTGGAGCCCACATTTAACAACCATCAAATATGCTCACCAATCTGAATGTTATTCGGGCCCACAATTCATAAGTGTATATTCGAGCCATGCGAACATTTCATACTTTGGTTTAAAACCCAAATATCAACATAAACATCATGTTTGGGCCCCACAACATATATAACTTACCTTGCATTAACCTTCGAATAGATTCGATGGTTGATCTTTCGTCGCGCTCCAAAATCAATTTATGCGTATATCCAATGGATATCGCATTCCAATAAAATTCGAACTTTAACGAGCAGATTGCATGCAAAATGGGTGGTATTCCACTGCTACATGTCAGCTGCTGGAGTGTATCGCATTCAAAAAGGAAATTACCACTTACCATTCCAAACTTACGCGAAAACCATTTGTGGTTTTTCGAATCCGCCTTCACTGTTCCCATCGCATAGTTCCGCCATACTGTTGCTCACGGCTCCGCTTTCACTCTTCAATACAAGACCTCTGCATATTTGGTGAATTATTAAACACTCCATCGATTCATATCCACTGCGCCATTACTTTGTATTATCCGCCTTTATTCAAGTCATGATTCGAACAAGTTTAGACCACCGATATGTGCAGAGAATGGATTCCATTCCACTGGTTCTTCCACATAGAAACCCTACAACTGAACTTGATTAATTCAACCTCCTTTCTCAGTAAATAATATTAGAGTTAACATTCATTTCTGTCTCACATATCACTTGGCAACAGTTCTATCTCCGTCGTTCTATAAATGATGTCAACCAGTCTTCAACCCTCTCTATTCATGGAAGGGTTTAGTAGATCTAAAACCTGATTCCCAGTATCTTCGACCTCAGGTTCAATTGTAATCATGCCATACATTCGAATTCTTAATTTAATTGGTCACAATTCAATACTCCAACCTTCTTGCCTCTACACTGTACAAATTTGACACCAATATGAAGGACCATGTTGTGACATCGATCCATTCTGTGATCGATTCACACAAATTCACAATCACAATTAAATACACAGTCTCATTCAATCAACAATCCAGTAACCAATTTCATCTACACACCATATAACTCAGAAATGAAACATGAATTCAGAAAATTGAATTATCTGTATTAACACACAGTAATTACATAGGAAATTCTTCCTCTCCGGCCTGATATTAAATTAGTGGCCTTTTCCTATTCTTTCTATAGGCTTGCAATTCAAACCCTATCTGTCTACCTCTACCTTGAAATCTATATCTCTTTCTGCCTTTTATGCCTTTGAGGCTTACATTTTATACAAAAGGTTTTGAAACTATTTTTGGTTTCAATTCCTCCATCTTCTCAACAAAATCCCAAATATCCTCTAAGTCCTAAAATCACTACTTACACCTAAGGATCCTCTTTCATCCACAAAATAATGAAACCAATTCTTATTTATGATTTATAATTAATTCCTAAATCTCTCAATCCCTATGCACTCTCAACTAGCCTAACTCTCTCATGTTCTCCAACATTCAAGAACATTTACAAAATTCCTCAAAATATTTAATTAATTTTCATTAAAATCACTTAAATCATTACATAAGAAACCAACTCCCATTAAAACACAAAACCCCTAAGTCTATTAAAATACAAGGAATTTTCTTGAGCCTAATGCCCCTACATCAGACTCCCAAGGTAAAAAATAATCGTGATCTCCTGATCATGTGATTTTAATCTTTACCTCCTGGATCCCATACTCTGTTTTGCTGCTGTCCATAAGTTGTATCATTCTTCTGCTGTACTTCTCCAGGCTTCCATATCTTGTTCTGCATTTTGCCACTAGCTATGCTTTCACAGTTTGTTCTTGTCTTCTCCTTGCTGTAATTTATTTGCTTTCTTGCTGATGTCTTCCTCTGAGACACCTTATCATCAACCTCCTTATGCTTTCAATCTCTATGTCCAGTTTATCTTCTGTCTGGAAATTACTCTGCCTTTTGTTGCTGCTTTCAATTTCTGCTGCATATGTTGCTTTTATTGTTGCATATGTTTCCTTTCTTGCTGTTGTTGTTGCCAATACTGTTGCTATTTCTATTGCTATAGATGTTGCCAACATTGTTGTTGTAGCTATGGATGTTGCTGCAGATGTTGCCTCCAAGATTGTTATTGCCCCCCAAACTTCCTGAATATCTTTTAAGATATCTCCCTCTGCAACATTTTTCTTCTACTTACCACCTGCAAATTTACTTTTAAAAAATGAATTATCATTTTATTCTTTAACTGCAGTAACATACTCATTCAGTCTTCTTTGTATACTAGTAAGCATAATCAAATTTGACAAACTAGTATCTGCTCCTATTTATTCCACAACTTCAGGAATTTTCACTTCAGTGTCTGCAATTCCTTTCTCTGACATAATTGTTTCCAGCAAACATTTTAGCCATTCCTTTGGAACTTGTTTCATATCAAACTCATCATCAATATGTTGCAATTTAGTTTCAGCAGATCTTTCTTCTCCTTCTTTGACAATCTTTAGTAATTGTCCATCACCTCCTTGATTGATTCTGTCAATCAATTCAAATTATTCAAACACTATATCTTCATTATTTATTAGAATCGAATTCTGATTCTCCACCACTATGGTAGTTCTAAAAGTCTGTCCTACAAACTTCTCTTGTCTAATCAGACAAGGCAACTCCTCCTTGTCATCAATAATAACAAGTTCCTTCATATGAGACATGACTGTCTCACCTTCCTTGGAATTTATAAGTTCCTTCTTCTGCAACATTTTATCTCCATTCAAGACAACTCCAAGAGATGGATTGTCTTCTGCAACACCTATAAACACAATCGAATTGTCAATTTCAAAATTACAAGACCCAATGGTCTCATTTGATGATCCAGTCACCAAATCTTCTTCTAGCAGTTCCAAGTCTCTTTCAGGACTCAGAAAATCTTCATTGTCTTTCTTCCCAGCTTCCAGTTTTATTTCCATTGTGCCAATCACCATGATAGAATGATGATAATTCACTATGTTTTCAGCTAACATAGTTTCCCTTTCATTAGATTCTCTGACATTTTTCATTTGTTGTTCTTCTTTGCCTGCATAATTAACACATGAATTATCAGTATTAAAAATACAAGGTTTCAATTCCTCTTCCTCCTCTGGCAGCATTTCAGTATGTTGCTTTGAGTTTTCTTCCAAATCCTTTGTCAGCACATCAATAGTCGATTTAAATTCTCCATGAGACTATCAGCTAGTCTTTCCTTCTTATCATCTGTTTCAAAAATGTCTCCCTGCACTGGCTCACAACAATGAACTTCTTTCTCTGCAATTTAACTTTGTTGAAATCTTACATCCTTATCCTCTGGTTCCTGACTTTCATTCATGAAAATTTTCCTGCCTTGCTTCTTCAGCAATTTATCCTGAGTATAGATCCTCTGCTTTTCAAATTCTCTTCTTTGAAGTTCTAACGTTCTATATAACTCAACAATTTCAATTGGAGTAGAATTTGAAAACTTTACATAACTTTCCATACCTTCATTTGCTGTTGACCAATCATCAGATGGTCCTTCTTCCTCTGTTTCAATATTCTGCTGAATATTCTTATGAGACCCCTCTATCTCCTTTTGTTTATGAGATCTTACTATCTCAACATCTTTCTGAACATAATTCAGATTCAACTTCTTCTCCTTAACAAACTCTAAAGCTTGTTCATCATCCTGTGATGTACCTGCAATCATACACAACTCATTATTTTTAAAAACACAAGACTTTTCAGTCTCGTTTGCTTCTTCAAGCATTTCTCCTTGAACAGATTTGCATGTGGAATCCTCAAATTCCATCTTTGACTCAAAAAATCTGAGTTCTTCTTTCCATAAGGAAATCACCTTTTGCCTCCACTTAATTTGTAATGGTTGCCAAATTACCTTCTTTCCCTTCAGTGGAAAGATCCATCCTCCTCTATGGTTTTCCTCTTCTTGTAGTCATTCCTTTAGTACCTCCAGTTGTACTTTCATCACTGCATTTTCTCTTTCTCTATCCTTCATCTTATCTCTGTGGCATTCTTTAGAACCTCTTCTTTGATCCTCCATGATCATCTTCTTCATGAGCTTCTCACTCACTATGAGTTGCACTAAGCCTCTGCAATAACAAGTCTTCCTTGTTACAACTTACCTCACCAATCCCTTCTCTGGACTTGGTCTTTTGGCAAGTACTGGTTCTCTATCCTTAGAACCTCTTGAGCACTCTCTTCTTCTCTCTCTAGGCTTATATCCTCAACTCACCTTCTCTTGACAACACTTCAACTGTTCCCCTATCCAACCTTTAACTAGAATATCAGGTTCACTGCCATCATCATCAAAATATTTGTCTTCATCTTATCTGCAACCAAAATTCTGCAATCACAATTTTCAAACCAGATTAAAATTATCTCACCTGCAAGATCTCTGCATGATCTTGTTCTCTTGATGCATTTGTACTTTGATTGGACTATCTTCATTCATTTTTGAAAATGCCTATTCACTTCAATTCTGTGTATCTGCTTCTTACCAGATTTTAGAATCTAATCTCCTTCTCCCCTCATCACACATGCATTCTGATTTAATTAAAAAAAAATCTTTAACTTTCAAAAGAGATTTTCCAACTCTGATACCACTTGATGCAGCCTAAAGCTGAAAAACCCACATTCTCCATATAAAAATGCATGGTTCATTTAGAAACCAAAATAATTCCCATATTGGGAAAACTCTAATGCGGAAGCCACCTTTTCAATTGATGGTTATAAACCATATACTAAAACCCATTTCATGAAATGGGAATCAATATCTATAACTTTGGGTAAATACCCATTTCAAACATCTGCCATATACTTGAGCCCACACTTAAGTTTTCATTGGATTTAACATCTCGACTTTGGTTAAATAAATACAAAAGATAAATATTAAAATAACCTTTGGAGCCCACAATTAACAACCATCAAATATGCTCACCAATCCGAATGCTATTCGGGCCCACAATTCATTAAGTGTATATTCGAGCCATGCGAACGTTTCATACTTTGGTTTAAAACCCAAATATCAACATAAACATTATGTTCTGGCCCCACAACATATGTAATTTACCTTGCATTAACCTCCGAATAGATCTAACGGTTGATCTTTCATCACGCTCCAAAACCAATTTATGCGTATATCCAACGGATATCACATTCCAATAAACTTCAAACTTTAATGACCAAATTGCACGTGAAATGGGTGGTATTCCACTGCTACATGTCAGCTGCTGGAGTGTATCGCGTTCAAAAAGGAAATTACCACTTACCATTCCAAACTGATGCGAAAACCATTTGTGGTTTTCCGAATCCGCCTTCACTATTCCCATCGCATATTTCCTCCATATTGTTGCTCATGGTTTCACTTTCACTCTTCAATTCGGGACCTCCGCATATTTGGTGAATAATTAAACACTCCATCTATTAATATCCACTGCACCATTACTTTGTATTATACGCCTTTATTCAACTCATGATTCGAACAGGTTTAGACCACCGATATGTGCAGAGAATGGATTCCATTCCACTGGTTCTTTCGCATAGAAACCCTATAGCTGAAATTGATTAATTCAACCTCCTTTCTCAGTAAATAATCTCAGAGTTAACATTCATTTCTGTCTCACATATCACTTGGCAACAGTTCTATCTCCATCGTTCTATAAATGATGTCAACCAGTCTTCAACCCTCTCTATTCATGGAAGGTTTTAGTAGATCTAAAACCTGATTCCCAGTATCTTCGACCTCAGGTTCAATTGTAATCATGCCATACATCCGAATTCTTAATTTAATTGGTCACAATTCAATACTCCAGCCTTCTTTCCTCTACACTGTACAAATTTGACATCAATATAAAGGACCATGTTGTGACATCGATCCATTATGTGATCGATTCACACAAATTCACAATCACAATTAAATACACAGTCTCATACAATCAACAATCGAGTAACCAATTTCATCTACTCACCATATAACTAAAAAATGAAATGAATTCAAAAAATTGAATTCTCTGTATTAACACACAGTAATTACATAGGAAATTCTTCCTCTCCGGCCTGATATTCAATCAGTGGTCTTTTCCTATTATGTCCGTAGGCTCGCAATTTAAACCCTATCTATCTACCTCTACCTTGAAATTTATATCTCTTTCTGCCTTTTATGCCTTTGAGGCTTACATTTTATACAAAAGGTTCTGAAACTATTTTTGGTTTTAGTTCCTCCATCTTCTCAACAAAATCCCAAATATCCTCTAAGTCCTAAAATCACTACTTATCCCTATGGATCCTCTTTCATCCACAAAATAATGAAACTAATTCTTATTTATGATTTATAATTAATTCCTAAATCTCTCAATCCCTATGCACTCTCAACCAGCCTAACTCTCTCATGTTCTCCAACATTCAAGAACATTTACAAAATTCCTCACAATATTTAATTAATTTTCATTAAAATTACTTAAATCATTACATAAAAAACCAACTCCCATGAAAACACAAAACCCCTAAGTCTGTTAAAATACAAGGAATTTTCTTGAGCCTAATGCCCCTGCATCATAAAATCAATCAATCTCCCATTTTTTCGAATCCACGCATAATTAGGACATCGTTCAAGTGCTTAATATCATCTACTCTAAAAGTGAGAAGGTATCCATTTTAGGATATTGCAAAAACGAGAGGTGTCACCACATACAAAAAAAACCATTTTTATAAGGAAAAATTGCAGATCTTGCACTGCCTTAATCTCCAAAATACAAATAACTATCAAAAAAGGCAATGACTATGTTGTTATCTAACTATCAATATGGTTTATTGTATCTAGTATTTAGGACATTCCGAAGTCTTTTCCTTTTGGCAAGACCATGTACCCGGATACCTAGATAACCTTTATGTATGAAAGAAAATACAAGTATTTATTTTAATATTTTAGGGTTTTGTAAAAGATTAAATCTATATCTGAGAGAATAGGACGTGTGTCACTTATTCACATCGTAGATGACTAGATTCCAAATTTCGTTTTTATTCACTATTTTGCAATTTATATCTAATTCTAGAGTTTTGTATAAACATATTATATCTTTAACACTTAGATACCGGATATCGAGATTGTTTTCATGGAAAGAAACCAAAACAAAAAAGATGAGCTGCTAAGCAGCAAGTCCTTACCAAACTTGAAGTGTTTTAGCTGAGCTCAAGTACTGGATTGTATCGACCTTTCTTCCCCAACTCTACTTACATCACGTTGCTTTTACCTTCGTTGGCTATGTTGAGGTAAGACTTTGAGGGCTAGAATCTATGACACCATCACTAATGGATGCATCACTTGGTGCATCCCCATGGAAGCTTGGTGTATCAACTAGTTTAATATATACATGTACAAAGATACTGCAATTACATATTTACAATTAATAAACTCTTTCTCTATTCATATTTGCTAGTATTTAGGTATAAATACTAAATAGAGCACATCTCTAATTTACTTTAATTCTATTTTATAAAATATAAGGGTTGTTATAGCTAAAAAATCTCAAAATATAGTGAATATGAATCATAGTAAAACCTTCATAGGCAACCTACAAAAAAAAAAAACCATAACCTATTCACATTTTAGATTTGAAAATATGTATTTTATTTAATAATTATATCCATATTTATCATTGAATTACTATTACAATAATCATAATAAGGTTCCAACTAAATAAAAGTCTGTGGCCCTTGAGACGTTTTCCCTCCCTTACAACTAAGAGTTGTAATAGCTAAGTGTACAATATTGGCTACTTTGATACCATTTCGTGACCTTTCACTCTCTATTCTCCAATTTGCCATTCACAACACTTTTGCCATATTTTCTTTCAACATAATTGATAATTTGGCATAAATATTTTTTTAATAAATTAAAAAGACAATCACTTTTTATTAATTATTTATTTTTTAATAAAATAATAATAACAATATATTAAAGAATAAATTGGATCATCTATTTGGAGTACAAAAATATTCTAAAATTATGAAATATTCAAGCCATACATAATAAAAGTTGTAAATTCCTCCATGAGAAATGGAGTTCTAAGTCTGCCTATATAGCAGCATTCAAATAAGAAAATCACATTAATAAAATGAGAAATATTTTGGAGATCTTAGGGTCACTAATTTTCCAAAAAGAAGAACGCACTTAGATAAATAAAAGCTAGAAATATCGGTTTCCTGTTTGAATAAACTAGACTACGACGTTTAAACAATGATGGTAAATATCCACTTTTCGACAAAGGTAAGAAAATAATAACACATTAAAATAAAATAATTGATACCCCACTCGCATAAAATTAGTCACTAATGAAATGAAAAATAACAAGATAGAAAAAAATTAATAAAAAAACATTCTTACAAATCTTTGGAGGTCTTCCCATTGGCTAATTTCCAAAAAACAAGATACCACTCCAATAAATTAAATGTTCACCTCTATTTGAAGATTAAATAAAGAAACGTCATTTAAACAATGATGTTGAATATTGAATTTCTTGTCAAATTAAAAAGGGGGAAAATTACAAATTTTGATCAAAGTAATTAGAAAGTATTGGTTGTACAAGAAAGCAATGGCATAAAATTAATCAAAAGGAAAGGCAATCTCTTCCCATAAAATTAATCAAAAGACAAACACGAGTCTCTTTTAACCATTGAAGTAAATATGACCTAAATAAATTTTAAAAATACAATTTTGTGGCAAAATAAATCGATGATTCATCCACTTATGGCAAATCCATGCAAATTCTTGAGCCCTATGACATGACAATTGAATATACAAAGAATTTTCCATTCACAACACTTTTGCCATATTTTCTTTCAACAGAATTGATAATTTGGCATAAATATTTTTTTAATAAATTAAAAAGGCAATCACTTTATATTAATTATTTAATTTTTAATAAATCAATAATAACAATATATTAAAGAATAAATTGGATCATCTATTCCTAGTACAAAAATATTCTAAAATTATGAAATATTGGCCATACATAATAAAAGTTGTAAATTCCTCCATGAGAAAATGGAGTTCTAAGTCTACCCATATAGCAGCATTCGCATAAGAAAATCACATTAATAAATTGAGAAATATTTTGGAGATCTTAGGGTTACTAATTTTCCAAAAAGAAGAGCGCACTTAGATAAATAAAAGCTAGAAATATCAGTTTCTTGTTCGAATAAACTAGACTATGACGTTTAAGCAATGGTGGTAAATATCCACTTTTCGACAAAGGTAAGAAAATAATAACGCATTAAAATAAAATAATTGGTACCCCACTCGCATAAAATTAGTCACTAGTGAGATGAAAAATAATACAATAGAATAAAATTAATAAAAAAACATTCTCACAATTCTTTGGAGATCTTCCCATTGGCTAATTTCCAAAAAACAAGATACCACTCCGATAAATTAAATGTTCACCTCTGTTTGAAGATTAAATAAATGAAACGTCATTTAAACAATGATGTTGAATATTGAATTTCCTGTCAAATTAAAAAGGGGGAAAATTACGAATTTTGATCAAAGTAATCAGAAAGTATTGGTTGTACAAGAAAGCAATGGCATAAAATTAATCAAAAGGAAAGGAAATCTCTTCGCATAAAATTAATCAAAAGACAAACACGAGTCTCTTTTAAACATTGAAGTAAATATGACCTAAATAAATTTAAAAAATTCAATACTCTGGCGAAATAAATCGATGATTCATCCACTTATGGCAAATCCATCCAAATTCTTGAGCGCGCACTATGACATGACAATTGAATATACAAAGCATATCAAGGTTATCTTCCTTTACCCAACTAGACTTGTGAACGCATGTCCATAAAGTGCAACTAGAATTTTGAACGCATGCTCATAAAGTGCAGAAATGGGTAATCACGTGGCCAGAGAAAATAAAACTTGTCTTCATTCCTCTCACGAAGACAACCAAGTGGTGAGATGAGACAACCTCGTGGTGAGAGACTTCAAAATCACAATAGAATTAGTTGTTTCAAAATTTGTTCATCCTGGAAGAAGAGTTTCCTCTCTACAAGAGAGATATTATATGCCTTAATCCTTCTAAAACCTGTCAAGTTAAAAATCTCTTTGCTCGAGCAAAATCATTTCTGATTCCAGGCTCCTCCCACTACTCAAACTATTCCAGTGATGGTGACCAGGTGATCTTGTTCCTAAAAGCAAGTAAAAAACAAGGCAACTCAAACAAGGTTCAATTACAACCCTAGCAGCTTCAAAGGAATTGGTTGTGGGGGAAAGAAGTTAAAAAATTTAGGGTTTCTAAAAATCGAACACCTGAAGGGGTTACTTGTTTAGGGAAAATGCAAGCAGTTAATTTTTTATACTATAATTCAAATTGTCCATGTTAGATGAAAAAGTGCAGAAAACATGAAACTTTTTTTTCTCTTCTGCAGAATCACCACCAAGAAATTTGTTTGATGCCGAAACATTTAGTTGGGGTTTCAAATATTTCATAGCTATGGTCGACCTTTATGACATTGCAACGAGGCTATCTGGTAGATTATATTGTGATCATGGAAGCAGAAGTTGGTATTGTTTGTGATTCTAAAATTCAAAGACCTTTCGTTGGACTGTTGAATCAAGGAGTGATAGATTACACCTTTTCTTTGCTTCATTCTATTTTTTTTCTTCTCTATAAAAAATGTACTTATCACATTTTGTTGTTCTACTTAGAAATTTTCCTGTAACTTGTGTCAGAACTATGGTTGTTTATTATTGATTTTCAATTCAATTCTTCTGGGTGAGTAGGATAAATCAAGGAAGCATATCCTTATCAAAGTAGTCGTGGGATGATAAATGCTTCAGATCTCATGTAGGTGGACATGACTAGGTCGGGCATGAAAGAAATGAAAACTCCAGGTATTCAACAATCTAACTCCAGGTATTCAACACTCTTCCAAAACGATGGATGCAAATATTCATAACCATCTGCTGTAATCATCAGTATTAACTATTGTCACAGTTAATACTTCAAAATGAAAAAATGCATCTTAGGCAGGGGCAGAGCATGCACCTTCAAAGGGATATTTGGATATTTATCCAAATATAATAGACAATAAAAGATAGAATAGAAAAGAATAGAGTTCATCTTTTGTTCAAGATGACAATGTTTCTAACCTTGTGTATACTTAGAAAAACATGTCCCAAAGTTCTGATGATAATTTATTATGAATGAAGAAAACTTCTGGTAATTTGTTTTCCAAAGTTCTGATGATAATTTATTATGAATGAAGAAAACTTCTGGTAATTTGTTTTCCAGCCTCTGGATTAAATAGATATTTAGAAAATGTATTTTTCCAAAAATAAACGATACTGCGGTAAAAAAATCCCAATTTTAGTAATGAAAAACTGTATGTTTGTAATTTTTGACATTGCAGATGGTAGTTCCTTTCCCCAATTTCTATTGGGCACCTCAATATTGAACATTTTCCATTCCAAAGTGGAAAATTTCAACTTTTGGAAAATCTCCTCCTCATTTAGTGAGGAAAATATACTTGAAAAGAGGTTTTGTTTACTAAAAGATTAGCTTATTCCATAGCCTTCAGCTGTATTGTGCAGTGTTGAAATTTTGTTTACTAAAAGATTAGCTTATTCCATAGCCTTCAGCTGTATTGTGCAGTGTTGAAATTTGGCTAGCACCCTTGACTTTTTGTTTCTGTGATGGTTTCGTAGTTACGAGTTCCTGTCACGGTTTAGCAGTAGATAGGAGAAAACGCAGTTGGAGTTGAGGGTGCCCTTTAATGTTGCCTCTACCGGGATCTGGGAAATTATTTAATCCATTGTCCAATTTTTTCAGTTTAACCATTTAATCTATTTTCTATTTTCCTCAGTCTGTTATTCACTACAGAGTTTGATACTACCGAGTTTTCTATCATATATCTTTTATTTTTTTACTATTTTCCTTGCTCTAAATGGTCTTTTAGCATGGTTGAGAAATTCTTCTATAAGTTCATTCTCTGATTGTGAAGTGTTTTACAGGCAAAAGTGAAGAAGAGGATGATCTCCCCAAGACAATGGCTAACGCAAAAATAGACCACAAAAGTCTTCAACAGCTTTAATGAGGCCAATAGAGATTCAGTGTTCACAAAGAAAATACCCTATTTTTGTGTTTTTCTCCAATTGATTTCATCGAATCGGTCCAGACATGAGTACAACTTGTTTCCTCGAATCAGTCCAAAGATGAGAAAAACTTGATCCTGTGATGGGACTTTGCACCCACTGCACTTCTTTGATAGTGGGGCTTGCCAAGTATCAAATAAGCACCCAAACTATACATCAAGATATTTCTCATAGATGCGAAGGAATTCAGAGAGATTCAAGGGTTCACTTGATACTTTAAAATACGGAGCAAGTTGCATGATGGTTAATCAATGTTAAAAAATACATAAAATTCTATTGATCCAGGCCTTTGTGCAATCATAGGCAACGTTTCAAGCTTGTCCAACACTGCAGGGGGCCAGGCAGCGTTTCAGGCAGGGGATTACGCAGCGTTTTATGCTTCTCGATCACTACAGGGGATTGTGGATCACCGCAGCCACTGAACCAAGAAATTCGCAGGCAATTCAAACCTCGTAACACAATTCACTTAACATAGACGTATATTCGGCACAACTATCAAAATTAACACATAAACACATAATATTCATGCAGTTGTCAGTATTGACACATAGCATTCACAGAAATAGTTGTTGCATGTAATCACGGATCCAGTTGTCAAATTAACACAGTGTTCACAAGCGAGCAGGCGCGTGTAATCACAAAGTCAAGATGTCAATATTAACATAGTGTTCACAAGCAAGCAGTCATGTGTAATTGCAAAGCCAAGAATGCAAGTAGCCAAATTCAAACATTTATTTTTAACTCTAGAATTATTCAATTATATAAAAAATTCTGAATAATATGCATTTTAACGTAAATTTTTGTTGCCCTCCGCCTCAGGAAGAGGCCAAATAATAACTCAAAACTTTTAATTGGTTTTGATTGGCTGTCAATATTTAATACAGTGAAGAAAAAGTGAAAAAACGCATGTAGAGAAAAACTTTAGATAATTTGGTTTTAAACATCTATTTGTTTTTACTCTAACTCATATTACAGGAATCCCTACTTATCCTTTGGGCATGGACTAATAAAAAAATGTATTTTAACTTTTTAAATTTATCAAATTTTTCAATATTTAGATAATTGAGTCTCGATCAAGAACAAGATAATTATTGTGCACTATTGAATACCATAATTTTTTTTTAATACAAATATTAAATATATGTTATTTTATAATATTTTCACTTTATTGAGGTTCGCAAAATCCAAGACAATTCATTATAAGGACACCATAAGATGCCTCACACTTGGATCACTATCTCAAAAACATTACAAAGTGTGTTATTGAATAATTTTTTATTATATCTCATCTTGATGATATTTGAACCTAAAACCATTCATTAGCATTTCAGCTTGTAATACATGGATCCACATACCTAGGTGTCACTACAATGATATTTCAAAATTAATCAAAGATGTGATGTTTAAGTCAAAATATTTTTAAGATGTGATGTTCAAGAAATATCTAGAACTAAGGAAAGGAAAGTAATATGTGCACATCACTTAATTCCCTAGATATCATATGCTTAAATATAATAAGAATTTAAACATATATATCCCGATCTAGGAGAAACACAAGTGTGCACTACGTTAACATGTTCGATGGCCGGATCTTAGATTTGTTTTCCTATCGATAACCTTTTTAATATGTCCAGATCTAGATTTCTAAATAATTCAATCATATCTACATCTAGTTTAAATGCTTAAAAATCTATGTTGTGACGTTTGTGTTAATACCCAGATGTATTTTCCCAATCATCATATCTGCATAGGTTAAACAAAACTTTCATTTAGTTTTCCTTAGATACACCCAGATACTGGATGTCTCTCTTTATCACGTGTGCTAAAGGATTAAATGCATAATTAAACAAATACTATTAGATTTAATGGAAAACACTGCTGAAATTTTGTTTTATTGCACCGATTCAATTTATGAAATTCTAGATCTATCAACTCAAAATAGTTCAATAATAAAAAATCATCACTTTTCACTTTTCTGCATATTGTTCTATTATCACTAAGAGATTTACTTTCATCCTCTATTTTGAAGGTTCTCTTTAAAAGTTCTATCAAAAGCTAAATTCCTTTGGAGATGAAATAGCTGGTCATAGTATATCTTGGTAATAATTTGTTTCCTTTGATTTCGTAGTACTTATAACGATGGTCTAATTTCAAATAGGCCTTTTATAATATTGTTTAAAATTATTTTTGTAGAAACATTGTCGAGAAGAGGAGAAACAATGAAATTTAAAGCATCCTAAGCCTAAATAGAAAAGAAAACAATCGAAAATTGAAGTCTCAAAAGATAGGAGTACAGTGAAGAGAAAAATACCAATGTTTCATTTTACTTTAATATCACCAATAAAATTGGAATGATTAGTTTTCCTTACTGTGATGAAATGTATTGGATTTGTAGGAGCAATATATTGCAATATATTTTTAAGAAGAATTTGAATCGGATCGAGACAATTCAAATACATCAAAGACATAAAAATGTGTGGGTTATATAAAGTAGCTATAAGGCTAGCTGTCTTACCCTACTATGATATGGTACGATAGATCCTAACTCATGTTAATCTCAGAACTTTCACCATTATCAAACATACTAATAGATTTAGGCCTTGCACCATTATCAACCATAGTAATAGATTCATAGATCTGAGGACATTTTTAAGATGTACAAATTAGATACTCCTGAATTCTACCTCAAAATACAACTTCTTCAACAATTTGAAGAAAACATATTGAAATACGAAATAGAGAGAAATGATAGATTTGATCAAATAATTTTTACATGACCCAAATTCATTTAAGGTTAAACATAATAGGTTTTACCTAATTCACTTGTTCAAGATACCACATATTGTAATAGCCCTAGTAAAAAATCCATGTAATAAAAATTAATAAAGGAAAAATAATAACCATGGTCACGGGACATGTATTACAAGCTGAATGTTGGGAAAAACATCCTAGTGTGGGTGATCATATGCTTTATTAAAGCTATAGAAATTGGCAAAGGCAATGTCTAAGGCTTTGGAAAGCATTAGGCATTTATTGACATTTTATTTATGGAAATAAGAAAAATAGGAGAAAAGGAAGGTGAAAGGTCACAGGTTACATGTGAGGAGGAAAATGAAGGAAAATAATAGAAAATTAAAGAAATTAGAGGCCTCATTAACAAAAAGGCTTCTGAGGATCCGTTGGTACCTTTTTATCAGTGCATCTTTTGCAGTTCAATTTTTGGAGCTCTCATTTTCTCTCTCTCATACTCTTGGACACTTAGATTTTTCTTGGAGCACTCTTGGAGAAGTGTGGCATACTTGGGATTTGGAGCAATAACGCAAAGGAAGAGTAGGAAAGTGCAAGAGGAAATTGGTATCAACATCTACAATAGGTTTTTCTTGAGGTACCAAGTTGCATGTATGATTTCCTTACTAGTTTTGGCATGCATGGAATATGCATGTGGTTTTTGGTTATGATCCGTCATTAGCATGGAGTATTTCCAAGATTGACAATGATTTTTCCTAGCCTTTCCATTTCCTAGATAGCCATGGTGTTGTGGTACTCTTTCTATTTTGTTTTCCAGTTGGTTCTCATGTTCCTTTGGTTGTGGGTTGAGTTATTAGTTCCTAGAGCCTTGATTGGAAAAATGCTCTAGAGCCCTGTAACAACTTGGGTTGCGTTATTAGTCCTCGATGTTAGTATGAATTCTTCGTCGAAGCGTACGAAAAAGAACCAATTTAGCTACGCATAACTAATAGCCCTAACAACAATAATGGCTGCAAAACATCTTCAAATCTACAATTAGTAGTTAAAGTGCTGCAACAAACAGATCTATAAATGGAAAGACATTAAGCAGTAAAGTAAAGAGTTTGCTCCATGCATCCAACAGACAAGACAAGAACACGATTTTTGAATGAATTTTTTTTATTACAGGGCACCTGGGAGGAAACAAGAAGGTGTATCCAGATCTCCTCAATGGGATGGGTTCTTTGTAGTCCTCAGCACTTCAGATCTAAGCTTTCTCTCTCTTGTAGATGTAGAAAACCCAATGTAGAAGGTAAAGCTCAATGGGAGCAACAATGGCAGAAAATGAGACCGAGTGTATAGATACAGAGTGATCTAGTATGCAACAAAAGGTGAAGAATGAAGGGGAAAGCCCTCCTATTTATAACAAAATATTGGGTCATTCTAGGTCTTGGTGCATGATTAAAATAATGTTAACCAAATCTAGATCCACCTCTATGGAATATTTTATTATTATTTGTTGGAGGGAAAGGGTGTTTGACTTGGGTCAAATCCCTTGATTAGTGAAAAATAAATAAATAAATGATTTATTTATCTTTTTAATGAAGTGGTTGGGATATAATCAAATAAATAATGATTTATTTGATTAATGGTGGTTGATTTGGTCATATTTAACAAGGAATATTATTAAATAATTATTCCTAGAAAATAATAAGATAACTATGGGTTTATCTCATTAATTTCTTTGTTTTTGGGTTAAACATGACTGGGAATAATAATTAAATTATGGTTTAATTAATTATTCCTTTTGGGGGTTCCTAATTAACATAGTGAAAGCAGTTTTACTTGGGGTAAAACTGGTCTTACATGGTGTACTTGGGTCCATCTAATGATGAAAGGTTAGATGACCAAAAAATGGTGTAACAGATTGCCCCCCAGCGTGCGAGTGTCAGGAGCAAATCGTATGACCGAAGTACGTTGTAAGATTAAAATAATGTTAATCATATCTAGATCCACCTCTATGGAATATTTTATTATTATTTGTTGGAGGGAAAGGGTGTTTGACTTGGGTCAAATCCCTTGATTAGTGAAAAATAAATAAATAAATGATTTATTTATCTTTTTAGGGAAGTGGTTGGGATATAATCAAATAAATAATGATTTATTTGATTAATGGTGGTTGATTTGGTCATATTTAACAAGGAATATTATTAAATAATTATTTCTAGAAAATAATAAGATAACTATGGGTTTATCTCATTAATTTCTTTGTTTTTGGGTTAAACATGACTGGGAATAATAATTAAATTATGGTTTAATTAATTATTCCTTTTGGGGTTTCCTTAATTAACATAGTGAAAGCAGTTTTACTTGGGGTAAAACTGGTCCTACATGGTGTACTTGGGTCCATCTAATGATAAAAGGTTAGATGACCAAAAAATGGTGTAACAGATTGCCCCCCAGCGTGCGAGTGTCAGGAGCAAATCGTATGACCGAAGTACGTTGTAAGAATACAATCACCAGACAACGAAAGGGGATGTCAGAGAGAGAAGTGTGAGGTAGATAGTGTGCTGAAGGACTAGACCCTAAGGAGACGAGACTCGCGGGTGCAACAAGTCTCTTTTTATGAGAGGGTACCTGTGCTGAAGGCGGCGGGGGAGGCATACCTATGCCCGCCGTGACAAAGTACAAAAGAATAGTGTGTCCAGTAAACAAGGGACCGAACCATAGAGTACGGCTGGCATAATCAAGGGCCAGATAAAAATACAATGAAGAGTCTCATATACATGCTGTGCCTGGGATAACAGCCAGGACTAGTACAATAATATCTGAGTACATGAGATAAATACAACCCAAATGCCCCCTGTAAATGGGGAAGGGCTCACAAAATTTGACTGATACATGCAAATCATGGAGGCGCTGCAGGTGGCTAAGGCCAACATCATCAAAATCTGGAGCGGCATCAAAGGCTGCAATGAAGAGGTCATCCGGGCATGTGGGGGGCTACCTGCAGGGCCACCCCCTCATGAGGGCCGAGACATCTCACACACGCCCGGGAATCATCAAGAGCTGCTGCTGGGTCACTGGACTGTCCAGTATACTCATCTCGATCATGCTGAAAGGAGCTGGAGAACTAATCAAGTCAAAGGGAAGTGAGAGATCCCCCTGCCTGATCCGAGGCACCGAACAAGAGTGGAAGCTGGAACCAAGGTACACCGCCCTCTAGACCTTGCTTCTGGAATAAATGCGCTGATGTCGACAGAAGGAGGTCCGCCGTAGGTGAGGCAATGAGATATCCTCAACTAAGGCACGAGAGAAGAACAATAGAGCGACGGACAGACTGACACTAATGATGATAGCGGAAATGGGAAGGATGGAGTGGCGAATGGACGACTTCCCTTGTTAGAGCATAAAGGGCATGAATGACATGGCAGCGACTGACACAATATCAGAAGGGACAGGGGATAGTGGGGCTGAAGGTCATAATGTGCGACGCAAGAGAGGGACTAAGCAATGAAGGATGGAGGGCTATAGTGGGGTGTAAAAGGACGCAGGATAGACTCCATGAATGCAATGATGACTCGACTTGGATGCTCTAAACAAGGGCGACTTTTATAGTGCTGCCACACAGTAAAGGCCCCAATGGGGGGTCATGGAAGCATGAGTACAAGGTGGGCACTCATGACGAAAATCGACACGGACATGGACAAGTAAGGGAGCGATATGGTGCCCCAAGTACAAGTGGCGTAAGTGAGGAAATTCGATTTTAAGGAGCGGTGAAGTGACCCTTCATGGAAAAAATGTGTCCGGGTGAAGTATCAAATCACCAAAAACTAACTAAAACCCATTTGAGAGCTCGGTGAGATCTGTCCAGCGGTGCTGACGGTTCGTCGAACGGGGCTACGGTGTGGTCGCAGCAGTCGAAAGGAGAAACATGGGTTCTCTTTAATGAGGCAGTTTTCCCTCCAAAATCATTCATTTGCTATTGTTGTTGTGGTGAGTGTGGAGAGAAGGCCCTAAATCTTGCGGCGAACGTAGCGGACAAACCGACCATTGGAAGCGAGATCTGTCAGTTGGAGGTACGAGGCCTAACCTTGCTCTTGCATGTTGTTGGATGACGTTTGCAGTTTAGGGCCCAAAACCCCCAGAAACAGCCCCTCCTTCATCTCTATGGTCGGGTCGCACTTTTTGGGGCAAAAAGTACGACCCAGGACGCAGGTTTGGGGGCAAAAAGTGCGACCTGGTCCAGAAAATGGCAGAAAACTGCGACCTGGGAGACGAGGAGGGCTTGGTGCTATTTGATGGCTGGGAGTTGGGTTGTGGTGTGTGGTTATGGTTTTCCCGATCTGGACCCTGACGAAAAGAATGTGGTTGTGCAGGTATGGCAGAGTTGCGGGTCAACTGGAGAGAGAGGGATCTGGGAACACTTCGGACAGAGATCCAGGCGGATCAGGGCGGTCGTCGGGTATTGGCCAGATATAGGGGCATATGGTGCCCTCTCGGATGTGTGTAGGGGCAAGTGGTGCCTCCTAGAATGTATGGGGGGGCATATGGTGCCCCCAGTTTTTGGATTTTGTTTGTAACATGCTATGGGCATGTCGGATGTATATGTATGGGGGGGGCGTATGGTGTCCCCAGTTTTTGGAACATGCTATGGGCATGTCGTAAGTATATGTATGGGGGGCGTATGGTGCCCCCAGTGATGTATGTAGGGGCAGGTGGTGCCCCCATTTTTTGAGTTTGTGTGACATGCTGTGGGCATGCCAAAATGTATTTATAAAAAGGGGAATCTAACCACATTTTAATGATGTGGTGTGCCATTTGTTCTGGTTATGGTTATGCAGTTTGAGAAAGGAAATGGAGTGTTACCAATCTCTTTTGGTACTGCATATAGGGAGAAAATGGACTTTAAGTTTCCGAATTGGCATACCTGGTGTCACTATCCCAAAAGGAGGATTGGGAGATAATGAACTGATGCTCTCGTAGAAAAGCTATAGGTTGGTCAATAATAATGTCTAAGAGACTGGGTTGCTGATGTAAGATGAGGGAACAATAAGGGGTATCGTCCCGAGAGTGATCTGAAGTGATATGGGACTCTAGAGGTTCTTCTAAATGTGGAAGAATACGGGGTCTAGAGTCAACACGACCAAATACACTAGGAGAGTGGTGGAGAATGGCTTCTCTTGGTCTCTCAAATGTGGGTGCCCCCTTACCCAAACATTGGGTTTCGATGTAATGACCGCAAGGTGGATGTGGTGTGAACGCATGGGTTCGATGTAAGGGGGAATAGATGAAGTCAGGGGTGGGAATTTCTTCCATAATGTCGTCATCGTGATAGAAGATGGGGTGACTAGTGGAAGAAGAACTACCTGACGTGGTAAAGTGGCCTGAATCATCATCATGAGAAGAGAGGTTCACATGCGCATCGTCACAATGGGTGACCGAAGAGTAAGTAGATAACGGATCTACCGATGTTGAGCCCAAGATGACCGGTGAAGGAAGGTCAAGCGAAACAACAGGGGAGGATTCAGATGGAACGTTCCCCAATGGTCTCATGGATGATGACAGGTACAAAATGGTGACTGAGGGCTCCGTTGGCTTAACGGCGGGAGGCGGAATGTGAATGTCCTCTGGTCCGATCGAAGCGGCCTTGAACTGGCGGTACAAGTCCAAGGAGGAACGGTACTCGTCAAGGCGGTGACAGAGTTGGGTGTAATGGCCGTGAAAATCGCACAAGGCACAAGGGTGGTTTGTGCGCAAGTGTTTGAGTTTTGGGAGGGAGTCGGGGATAGTGACATGTACTTCTGGGAGATCAGAGTCGGGGAATGTCTCGTTGACCAGAAGCTTGAGGTGGGGCAATTCGGGACACATGTGAGTGGCATGACCGACGACATCACACAAAGCGCATCGAATGGCGGGCTTTGGTGGTCGTGGGGGGGTAACGGATGTTGGGGGGGCCGGATCGTGATGGGTTGCCCCCCTTCGGGCTTTGCCTGTCTTCCCGGGAGCCGTCACAACAGGAGAAGGGTCCTGTGGAGATGCTGGGGGCACAGTGGCTATGGAGGAAGCGAGGGGGACCGGTTGAACCGGTGTCAAAGCCATGTAAGGTTTGGGGTGACCGGGGGGGGTGGCGGCTGGGGGGTCAAGGTACCAAACCGGAATACCCAAGGTCAAGTTAGGGAGAGAGAGGGTGGCCATGACGGGGACAGAATATACTCCGGGAGGGGGAGCCAAGAAAGGGATCTGTCCAGCAGGGTAGTGACCAGGAGGTACGGCTCCAAGATGGTTAAGGCCGGGGGGGACCGAGCCTGGAGGATAAAGAGGTTCGGGGATACCAGCTGTAGGGGGAGGGCCGGAAGGAGGAGGTCCAGCTGGCGGAGATGAATGGCTAGGAGCGGGTTGCGGAGGGCGGGGGGGAGGGTGCGGACTAGCCGAGGCAGGCCGTTTATGGGCAGCCTGAGACGATTGCATCATGCAAATATTCGACAAGCTGGGATCCGTAATAGGAGGGGGGGGGGAAGGTGAGGAAAAGTACCAAGCAGGGTGGAATCTTTATAAACGCCGGGGGAGACACTGGTCAAGGAATCGACGGTTTGCTTGTTGGCTACAGAAGAGATGGTCGTCTCGGAGGAGGACTGAGACGACGGCTCATGATACGATAGCTGGTCAATGGTGACTATCTTCCCGTTATGTGGAAAAGACATCTTGCGGAAGACCGCGGATGGGACAGAAGACATGGCATAGGTGTAGCTTCGCCCCAATAGAATGTTGTAATCTAGAGGGGCGTCAATGACTTCGACATCAACGCAAACAGTCTTACCGGCGAGGGTGATGGGACAGTTACGAAACAGGCCAATAGGCTGGGAGGCATGACCGTCCCACGCTCGAAGGGTGATCGTGGAAGGGGCCAGCTCAGGGGATCCGAGTTGCTTCCAAACCGAAGCGGACATCACGCAGGTGGATGCCCCCTCATCAATTATACACCGGGATACGGTGGCGTTCCGGATTTTGACTGGGATTTGGAAAGCAACGGAAGGAGGAAGAGGAGGGTGGTCCGATTGAGTGGTGTCGAAAACAATCATTTGGTCATCAGCAGGATCAACAGCGCCCACGGCAGATAGTAGAGCCTTCCGTTGGGAAGGGCACGACTGGAGGAGTTCCAGTGTGGAAATGGCAGCAGGGGATTGTGCCAAATCATCTACTATACTGTATGATTGGGCGGCTCGACCAGAAGCAGCATTTCGGCGTAATGGACCCTTTGGAATCTTTGGGTGAACCTCAACTTTGGGTTGAGGGATATGTAAGGGGCCACTGGGTGTCGAAAGAGGCTCTGTAGAACCTAAAGACGGAGGCTCGGGAGCAGACTGAGCAGGAGGCTTGGGGTACTGGCGAGACCGAGTTTGAAGGTGAAGGTCGATAGAAGGGGACGGATCGGAGAGCATCATAAGGATCTGGTAGTCAGAGGAACCAGAAATGGACGAGGGTGTGGCTGCATGGCTGTCGGGGGGTTTGGTAGCCACGAATCCCTGTTGAGGGAAAGGATCAGTGAACACAGCTGGCTGGGTAGTGGCCACATTAGGAGGAGCGTGAGGGGAGGCGTGTTGTCCGCGCAATGTGGCTTGAGACTCCCACATCTGTCGCATCTGGGGTAAGAGAGGACAATCGTGAGTGTAGTGACCGTAAACACCGCAGCACGAACAGGGCTTGTTTGTGCGAAGCGGCCTGTCCGGCCTGGGCGGGATGCCCTGAGGCTGGTTGCTAGTGTTAGGGTCCATACCAGAATTGGGTCCTTGGTTGCCGGGGGCAGATGGGTTCTGGTTGCCTCGCCGCCTTCTTTGAGAAGAAGGGGGGTTAATCGCACCCTGCTGTGCAAATACTTGCCCTGGAGGGGGTTGTATGTGCTGTTGCAGGTTGGGAGGAGGCAAGGGAGGCGGAAGCGCATATGCTGGAGGAGCTGGCGCACCAGGCTGTGAATAAAAGTAAGGGTTGGGTTGGGCGACATTGAGGTAAGCAGGAGGTTGGGCAAAAGTAGGAGGCATGCCGTATCCTGGATACATGTTGCCGGGAGGGGGAAGATTGCTTGAGGTGCTGGCCCCTCCCTGAGGGAGACCATGGCTCATAGGAGGGTGAGCAGATGGGTGGGAAAGAGATCCAACAATACCGTCGGCGGAATGAGATGCCCCCGGGGCGTTAGCGCCACCGGGCCTGGGGATGTCAAGCAGAACGGTATAAACATAACCCGATTGAGCGTAGATCGGGTCATATTTTAAAGCTATTTGGAGGGCGGCTTCTTCAGATTGAGGAAAGTGACAGGCGACATCTTTGCCGATGGGAGACGGGAGGGTGCGAAGGAACCAGTCCATGTAAACCCGATCTTCAAAGGGAGGGGCTCGACATAAGCTCCGTCTTCGGCGCCATTCCTGAACATGGGCAGAAAGGCGTGTGGAAGAGGATTGCTTAAATGAAGTCAAGAGCTCCGTACCAGTGTCGTATCGGAGAGGGAGCTGGAAGTACGACAAGAAGGCTTGGGCAAGAGTCTCGAACGTGGTATGGGAGGAAGTGGCCTGTTCGACATACCATTTAGAAGCTTTGCCGGTAAGCGTGCGTTGGAACAAACGAAGACGGATGGAGTCATCGGTAATGGAGTTGGAGGAACACCACATGTGGAAAGATCGGACGTGATTGGTTGGGTCTTCGCCATTAAGGCCCTCGAACTTAGGGATATCAGAGGGTAACTTGGTGGGCATAGTGGGCCAGGTAGCATTGTGGTGAATGGGGTCGTTAATCAACTGATGGAAATCGGGGAGGCTGAGGCCTGCAATGTACGGCAGCACAGGGGTGGCCGGAGTAGTGGTTGTGATGGTTCCGCTAGAAGTAGGGCCGGCATTGGGGCCGGGAGAACCGCTAGCATTAGGCCCTGATCCGGACATGGTGAAGGTAAAAGGGGGAGAACCGGAAGGAGGAGGGGGACCCGATGAATCAGGAGAGGAGTCGGAGTGCGGACTCGAAGTTGGACTGGCTCGACGACGGCGGTGCGGAGCAGGTCGATCAACCGGAAACTGAGGGTGAAGGCCAAGAAGTCTCCGGGAAAGGCGCCTTGGGGGCGCAATGATGACAGGAAGAAGGAAACCGACAAGGGCAGAAAGGGACAAAATCAAGAAGATCAAGGGCAGAAAAGGTGCAGTGACAATTGATTTTAGAGTCTTTGCCAGGCGGTGTAAACCAGGCGCTTCTTCACTTAGGGTCAGTGTGTGGTGTGCGTTGATTTTAATTTTTAAACCCTTTCCGCTGTTTGAGAGCAAGAAAAAAGTGTGCTACGTAGCTGAAAATAAACCTACAAAGAACAGAAATAAAATGCTGAAATAACAGAAAAATAACGGCTACGTATGCATCTATCTAATCCAAGAAGGTGGGTCTCTCACAACTATGCTGAAAAGAAAGGGGAAAACTATGGAAACACACACAAAGGACGCTCGACAGATCTGGGGTCAAAGGGGACAGAGATCTGGAGGATAAAGCTGCAGACAAGGGGTGCAGGTCACAGCCAAGAGACAGAGGTCAAGGTGGCTGGAAAAAGCGAAATCAGCAAAAACCGGGGGGCAAGGCGGAGGCCTTCAAAGGAGGTCCAAACAAAACGACAGGAGGTGATTTGAAAGGAAAAGAGGCTGATTTCAATGGATCTGAAAGGGAGGTAACAGATCTGGAAAAGAGGGGGCTGAAGCTCTGAAACCGACGGCTGAAACAGCTGAAACTCTTCCACAAAAAGTGGAGGGTACTAAAGCCCTAAGGGGCTGGGTTCCCACTTAGGTGAGTAAAAACAGATCAGATCTTGGTCAAGGCGGGCTGAGACAGAGACTGGAAGACCCTGTCAGAGGCTGCAGCAGAACCCAGAAAAATTGCAGAAAAAATGCTGGAAAAAAGGCAGGTCGCAGGTTCTGACCTGATCTGAGTTGAGGTCGCAGGAAACAGGCTGAAAAGTGCGTCCAGGTCGCAGGTTTTGGGCCAAAAGGTGCGACCCCCCCGTTCCGGTTGTTTCGGCGACAGATTTTCTGAAAAGTTGCCGTCTCAGTTGCGGCTGGTGTCGCTTACCTGCGCAATAGGGCCAGAAACACACAGAAGTTAGAAATTTTAAGTTTTTAGGGTTTTATGTGAGAAAAATGACATAAAAAGAGGAAAACTAAGCAGCTGAAAAGAAGCCCTAGGGCCTGAAGTAGCTGGATATGCAGGAATATGAAAAACGACGGCGGTCGTAATTTAAAACCCGTGTGGAGTCGCCATTTGTTAGTATGAATTCTTCGTCGAAGTGTACGAAAAAGAACCACTTTAGCTACGCATAACTAATAGCCCTAACAACAATAATGGCTGCAAAACATCTTCAGATCTGCAATTAGTGGTTAAAGTGCTGCAACAAACAGATCTATAAATGGAAAGACATTAAGCGGTAAAGTAAAGAGTTTGCTCCATGCATCCAACAGACAAGACAAGAACACGATTTTTGAATGAATTTTTATATTACAGGGCACCTGGGAGGAAACAAGAAGGTGTATCGAGATCTCCTCAATGGGATGGGTTCTTTGTAGTCCTCAGCACTTCAGATCTAAGCTTTCTCTCTCTTGTAGATGTAGAAAACCCAATGTAGAAGGTAGAGCTCAATGGGAGCAACAATGGCAGAAAATGAGACCGAGTGTATAGATCCAGAGTGATCTAGTATGCAACAAAGGTGAAGAATGATGGGGAAAACCCTCCTATTTATAACAAAATATTGGGTCATTCTAGATCTTGGTGCATGATTAAAATAATGTTAATCATATCTAGATCCACCTCTATGGAATATTTTATTATTATTTGTTGGAGGGAAAGGGTGTTGAAACTTGGGTCAAATCCCTTGATTAGTGAAGAATAAATAAATAAATGATTTATTTATCCTTTTAAGGAAGTGGTTGGGATATAATCAGATAAATAATGATTTATTTAATTAATAGTGGTTGATTTGGTCATATTTAACAAAGGAATATTATTTAAATAATTATTCCTAGAAAATAATAAGATAACTATGGGTGTATCTCATTAATTTCTTTGTTTTTGAGTTAAACATATTTGGGAATAATAATTAAATTATGGTTTAATTAATTATTCCTTTTGGGGTTTCCTTAATTAACATAGTGAAAGCGATTTTTACTTGGGGAACAGCGGTGCCATGGTATTACTTGGGTCCATCTAATGATAAAAGGTTAGATGACCAAAAAATGGTGTAACACTCGAGCCTTATTTGGACAAATGCTCTAGAGCCCTTGATGGGTTGAGATACTAGTCCTAGTGCCTTATTTGGAAAAACACTCTGAAGCCTGGCAACAACTATGGGTTGAGTTACTAGTCTTGGAGCCTTGATTGGAACAAATGCTATGGAGCCCTCGACATCTTGGGTAGAGACCAATCTGTTGATGGTTAGTGATGTCTGACCATGATGTGGAATAATTAGTTGAGAGTTGAGGCGTTTTAGCCCTTGGAAGCCCTGGTTCAGTTTAGTCGGATTTGTTTCATGAGATCCCATATTCATGCTTGGAATATGACACAGGGGTGATTGGCTAAAGAGAGATTTGGTTCAACAATCTATGGTTGGCTTGAACGTGGAAGTCCTAAACCTGGTTGGCATTTGAAGAGATTATTCTCCTTGTTATTTCAGGTGTAAATGTATGGTTTCATATGTGATATTTATGGCTGTCATATCCATGTTATTTTTGTTGTTTACATGTTGGTTGAAAGTATATTTTATGACAGTGATGATGTATGGCTCAATTGGTGCTGCTTCCACTCAGTCCACTGAATCAATGTTCAGATCAACTTACTTGACTGAAAAAGGATGGCCTGATGGAGAATACTTTACCCAATGATTCAAGATGTAATCGTATCGCAACTTCCTTCCCTCTAGAGTACCCCTTGAAAGCTAGAGGGAGAGAGAGACGCATGTAATGGCACATCATGTTTTTATTTGTAAACGAATGAACAATGAATATATGATCTAATAGATGATATTGCAACTAATGTGATAAGGAATCAATGCTTCTTATGTTATTTTAACCTGTAGAATGCATATTTGTGACATGTTTAACGAAATGTTTGTCATGGTTAGTAGGGGTCCAGTCAAGTCCTTGTTTAAGAATTTGCATTTGTGTCATTGCTTCGATGTTTCTTTTCATTTCTGGAAGTTTCATGGAGTTATGGGCAATGGCTGGTTCGTAGCCCTTGAAATTAGCCTTAAATATCGCAATCGCTAGCATAACACTGGCAGAAAAAGGCTACACTTGTGCTCAAACAGGCCCATGGGAATGACTGGGGATCTCATATGCATGGAGGCCTTGGAAATGGAGAAACTCGGGGTTTAATTCATTGAAATGTTGAGTTCCCTCAGGGGTTAGTCACCTGGAAGTATTTATTATCTCTTGGAGGTTTTGTAGGATGTGTAGAAGGTCAGATAGGTTGTGTTGTATCCGTTCCACTTCCTTAACTGTACATGGAAAGTTGAATCAGATCATTGTAGCCTCTCATCACATGTTTACCTCGGTTGGCCAGTTACTTGGGTAGATGTGGGAAGAGGGTATTACAGAGTGTTATCAAACCATAGTTCACCCCTTGGAATGGATGGGCAGTGTGTTGGTCATCCATTCATGTCGGTTGCATATGTGTGTTCTATTCTTGTGATTTATTTTCTTGTTGTGTAGACATGGTTTTGGTCATGGTTACAATTGTGTCGCAATGTAAAAGTTGACGATATTGATGTAGGATGTATTTATCTTGAGTATATTTTGGTTATGCACTGGTTATGCATGTCAGTGTTCGTATGTATGGTGTATGTATGTGTGTCGTACATATGTTTCTATGCATGCATTGTATCTAGTTCGTGTTGTGGTTGTGGAATCATGCATGGTAACTGGATGAGGATTCAGATGATGTATATATATTGCAATGATTATGTTTATATGCATTATGCTAATCTAGTTGATCTTGCAGCCGAGATATCCTCCCCCGAACTAGATTGAGGTACGTTGGTTTGTTTATGATTTGGTATAACTACCAGGAAGAGAAGAACAAAGATGGCTAGCAGAGTTGTAGACTATATTTAAATGGATCTCCCTATGGATCAAATGAGAAAAATGGTGAGTACTAAAGGAATAAACAAGTAGTTGAAAAGAAGCTAATGATTTAATCATTCAATCACAAGAGAGACTTGCTAGGGCACAGGAGAAACAAGTTGAAGTCAATGCAGTCATCCTTAAAAGCTTGTCAGATTTGAAGAGACATGGACCACTTCAGATCAACCATGGATAGGAGGACAGGACTAATGTGGCATACGACAGTCAGTCTCATGGTGGACACAGGTCAGATATAGATGACACAATCAGGGATGGCAGGTTCTTAAATACACCAGACATAAGAGGTGATGGACACATATTTTATTCTAACTCTGGTTTTGACATATATCATCGTCGTCGTCATTATCATCCTTACAGGAGGAATGCCAGGGGATATTTTCCAGGTGAGTTTAGGAAAGAAAATCCACCTACATTTGTTGGATAAATGAAGAAATAACAGGATGCAAAAGCATGGTTTCTTGATATGAATAATTTCTTTGGGTTGCATGATTATTCAGAAAAAAATGAAGGCAAAAATAACTACGTTCAGTCTTAAAGGTAAATCGAAAATTTGGTGGGAATATGTAGTGTCAAAGATCTTTTTGAAGAGGAGTTGACTTGGAGTGAGTTTGAGGGACTATTCAGGAAGAATTATCTATCTGAGAGATACTATGATGATAGGGAAAAATAATTCTATGAGATAAATATGGGATCTATCACTAATGAGGAGTACACTTGCATATTTCTGGAGTTGTTGAGATATGTGCCTTACGTCAAGGAGGAGAAGGCCAAGATTCAAAGATTCATCAACGGGTCTCTAATAGCATTCAAGGATAGGATTGAGTTTGATGAGCCTAGATTATTGGAAAAGGCCATTTGGAACCTAAATCATTGTGATGAGCAATCATAGCGCAAATTTGAGACTAAACCAAACTAGAAAGGTAATGCAAGAAACAAAGTAAAATGGGACAAGAAACGAGCAAGGCCTCACGACACAAGTAACAAAGAGAATGTAGTGTCGCATAAGAAGATCAATGCATCTGACAGAAAATAGGAATTTTGGTTTGAGCAGAACAAGGGCAACGATAGGAATCCCGTATGGTGTTGGACTTGCGGGAAAGATCATCATCAGATACATTGTCCACAACATCACGGTGGTAAACTACATATTTACAGTGCTCATGAGGCGCATATAGGATGTTGGACAGATTGTTACTCGGATTTATGCAGCATTGGATAACAGACAGGCATATCATGAGGCATCTATCATTGAGATGGACGGTAAGATTCGTAATCAAGTTTTTTTCTATTTTGATTTACCCTAGATATAATTATAGTTATGTTAATCATGAGCAAGTCGATAACTGTGGTTTGAATAGATAAGTGCATGCAAAATCTTGGTCAGTGCAGTTGGCTACAGGTACAAAGAAGCGAGTTCATCATTGGGTATAGCTTGTGCATTTGAGTTGAATAGTATTCCTACATCAACACATTTGAATGTATTGTCGTTAGGATCATACAATATATTTTTAGGTATGGATTGGATATATTCTCATAGGACCAAAGTGGATTGTTATGAAAAATCCATTGAAAGTTTGGATGACAATGGAGAATAAATAATTTTATAGGGTAAGAAGAAGGAAACGTAATTTTAGGATGGTGACATCTATGCAAGAAAAGCGCAATCATAGAAAATGGTGTGTGTTATTTGTAGTGCACATTTATAGTGATAAAGGTAAGGAGGATGATGATGCAAAGATATTGAGCAGGTCCATGGTTTTACAACAGCTTTAGGATGTATTTTTGGGAGATTTCAAAATTTCAGCCTCAAATGGAAGTAGAATTTTATATTGAGTTGGAACCAGTGGCAGCACCAGCATTAAAGGCACCGTATAGGATGAGTACTGCAGAGTTAGTAGAGTTGAAATTAAACTTGTAGGAAATGCTTGACAAAGGATACACTAGGCCAAGTGTATCACCGTGGGGTGCACCAATATTGTTTGCGAAGAAGGATGGTACTCTCAGGTTATGCATCGATTACAGACAGTTGAACAAGGTGACCATCACAAACAAGTATCCATTGCTGAGGATTTATGATTTGTTTGATCGGTTGAAGGGAGCAATAATGTTCTCAAAGATTGATTTGAGATCAGGATATCATCAAGTACACATCAAGGAAGACTCACATTTACAAGAAAACTTTCAGGACCAAGTATGGGAATTATGAGTTTGTTGTAATTCCATTTGGTTTGACTAATGCTACAACTAATTTTATGTGCTTGATTAATAGTGTGTTGCCTCCTTATCTGGAAAAGTTTTTTATTGTATTCATTGATGATTATATTGGTATATTCTAATAATAAAGAAGAGCTTATCGAACACTTAGGAGCAATATTGATATTGTTGAGAGAGCATAAGTTGTATGATAATCTTAGTAAGTCCAGTTTATTTCAGACAGAGGTACATTACTTGGGACATGTGGTTTCCAAGGAAAGCATAGCAATGGATCCAGAGAAGGTAAGAGCTATCATGGAGTGGAAAGCTCCTAGGAATTTGGATGAGGTAAGGTTTTTTATGGGGTTAGTAAGTTATTACAGGAGGTTCATCAGGAACTTCTCACATATTTCTTATCCTATTAAATTGTTGCATAGGAAATGTAAGAATTTTGAATAGACAGAGGAATGTGAAACCAGTTCTAAGCAGTTGAAGAAGTTGTTGACAAATGCTCCAATTCTAAAGATTGCAGATCCATACAAAGAGTTTGAGGTATGTAAATATGCTTGCAAGAGAGGACTTTGTGGAGTCCTTATGCAGGAGGGACATGTAGTGTGCTATGAGTCACGAAAATTGAATGAGCACGAGCAGAATTATCTAACACATGATCTTGAGTTGGCAACGATCATCCATACATTCAATATGTGGAGGCAATATCATCATAGTAGGAGATTCGTATTGATGAGTGATCATAATGGGCTGAGATACTTGTTTGACCAGTTGAATCTGAATTCCAGGAAAGCGAGATGGTTGTCCATGATTAGTGAGTTTGACTTTGAGATGAATTACATAAAGGGTAAAGAGAATAGGGTTGTATATGCTCTTACCAAGTGGATACAGGCGAATCATATAACAACTATGAGTTCTTATGGGACAAAATTACAGGATCGTATCTTATAGGAAAATCAGTAGGATAACAAGTACATGGAGCTTAGGCACAGGTAATGAAGAGTACAACTAATGGTATAGGTAGTGGTACAGGGGAACATGATGTGGAATATCGTCTCACAACAGATGGCTTGATCAAATTTAGGGACAAGATATATGTGTTAGATAGTAGTGAGCTCAAGAATACTTCTTGAGAGAGTTTCATGCGAAACTGTATTCAGGTCACCCAGGATATCAAAAAAAATTTACAACAGTGAAGAAGTTTTATTATTGGTATAATTTGAAAAAGGGTGTGACAGAGTTTGTGGTTAGATGCTTGGATTTTCAACAGGTGAAAGTATACTGTAAACATTCAAGTGGACTACTATAACCGATTTTGATTCCATAGTGGAAGTGGGAGGTCATTTCTATGTATTTTATCATAGGTTTGCTGAGGACATCTAGACAACACGATTCCATCATGGTTGCGGTAGATAGAATGACGAAGGTAGTGCACTTCCTTCCAATGACCTCTACTTATTCGACTAGTGATTTTGCACAAGTATTCATCAGAGATGTGGTCAGATTGCATGGTGTTCCAAAGAAGATTGTGTCATACAAGGCTTCTAAGTTCACTTTTAGGTTTAAGAAATAGTTATTTGCAGGTTTGGGTATAGAGTTGGCCTTCAAAACAACCTATCATCCACGGGAAGATGGACAAACAGATAGGGTCAACAGGATAATGGAGGAAATGTTTAGGATGTGTGTGATGCATTAGCTGAAGAGATGGGAAGATTACCTTCCGTTGGTTGACTTCTATTACAACAATGGATGAGGATGAGTCAGTTTGAGGCACAGTATGGGAAAAGTTGCAATACTCTCATCAGTTGGAGTGATCCAATTAACATGGTGTTGATAGGACAGGACATGTTGGCAGATATGGAACATGAAATGTAGGACATCGGGAATAATTTGAAGGTAGTGCAAGAGATGCATAAAATATATGATGATAATAACATGTTGTTTAATGAGCTTCAGGTTGTAGAACAGGTGTACTTATGCATCAAGCCTAGGAATATATCTTTGAGGATTGGATCATGTGCCAAATTGGCACCTCAGTATTGTGGACCTTTCAAGATTCTTGAAAGGATTGGACCAGTAGTCTATCGACTTTCACTTCCTTCGATAGTGAAAGTCCATGATGTTTTCCATGTGTCATTGCTTAAGAATTATGTTAAAGATGTTGATCATGTGATTGAATTGTCTGTATTATAGGTGGAGCCAAAAGGAGAAGTCCAGCCATAATCTTAGTGTATTTTACAGAGAAATATGCCTATGCTCCAAAACCGAGCAATCGAGCAAGTTAAAGTGCAATGGAGGCACTTTGGGCCCGATGAAACTACATGGGAAATGTCAGATGAAATGTGGGCTATGTATCATTCTCTATTTGTTTGTTGAATGAATGTGCTTGATAATTTTTTTTGGTATATGTTTTGGTTTATGTACATATGTATATGGATGTAAATACCACCATGAGTTGTGTTATAAAGCTCCAATAAGCGGTATGGTTGCTCTGTAATTGTGGTTTTTATGTTGCTATATTTTCATGTTGGTTTATTATCAATAGGTTGATCATTATAAATACTAAAATGGGTTAAGTTATAAAGCTCCATGGGAAGTATGTTTTGCTTTCATCAATCTTGTTGGTTGTAGGTGTCATTGAAAACCAAGGACTATGTTCCCCCAAGGAGGAGGGTTCTGTAACAACCTTGATAAATAATCCATGTAATAAAAGTTAATAAAGGAAAAATAATGACCATAGTCCAAGATGAATGTTGGGAAAAACATCCTAGTGTGGGTGTTCATATGGTTTATTAAGGCTATGGAAATTAGCAAAGGAAATGGATAAGACTTTGGAAAGGCATAAGGAATTTATTGGCCTTTTATTTATGAAAATATTAGAAAATAGGAGAAAAGGAAGATGAAAGGACACAGGTTGTGTTGTATCTCCTAGATACAGCCTTGAGTTGCAAAATACCAGTGCCTAGGACATCTTAAAAATCAGAAGTTGAATGTGAAAATTGTATGAAATGGCTCTGACAAAATTTGGAATAAGAGAACAATGGTTTTGGTGGTTCATGGATTGAGAAGACCTTGGATTCGATTCATGTGAATTCCTTATACTGTGAGAGGGCTCAAAAAGCTACAAGGCTTGGTGGCTTTTAAATGGGCCAAGTATAAAACAATGAACAAAAATCTTAAAATGTGTAGAGGTGTTGAGAGAGAACGGAGGAGGAACCCATGAGAGTCAAGCTTAAGATATTTAAGAATCTGTTCCCTATGAACTCAGAGGAAACGAATATGAATGAGATATGGAAAACATTAGAGGTTTGTGGAGAACAAATTAAGGGAGTGTAGCAAGCTTAATACATGAGGGTTAACACCTAAGCGTTATGTAGATACGAATTCATGAATAAAATTGCAGATCACCAGCAGCTACATTACACAAACCATCAAAGCAGAATAGCATGAAAGATGATTACACATGAAGAGGAGATTACATATAACAAAATAAAACAAATACATACTGCTCATTACTCCATCTGGAATCCAAATATCAGCTCTGTATTATATTGAATTCAAACAACTCTCCCAAATATGTATCTCAGAGCACAGGGAGCACAATCATACAAAACTACAACAAAATTCTTCCAAAATTCTAGAACTCTTTTTTCATCTTAGAAATTATTACATATAGAGTTCTCCTATAGGGTTTATGATCATAATCATTTATGATCGACCCATACCTATGATTTTCGATGTATGGGGAGACCGGACTGTCAGCGCATATCACAACTTATAACGTTTAGTTATAAGCGTAGAGGGTGTAATCACTGAACACTATGAAGTGCGACACATAGGGGAGGAGAAGAATGACGTGGCAGGGAAGGAGTGGGACCGAAACGCATTGCATATCACAACTTATAGCGTTTAATTATATGCTTCGGGGGTTAAGCTTCAAGATTTGCGATGTGTACGGAGAGGGACCCATTGGCTATCAGCAGAGTGTTATGAATCGACAAAGGTTTGAGCGGTAAATATTATAAATTTTATATGGTATATGTATTGCAATGGCTTATGAAGCGGAGGTGGAGCTACGAAGGTGGGTCCGGCTTACTGCATTGCAACGTAAAATGGATAGACTTGCGGGTGAGTACAGTGGTAAGTCAAACTTGATGCGATATCGCAATCAAAAATCGGTGATTGCAATATTTAGAGTTTAGCCTCTATGCCAAATACGTAAAGTTTTCAAAGTGCGATGAGGGCCCACTTCTTATCGCGATCAAGAATTTGGAAGCAGGGTAAGTGGAAAGCGATAAAAGGTAAGCATAGTGTGGAATACAAGGGTTTGCATGCGAATTTGGCAATGCGGTAAGGTTGAACGGGTCCCACCAAATCACATCAATGGAGAAATAAGTTTCGGCTATGGCTTAAGAGGCAAGGGTCAAAACTTCCGGGGGGGTGTTGCCAATGAAGAAATGAAATTCGGGGCTTTATAAAAGGGAAAGCGAAGGGTAAGAGAGGGTAAATGAAGATAAAGAGGGTGGATGAGAGGAAGGATGGTGGAAATGAAGTTTTCTCACCATTTAAGTCTTATCAGTTGCAATTTTCTCCTTTCTACTGAACTGAGATGCATATTGATTCCTTTGAAGCTCTTTGACAGCTAAGATTTCCCTTCCTTTCTCATTCTCCACTTTGTGTGCAGTCACAGGCCAACAATGGCTCCATCTAGGGACAACGTGCTATTCTAAGTGTGTTGAGAACCTGCAGACTTGAATTTTTGTGTCTTGTTGAGCTCATGGAGTCGAAAATGAATACTGTAAGCCTGAAGTGAAACTACAACCAAGTTGTGCACTACCAACTGTATAAAATAGAAATCACTTCCGCACCATGAAAATTTTGAATGCTAAAATCTTAACTATGCTGAAACTGGAAACTGAAACACACTTGAACTAAAAACTAAAAAGAAATATGAAACTAAACTGGAATGATTCTCATAGTACTGAGCTTATTGGCACCCCTACCTACACCTAGTCTGATAAAAAATTATCCCATCAAATAATAATCAGACTTCCAATGTAACCAGTTAAGAAAATGAGTGCTTAAATGAAAATGGCATCCCATTTCTATAGGTAGAGAAATGGGTTCAAAATGTGGCATCTTATCTCTTCCACTGAATTTCATAGCTCCATTGACAAACCTGGAAAATTCCTCCTTCACTGATGGTTGCAATATACTACCCAAAGCATTGTGGTAAACATGCAACATGAGTTTTTCTGGAGGATTTGTGACAAGAAAACAAACCTCATTCCAAACTGCTGCTTTGCTTGTGCGTTGCCAATGATTGTCTTCAAGCAACAAGGATGACCCTTGTTTCTTATCCTTTTCCATTATAATCAACTACTTTGTGTGCTCTTCATCTTTTCCTTTTTCATACGGAGGCTTTTTGGGGAGCTGCAAACTCTCGATCATCTTGGGTAAAGGATCTTGACTAATAACAATATGTTGTGTTTCCTCCTTCACATTCCAAGAAGAACTTAATGATCAAGCACTTTTATGATCTTCTTCACACTCAAAAAGAATATTTGAGTGGTCTTCGATCAGAAAACCTGATTGGTCTCCTTTCATCAAGATTTCTTGGCTTTCATAGGGCACATTTGATTGGTGTTCAATCTCTTAATACAACCCTACTGTCTGAAGGTGCTCTTGTGGATCTAGAAAATTTAGTTCTACTACCTCTATTTCCAGATCACCATACCGCTATTGATTTTTAGTGTTGTCCTCTGGGAAATACTTTGGCTCTTCTCCTTCCTCATGGAGGGCAAGCTCGCCTCCCTCTTCTTCAACATAGGTTAGAATCTAATTCTCTAAATTCGGTCCAAAAACCTCCATGGGTTATTCTTGATGGAGATCGAAGGGTGTTGACCCTTCTTCTGCAATGGCTTCTTCGAACTTTTCTTAGGGAGGGTTGGGTAATTTCAAGGGTATAGATGTGGGCTTCTTATCCTTGGGATGGTTAGCTTCTTGCTTTGTGAAATTGGATGCAGTGGCCTTATGAGGGGCTGACTCTTCTAAGGGCTCCTTCCCTTCTCTAGCAGGACTAGGAAGGATTTTTTCTCTTGATATTAACCCTTCATTTTTTCTCACCCTCGGGTTCTCTTTCTGGAGGACCTAAGGTCATACTTATGGTGAAGTTGAGCCTTCATGAAGTCCACAAACTGCCTGCAGTAATTATTAAGATCTTGATCTTCTGAAGGGATCTCCTTCTCCTCTTGCTCCTCTTACAGGATGAGTTCACCCTCCTCATCCTCAGAGCAGGCGGGGAATTGATCTTCTTGGTTGTCTGTGACTTCCTCGGTCTATTGCAATAACTGCAGATGGGGCCTCCGATATTGAGGATTAAACCCCCAGTTAGGAACCATTTGGTTGGAACAAGGAGGGGCATTCCTGGCCTCCAATTTAAACTTAACCAACTTATTTGAGAGTTTCTTTATCAGCTTGTTCATTTCTTCAAGTCTATCCTCCTGTGATTCCCTATCTTTATTTGAGGTAGAAGCCTCCTTTCCTTTCTTTCTTCTAGCTTCATGTTTTGTCTTCCCCTTGAACTTACCAGCAGAATCAAATTTTGCTTCTACCTCCAATGTATCAGTCTGGATTTGATCCAGAGAGGCAAAATTTATTTCTCTTAGGGTGAACCCAAACCTTGGTTCAAAATCTCCGGCGAAGACCACCTTAGCAGTTGGTTGGGGAGGTTTTATTTCAACAGGAAGATTATTATAAAGCTTATTGAAACTCTTTATAAAGTCTGTTACATCCCCATTTTGTCTCTTTTTAAGAGCGTTGAACTCTGTGAGGACATATATCCATGGTCCCTCTTCTCTCCCCATTTTTGTGTGAATAAATTCTCCATTTCCTCCCAAGTGGTGACTATATTATTAGCAAGAGATTTGAACCACTTTCTAGCCTCTCCATCTAATTATTGGATGAAAATCCTCAACACCACATCCAGGTGGTCCACATTCACGCTCTCAGAAAAGGTGCAGAAGTCTTCAATATGTTTCTGCGTAGAAGTGTTATCTTCCCCAATGAACCGAGGCAAGAGATTTAGGTAGTCTTGAGGCATGTCATGCAATTCTTGAGGTAAAGCTAATGGAGCATATTTTTTGAGGAGGAAGCCAGGTACAACCATGAGATTTAGAGGTGGGTGTAGATGATGGATCTGAATCTGGTGTGAGGCCTAGTGAAATCCAGAATTACTTCTGATTAGGAATATTTTACAGTGGAGTCACCAAGGTGAGTAATATGCAACTCTCAACCCTTCATGCTCACCTGATTGAAGAGTGAAGATAATGTCGTATCCCAGGGAAATTATTTCTTCATTCGTATCCCCGAAAATGATGCCAAAAGGATGTTGTAGCTACGAGAGACAAACTTGAGTTGCAAAAGACTAATGCCTAGGACATCTTAAAAATCAGAGGTTGAATGTGAACAATTATATGAAATTCTTGTGACAAAATCTGGAATAAGAGAACAATGGTTTTGGTAGTTCATGGATTGAGAAGACCTTGGAGTCGATTCATGTGAATTACTTATAATATGAGAGGGATCAAGAATTTGCGAGGCTTGTTGGTTTTTAAATGGGCCAAGTATAAAACAATGAACATAAATCTTAAAATGTGCAGAGGTGTTGAGAGAGAATAGAGGAGGAACCCACGAGAGACATGCTTAAGATATTTGAGAATCTGTCCCCTATGAACTTAGAGGAAACGAATATGAATGAGATATGGAAAACAATAGAGGTTCGTAGAGTGCGAATTAAGGGATTGTAGGAAGATTAATACACGAGAGTTAACACCTAAGCGTTATACAGATACGAATTCATGAATAAAATTGCAGATCACCGGCAACTACATTACACGAACCATCAAAGCAGAATAGCATGAAAAATTATTACACATGAAGAGGAGATTACTGATAACAGAAGAAAACAAATACATATTTCTCATTACTCCATCCAGAATCCAAATATAAGCTATGTATTATATTGATTTCAAACATATCTCCCAAAAATGTATCTCAGAGCACAAGGAGCACAGTCATACAAAACTACACCAAAATTATTCCAAAATTCTATAACCCTTGTTTCATCTCAGAAATTACTACATATAGAGTTATCCTCTAGGGTTTACGATTGTAATCATTTATGATCGACCCATACCTATGAAATCAAAATATCCTACCTAACTTGCAGAGTGTACATCTAGCAATTACTTATGTATGGAGAGAATTAAAATAGGAATGGTTGAAATTGAGATTTCACCATCAAAACATCAAAATAAAATAGTAAACAACACATACGTGGTTGATCATGGAGACCAATTATGGGAGACTTTAGATAGTATGGCAAGGAGCGGTCGTAGGTGGGCAGGCTGGTTGTCATTGTACGATTCCATCTGTTACTTAAAAGCCTCCACTCCCTCAGTCTTATAATTTCCACTCAATTTGTTGTGAAGTGGCCATTTGTACTACACGGGCCTGACTCTTCAGTGGAGAACTCCTGTGCACCCTGAATAGACCAACCCTGCATGTTCTACACAAAATCTCATGTTTTATTTGAATTGCAAAACGGACATCGGATTTCGGAAGGGGGCAAGAGTGGTTTGTGGTATTGGATGGGGGGGTGCGAAATGCAACGAGGACTGTCGGATGTATGGCGGGCATGTGGAGATGGAGGAAATATTGAGGGTGATGAGGGGAATAAAATGACATGGAGGGTAAGTGGGACTGGATTGTCAATGCATATCACAACTTATAGCATTTAGTTATAAGCGTAGAGGGTGTAAACATTGAACACTATGAACTGTGACGCACGTGAGAGGAGAAGAATAATGTGGCAGGGAAGGAGTGGGACCGAAACGCAATGCATATCACAACTTATAGCGTTTTGTTATACGTTGCGGGGGTTAAGCTTTAAGATTTGTGATGTGTGGGGAGAGGGACCCACTGGCTATCGAAAGACTGTTATGAATCGACGAAGGTTTGAACGGTAAGCATCATAAAGTTTATATGGTATATTTATTGCAATGGCTTATGAAGAAGAGGCGGAGCTACGCAGGTGGGGCCAACTTACCGCATCACAAAGTAAAATGGATAGACTTTCAGGCAAGTACAATGGTAAGTCAAATGCGATGTGATATCGCAATAAAAAATCAGTGATCACAATATTTAGAGTTTAGTCTCCATGCCAAATATGTAAATTTTTTGAAATGTGATGAGGGCCCACTTTTGATCGCGATCTGAATTGGGAAGCAGGGTAAATGGAAAGCGATAAAAGGTAAGGGTAGTGTGGAATACAGGGGTTTGCATGAAAATTTGGCAATGTGGTAAGGTTGGACAGGTCCTACCAAATTGCATCGGCGGAAAAATAAGTTTCGGCTATGGCTTAAGAGGCAAGGGTTAAAACTTGCAGGGGGGGTTGTTGCCAATGAAGAAATGCAGTGCGGGGCTTTATAAAAGGGAAAGCGAAGGGTAAGAGAGGGTAAATGAAGGTAAAGAGGGTGGATGATATGGAGGATGGTGGAAGTGAATTTTTCTCACCATATAAGCCTTATCAGCTACATTTTTCCCCTTTCTACTAAACTAAGATGCAGATTGATTCCTTTGAAGCTCTTTAACAGTTAGGATTTCCCTTCCTTTCTCCTTCTCCACTTTGTGTGCGGTCACAGGCCAACAAGTTGCATGTGAGGAGGAAAGTGAATGAAAATAATGGAAAATTGAAGAAATCACAGGCCTCATTAATAAAACAACTTCTGAGGATCAGTTCGTACCTTTTTGTCAATTCAAATTTGACAGTTCAGTTTTTGGAGCTCTTATTTTCTCTCTCTCTCTAATACTATTGGACACTTATATTTTTCTTGGAGTACTATTGGAGGAGTGTTTCATACTTGGTATTTGGAGCAAGAAGGGAAAGGAAGATTAGGAAAGCGCAAGAGGACATCGGTATCAACAACTACAATGAGTTTTTATTTCAGGTACCGAGTTGCATGTATGATTTCCTTACTAATTTTGGCATGCATGGCATATGAATGTGGTTTCATGGTTATGATTTGTCATTGGCATGAAGGATTTCCTGGATTGAAAATGGTTTTTTCCTAGCCTTTCCATTTCCTAGATAGCCATGGTATTGTGGGAGTATTTCCTTTTTTTTCTCCAGATTGTTCTCATGTTCCTTTGGCTATGGGTTGAGTTATTATTTCTTGGAGCCTTGGTTGGAAAAAAGCTTTGTAGCCCTATAACAGATTGGGTTGAGTTATTAGTTCTGGAGCCTTGATTGGAAAAACACTTTATAACCCTTTGTAGGTTGAGTTATTATTCCTCGAGCCTTGGTTGGAAAAACCCTCTGGAGGTCGGCAACAACTATGGATTGAATTTTCTAGTCCTGGAGCCTTGGTTGGAACAAACACTCTGGATCCCTAGATGTCTTAGGTAGAGACCAATCTAGTGATGGTTAGTGATGTTCGACCGTTAGGTGGAATCACTAGTTGAGGGTTGAGTTGGTTGGCCTCTGGAAGCCCTTGTTTGGTTGTTCTTGATGTGTTTCATGATATCCCACAGTCATGCTTGGAATATGGTACAGGGGTGATTTTCTGAAAGAAATATTTGGTTCAGCTCGGTCTATGGTTGGGTGGTACGTGGAAGTCCCTAAGTTGGTTGGATTTGCATAAGTTAATAAGAGCCATTTTTCCCTTAGTATTTTCATGATTTAAGGTACTTGATTTTATGTGGCTTTAATGGAAATTTGACTTTTAAGGCTTGGAATATGGCATGGTGGTGATTGGCTGAAGAGATATTTGGTTCAACCAATCTATGGTCAGATGGAACGTGGAAGTACCGAACTTGGTTGGCCTTTACATTCATTATTAAGAGCTTCTTCTACTTGGTATTTCAAGTGTAAATATATTGGTTCATATGTGGTATTTATGGTTTTCATATCCATGTTATTTCTATTGTTTATATGCTGGTTGAAAGTATGTTTTATGAAAATGATGATGTTTGGCACACATCATGTTTCGATTTTTAAATGAATGAACAATGAATATATGATGTAATAGATGCCATTGCAGCTAATGTGATAAGGAATTAATGCTTCTTAGAAATTTTCAGAAAAATATGAGACCCATATACTCATATATGTTGTTTTAACATGTAGAATGCATATTTGTGACATGTTTGATGAAATGTGTGTCATGGCTAGTAGGGGTCCAGTCAAGCTATTGGTCAAGTATTTTCATTTGTATCATTGTTTTGATGTCACTTTTCTTTTCTGGAATTTTCATGGAGTTATGGGCAATGACTAGGTCCTAGCCCTGGAAATTAGCCTTAAATATCGCAGTCGTTCACATAAAATTGCGAGAAAAAGGCTACATTCACACTCAGGCAGGCTCATGGGAGCAACTAGGGCTCTTAGTCACATGGAGGCCTTGGCAAGGGAGTGACTAGGGGTTTAACTCATTGAAATGTTGAGTTCCCTCAAGGGTGGGTTAGCTCTTGAAGGTTTTGTAAGACGTGTAGAAGGTCAGATTGGTTGTGTTGTGTTATTTCCACTTCCTTAATTGTACATGGAGAGTTGAATCAGATCATAGTATCCTCTCATCACATGTTTACCCCAATTGGTCGGTTACTTGGGTAGATGTGGGAGGAGAGTGTTACACATATCATGGTCTATCACCATGATATGGAAAATTTTTGGAGAGAAAAACCCTTAGCACTTTAATATTAAGTGGGTCCCCTTATTCCATCAAATAGTTAAGAAGAGGAGATTTTTCAATTATGCATGTATAATTTCTTTAAATATTATACACGCAGTTAGAAAATCAATAGAAGTTTCCCTTAGTTTTGAAGTGGGATATTTCATGTTTGCATGCTTAGTTGATATTTTATGTGCTTCAACTCCATTTCCTTTGATGACTTGGAGTTGGACACTATATGAAGATCCTTTTCATATCTACTATTCCAATTTTTGGAACAAAAAAAATATAAATAATTTTTATGATATATATGAAATTTTTATGACCCTGCTATATGAAATGTTCTTTAATGAAACCACTTTAAGGGTATCTAAAATAATTTAGAATTATTTGAAGAAAATAGGAAATTTATTTTTAGATAAATGATTTTCCTATTTTAGAGTATATGGGTGTGGATTTGATTCTCATCTACCTCCAAATTTTATGCCAGAAAGATTGGCAACAAGGGAAATTTCCTATCAGATGGTCTTCACACAAATAACCAAATAATTAAGCAAAATTCAAAAATATTATGGCCCTATTTTCCCATTAGAGCATAACTCTATTCATTATTAGATCATAAGCATGAAATAATTGAAGAAAGATTGTTCGAAGAAGTTTTGTCGTATAGTATAAGTTTGTATAGGTACGATCCTTGTGATATAGTGAATGTGAATTTGAAATCACTTATATATAGAAAATCATATATATATGAAGAATCTTGTTTTGATTTTGGATTTGAAAGAAAGAAACACTATGAAGAGGTATTTGGTAGAATTCATAGTACTCCAAAAAAAGAAGAAAGAGATAACATTATCAGTTTCCACAATGAACCTCATATGCAGGTTTGAAACGTCGATAATCCAAAATATGATGTGATAAATTCAAAAACAAATCCCCAACATAACTCTCATAAAAAAATCCTAAAATATGAGATAAATCCTTCTTAGAAGATAGGTGTAGATTAACAGATCTAGACTATTAGATATTTAATTAAAAATGAGAAGGGATGAAAAGACTAAGAAGATAAAGGAAAAGAAAAGTAGGAACTATTGAGGAGGAGACATCTTAGCGATATTTTCTTTGGAATGTAGTTGGTATATTACCAAATAAGGTGACCCATTAAACTATATCAATCCTGGGGGATTTTGCAAATGAAAATGGGTTCTTGGTAAATGAATTAATCTTTGAATTGCAAAAATTAAAATCCCAACTTGCAACATTTTAGAAAGAATAAATAATTTATTCAAAAGGAAAAACTAGAAAGAGAAAACCAATGATATATTGATCAATTAAATTTTAAATTTACCCTTCATACTACAAAGACATGACTCACACAAAAGTAGGAGGTAGAGGACATCAAACTAGAACATAATAATGAAATGAAAATCAAGAGAAGAGAAAGCGAAATAAATTTGGAAATAATATCTATTGGTTTTCAACAACAAATTAATACTCTTCAAAAACAAATAAAATAGTTTCAAATTGATCCAAAAGATATTGAGTTCTTCAAAATTGAAGTTGTTGTAATTAATTCTCAATTCAAAATCATTATGGAAAAATTCATTTATAAGGTGAGTAAAACTCATCACTTTCATCATGAAATTTTAAGATCTACAGATCACATTAAACTACAAGTTTATGAAAAGAAATCTACACAGGAATAATTTGATAAAATCATCACATGGAAAATCAAAGAAAGTCTAGTCAAGATAAGTAAAAGTATCAAAGAAAAGAAATTGAAAATTCATGTTTCTTTAATATTTGGGCTATTAAACATCCTTTAGCATTAAGATTGAGTTCATCTTTCCATTCATCCATGAACACCATATCCTCTATAGACACTTTTCAAAGGTATTATAATACCCTTCTAGCATGTTGTAAACATTGACCATTTACATTCATTGGAAGGAACTTGTGACAAGAGGGTATCAATTCATGGCAGGGGCTAGGGCACATGCATAGAAAAATGGAATATGTGGTTGTTGAAAAATAAAGCATAGCCTTATCTCTTTCAAAGGGTAATCCATGAACATAAAAATTGAATATTCCATTCATATTTTTATATGAAAAAAAAAAAATGTTGAAAATGGGTATGGAATGATAATTAGCATAACATTCCATGAGGATGATCACATTCATTCATTTATTTAATCATATTTCATGCATCCTCAACCTTGATACATTAACACAATCCAAACGTGAACTCCATGTGACCTTACAAATACGAATGTTTAACAATAAAAATTTTAAATGTAAAGAAGAAAAAATACTACTATAAATAACTAAGCCTAAAAAATATCTTAAAAGGACCTAGATAATATGTTTCATTGCAAATAATGTCAAATAAAAAGTCTAATACATATATCTAAACCCAAAATTTCACACGCACATACACACACACACACACACACACACACACACACATATATATAAAGAGTGAAAAGGTTCTAATCATAGGGAAATTAATAGATGGTATTTGGATTGATTAGTATAGTTATTATCTTTTTTTCTTTACTATTTCTCATTTGTCTAGTTATATGAAAAAATCTATCCACAATTCAGAATAATATCATTGTTTTAGTAATGTCATGGCCTTTATATTTAATGTAAGATAATTAGAATAACATTCCATAATGATGATCACATTCATGCCTATATTCAATCATATTACATGCATCCTCAACCTTGCTACATTATCTGATCAGAATAGGAATATTAGTGTTTGTTGTGCTAAGATCCAATTCATAATACAAACAAAGTGCTTGAGTATTATGAGGTAAATTTCAAGTTTTTCATGATTTTTTATGTGTTTTCATGTTAATTTGGTATGTGAATTTCTTGACCAAATTAACATAAAAAAACACTGAACAGTAACATCTAATATACATGAACATCATCATACATAGTAACACAACAACACATGATGAACGAGTTCACCCTGCCTGGGCTATGTATCATTGGTCCAACTTCCAATGGCTTGGCCCTCTTATATTATGATCAAAAGAGTGATTACATATGTTTACAATGCTCAAACAACTCTAAAACTTATTCCATCAGCTCTAAAATGCCCAAAAATGCCTATGTAGCCTCTTTATGCATCCAATTTGGTAAAAAACTCATCAATTTATGATCTCCCCTAGTTCCTCCACTATTCGTTCTACAAAAATCTCAAAATCTGGCACCAAACCCACAATTTTGCCTCCAAAAGTGCTAATGCAATGCCAAGTCCACCAAATATCGGGCGATATTGTCAAGGCATTAATTTTCCCTACAACTCCTAAAGTCATGATTTTAAACTATATCCATTAGCACATTTTATATATTTTCTAATAAAAGTTTTCCAGACGGTTAGCTAACCGTCGGCGATGATGGATGGGAGGTGAGGCAGACGAATTATAACCCACGTACAATGGCAGTCTTATGTAGCGGCTAGGGGTCTAGTTACATGTGGGTGATGTTAACATTTAACGTTGGCAGTTAGGATGGGTAGTTAACTCTGCGAAATCCACAGCGATTTGTGGCATAGGTCACATATGGCAATCGACTTAAATTATTACAGTTAGTGACTGTTGGGGGGCATGCGGGGCTAGCCTCTCGCCCATGGTCCCACCCCCGACGTGGTGATCATGGCTGGGGCTAGACCCCGGCCCCCACCTCCAACTCCAAAACCATTACAAAACAAAACCATATGTGTTGAATTCTTAGTTAAACTGAGAGGGGGGGGGGTGAATCAGTTTAACACATACATGAGCTTTTTAAATTTTCATCAACTTATTTACAGCTTATTTTTATAACCAACCTTAGTATATGAACAATCTTAATATGTTGCAGCAAGTATTAAATTAATGTGACATCAACCTTATTTTGAGAGCAGCAAACATTAAGCAGATTTGGTAAATCATCTCAGTACACAGGCAACACAGATAGAGACAACAGATATTAGTGGAAACCCATAAAGGGAGAAAACCACATTTTATTATTGTTGTGATGCAAAGGCAAGCTCCAACTCCCTCTCACCACTATTTTTCTACAGGCACCAACCTACAGGAGGCACCAACCTCAATTCTGCAAGCTACAACTTGCAAGGAAGATCCAACTCCCTTCAATTTTCTGTAGGCACCAACCTACAGGAGGCTCCAACCTCAGTCAGCTACAACTGATAGCTATCAAGCTTCAACTTTATAGGGAAGCTCCAACTTCCTGACTATCACAATAAATTTTGTTGATTTACCGGATATCACTATCAGAAGATCTCTCTTTCTCTCTCATTCTCTCTTCCTTTATCTTCTTCCTCAGTCTTCTATACTTTTCATTCTCTATCCTTTACTCTCTCTATTTTTTTTATGCATATCAAGGTGATATTTATTTATATTTTCTTGAGCCCGTCTTGAGCTTCCTCACAATTTTGAAATGGATAGTCATACCCCTTGGTCTTCTACCTTGTCATCTCTTTTATCCACTCAGTCAGAAAATATAACTGTAGGTACCAATTTAGCATTACAGTGGGATATTTGTTCTCTTCCAGAGACTTGCCAATGCATCAAAAAAATATAAATTAAAATCATTTACATTCAATTACAATGAAAACTCCAGCTCACTCATTCAGCCTTTTGGTTCGCTGCGCATTTGTCTTTTATTTGACTGTGTCTTTGTCCCTTTCGGCTCTATTTGTTTCTTTGTTCACTGTCGTAGGGTAACGGCCATATGACATACATATGTAAGTGTGATTGTGTGTATACTGTATATATATAACTGCTGATCTAGCAATCTAATTAAATACCCCAAATAAAATCAGAGTCTGGCGCATATAAAAATGTCTCTCCATTTGCTTTCCCTATGCTGGCAATTTGAATAAGTGTATGTGGTAGCTTATCTTTTGACATCTTTGATTTACAATCACTCCCCAATTCACACTCTTCATATACAGAAACTTTACCTGTTTCAAATCTATGGTTAAACCATAGTCCAACCCACTTCATAAGCCATCAAATTAACATTTCAACTTTGGATTACAACTCAATATATCATAATCCCAAAGCTTATCCTTTGCATATAACAATAATATGCTTAGCAAACAGTTTCATTTATACAAGGTTCGACTTGCGTTTAGAACTTGAAGTATAACTCGTTTTTCCACATATGTTAACCTATGTCAAGGCTTTATATTATGCCAAATATCATATCTGACCCACGACACTTTAATTTTATTTATCAATTTCGACTTTGATTTAACCAACGCTTTATCAATCTCGACTTTGGTTAAAACGCAGACTTCAATATATATATAAGAAGTTGGGCCCCACTTGCTGAACTCTATCTATTCCCTGATGCGATGAGCCTCCTCCAATGAATTCCTATTGCTATTACATCCTTTGTAATTTTCCCAATGCAATTGATCGCAATTGCATCCTTCCATAGGGTGTTCCTATGTTCTACCATTTTTCCGATGCGATGGCATACCTTTAAGCCAAACTTCAAACACACATGAGTCACCGTGTATAATGAATTAGGTCTGGAACTCAATCGCAATCGGAACTTTTGTTAACAAGTTTCGATGCTCTGCTCCTTCTCCGATGCGATGCAACACTATTTACCGAAACTCAACCATATATCAATCATGGTTTATAAACCCATCGTGTCCAGATTTCAATCGCAATCGTAACCTTTTGTTTACATGTTCTGCTGTCAAATTTTCTCAGATGCGATTGACCATTGTTCATTTAAATGTACCGATGTGATTGGACTGGAACTTAAATCTATAAGATCATAATTTATAGACGCATCGGGTCCGGGCTTCAATCGCAATCGCAACCTTTTGTTGAGATGTTCCGATGCTCTGCTTTAACTCCGATGTGATTGATGAGGGTCCCATCGTATACAAATTTGTTTGTATTAAGGCCAAACAAAAGGGCGCCTTTCATATATGTATATAGTATGATTCATTCCTTTGAATATGAAGCACAACATATAATGTATATATATTCATATATATGCTTTGGACCCTTGTGTATGTAATGCACTGCGCATATATATAGGTTTTCCACTTCTGCCTTTATTGTATCCTCCAGCTGTGGTAACGATTCTCGGAATTTTCTGTAGAGGGGTCCCACCTTATGGTGCTTCGTATATAGTGCTTTGCGCATATTTATATATATACTTTGCCGCTTCAGACTTTAGTGTATCTATCAGCTGGGGTAGTGATTCTCGGAATAACGACTTTGCCTCTGCCTCTGCCTTTGCCTTTCTGCTTCTGCCTTCGTTGTACCTCTGCTGCCTTGACCTCTACCTCAACTCCTCTCTGTAAATATTACCTACTATCTTCTGCTGTTGTTCTTTGCCTGTCTCTGCATCTACTGCCTCCTTTGCCATCAATGATAATATTTCCAATAGTCTCCCCCTTTGGCATTAATGGAAATACACTTTCTCTGTGGAATACACTTTCTCTGTTTGCCTGCTCTTCCTCCCCCTTTGACATCAATGGCAAGGGGTTGCACATCTCGTAGTGTAGATTTTTTCCCTTAATACTTTGATCCTGATGACCTGTTTCATGCTTCCTTTGCTGGCTGATCTCCCCCTCGAATGATATTTTTGTTTTTGTTCTCCCCCTGAAACTGTGATTTCTCTTCGTATCAGAGAGTAGCATCTACAGATACTACCCCTAGTCTATTTCTCAAATATTCAAATGGTTCTCTAGCAAGTGGTTTGGTAAATATATCTACTGTCTATTCTTTTGTTGGTACATACTCTAGTTTTACTATCTTCTGAGCCACTTGTTCTTGGAGAAAATGATACTTGATTGGGATATGTTTAGTTTTTGAGTGAAGCACAGGATTTTTAGATATACTTATAGCACTTGTATTATCACATTTGATTGAGATAGGTTCATCAATGCTTACCTTCATGTCTTGGAGGGTTTTCTTCATCCACATGACTTGTGTACAACATGCTGCTGCTGCTATGTATTCTGCTTCTGCTGTAGATAGAGAAATAGATGTTTGTTTCTTGCTTAGCCATGCCACCAGACTTTCTCCTAGATAGAATGCACCTCCACTTGTGCTTTTTCTGTCATCCACACAGCTGGCCCAATCTGCATCTGTGTATGCAGTCAAAGTGAAGCTTTTGCCTTTTGGATACCAAAGTCCATACTGTGCAGTTCCTTGTAGATATCTGAATATTCTTTTGACTGCTAGAAGGTGATTTTGTTTAGGTGCTGCTTGATATATAGCCACAAGTCCTATTGCTAGCATGATGTCTGGTCTTGATGCTGCCAGGTACAACAGACTTCCTATCATGGATCTGTAGAGTTTTTTATCTATATCAGCAGATCCATCATCAGCACACAGCTTGCATCCCGTGATCATGGGAGTTGACACAGGTTTGCAGTCCTCCATTTTGAACTTTTTCAATATTTCTTTTAAGTATTTTTCCTGTGAGATGAATGTGCCTGTGTTCTTTTGCTGAATTTGAAGTCCTAAGTAGAAACTGAGTTCTCCAATCATGGACATCTCAAACTCTGATTTCATCTCCTCAGCAAACCCTTTTGCAAGTTCATCTCTGTTGCTTCCAAACATAATGTCATCGACATATACTACAACAATCAGGAGTTCATTTTCATGGGCTTTTATGTATAGATTGTTGTCTACTCCACCTCTCTTAAAGCCTTGTTTTTGCAAATACTTATCCAGTCTTGAGTACCAAGCACGAGGAGCCTGTTTCAGTCCATATAGAGCCTTCTTCAGTCTACACACATAGTCTTCTTTGTCTGTTAAAGAGAAACCTTCTGGCTGTTCCATGTAGACTTCTTCTTCTAGATCTCCATTCAGAAATGCAGGTTTCACATCCATTTGATATACCTTGAAGTCTTGGTAGCATGCAAAGGCTAGAAACATTTTGATGGCTTCTATTTTGGCTACAAGAGCAAATGTTTCATCATAATCAAGTCCTTCGATTTGTGAATATCCTTTGCAAACTAGTCTGGCTTTATTCCTGATTACCTATCCTTGGTCATTCATTTTATTCTTGAATACCCATTTTGAACCTATGACATTTCTCCTAGTGGGTCTAGGAACTAGTTCCCAGGTATTTTTTTTCTCAATTTGGTCCAATTCTTCATTCATAGCATTCACCCAAGACTTGTCCTTGCTAGCCTCTTCAAATTTCTTTGGCTCTATCTGTGGTAACATGGCTATGTATATCTCTTCTGTCTGTTCAGTTATCTGCCTTCTTGTTTGGACCCCTACTTTCTTGTCTCCTATGATCTGATCTTCAGGATGATTCTTTTGAGTGTATCTTGAGGGGGCTTTCGAGCTCAGCTCTGAATCTTCTGTTGTCTTTCTTGTTTCATCATCATTTTGGTTTTCTTCTTCATGATTTTCTGATGGACTGCATCAGTCTGTATCTCTCGTATTGTTTGGAAGTTCTTCATCAAATCTCACGTCAATACTTTCTACTATTTTTTGAAGAGTCTTGTTGTAGCACCTGTACCCTTTACTTTTGGAAGCATATCCTAGAAATATCCCTTCATCTGCTCTTGCATCAAATTTCCCAATATTTTCATCATTATTCTTTATGTAACACTTGCTTCCAAAAATTCTAAAATGCTTGATTGAAGCTGGCTTTCCATGCCATAGTTCATAGGGAGTCTTGTCACTGCTTGGCCTTAAGTGAGCTTTGTTAAGGATATGCACGGCTGTGTGTATTGCTTCTGCCCAGAAGGTTTGAGGAATATTACTCTCTTGCATCATGGCTCTGGCCATTTGCTGTACAGATCTGTTTTGTCTCTCTGCTACTCCATTCTGCTGAGGTGTCCCTGCAATAGTAAATTGTTGCTTTATCCCATGTTCATTGCATAGGTCAGCAAATTCATAATCTGTGAATTCACCTCCTCTGTCTGATCTGATGCATTTTAGTTTGCATCCTGTTTGATTTTCTGCTAATGCTTTGAATATCTTAAATTTTTCCAGAGCTTTCGATTTATTATTGAGGAATGCCACCCATGTCATTCTGGAGAAGTCATCAATTATTAGCATGAAGTAGGATTCTCCACTTGGATTTTTAGTTCTTGCAGGTCCACACAGGTCCATGTGCACAAGCTGGAGTGGTCTTCTTGTTGATAACTCATCTTTGGCCTTAAATGATGTGCGGGTCTGTTTTCCCAATTGACAAGATTTGCATATGGTATTAGAAGGCCTTTTTATTTCTGGCATGTCTCTGACAACTTTCTTCTTGCTTAGTCTGATGATGTGATCGAAGCTGAGATGTCCCAACCTTTTATGCCATAACCATGACTCCTCAAGTTTGCTAAGATGACATGCTTCATCTTCCTCTTTCACAATGTAAACATTACTCTCTGTTCAAACTCCTTTGAGCAGAGTCTTACCTGTGGTGCTTGATCTGACTTCACAATCTTGTGCTCTAAAAAGAACTTCACAGCCTTTATCACTCATTTGACTGACACTCAGCAAATTAGCTTTCAGCCCATCTACAAATAGTACATATTGGGCCTTTCCTCTGCCATTATCTAGACTGACTGAGCCTTTTCCTTTTATTTTTCCTGATTTATCATTGCCAGATTTCTTTTCATCAAGAGTAATAAACTTACTTTTGTCTCCAGTCATGTGTTTTGAGTAGCCACTGTCCAAATACCACTGGCTTTTTAGGTCTTGAGCAGTTAGAGCCAAGTCACATTTATTCACCTTCTTTATCCACTGGAAGCATCCTTTTGTTTGGTATCTTTTGTAAGATGATGAACTACTTCTTCTGAGAGGACATTTGGAAGGCATATGTCCAACTTGATTGCATACACAACATTTGATCATAATTTTTGCATAATTGTGAGTATGAACAAAATTTCTTTGATTCATAAACCTCCTTGAGGTGTTGAACATCAATCTTTGTCCATACTTTCTACACTCAATGATCTTATGGCCAAATTCCTTACGATAAAAACAGTAACCATAGAAACTATTTGCATACCTGATGTAAGGTTGTCTTCTCCATTTGTTTGTTTGAGACAGTCTCTTCACTGTTTGCATCTTTTGCTGGTTTGAATTACTCCTCCTTGCCTGACAATATGCAACAATGTGTCCCAGCTTGTGGTAGACATAACAGGTGGCATTCTTCATCGGAGGGAAGAATCTCCTTTGATGGTTTCCAAATTTGACATACGCAGGGGCATATGATCCTTTTTCTGTTGTCTTAGTATTTATTGCCTTCTTTGTTACTAGAGGTTTCTTCTGATCTCTGTCTTCCTCATTACATGTTTCTTCTTTTGTGGGAATTGTTTGAGATGCTTCATCATTCTTCTTAGCTTTTACAAAAATAATCTCTCTATTTTCCTTTTCTTTGCTTTTACTTGATTCTCCTTCATAGCCTATTCCCATTTTTATCATAGGATATCTTTGAGCATCCAGAATTTCGTTCAACTTACTAGAGCTTGTTGTTTGAGAGGAATTTGTAGATATTTTCCTCTGAGCATTTTCTAATTTCTTCCTCAGACATACAACTTCTTCTTCCAGCTTCTCTTGTTCTCGAGTTTTATCCTTGATTTGTTGAAGTAACATGTCTTCTATCTTCTTGGCTTCTTCAAGATCTAGCTTCAGTTCCATGAAGGCTTCTGAAATCTTCTCTTCTCTTACATACTTGAGGAGAATGTCCTTTTGTTTTCTGCACTTCAGTTTGAGTCTGTTAATCTCCTCCAGAGCACTTCTTAGCTCCCCCTCAAGGTCGAATTCACCTTCTTCTTCTTCATCTTCTAGCAGGAGTCCTTCAAGTTCTTCTATGGCCATCAATAAAAATTCATAGGTTCCTTCTTCACTTCAGGGTTCATTTGAGTCTTCAGATGTACTGCTGTCTTGTTGAGCATAGAAGGATTTTCTGCTGAACTTCTTTCCTTTCTGCCAGTTCTTTGATGTATTTTTCTCTGATTCTTGAGCTTGATTCCTTACTTTCTTGTGTGGACACTTAGCAGCATAGTGTCCAACTCTTCCACAGTTAAAGCATTTGAAAGGAAGTTTACCTTTGTATTTACCTGAGCCTCTATCCAGTTTCTTGACAAATTTTGCCTCTTCTTCATCCCGAGCAAGAACATATGTCTTCCTCTTCTTCTTTATTTGTGTCGCCTTGCCTTTGGGAAATATCCTAATTCCATATCAGCCCAAACTTCTATTCCTAGAGACATTATGTATGTCCTCATTCTCGATTTTCCGTAAAGAATAATTTTCACTCGCAAAGAAAGGGGCTTTATTGGTTGAACATCCTTCTTTACTAGCCATCCTAAGAACCTAGGATCTCCTTTCAGTTGTTAAACTGGTACAAAGGAATCTGGTTCTGATACCAATTGTTGAATTCTTAGTTAAACTGAGAGCGGGGGAGGGGGGTGAATCAGTTTAACACATACATGAGCTTTTTAAAATTTTCATCAGCTTATTTACAACTTACTTTTATAATCAACCTTAGTACATGAATAGTCTTAATATGTTGCAGCAAGTATTAAATTAATGTGTCATCAAACTTATTATGAGAGCAGCAAACATTATGCAGATTTGGTAAATCATCTCAGTACACAGGCAACACAGATAGAGACAACAGATATTAGTGGAAACCCATAAAGGGAGAAAACCACATTTTATTATTGTTGTGATGCAAAGGCAAGCTCCAACTCCCTCTCACCACTGTTTTTCTGCAGGCACCAACCTACAGGAGGCTCCAACCTCAATTCTGCAAGCTACAACTTGCAAGGAAGCTCCAACTCCCTTCAATTTTCTGCAGGCTCCAACCTCAGTCAGCTACAACTGACAGCTATCAAGCTTCAACTTGATAGGGAAGCTCCAACTTCCTCAATTTATCACAAGAAATGTTTGCTGATTTACCTCAGATATCAGCTCTGTTCTGTAGCATCTCTTTCTGCTCCTCTCTTCCTAATCTTCTCTACCTCAATCTTCTATATTTTTCATTCTCTATCTTCACTCTCTCTCACTTTTTTATGCATATCAAGGTGATATTACTTATAGAGATTTTCTTATGACTATCTGTATTCCTTAGGGAATTTAGAAATAGATGGTCATACCCCTTAGTCTTCTGCCTTCTCATTTTTTCAGTTTACTCAAAAATATAACTGTAGGTACCAATCTAACATTACAGTGGGATATTTTTTCTCTTCCAGATACTTTCCAATGCATCACAAAAATATAAATTAAAATCATTTACATTCAATTACAATGAAAACTCCAGCTCACTCATTCAGCCTCTTGGCTTGCTGCGCATTTGTCTTTTATTTGCTTGTGTCTTTGTCCCTTTCGGCTCTGTTTGTTTCCTTGTTCACTGTCGCAGGGTAACGTCCATATGCCATACATATGTAACTGTGATTGTGTGTATGCTGTATATATATAACTGTTGATCTAGAAATCTAATTAAAACCCCAAATAAAATCAAAGTCTGGCGCATATAAAAATGTCTCTCCATTTTCTTTCCCTGCGCTAGCAATTTGAATAAGTGTATGCAGTAGCTTATCTTTTGACATCTTTGATTTACAATCAATCCCCAGTTCACACTCTTCATATATGGAAACTTTATTTGTTTCAAATCTATAGTTAAACCATAGTCCAACCTATGCACTTCATAAGCCCAAAGCTTATCCTTTTCATAAAGCAATAATATGCTCAAGAAATGTTTACTTATACAAGGTTCGCTTGTGTTTATAACTTGAAGTATAACTTGTTTTTCAAGATATGTTAACCTATGTCGAGACTTTATATTGCGCCAAATATCATATCTGACCCACGACACTTTAATTTTATTTATCAATTTCGACTTTGATTTAACCAACGCTTTATCAATCCCGACTTTGGTTAAAACACAGACTTCATTATATATATAAGGAGTTGGGCCCCACTTGCCGAACTCTTTCTATTCCCCGATGCGATGAGCCTCCTCCAATGAATTCTGATTGCTATTACATCCTTTGTAATTTTCCTGATGCGATTGTTCCCAATTGTATCCTTCTATAGGATGTTCCGATGTTCCGCCATTTTTCCGATGCGATGGCATACCTTTAAGCCGGACTTCAAACACACATGAGTCACCGTGTATAATGAATCGGGTCCAGAACTCAATCGCAATCTAAACTTTTGTTAACAAGTTCCGATGCTCTACTCCTTCTCCAATGCGATGCAACACTGTTTACCAGAACTCAACCATATATCAATCATGGTTTATAAACCCATCGGGTCTGGACTTCAATCGCAATCGCAACCTTTTGTTTACATGTTTCGCTGTCAACTTTTCTTCGATGCAATTGACCACTGTTCATTTAAATGTGCCGATGCGATTGGACCGGAACTTAAATCTATAAGATCATAATTTATAGACCCATCGGGTCCGGGCTTCAATCGCAATCGCAACTTCCATTGAGATGTTCCGATGCTCCGCTTTAACTCCGATGCGATTGATGAGGGTCCCACCGTATACGACTTTGTTTTTATTAAGGCCGAACAATAGGGCGCCTTTCATATATGTATAAAGTATGATTCGTTCCTTTGAATATGAAGCGCAACATATAACATATATGTATACATATATATGCTTTGGACCCTTGTGTATGTAATGCACTATGCGTATATATAGGTTTTCCGCTTCCGCCTTTATTGTATCCTTCGGCTATGGTAATGATTCTCGGAATTTACTGTTTATGTATCCTCCAGCCTAGGTAACGATTCTCGGAATTTTCTATAGAGGGGTCCCACCTTATGGTACTCTATATATAGTGCTTTGCGCATATATATATATATATATATATATATATATATACTTTGCCACTTCGCACTTTAGTGTATCTCGCGCTGGGGTAGTCATTCTCTACACCCGCTCCGCTCTCTGGGCCGCTTCTATGATAACAACTCGCTGCCTCCGCTTTGCTCTTTCGCTTTCGCTTCACCGTTCGCTTCGCTTTCATCGTACCGCTTTCGCTCGACCTCACTCTCTTTACCGCACTGTGAATATTACCTATCTTCCGGAACTGGGCCTTTCTCTCGGTGACCGCCCCTAGGTTTGCCATCAATGACAATATTTCAATATGTGGAATCCGTTGACAGGTGAAATAATTCTATGGTGCGTTGGAAAAGGTTTTTGCTCGTAGTTTGGAGGTCGCGGGTTTGACCTCCACCTGCTCCACTGGGTCTATCACAAAAAATTTGATGGCCCTTAGGTTGCCATGTGGCAGCTTGTGATTGGCCATCATGAAAGCCAATCAACATTCGCCATATCAAACCAACAAGAATGAGCCACTTGGCACAATTCCATTCGCTGAGGTAATCCATTGACCAAGTCAACCTTCCCCTTGGGCATGCCCAGTTAGTTGTACGGACTACTAACTAGGTTGTCTTGCATTTTTTTTTTAATTTACCTCTTTGACAAAGTGGACAGAACACATTTCTGGGAGCATACGGTATCATTTTTCTGTGAAACAAGTTGCATCAGATTCATAACGATGAGATCTATGCGGTCGTTTAGGTTCCACACCTTTCCAGCAACTTTAATTTTTTAGAATAATTTTGAGCACCTGATCATGTTTCCCCACTGGAAACTTTTGGACCCCAAAATCTCTTTCATTACTAAAAATTTGAATGAGGTTACAATCCCCTCACCCTTCCTGTCTCAATCCATTGGAATTTTTCTTAATTTAACAATTTGAGATTTTCATAATAATTAGTCTTTTCCCTTGATTCTGGAGACCCTGTTTTGCTATTGTAGATACCATCTTGCTGGAATTTTCCAGAATTTGCAGAACATCAAACTATCCTTGAAGAAACAAACTTGTTCCCACCTTGGTTTTCAATCAAAGGAAACTTGAATAACTTGAAAACTTTCTCACCTCGAACACTGTCGACATGGTGATTTTTAGCTTGTCTTGCCTTGTACTTGCGTCGAACTTTGACTATTTTTTTTTTTTTCCGTTGTCATATACAGTTTTGAAACCCAAAATAAGTACTTGTGGAACCTATTCCCTCTTTTTCATCTTGCTTTGGCACTTGTTCTTTGATTTTTGCACCATTCAACATCGACATCTTATTCCCATCACTGTTCAACACTGATGTGGACTGCTACAAATCTTTCACATATTGTTTACCTCTTTGTAAAGGCAACATGTTAGAGCCCTGAAATAGCTTATTAGAAACATTATCAACTTCAATGAAATCATCTTGTTCATTTGATGCATCTTCTTGAAAGGTATCATTCAAAACATCACTATGCTTGAACATTAACAAAGCCAGATTTTGACTTGCATTCACTATTCTCTTCATTTATCCTACATGTATATGAGAAAAAATCATATTACTCTTATGCGCTCTAACTATGTTCTCAATTCCACTATTGAACAAGTGGTACTTATTCTCATGGCGATGAAATACTTCCCTCCTATCATAACGATAAGGAATTCCCAAAACAATACTTGAAATCTCAAGCGGAACTACATCAAGTTCAACTTCAACAAGAAAGTTTGAATTGATTGCAAACCTTAGGATGCACTTCCTTGTTACCTGAAATTTTTCATTCTTGCATATCCAACCTAAAGGATAAGGTCTTGGATGTGTAACAGTTTCTATATTTAACCTCTTAACTAAGTCTTCATAAATCAAATTGGCTTGAGAACCACTATCAAATAGTGTGTCTATTTTGGTGTGCCTTGAAACAACACTAATATGAAAGAGTTCAATTCTTGTATCATCATATTGAGTTACATTAGAACAACTTGAAGAACTAGTTCTTTCTATGTTCTTACCTTTCAAACCCATTGTTGTAATCTTGGTTTCATCTCCTGAATCTGAACCTAAGTCATGTTCAATGATTTCAGTTGTTTTCTCCTTCTATTTGGTTTTAAGTTTCTTGGGCTTCAACTCTGGATGGAGTTTCCAACAATGGTCTTCATCATGGAAATTTTTCGAACAATGTTTACATGTGAGTTTATCTTTCCCTATTTTAATAGAACTATTTTTCTTTCCTTTTCCATTAAAATTACCCTTTCCTTTACCTTCATACTCAAGGAAAATATCATTGTTCTCATTTGCACTATGTTTCTCTCTTGCTTCTAGATGTGTGGCTTGAACACAAACCCCATCTAACTTTGTGGGATTGAACACGAGAATAGTATGTCTAATATAGTTGTGCAAACACCCAATATACTTTAACAAAGTGTCTTGAGAAGATAAATTGACACCCAAAACTAGTGTTCTTCTCTTAAACTCGTGTATAATTTTGAACACTTTGTCCCTTTAGTTGTCGAAAATTTTGCGAGTCCATTATGGATTTATGTATATATGCTAGAGGGTAAAATTTCCTTCTAACTGCAATAAGGAAAACAAACCAAGAGATTGATATTTTACCATGATTTTTCATCTCTTCTTATGTCTTGGCTTCCCACCATACTAGTGCTGCACCCTCCAATATCAAGGAAGCTAGTTGAATCTTTGTGTCATCATCTAGAAGGTTTTGAATTTTGTAGTATACCTTTGACTGACGAACCCAGTTGTCAAGATTCTTTGCATTCACTTCACCATTATACATAGGCAACTCAAATTTAATATCAAGTTTTAACAAGGGTTGTTTACCAATTCCTTTTGAGGTATGTTGATGAGTATGAGTAAGGGTTGTAGTAGTGGAAGAGAATGAAGATGAAAGTGAAGATGGTGGTGAGGATAATGGTGGAGTAGATGGTGGTTTATCACCATTTCCATTACCTCCTCCTCTTGGAGAACCCTCTTCTATTGGAGGCTTGTAGCTTTCACTCTGCAACCTTGTATTCCTCTCTTCATAAAGGACCTTCACCATCTCTGTCATGTCAAAGAAAGCCTCTACTGCAACTGGAGGTGAATCTTCTAGTGGAGATTTTGGCAACTGTGCACTCCTTCTCCTTGGTCCAACTAGAGAACCTGCACCCACAAACTTGCCTTCTCCTCTCTTGAGCTTCAAACTTGTAAGAATTTAAACACTTGGAAAACAATTAAATCCTCCTTGCACAAGTAAACCTAGTGCTCTGATACCAACATGATCTAAATGGGAATATTAGTGTTTGTTCTGCTAAGATCTAATTCAGAATATAAACAAAGTGCTTGAGAATTATGAGGTAAATTACAAGTTTTTTATGAGTTTTTATGTGAATTTCTTAACCAAAATAACGTAAAAAAGACACTGAAAAACAACATCTAACAGACATGAACATCACCATAAACAGTAACACAACAACACATGATGAACGATTTCACCCTGCCTGGGCTATGTCTCCTTGGTCCAGCTTCCAATGGCTTGGCCCCTTTCTATTATCCTCAAAAGTGTGATTACATATGTTTACAATGCTCAAACAGTTTTGTAACCTGTTCCATCAGCTCCAACATGCCAAAAAATTCCTATGAAGCCTCTTTCTGCTTCCAATTTGGTCAAAAATTCATCAAGTTATGATCTCCCCTAGTTCCTCCACTATTCGTTCTACAAAACCCTCAAAATACGGCACCGAACCCACAATTTCGCCTCCAAAAGTGATAACGGAGTGCCAATTCCACCAAAAACCAAACGAAATTGTCGTGGCATTAATTTTCCCTATAATGCCTAAAATCCATATTTTAAACTATATCCATTGGCGCATTTTATAATTTTTTTATAAATTTTGTTAGACGGTTAACTAATTGTCGACGGTGAGGTTACATGTGGGTGATGACGGATGGGCAGTGAGGCAGACGAATTACAACCCGCGTCCAGTGGCATTCTTTTGTAGAGGTTAGGGGTTTGGTTACATGTGGGATGTGTTAACGTTTAACATTGGTGGTTAGGACGGATGATTAACTCTATGGAATCTGCAACGGTCTGCGGCATAGGTCACATATGGCGGTTGACTTAAATGGTTACTGTTAGTGACCATTTGGGGGGCGGGGCTAGCCTCCTGCCCATGGTCCCACCCCGGCGTGGTGACCAGGGCTGGGGCTAGACCCTGACCCCCACCCCTAACTCTAAAACCATTACAAAACAAAACCATATGGAATCACATATATATATTAAGAAATAATTCAATGGCGCACTGACAAAGTTTTGGGCTTGTAGTTTGGAGGTCGTGGGTTCAACCCCTGCCCTCTCCACTCAGTCTATACAAAAATTTAGTGGCCCTCGAGCTTCCATGTGGCATCCCTTGGCTAGGCCACATGGCAACGTGTGATTGGCCACCATGGAAACCAATCAAAATTCACCTTATCAAACCAACAAGAACGTTCCACTTGGCACAATTCCATTCGGTAAGGTAAATCCGTTCACCAAATCAACTTGCCCCTTGGCCATGCCCAGTCAGCTATATGAATTTCTGACTAGGTTGTCCTGCATTTTTTTTTTTAATTTGATTATTTGACAAAGTGGACATAACATGTTTCTGAGAGAATACGATGTCGGTTTTCCACGAAACAGGTTGTGTTGGATTGAAATGACAAGACCTATGTGGTTGTTCAGGTTCCACACTATTCAAACAACTTTTATTTTTAAGCATAATTTTGAACACTTGATCATTAACACAAGGCAAAAATGAATTCCCTGTGACCTTATAAACATAAACGTCTAGCAACAACAATTTTAAATGTAAAGAAGACAAATACTACTATAATTAACTAAATCTAAAAAATATCTTTAAAAAACCTATTTCATTGCAAATGATAAGTGCAAAATCTAAGACACATCTAAACCCAAAGTGATATATATATTTAAAGTGAAAAGTTTCTAATCATAACATTGGTTTCAAATTTATTTATTATTTTTTCTTCTCTATAATTATCATTGTTATTATAATTATATTCAGATTTATTGATATAGTTATTATATATATATATATATATATATGAACAAATATGTCCACAATTGTCGGAATAATATCATTAAAACATATATCATTGTTTTAATGATAACATGGTCTTTATAATTAATGTAATAATAGTTCATTGGTGCTTGAGTTAAGAAAGCTAGAGGTATTATAAAAAACAAAAAAATACTTTAATAAATACTATTGAAATTAATTCTTTGATTATTAAATATCCACATCGTAACTATCATTTTCCTCATTCAAGGTTAATCTCATATCACGCCGTTTCCTTACATTCAAGGTTAATGTCTCGTATCACATGTATGTCATTCCATTTTTCCATTTATGTCAATGAAATAAATGATTGGCAATTAGCCTTTTCCTTACCTTCAAAGTTAATATCTCATATCACATGTATGTCATTGGTGAACTATCTAATAACATTGGTGTTGCATCTGATTGTTTTCACTATATTTCCACTTTAGATTTTGAATTGTATTGGCATTTCTATTCAAAAGAGGTGACTAATTTATATATATTCTCATTAGTGGATATAAAGGCATGACATTGGGTTATTAATTTCATTGTGCTTCCATCCCAAGTGCTCCAGGAACAACACACAATGGATAAAAAACGATTTTCATATGGAATGGACATGCTTGCACATGGAGTGTTGAACCATTTAAAATTGTTTATCTCATCATACTTGCAAGATTATATTGAATAAACTCTAATATTTTTTATTTTATTTTTCAACAGAGAATACTTACACATATATTTAAAACGGCCAAATTCTATATCATCACTAAAAAATAAATTAGTAGTTGCGTATATGCAATTGTAGATGAGTATTAATGTTTTCTTTTATGGTTATGGTTAATTGGTTTTGAAAAGATTTTTAGATTACTTGGATTTTAAATGTTTAAGAAAAATAGGATAAGGCCAAGTTTTATATCATCATTAAAAAAAAAAAGTTAATAGTAGATAAGTATTAATGTTTGTTTTATATTATTAGTGTGGTTAATTGGTTTTGAAAATATATTTGAATTACTTCGATTTTGAATGTGTAAGAAAAATAAAATAAAAATTATCCCTAATTCTTAAAAGTTATAAGTAGCTAATTATAAAGAGCAGTTGAGTAATTGAAACATTTTAATCTTCCTGTAAAATAATTTAAGGTTAGAAACATTATTTACTTTAATGTGATAAAGATAAAGTATTTATTTAATATTTTATTTTTGGTGAGTTTTGATTGCTTAATATGAGGTTTGCTAAAATCATAGTGATGCACCCCCAAATTGCTTAATATAAGGTTAGCTAAAACTATAGTGATGTCACCACCATATAATAACAGTTCATAATATTTACAAATATTAGTGAAAATTTTATTAGAGAAAGGTTTTAGTGGTCATTTTCTAGATAAGTATTTTTATCAAGGAGGTGGGAGATAGAGAAAGGTTGATTGATTATTTATTCATCATTATATTCTTATTCAGAGAAATCAAGGGGAAGGGTTAGCCAACCTTTTTCTATAGCAACGTTCTAATCTAAAAGGAATCTTAAGAATGGTTGATTGAATCTTTCTAATATTGAACCCATGTAAAGCTACATTATTTTCCACCAAACTCTCACATACAAACTCTTGTTACTAATGCTAAAATAATTTTAGGTTTCTATTAGTGGTATCTCAATAATCATTTTAGATTACAAAATTACAATAAAAATAAATTATATATAGAATTGTCTATTTGATATTACATGTATTTTAACCTAAAGATCAAATCTGGAGGTGCAAATCTCTTTTAGAAATATTTATCACTCTTAAAACTTTATAGATACAAGGTTAAGATAGATCTATGGGCTCTCTATGTATGCATGTTATGTGTCAACTCATATTATTGTTAACATTGAAATGTTATTTTTTGCTATTAATAGTTTTAAATACTATTCTTCTTGATATGGCAACGCATATTTCTTTTGATTATATATTATGATATTTTCAAATTTTCATTAGAAAGGGCTATTTTAAAATATGTATAGATAGTGAAGAAATTATATATTTCTTTCTTTTTTGAAAGTGTAAATATATTTTTTTGTTTTTACTTTCATTTACCTTATCTCTCTATCTATATAAAGTTGATATAAAATTATGTTATTTAATATGGACATTAAAATATTTTATTTTGACCCAAAAAATATAAAATAAATAATAATGAGGTGTATTGTTCAAACACTAAATAATGTAGATTTGAAACTATAACTAACTAAACAATTACTAAATGAATAAATGAATAATATACTCATGTAAAAACAAAAAATATCAAAACTATACCCTAAATTAAAAAAAAACGTGTTCAACTTAATTATTGTTTCCATTTGTTTTTCCATATGTTAAGGTAGAACTAAGAAGAAAAGGAAGATTCTTAAGAAGTTAAAGTTTCTCACATCTTTCACTTCCTATACATATATTTAACCATACATATATCTACGGTTAAATCTATATACATATAAAATCAAAATTAAGCATTTATCAACGAAATTAAATCTGAAAAGCAGTCAAACAATTCATAAAAACAACCACATGATGAAAAAAATAAATTATTCCAGGGTCAAGAAATAAAGCTGGGCACGCAATTTGACGATAAAAAGTCTCATCGAAATGATTCCGAGTCTAGAGTTGGAAAGGTTGACGGAAAGACATTGAATCCATAATGCAGTATATTCCAAAAATTATACGCAGTTGGTGAATGGTGGAGCCCTGCAATAATTACGTGCCTATTTTTATTATTCCATGTTGCGAATTGATACTAATTGAAGCGTCGATGAAACATCTTAACGAGATGGTCCCTTCCATGATGGTTGAGGAGAAAGTGGGAAGGGTCCCAAATGTAGGCGGCTTGTACGAACAGGCGCACACTTTGCTCTTTTCAATGTCTTATGTTTCAAAATCAAATCTGCGATCGGCCAGACCAAGACCGTGGATTAAATTAACCCATGGGTTGCCCCGAATTGAGGAGGTCGGGTAAAAGGGAGGAGTGACCGACAAGGAAGGGCAAATTTTATTGTATAAATCAAGGGCCTGAGGTCTACTCGGTTTGCATCGCTCCCTAGCAAACCCTCCCTGAGAAAAGAAATGGAGGCAAGAAACAGATTTAGCAGCGCCCCTGTGCGACCCCTTACCTTTGACGTTCACAGATCCAACTCTCCCACACGCCATTTCAATTCGCCTGCATCCTCCTCTGCTTTCAGCTTAACGCTCTCTCCTACCCGTGCCTCTTCTTATTCTTCTGCTTCCACCGCCTCTTCCTCCTCTATCAATTTCGGCCTCGACAGATCTACGTCGCAGGTTCGAACAACACGCCTTCCTATTTCACCGAAAGGCGGTGCCGCCATGAACTCCATCCCCTGTGTTCCGCCTAGGAAGACATGTATGTGTTCACCCACGAATCATCCTGGTTCGTTTCGGTGCAGTCTTCATAGAAATACTAGTAATTCCTCTTCTTCTACTATGCAATCTCAGCTAAATGCCAAGAGATCTGCCATGAGGAATTCGCTGGTAAGAATCGGCGGCGTGGAAGGCGAATGGGTGAGAAGAGCTCTCACTGCTCTCATACGCCCCTCCAGCCACCACATGCGAAGGAAAACGTCTTTCCAGCCGCGGCCCAGCAGGCTCCGCCATATGACCACCGCCCAGGATGTCTCTTAAATTTGCATCGGATCGTCCCCGTTTCCAGATTCAGTTTTGGCTCCTTTTGCTGATTATGGTCGACGAATACTAAAAGAAAGACCGGCTTGTATAGTTGCAGAGCCGCACGCAGTTTTGTTTTGGTCCAAGGACTTTTAAGATTATCTCCCGACAAAAAGCTATATAGCAAAGGAGCGTTGCTGTTCAACAAGCGTTGATACTGTTTGGTAATATACTAGATCTAATATAATGGTTCGGATCCTCTACGCGATTCAGAAAATACGAAAAGAAAAGAAACGCAGCAAAAAAAACTGAGTAACCTGATCGTAAAATATGGAGCAATATAATCATTAAATTGCAGTTCAGCTTGTTTTTTTTCCTTCCGTGGCCAAGTCAATGTTTTCTGTGGTGTCACTCATAGGTTCCAGCAATATAAAAGCAAGTCTCATCGATTTACAGTATTCCCACCCATATTTGGATCATCGAAACATGGAATGACATTTTTAATTTATCTTAAATCACCGACAACCAGCACTTCCCTTTGCATGAAGATAACGCCGATGATGTTATGGGAACATCATATGAGTCCCAATTTCACACAAGATTTCCGCTTTGTGAACTGTTAATGTATGTCATTTATCCAGGGTGAAGTTGAAGGTCGCCGTAAAATTTTTCAGCCATCCATTTTTGACGCATTATTTGCATTCTCCGTCAGCCGTGAGGTACCACCGTTTGTCATGCTTTCGCCGGACAAGAATCAATAAACATCTTTCAAAATTACAGATTTTTAGTTTATTAATTTTAAACGTTGGTTTGTGCGTGTTGCAGGAGGAGAGATGTCATTCGTATAAAACCATTTGGTGGTCAGGTATCAGAAAAGTTTCAGGGTATGTAAACTCCTGGTCAGGTTTCGCTGTTGAGTTTTACGGGGGAGTTGACCGTGGATTTAACGATCATCTTGAAAGGCACGGCGAATCCGCCATTCTCGGACACAGTTGTAAAGCTTAAAGAGAAGCACATTTAAGCAATGATTTCACAGTTGCACTTTCCTTCAAATATACAAACCCATGTACAATTTCACCCTCTTGCCCCACCCAAATTCTCAAAAACGGACTCATGGACCCATTCTTTCCCGCTTGCCTCACATCAATAGCATTTAAAAATTATAAAAAATAATATACAGGTAAAAATATTTTTAATTATGAAGATTAGTTTTTACTTTACTATAAAAAGGTTATAATACTTTTTATAATATTATGGCTCAAAACTAACACTTATTAATATCACATGTATCATTCATATCACACAAGTCCATATGGTATCATATGATGTTAAATAATTAATTTAATTAAAATGATAAAAAAAACTATTTTTAAGATAAGTTTTGATTATTAGTTAAATATTTGTTAATATTATATAAGGATTAAATTTGTATTATTTATTTAATAATTAAATTAAAAATTTAAATTATATTTTAAAATAGATAATTCTATTAATATAATTAATAATACAAATTTAAATGAAAAAAAATATTAAAAATAAATGGTTGACTTAATATTGAACCTAATTAAACCAAAAAACTCCACAATCCCACCTTTCATCAAAATAAAATAAAACCACTCAACCAACCCGGTTTGGAATCCTTGTCTTACCTTCATTACTCAACTTACCCTACCCTCTAATAGCAATTAAAAAGAATATATAGCATGGTTTGGACATCTTACTCCACCCTCAATACTTACCTTGGAAAATTTAAAGACTAAATAAAAATTGAAATAATTAGAATGGTGCATTCATTTTGTTATGTAAGATCCTTATTATGTTTCTATTTCTAAAATCCATAGGCCCGGTGCTTTGTAAAATCACAGTATTTGATTTTTTATTTTATCTTTTTAAGTATTAAAATAAAAAAATATTGTTATCAAAATTATTTTTTAAAAAGTTATTATCATTACTTTTTAAATTTCACAATAAGAAGTCATTATCTTAGGTTTTGTTTTTGTTTTTTAAATATGGAAAGACATTATCATAATGGATGGAATTTGATATTTAAAAAAATTATAATCAAAATAAATATTTATTGGAAAAGTTTTGATAATAAAAACGCTCATTATGAATATTTTAAGATATCATTAAAATTTATAAAATATTAATATTTTTATAGTTAAAATTATTAAATATAAGTGAATAATTAACTATATTTTATAGAAAAATATTCACTATCTTACAAATGAAAAAGAAGCATTATGAAAATTTTAAGATATCATTAAAATTTATAAAATATTAATATTTTTATAGTTGAAGTTATTAAATATAAGTGAATAATTAACTATATTTTATATGGAAAAATATTTACTACCTTACAAGTGAAAAAAAAGCATTATGAAAATTTTAAGATATCATTAAAATTTATAAAATATTAATATTTTTATAGTTGAAGTTATTAAATATAAGTGAATAATTAACTATATTTTATATGGAAAAATATTTACTACCTTACAAGTGAAAAAAAAGCATGTAAAACATTATTGTACTGAGAGCACTCTCTAGCTCATTATGGTAGAGATGTAATGTTTAACTTTTTGACTTTATCAAAATAAATAAAATAAAACTTAAATTAAAAAATAAAAATCTCCAACCCAGTATGGTAGACACTTAAATGTCATGTTTAATATTTTGACTCTATAAAAATAAAATAAAAACTTAAACTTAATAATTTATGTTTATAATAAAATTAGTAATAATCAATAATTAAACTAGTGCTAAGGGATATCAAATCTTTCGAGATGCAATGAAACATCATTATTAATGAGTTGAGAAAAATATTTGAAGCTTAGGTATTGAGACCTTCAAGGAAACTTCCACGCAAATCCTAATATGAGTGAGACTTCTCTTCTTACCCAATTATATGTGGATGAGGCTTCCCTTCTCACCCATTCATATGCGCATGCGAATGCACCCATGAAAAGTTTCAATTAATCAAAATGACTTTGGATGAAATAAACAAAAGGGAGTTTATAACTTGGGCAAGAACATGTGTACCCTTGGGCTATAGCACTCAACATGTGTTATTATAGGTTGTTTGTCAGGCCATGGACCACATATGCTTTACTAACCTCCCTAATGTGTCATATATATAGGAAGGCTAGATTCCTTTACTCAATCATTGACATATCACTCATTCTTATCACTCTTGTGTTAGAGATGTGATTAATAAGAGTGCATCACTTCTCTCTCTATGACTTATTCTTATGTATTTGATCTCTCTCTCTCTCTCTCTCTTTTGAGTCACCAAGGATTCTTAAACTTATTGGAGCATCTTGAAGGTTAAGTTTACGGTTATATCGGTTGGATATTTGGATATTAGGTTGTACTTGGAGAAGAAAAGAAGAGGAGACAAATTGCCTTGGTAGACATGCTTGTGTGATGCAAACATGTCAAATCTTCTTGGTATGAGTTAGGGGTTACCTGGTTTTCCCTAGCCAGGGTTTTGGAGAGCTAGAATATTGTACTAGCCTTGTAATAAGGCTATTAGTATGTACATGAACTTCATCTTTTTACATATTAATGAAGTTTTTTTACTATCCAATACATACATAAATTGTAGATTTGATATTCAACCATTTATATTTTTCATGCTTTGTAATTCCCAACACTATATGTCTTGTTTATTTCACATAAGTTATAAGTGAATGTGTTAAGTGATTTAAAATTACAATAAAAAAAATATTAGAGAAGATTTGTTGTTTTTTACAATTTTCATAAGGGGTTTTCATATATGCTATACACATAATAATATTAACATAGAGGGATAAAACTTATTGGAACACATTAGTATCTATTCTTTTAGATTGCCTAGATGATTAGAGTTATGAAGAGTTAAAATAATATAAGTAGCTATTATCATTTTTTTGTATTTAATAATATCCCTAAGGCTGAAAATTCATAGGGTTAAGATACAATAGACCTTTAAGATAAAGGTGAAATTTAAATATTTCACTATAACTCTTTAAAAAAATAAAACTTCTACGTAAACAAGGCCCCAATTAGGAGGCCCTTTAGCACCCATGTCCATATGCATTCCCTCTCACTTTAATTTCTAAACTCTAAAATAATTAGTGTTTTACTTTTGGATTCCCAACAATTCATATGGATTATTTTCCCCTTATGAACATGTCACAATTTCAATCTAGATAAAAAATTAAGTGATGAGAAATCATAACGTGGGTAAAAAATTGTTGATTTTTGTAGCTCGAGCAACCACTTATGCACATGCTTAATTGTTTAGCCATGAAAAAGTTGCCCATGGTCTCCTTAAAACACTTTCTCTAGTGTGAGCAAGATATTTTCATAACTTTGCCTAAGTTAGACTTAGGAAAATCACATAATTATTATGTTGGCTCATTGAGCTAAAGTAACCATGAATATGTCTTAATTCAACCCTTGGTCTCAAGTGATGCAAGATCTAATCTTCATCGTCAATCACTTTTGAGACTAGGGTTAGGGATTTAGCTCAATGTAAAGTTATAAAAGCAAGGCTGGGGAGAGAATAAGACACCATACAATCCCCCAAGATTGAGAGAGTCTTCTCACTTAGTGTGTTGGGTTCACGAAAAGGGTAGCAAGGAGATCTAGATCTTCCAAGGAGGGTTTGATCAATTGAAATAGATACAATGTTGTATGGATTCCTTAGTTCAGTCATTTTCCCATTAAGGGAGATCATTTTTGCAATTGATATTGATAAATTTACTTTCCACTGAATTTATAATTTTTAATATCTTCGTTGATGATTTTATTTAATAAAAATAAATATGCTTAAAATTAATTGGTGAGATAAGAAAAATTAACATGGTATCATAAGAAAAATCGTTGGGACAAGGATCAATCGCAATCATACGAGACCTAATATTTTTAAGTATTTTTTTAATGATGGGGCCAAATTTTTTTAAGAGATGATTTAAAAGAAAAATTAAAGAATCTTTTTTTTGTGTTGGTTGTTGCCAAGGATGTTTGGCCACATCCACCAAAACAACGTGAGGGAAGGATTAACAACTAGTGGTCGAAAACTGCCCAACCAGTAGCTAGACATGATAGGTAAATGTAGCACACAATGGTGGAAATATAGTGGGAAGTTGCGATCAGGAAATTGCACCTAGCCAATAGCGCATTGGGAGTAAGGAGACAATGGTGGAAAAGGCTCAACAACAGGAAACAAAGGTGGTCGAAGTAGAAGGCAGATACATCAAAGGTATTAGTTCGATAGCTTAGGTGGACGTAGATTACAACCGTTGGCCAAGGAATAGACGGACATCTACAAAAGCCTGTGTGAAGTTGAAATTCAAGAAGAGAAATAAAAATAAACAATAACAGAAAAATAATTAACCATCATTGAGACAAGACAGACTAGTCACAATAAGATTCTAAGTAGTTAGCACAACTACCGACCGAGAATAGTCATGGTAGGAGAAGGAAGAGAAAACAATTCGACATTGAAAATAGGTTCTAAGGTTGTCAAGTGGGTCGACCACCAAATCAATTATACATGCCACTAGCACACAAGGATATACCAGCAAGGCTGAAGATAATGATGAATTGCAGTAATTGGGAAACAAGTCTTCTAGTTGGTCAACATAATATGTAGTTGATGCAAGATATAGTAGAGCATAGGAGGTGTCAGTTCTAGTCGAGCATGAGGGCATAGGGACTTAAAGAAAGTCCAACCATTTGGCATCTGAGAGAGTGGGACTAGGCACTGTAGAGAAGAATGCATAACAGGAATCGGGGAAACCACTATAGAGGTGACACCTAAGCTACTAGCTGGTTAGGCCGAATATAAGTAAGATTTGTAGGAAACAAACCAAAAGGACCTAGAAATTGATAGACTCGGTTGTCCCTTAGAGGGAGCGAGCGAGACAATACTTATTACATAGTGATGGAAGTTTTCAATGATTTTTAGATGACATCAACCGGTTTGAATTTCAAGGATAGTTTAGATGGGGCCTACCATGGAAGAGAGGATAACATTCGTTCTCAAGGACAACATCATATGGGAGTTTGCAACCACCTAGATTACAACTCCTTTAGACGATATATGTTTGGCATCTCACAAGTTGAAAGACAAGAAGGCTAGACATTTCATCATTGATGGAGTGAAGGATCATGTGATTCATCACATATAAGGGAAGGATAGTTCATTTGAGATGTCAACCACTCTAATGAGATGATACCAGAGTGACAAACAAAATCAGAAAATAGTATAGAGGGAGAAGCTTAGGAACTCCAAGATGAATGAATCAAATATTATGGAAACATGCGTCACAAGGATTCATAAAATTTGAGATGAGATTGGAGCGATTTGGGTAGCCTTTCTAGAGGATGAGCTTGTAAGGATAGCCCTAAACTAGTTTTGAAAACCTTGGGATCCGTTTGTGACAGTTGTTTTAGCAAGAGAAAATATACCAAATTCGAATAGACTTTGGGATGAATTCACACATAAGGAGCTTTGATAGAAATATTTGTTTGGAGGAAAGAAAAAGGGTGGGGATGGTGGGACATTTATCTTGCTAATTAAGCAATGAGGAGTCAAGGTTGGAGCAACAGGAGTGACCATTCAACCTCATAGCTGAAGAAGAAGGACTTGAATAATGTCAAGTGATTTTCCTATCATAATATAACACTATGCTTCATGGTATTTAGAGAGGAAGAAAGGGGAAAGGGCACGCAACCAGCTTTAGGTGTGTTGATAAAATATTGGGAGGATTTTATCAAGAAGTTTGAGACTAAATATGTAATTATTTCCTACCTTACCTTAGGCACATTACTAGAGGGTGTGTGGATGCTTGATAACAAAGCCATAAGGAATATGACAAGAGAATGAGAATAGTTCGACAACCTGTTTGAGTGGGACTCAAAACTGCATGTGGAATTTGGCGATGATGCCAAACATGCAATTAAATGGGGTGGAAAAATGATATTCCTATTGGAAATACTGAGAGGGGGTGAATCAATATTTCTTTTCAACTGTTAATAATTTCCAGTTAGATTCTTCACAATTAAGGATAGAGAGGTGTACAATAAAAATATTAAGGATAAATAAGAACTTCAATCCCCTTTTTTAAATAATAGTATAAAATAGATGAATGAGGGCACCAACCCTTTTAATGAAACGGGCACCAACCTGTTTCCAAGCACCAACTTGGAATTTTGATGAGGCTCCGACCTCTAGGGCTTTGACCCTATCTTCTCAAGGCACCAACCTTGTGCTTAGGGGCACCTACCCCAAGGACACCAATCCCTCAGTCTCTTTTAATATAAAATGTGTGATGTACTTACTTGACTGTCATCTACAAAAATTCTTCACTGTTCAACACTTCTTGATTTTGACTTCACTATATCTTCACTGTACTTTGTTCACCATATGACTCCTCTGCTACAATCTTAGTTCATAGTCTTGTTGAAGGATGTCCAAGACTTATCCTGAGATGCTCTGTGTCTAGATATAATTTTTGGTGTTGTAGCTATCTCCCCTTTGCAGAATCATAGATTTTTCTTACACCTTTTATTACTTCCAAAAAAATCAGTGATCAATACGAGCTTACTGTTCCAATCTCCCGTAGGTGACTGAGCTGGCTATGGTAAGCTCCTGTGGCTAATCTGAATCGTAAAACACAAGTCCGAGCTATTAGATCCGAGGTATATATATGTGCAAGAGACACAGATCTGAGGTAATATCTCTGTGTTTTATAACACAGATACATTGTAATGTATCCAAGCTATAAGGTATCTCTGGTCCAACCCTCCGAACAGATCTGTCCTAAGCCTTTATTTCACTTGTTCTGAAACTTAATTCACATGACCTAGCCTTGATATGGACTGAAACATAGCTACTAGTCTGAGGGTATCAATCAATTTTTTTTTAACCCAAACAATAATCCTTCAAACCCTCCTCCTAGTTCACGAGTTGTGAACTCTGGTATATATCTGCAATTTTCTTCACTGAATTGATTTGTAGATCTGCGGAATTCTCCTTGACTTTTCACTGTAATAGTCTTGTTCACGAGATGTGAACTACTGTTTCTTCTCTCTGTATTCTTCGCCACAAAAATGAGTGAGTAAAAGTGACAGAAGACTCTTATATTTATATGAATTCGATTTGAAATGAAGGGACACATCCTTTTGGAGTGATGCCGACATGTGTATGAGACTGTAGGTCGGCTAGCAATTAAATATATATTTGTCATCTTAAAAATTCAATTTCTCACAAACTGCTGGGAGTTTCGGGGAAAGTAAAGGCTCATTAGAACGGGAAAAAGATACTCTACAACATGGTATAGGACCCATGTTTATAGGATGCCTCCAAGGTGATTAAAAAAAATAAAATCTTTGTGACTGTTTTTAATTTTGTGTGCAGGAGGTGAATAGGACAGCATGCCTTTTCCACTGCTTGGCTTCTCCTTTGCAGCATTCATGTAGCATCATGTATCAACAATGTCATCATATACTAATGCAGTGATATGTCATAGTGCAACCTTCATCTTAGTCAAAGTCATATTGACATCAATGACAATCTAAATTAACAATCTCCCCCTTTGTCATTGATGGTAATATTCTTGCCCTTTCAACATTCTCTCCCCCTTTTTCATCAATGGCAAATGGGGTGCCCAAGTACTCCCCCTATCAAGCTGCTCCCCCCAACATATTGTTCATGCTGCGTGATTTAATTTGATGCAAGAGCAATGACTCCCATCTTTTGGCGAAGATACTCAAATGCTTCTCGTGGAATGGGTTTTGTAAAGATATCCGCAATTTTCTCTTTTGTATTGACGTATTCCAACCTGATATTGTGTTCAGCAACTTGTTCACGAATTAAGTGGTATTTGATTGGAATATGTTTGGTCCTTGAGTGCATTACCCGATTCTTTGAAAGACTGATGGCACTAGTATTGTCACAAAAAATAGTATTTGGTTGCTTAGTTTCTATGTTGACATCCTTCAAAGCTTCCTTCATCCACAGAATTTGTGTATAATAATCAACAACAGCTATATATTTCGCTTCAACTGTAGAAAGGGATATAGATGATTATTTTTTGCTGAGCCAAGATACAAGACAATCTCCCATAAAGAATGCATTTCCACTGGTACTTTTTCGATCATCCACGCTTCCGACCCAATCAACATCAGAGTAAGCTGTCACAATAAGAGTTGAACTCTTAGGATACCAAAGACCGAAATCAATCGTTCCTTTCAAGTATCTTAGAATTCTCTTCACAGCTGGTAGATGGGATTGTTTAGGACTTGATTGAAATATTGCTACCATTCCTACTGCTTGCATAATATCTGGTCTTGTAGCAGTTAAGTATAGGAGAGCTCCAATTATTGATCTATAAAGAGTTGCATCTATGAGAGGGGTTTCATCATCTTTGCTTAATTTACAATTTATGGTCATCGGTGTGCCCATAGGTGCACAATCTTCCATCCCATATCTTTTGAGCATGTCTTTAAGATATTTTGCTTGAGATATAAACATGCCTACAGAGCGTAGGTCATGAGTTCGATACACACTCGGCTTGCATTGGGGGGAGATTGTTGGGCATTGGATAAACCAACACTCCCCGTGTGTTTCGCGACATGGACTAACTACTTCTCATGGATCTTTATCTCTGGCGATGTGATCGTTGACTAACACCTGCAAAGGTTTGAGATATTTGTAGCCCAAGAAAGTAAGACAAATCACCAATCATTGAAATCTAGAATTTTTTGGACATATTTAGAGCAAATTCATGGCTCATTTCTTCATTATTTCTAGTAAATATTAGATCATCAACGTAAACAAGAGTGATCAGAAGTTTTTCCTTGTCCACCTTCATGTAGATATTGCTACCTTCCACTCCCTTTTTGAAACCCTCTTGTTGCAGATAGTGATACAACTTTGCATACCATGCTCTAGGGGCTTGTTTTAATCCATACAAGGCCTTTTTTAGTTTGCATACAAAGTATTTTCCTTCAGCAAGATCAAATCCTTCTGGTTTCTCCATGTAAACTTCTTCCTTGAGATCTCCATTCAGGAATGCTGATTTTACATCCATTTGATAAACCTTGAATCCTTTTGAGCAAGTAAATGCTAAAAACATTCTTATAGCTTCCATTAGAGCTACTGGTGCAAGTTTCTTCGAAGTCAATTCCTTCTATTTGCGAGTATCCTTTGCAGACAAGTCTAGCTTCATTTCTGATGATTTTTCCATCTTCATTCATCTTGTTTTTGAATACCCATTTTGTTCCAATTATATTTTTATCTTTTGGGCGAGGTACCAGTTCCCAAGTATCATTTTTTTCAATTTGAGACATTTCTTATTTCATGGCCTTTATCCAATAAGGATCTTTGCTTGCTTGAGAAAAAATTTCAGGCTCTATTAAAGATAATAGAGCCACATCATCTTTTCTTGGGGTGCTTATCATCCTTCTTCGAGTTTGCATTCCTTCATCTATATTTTTGATGACTTGTTCTTTCGGATGATATATTTGAACAAACTTGATCTTGGAGGGAGTTTGTGAAGATTCACTTTGAGGTTCTTCATTCTCCTCTTCTTTTTCAGGTTCTTCTTCTTCACTTTGTTCAAAGAAAGGCTCAACTTCATGATCTTCAATTCTCTTTTCTGGAAGGCCTTCATCAATCTTCACATCAATTCTTTCCACTATTCTTCGTAGACGATTGTTGTAACATTTGTAAGCTTTTCTCCTAGTGGAGTATCCAAGAAATATTCCTTCATCAACTCTAGAATCAAATTTTCCTGGCGAGTCATCATTTATTTTTATAAAGAATTTGCTTCCAAAAACCCTGAAATATTTTACTGAAGCAGGTCTTCCTTTCCATAATTCATAAGGAGTCTTTTCATTATTTGGTCTTAGTTAAGTTCGGTTTAAGGTATAAACTGCGGTCCCAACTTCTTCTCTCCAAAATTTTGGTTGCAAATCAGCTGCTAGTAGCATTGTCCTTGCCATTTCTTGAATGGTTTGGTTCCTTCTTTCAACTACTCCATTTTGTTGGGGTTTCCTAGTAGTAGAGAGTTTTCTTTTGATTCCATGCTCTTTATAGAATTAATCAAATTCTTTTGAGGTGAATTCTCCTCCTCTATCCATTCTGAGACATTTAATCTTAGAATCTTTCTCATTCTCAATGAGAGCCTTAAGATTCTTAAAACATTCAAATGCTTTGGCCTTGTATTTTACGAAATATATCCACATCATTCTATTATATTCATCAACCAATAGAGAAAAGTACCTTTCACCTTGAAGAGTTGGAGTTCTAGTTGGCCCACACAAATCTGCATGAATGATTTCCAAAGGTTTTGATGTTGAGAACTCCTTAGTTTTGTGGCTAGTTCTGGTTTGCTTTCCATGTTGGCATGGGCCACATACAACTTGATTTGGCTTGCACATTTTAGGAATGTCCCTTACTGCTTTAATTTTGCTGATGTTGACTAGGTTATCAAAACTTGTATGCCCCAATCGTTTGTGCCATAACCAAATTTCATCTGTTTGACTTAAGTAACATTTATCTTCTTGGATTTTACTGAGAATGTAAACATTATCTGGTGTTCTTACTCCTTTCGCCACAAGTTCTCCTAATGATGAGTCTCTTATTTCACAATTTTTTGTACTAAAGACAACATTATGTCCTTGGTCACAAATCTGGCTAACACTTAAGAGATTTTGTTTGAGCCCTTCTACCAGCAAGGTATTTTGAGCCTTTCCTTGTCCATTGACAAGGGTAGCAGTTCCTTTTCCAGTGATTTTAGCGGATCCACTTCTGAAGGATACGTTTCCATTTTTCTTTTTCAATGAGATACACTTCTTTTGGTCACCTTTCATATGTCTTGAGCATCCACTATCCACGAACCAATGATTTTCTTCACTATGAGCACATAGAGCTAGGCCACATTTATCAGTTTTGAGATTTACGCTTTTAGTTTTTTCCTTTTTGAGAGGGAAATTTTGTTCGTTATGATCATAATTATCACATAATGAGCAAGACTGATCAAACTTAGCCAAAGGATCAAAGGAATTGTAAGTTTTGATTTGTCCTCACTCTTTAGGACCACGCAGTTGGTTTGTTTGATTGTTCAATCTTGGTGCTTCATTATTATGAGCCTTGCAATGCTTAGCTTGATGCCCAAAGTTTTTACAATAGTAAAAATATCCAAGGAAAATAGTTTGATACCTGTTGTAGTATCCATAGCTTGAACCAATATTCTTCCTTGGAGGTGCTCTTTCTTCAATTCTTGGTTTTGAAATGGGACTTTGTTCCTGACAAGATAACTTTTCTTCCCTTGGATGGCAAGAGAGTACGTCAGCATAACTTCTAGTATTATTCTTTGTATTTTATGATTCTCCTTTGAAACCAATTCCAGAATTATCATGTTGAGGTTTTTGAGTATTAAGAATGTTGTCAAGAAATATAGAGCTTTGCCAACTCCTTTTGACTTGCTCTAATACCTTTGTTAGAGATATTATTTTAGCTTCACGTTTTTCACAGATATCATCCTTCTCTTTTAGCTTAATGTTCAAGAAGTCTTCCCTTCTTTTTGCTTCCTCTTTTTCTATTTTGAGGAAAATTATCATCTTTTGTAGATTCTCATTTTCTTCAATGGCACTCATTAGAAAACTATCCATGTTTCTTTCATCTTCCAGTTCTGAGTCATCATCATTTGTAAATGCCATGAATAACATTTCTTTGCTTCCAACATAATTACTTTCCTCATCTGATTCATCATCACTTTCTTTGTGATGACACATATTTCTAGTTGATTTCTTTTTGATGACTACAAATTCATCTTCATCGGACTCATCTTGTTTGGAGAAGAAGTTCTTCTTATTAAACCCTTTCTTTTTGTACATCATCCTTTTAGAGTCCTTTTCATCATCACTATCATGTTTATGAGGACATTTTGCAGCGTAATGACCTATTCTTCCATAATTGAAACAAATAAGAGGGTACTTACCTTTTAGCTTAGATCCCCTTTTTAGTCTTTGTACAAATTGAGCTAACTCGTTTTCAGTATCAGATTCACCATTGTTGTAAATCCATATTTTTCCTTCTTTTGTAGATCTTGAGGCTTTGAAAGCTGCTTCTTTGAAATTTGGACTCCCTTTCCTCATCTCATAGGCAATAAGAATTCCATGAAGTTCATCCATCTTGAGATTATCTAGGTCCTTCATTTCTTCTATGGCACTTCCTTTGGAGTCAAATTTGTCAGGAAGCAATCTCAAGATTTTTTGAACAATGGTGCTTTCTTCAATATTTTCTCCTAGTCCTTTAAGAGAGTTAACTACTTCAAATACTTGGAGGAAGTATGATGCAATATCTTCTTCATCATCCATTTTCAGACTCTCGAATTGTCTTCTATAGGTTTGAAGCTTTTCCTTCTTAACTTTGGAGTCCCCGTCATATAGAGAAACCAAATTATCCCATACTTCTTTTGCTGAGTCACAATTCATGACTTTCGTAAATTCGGAATCGGTAATTCCACTAGTGATGGAATTTAAAGCTTTGGCATTAGAAATGTAGGCTCTTCTTTCATCTGGATCAGTTGGAAGACTCAAGGGATCTTTGTACCCATCCAAAACAGAGTGCCATACTTTAGGGCCAAGAGACATTAGGTAGTAGGAAATCCTCTTTTTCCAAAAACTAAAATTTGTTCCATCAAGGATAGGAAATTTCCCTATTGCTTCCATGTTCTTCATTGTTCCTAAGAATCCTTCTTCCAGATGTTAGGCTGATAACGAAGAAGCTGGCTCTGATACCAATTGTTGGAAATACTGAGAGGGGGGTGAATCAATATTTCTTTTCAATTGTTAATTATTTCTAGTTATATTCTTCACAATTAAGGACAGAGAGGTGTATAGTAATAATATTAAGGATTAATAAGAACTTGAATCTCCTTTTTTAAATAATAGTATACAATATATGAATGAGGGCACCAACCCTTTTAATGAAACAGGCACCAACCTGTTGCCAAGAACCAACTTGGAATTTTGATGAGGCTCCGACCTCTAGGGCTTTGACCATATCTTCTCAAGGAACCAACCTTGTGTTTAGGGGCACCTACCCCAAGGACAGCAATCCCTCAGTCTCTTTTAATAGAAAATGTGTGATGTACTTACTTGAATGTCATCTACAAAAATTCTTCACCGTTCAACACTTCTTGATTTTGACTTCACTATATCTTCACTATAATTTGTTCACCATATGACTCCTCTGCTACAATATTAGTTCATAGTCCTGTTGAAGGATGTCCGAGACTTATCCTGAGATGCTCCGTGTCTAGATCTGACTTTTGGTGCTGTAGCTATCTCCCCTTTGCAGAATCACAGATTTTTCTTACACCTTTTATTACTTCCAAAAAAATCAGTGATCAATCTGAGCTTACTGTTCCAATATCCTATAGGTGACTGAGCTGGTTGTGGTAAGCTCCCGTGGCTAATCTAAATCCTAAAACAAAAGTCCGAGCTATTAGATCCAAGGTATATATATGTACAAGAGACACAGATCTGAGGTAATATCTCTGTGTTGTATAACACAGATACGTTGAAATGTATCCAAGCTATAAGGTGTCTTTGGTCCAAGCCTGCAAACAGATCTGTCCTAAGCCTTTATTTCACTTGTTCTGAAACTTAATTCAGAGTACCTATCCTTGATATGGATTGAAACATAGCTACTAGTCTGGAGGGCATCAATCATTTTTTTTTTAACCCAAACAATAATCCTTCAAACCCTCCTCATTGTCCTAGTTCACGAGTTGTGAAATCTGGTATATCTTTGCAATTGTCTTCACTTAATTGATTTACATATCTGCAGAATCCTCCTTAACTTGTCACTGCAATAGTATTTTTCACGAGATGTGAACTACTGTTTATTCTCTCTATATTCATCGCTGCAAAAATGAGTGAGTAAAAGTGACAGAAAACTTTTATATTTATATGAATTCGATTTGAAATGAAGGGACACATCCTTTTGGAGTGATGACAACATGTGTATGAGACTGTAGGTCGGCTAGCAATTAAATATATATTTGTCAACTTAAAAATTCAATTTCTCACAAACCGCTGGGAGTTTCCGGGCAAGTAAAGGTTCATTAGAACGGGAAAAAGATACTCTACAACATGGTATAGGACCCATGTTGATAGTATGCCTCCAAAGTGATAAAAAAAACAACTTTTCTTTGTGATTGTTTTTAATTTTGTGTGTAGGAGGTGAATAGGATAGCATGCCTTTTCCACTGCTTGGCTTTTCCTTTGCAGCATTCATGTAGCATCATGTATCAACAATGTCATCATATACTAATGCAATGATATGTCATAGTGAAACCTTCATCTAAGTCAAAGTCATATTGACATCAATGACAATATGAATTAACAATTCCATGATTTGGATTGGATCATTATAATATTTTTCATCTATGTTGATTCTTTTATAGTAGGAAAAGTGGAGGAATTAGTTCACGGGACCCTTTTTATCGACGAGACCTAGTTCGACAAATTGGGGTCTGAAAACTTCCAAGAGAATTTTGAGGCAACAAACGAAATTTTTTGGGTAAAAATTTATCGATTTTATGTCACACATTTTTTCTATTATACACACAAAAGCCTTTCCAATTATGAAAAAATCATGTCAATTGGAGTATGTATGCGAATTTATACTACTTAGAAGTTAACCTTCTTGTTTTCCCCACCATAATTCAAGATGATGCCACATCATCCCCCATTATTCATGAGAAAGGGGATATCCGTGTGATTATTATGAATATTACTTTAGAAAATTCTATATTGTAAATCTGGTTAAGAGTTGAGGTATTCAAACCTAACCACTTGTAGGTTATCAAGTTGTGTTACAACCAAACCACTAGGAGGAAAAGAGGTTTCATTTCTTTCGAGTGCATTTGTTCCAAAATTGAAAAAAATTAGCTAGAGGGATAGGAGATAGAGCACACAGAGAGGATTTGTGCACTATAATAGCCAACGAGCCACATACCACACTTCTTTGTACTCATGACCATTTTCTATTCAAAGAAAGATAACAAAGCCACCACACCTTCCAGTTGGGTTTATTCCCAAAACAGTTTCCAAAATCATATCTGGTGTCAATGTGTTTGTGAGAATTTATTTCGTTGTTCTCTATTCTATAAATAATTTTAATTCACATGCATATTCTTCAAAAGTAATCTATATATTTATAAATCTAAAGAGAAAGAAAATTGTAATAGTGTAGGTTTTTGGATATTTAAGTATAATTTTATTAGAATTGTTGTGACAAACTTTCCATTGGAATATCCACGATACCTTACATATCGTTCCATCTTTATTCAAGAGACAAGATGAATGTGAAGGACATGTTGTGGGTGTCGTAACTCTGTTGGATTTTTCTCTCACTATCGATGATGCAAAAGAAGGGGTTCTATGTTTCCTTCTAGGATGGGAGGATACTAATAATACTTGCTAGATCTACCTCTTATAAGGGACATGTCATAGGAGTTAGAGAGAGAAAAATGTATAGGCTAAACGGCTAGCCTATTCGAGTGATGACATGAATAAAAGTAGTAACAAAGAACAAGGATTATGAAACTCCAAAGGTTTAGTAGCTTAGAGCCAGTCATCCTTTAGGTTCATGAGGGGAGGAGAAATCAACAAATTTCTCCAAATTTGTGAGGAAGGTTTCTTGGTATGAGATGACCTTACGGGATGTTGAGGAGTAGGAGGCTTCTAGGAAGTAGTCAATGGACAATAAGATTTTGAGGATGTTTCCATACCAAAGGGTAGGAAAGGCTTCCAATTTAGAGGGAGTAGCAAAGGTAGTGGACACTAGATTAAAGTGAGTTCCAAGCAGTAGAGGTACCTCCCTTGCTAAGAGGGAGTGTTGATGTTTGTATCTCTGGAAGGTACATTTGCCAATCCCTAAGTGTCTCGGTATGTAGAAGTAGCCCATAGTAGCCTTAGAACAGTTGCTCTAGTGTGAATATGTTTTTGTAACTTAGCCTAAGTTAGACATAGGAAAAGCACATAATTATTATGTTGGTTCATTAAGATAGAATAAACTTATGAAAAGTAAAGTAAATTACTTTAGTGAATATGTTTTAATCTCGCCCCTTTATCTTATGTTATGTAACCAAATCACAAAATAGAAGAAAAGATAGATCAATGACTTGAGAATTATCCTCTTTGGGGGGGGGGGGGGAACCTGAAAAATTCATAGAAGATACAAATGATAATACCTCCTTGGTATATATAGGAGTCTAAGGGGTCACAATATAATTATATCCTACACGGGTCTTCCTTATTGCATTAAAATAATACCAATTCCATTTCTTGAGGCATCACATTCCATAATAAAGGTTTTTGTGAAGTATGGCATAGCTAAGACTAGTGATTGTTACATTGCCTCTTTAAGATGTTCAAAGGTATTAGTTGGTTCTTGAGTCCAAGAAAATGCATCTTTCTTTAGTAATGTTGTTAGAGGTTTTTCTATTCTCCCACAATTCTTAACAAACTTGCGATAATACCCTATCAACCTGAGAAATCCTCGAAGATGCTTTATGGTTGTGGGGATTTAAATTTCTTAATGGATTTAATTTTTTTAGGGTCTACCTTAGCACACTCATGAGATACAATATGACCCAAATATTCCACCTTTTATACTCCAAAGAAACATTTGGAGGTTTTTGCATATAATTGTTTCTCCTCCAATAGTTTGAGCACTCTGTCAACATGTTGAACATGATCCTTCCAAGACTTGCTATAGATTACTATATCATCGAAAAATACTGACACAAAATTTCTAAGGAAGGGTTTGAAAATGGAATTCATCAAACCTTGAAATGTGAAAGTCTCATTGGTAAGCCCAAAATACATGACCAAAATGACCCTCATGAGTTTTGAATGTTGTTTTAAGAATGTCTTAAGTCTTCATTCTAATTTAATGGTATCTTGAACGAAGATCCTGTTTGGTGAAGTAAGTTGCTCAATTTAATTCATCCAACAATTCATCAATGACAAGAATGGGGAATTTATCTTTAATAGTGAGCTCGTTGAGCTCCCTATAACCTGGACACATGCACCATGATCCATCCTTCTTGTGCACCAATACTACTAGAGCAAAGAAATAACTTTGACTAGGTTGAATTATATTGGCCTCTAGCATTTCTGCAACCATACATTCAATGTCACTCTTTTGGGCATAGGGATATCTGTAAGGCCTAATGTTTGGAGGAACAATTCTTGGAATCAAATGAATAGCATGATCACGATCACAAATAGGAACCTTATCTTCCCTCATCTTCTATATTCGATAATTAAAATTTATCAACAACAACAATAATTAAAACACTCATTTTCTAAAATAATTTTATTTTATGATACATTTTTCATTTATCAAAATTAATGAAAAAAAATTAAAAAAAGTATATATATATAACATTTTCCACAAAAAAATTTGTCGTTAATTTTAACTAAAATCTTACAGAAATTTTTAAAACATTGAGTTTAATTTGTTTAATCAGTAGAATTCTAGTGCACGAGAGGGTTTATATAGAGAGAGACATAAGTTTAAATTGTTTAATTTGTAAAATTATAGTGTCTAATTTCAATCTTGCCATAAATTGCATTTCCTTAAGGGCAAAAAAACAATTTCTTCTATTAGCTAGACAATCCAAATAATAATAATAATAAAATTTTAACCATGGAAATTCATCCCTACTAAATAGGCTTTGTTACAATACCATGGGTCAATATAATGTTTTATCAGTGCCACATGAAAAAAAAAAAATCATAACTCATTTCTTATGACACTTGTTCATTTGACATTTCTTTTAATTTATCAATTTAATTAAAAAGGTGGAATGGACATAACTACTTTTAAAATAAATCTCAACCTTTAAACTATGAATACTATTAAGAATATTTTAGAATAGTCCATGGAGGTTATCTATCATCAACCTAATAACTAGGGTAGACAAGTAAATGTCGATAAACATCAATCCATAATAAGCATCCAAACACTTATCTCCCGTCACTAAAAATAAGAAAATTATAAAAAGTAATTATATTATAACTTCATTATTATTATGATTAAAAATTAATATCTAAATGAAACATATATACATTTAAAAAACACGGAACAAGATTCTTAATCATGAAATTTCTCTCCACTTTACCATTGAGATTCTTAATTTGTAAATAGGATTTATTACAATATAATGGGCCAATACCATGACTTATCAATGTCACATTTCTAAAAAACCAAAAGCTCACCCCATAAGACAATTCATATGACATTTTTTTAATTATTCAATGGTTAAAAAAACATAATTACTTTGGAGATAAATTTCAACATTTTGTGTATACTATTATGAATATTATAGAATATTACATGAAGGTCAAATCCCTACTCTCCACCTAATAATTGTTGATAAAAATCATAAAAAACCATTAAATTATAACTTTTATTATTATAAAAAAAAATTAATATATAGTTAAATATACATACATTAAAAAAACATATAATAATGTTTGTGATAAATCTTAATCTTTAATTTGTAATTTTATTAAAAAAATCTATAATATTCTATAAAAATTAAATCCATATTATCAACTCAATAATTATTAATAATAAAATTAAATTTTAAATATTTTATTCAAAATAAACACATCTATTAATTTAATTAATAAAAAAACATATCTAAAAATTTCTATAATAAAATATTGAACATAATTGACTAGATAAATATGGGACATCGTTCACTTGCTATTGTACATAACTAGCAATTGCACCGAATGTTGCAAAGGAAACACCATAAGGAAGAAGATAGAAAGAAATCAACTGTAATTATTTTGATGTGGCCTTATATTTATATTTTAAAGTCATTGCATAAATATATAGAATGTATAATGCTAGTAATAGACATTGCATTTTCATAATTGAAAAGAAATGAACTCTAATTAATTTGATGTGGCCTTATATTTATATTTTAAAGCCATTGCATAAATATATAGAATGTATAATGTTTGTAATAGACATTGCATTTTCATATTTGAAAAGAAAGTTACGCTAGCATTTTTTTGAAGATAAATGATTGATTCTGAGCTTGTTGAAAGTTAGGAGATTTTCCGAAGAGTTAGGAGATTTGCAGCAAAGCCAAATTTTGTTTTGAAAATTTAGAAGAAATGTTATATCATAAAGAATGTGTATTGAATGAAATTGAAGTTACCTGTATTATGGAAAAATTGAATGTCTATGTCTATTAGAAGGAGAGGGGGAAAGAACATAAATACTCGTGAGGCAGAGTAACCTAGGTGACATATTTTTGCATACAAAAGCTACCATTATAAGAATTTCCATATGACCAAACAATAACAAAAGAAAACAGCAAAAGCTATAAGTGTAGGACAGAGTATAGGTGTGGTTCCCAGTTGCTGGTTTGTGGGACATTTTACTATTTAGGGTGGACCTTTTTCAAAGCTTCTATTATTGTGTAGTTGAAAATTTTATTTCAAGCATATTTTGAGTGAATCAATAGACTAGGGGGTTCAAATCCTTATTTGCTACAAGAAGCTGGTGTGAAATTCAAATGTCAATTCTCCCATTGAAACAGTGTGGAATCTCCTTGCTTTTTGAAGACGGGGTAAGACCCTAATGATCAGTATGTAGCTTTGAAGGTTTCACTTGATTCAAATGAAGGTAACATAAATTTATATTACAAAAATAACCAAAGGAATTGATCGAAAGTGAAACTACAATGAAATGAGAGTGGTATATCAGGAATTTAATTTATTTATGACTCTAATATAATATGTAAAAAATAATCCGATTGTAAGTGAAATATGACAATAATATAAAATAAACTTTAATTAATTTACTTGTTAAAATTTAACCACTCTAATGAAGATGAGTGAAATATAACTGATGGCGGAGTGTACGCACACTACTGCTTGAATGGGATAAGGATGCCATTTAATTAGTAGAGTTGTACCCACTAATGCCATGATAAAAAACAGCTAAGTGGTGGTGGAGTTGAATTTCCTTCTATGGCACACAAACACGCAACCAGGTTGGTTGATTCTCATATTACCGGTTCATGTTTAACAAATTTCTAGGGCTCATTTTCTACAGTTTCAATCAATGCAACATGGAGCTCATCTCATTAGGCGGGCTTTTGGATCTCGCTCTCACAATTCAAGTCAATTATCTTTCAATTGTATTGATACTGCTATTTCTGGTACCCATACACAGAATTCTAAGGGATTCATAGAGTGGAAATTATTGTAACTTTGTTTGGAAGATCAGAGTAACTATGTATGCCTTCTAGAATTGCGATGGCTCTGAAAAAGCAAAGGAATTTGGACGATTTCTTCCTGATGAGTTTAATTGGAATCATCAAGGAGTCTGTAGTGATTGTTGTGAACCATATTTCCTTCTTCACTTCAATTTCCTTTCTACTCTTATACCTTGTCTCTTCTGCAATTTTTCTCTCTCGAGACCTTCTAGATCCCCTCCTTGTAGCCTAAATGTCACAACAAATCCAGGCACTAGGTTTATTCTCATGTGATGATCATCATACTCACCTCACCAAACCCATATATCACAAGCTCTCTGAGACCATGATTTCTTATGCTCTCTCCCTGCCATTTCTAGTCACATTTTCATTGTGGGAAAGAGCAGCAGTGGCCCATATAGTTGCCTCTATTTATGCAGGTAATAGGCCTTCATGGCAAAGGTTTATTAAACAGTTTCCCAAATTTGTTTGTAAACTTTACACTACAATTTAAAAATGATGTGAAATGTTTTGATATCGTTGTAATGTCATAAGTGTAGGGCAGAGTATAGGTGTGGTCCAAGAACTGATTGACCAGTGTAAACCTACAAGAATTTCAAGGAGATCAAAATCTCTGGAAAATTTTCATAAATTTGAAGAATATGATGCCATTCTTGCCAGAAACGAGATGCCCCTGTGGGATGGAAACTCCAAAAGGCACCCTTATTATTTAGGATATGACCACCCGAATAAATTCAGATCGACTTCAATATCTAGGTTGTCTTCTTATACACAATTTTTCCAATACTCTGAAAAAACTTACCTCTTTTTCCCAATTGGTTTTCCATGAAATAAATATGAGGAAAATGGTTTGAATTGCAGTTCCACAGATCATTCTGGTCGAAATCCCTTGCAACCAAGATTATAAACAATGTAAGTCTACGAATAAAATTTACATCCATGAAAACTGATAAAAAAATGATTCCCATAATAAAGTGTAGTCACCATTATAATTGAATGAAACACAAAGCCTAATATGAAGCCAAATGGAAGACCAATTAAATAGTAGCATATAATGTTTACATAAGAAACAATATATTATTTTCCTAATCTAACCGACACACCTAATTGGAAATAGAAATACAAGTTCAGAAATCAATAACAAAAAAACTTCATCTCTAGCCTCTAAGACTATAAATTCATTAAAAAAATAAGACTATAAATATCACAACATCTGAGAAAAATTCATAAGAAATGGAGATTTGAAGAGCTTATGATATGTATTTTACCGATGAGAACCGACAGTACACTATTGAGGATGATGTGCATGCTAACAAGATGGCCAATTTGGAAACAACCTCTTGTACCACAATGTTGTTTGTAAAAAAATAACCCAAATCACTGCGGAAAACCAGAAGAAGCACCAAAAACATAATTCTTATAATAGAGGAGCAGGTTGTTGAGACAAGTATAGAAAATTTGGCTCCACAGGGATTATGGGCTCCAAGTTGGTTGGAAACCCTCACACTGCATCCAAAAATTCAAGGGAATGTAAGGGTGACCTTCAATAAATGTTGGGGCTCTAGCCTCTAAGACTATAAATTCATTAAAAAACTAAGACTATAAATCTTATAACATCTAGAAAAAATCATAAGAAATGGAGATTTGAAGAGATTATGATATGCAGTTTACCGATGAGAACCAACTATACATTGTTGAGGATGATTGTGCATGCTGTTAGCCCCCTATGAAATTCTTGACAAGCAAGCTGGGGGCTAGATTGTTTTGGAGCCTTCAAGGAATGCCTTTCCCCTGAAAACCCATCCTCCTTGAAGCCTCTTTGTGCCTGGTGTCCTTTGATAAATTTCCCTTTGCTGATTCCCGTTGCAAGCCTCTCTGTTTGTGAAGAAATGCCCAAAGGGCCTCCTCCCCTTCTTATTCCATTCCCCTTTGTCCCCCCTTCTACTTCCATTTTGTACCCTCTCAATCATCCCAAATCCCCTTTATATCCTTCCTCTACCCTTTGCTTAGCCAAATTCCCCCTTATTCCCTCTATCGTTACTCCTCCTTGGCCTTAAAATGCATTAAAATGGGCCAAAACCGATTCTCCACTTTGTAATAGGGCTTAGCCCCTTTCCGCCAGCCGCTTTAGCTGTTTCCCCATGTAGCTGAGCACTATGACCGAGCACTACCCCTTAAAGGTGCTAATCGCAATATCACACATCGCTCCCATCGCATGTTTGTTTTAGCATTCCAATCATCCATCGCAAATATTTGCGATGCGATTGATCGTGTCGCAAATATTTGCGATGCGATTAATCACGCCACCGTTTCATCGCACCATCCGATCCGCCCGATCGCATAATCAAATTTTCCAGACGAGCGACCCTTCGCATCTCCTGATTTCTCCTCCGCCGTCGTTCAGCCTCCAAATCGGGCGGTTGGCGCTTCATCGCACCCCGCCAGTCGCCTCACACTTCCCAATCACTTCCCCTTCCTTGATCGCAATCAGAAGCTATAAGTGTGCATCCCTCTCGTCTATTGCGATTGCGATTCTCCGACTAAGCCTTGACCGTCCATTGGGTCTAAGATCTAACGGTTGAGATCTAATCGCCACCTGCCCCCGGCTGGGTCCCACCTCATCGCATTTCCCTGCATTCCCTTCACATTTATTTTTATTTTGCTCGAAGTCTAAAGTCTTATGTTTCACGGTTGTTTCACCCACTTTCATATATCATTCCGCTGCTCGACCCCCACCATTGATCTTCGCTCCCAGGCCGCGATATAATGGTCTGTGCTGCATTCTTCCATCAAACCCTATTATTCGTGAGTGTTCACCAGTTCATTACATTTTGTCACCATTGTTTAGTGAAAGCCACCTTCCTGCCGCCGCGCTATCATATTTTTCGCCCTTCGCTCCACCAGTCTTCCATTGCATTGATTGTCTACACACAGTTGTGAGTTTCTGCAGAGTAAAAGAGTTGAAACGCCGCCATAACTACACAGTATGGATGCAGCAGTAATTTTTCCACCGACAGAGGCAAGGAATTTAATGAAGGGCAGGTTTCTACGCCAGCAGAATGTCTTCTTCTGAAGAAGGACGGATTGCCCATACTGTTTGATTATATGCCGTGCTCCAGAGGAGATCCCCTCTCGGAACGCAGTCCAAGGATATCAGAGCATTTTTTTTCTCAAGTATGGCGGACCATTCCGTTTTTCATTGCCATTTTTTTTATTCACCAAGGGTACCACAAAGTACATCGAACCAGAATGCATCGGAGACATATCTGGAATCAATGAAGCTTGACGAAGGTCATTATTTTCTCCAAAGAGTGCCAAAAATTAATGCTCAGAGTTTAAAATAGAATGGGCTTTGGCCCTCCCCTTCTTTTCTTATTTTAATTTTATATTTAGTATTCTACCTACTTCCTCTGCTCTTTTTCAGCTATAAAAACTATGAGAAAATTGTTGTAAAGGTTGTTGATGAGATAGCAGAGAGGTGCAAGAAGTTTCTCTTGAGATAAGTTCTATGTGTATAGTTGTAAGATAGGCTGAGGAAGATGTATTCAGGCTGAATGACCCAGCTATTGGCTATGTTGTACCTGATTGGTGTTGATGTTTAATATAATAAGAAAATTTCATTGGATCCTGATCTAAAGCTGCGGTGATGTTTTTCTACCTCTGTGTTTATTTCCATTTCATTTCATTTCATCTGGCTCGCATCAGAAATTTGACATAAGATTCACCCTTGTTAGGTGCCTTATGTTGCCGCTCTCCCAGCCCTTTATGTTTTCTACTTCATGTGTTTATCTAAAGATTGATTTCAATTGATTTAACCAGTGTAGTGGATGTTGTTGCCTACTAGCTGATGTATGAATTAACAGAATCTATTTTAGATGTTCTTGTTAGGATTTAATGGAATGTGTTGAGAACACTGGGAGGTCTAGAACCCTGTATCTGCCTCACTAGGATCTTTCCGTTCTGATTAAGCCTTTCCAAGTTCCCTTGTGCTGCCTCTGATTTTGTCCAAGCAGGTATGGAGTTAAATGACCTCTGACCTGATCTATAGATGGGATTAGTTGGTTCTCCCCCCTTCACTCTCGGTCCTTAATGTCCCATACCACCCTATCACTTTAGGATCCAAGGCTTTAGATGACTAGCCCAACTGAAAGCTTGCATATTGATAGCAAGTAAATCCTTTCTTGACTCCATTACCCAATGGACTTGGTTTTCTTCGGATTATCTCTCCTTTGCCTAAATTCTTCCTTGCCCAGTCCTGTCTCATGATGAACTCTTCCTTCCTGATTCCCAACAACCAAACTCTCAATTAAACAAACAAACCCTACGCATAGAACTAGCCTAATACCTTATTGTGAGCTTCAAAGACAAACACCTTTGACAATCATAGAGAGATCCCTCTCTGGACCTAGGAGGGCTAGATCCTAAGGTCTGAAAGTTGTTCTATGTTGTCTCATCTTTTGGTCTTGTCAACCTGGCCAAAACATGGGAACCCCAACACATGCTAACAAGATGGCCAATTTGGCAGCCAACAAAATCTTACTCCAAATTTTACTACACAGATATGATAGAGACAGCTTGAAACCTTCCCTTATCTGTGACTTCACTGGCAGCCAACAGAACAGACACAGCAACCCTGAGATGCAACACTGGAAAAAACAACAAACCGAACTGCAACACTTTTCTCACTTCACTTCACTTCTTTGACTTCACTGGAAGCCCTCAGCCCTCAAACGCAGTAGGCGTTCTTCACTGGAACAAACAAACAATAGAATAGATAGATGAATGATGAATGAAAGAAAGAAACAGATTTAAAATAACATATGAAAACTACCCAGAGCTGACTTATTTTTTTAATTGTTTTTTAACTATGGTTGAGCATTCTTCAATCATCTAACAATGCATCTGAAAGTCAACAATAGTACAGATGGGCAGGTAGGGGAGTTGTTTTCAAATAGTGATGCCTTACGGTGTAATTAAACAAAGGCGCCACAATCTCACCTTTCCTTGAAAATAAAAAACCCACTCAACCATTTTGGTTTGGAAACCTTGCCTCACCTTCATTACTTACCTTACAATATCCTCAATAATAGAAATAAAAATAGGATTAACATGCTTTTGACACCTTATTTCACCCTCAATAATTTCAATATTTAAAAGGAAGAGTATTCAATATGTCGTGCAAGATCCTTTTTATGTTTCTCTTTCTTAAAACAGATGAGCCTTATGTTTCTCTCTCTTAAAAACGATGGTCGTCATGTTTTAAATGATACTATAAAGAGTGGTGCTTTGTATGATCAAAGTACTGCATTGTATAATCAGTGCAGTATTTGATCTAATCTTCCTTTTTTAAAAATATTTGTAAAATAAAGTCATGTTTATCAAAAATAAAAAATTAACAAAGTTATTGTTATTAGGTATTAAATTTTAGGGTATAAATTGGTTATTTTAGTGAGAGTTGATGGAAATTTTCTTCGATGTTGTGTTTCTGGAGGTTTTAAAGGAAATTCGATCTTTGTAAGCATAAGAGTTTGCTGAAAGAATGTATCATTCAGAGTCTGAAGTTTGCGTGGGGAAGACCAAATGGGTACCAGACCCAACAAAATGGAGGAAGCGAAGGTTGTATTTTCTGAACTCACCATTCACACACAGATAGATGAATTATCTGCTTCACATGGTGCTTAGAGATAAGCAGGTTAACAATTATAAGCTCTTCGTTGGTCGGGACGAACAAAAAAGGATTATGCGGGACATCATATATGATATGGATGATATTGTCGTTCGTCTAAATAAAACAGAATGCTACATAACTATAGATTCGGATATTGACTCCATAACACTTCATAATGGAGAAGTGGTTATCAACGCTACCCAAGTCAAAATGGTCAATGCCAATTCTTCTCCAAAACAACCTATCATCGTTCTTGATGAATGATTTCATCCTTGGTTTTCTGACATCTGATGTTATTGTCTTTCTCTCTTACTAATCTTTTGTTGTTTTTGTTTATCACCCTAGTATGTTTGTCCTTTCCTTATGGTAATCGGTTGTGTCGTCGATATATCATACTATCACTAACTATGGTATTTTTGTATTTCTGGACAATCCTCATGGCTAAATGTTCACTCAAGTTTTGTTGTCTTTTGACAAGTTTTTGGGCTCTCCATACTAGTAGCTTTTATGGTTGACAAGGTCAACATAATACTTCACATAACATCACTTGTATTTTTGTTTTGACACTGAAAATCTCTATCATGAGATATTTGATGATATAATATGATTTAAACAATAAATTTCTCATAATCAAAACTATCTAATATTAGTGAATATTTACATATATAAGTAATACTAAATTAGCTATATTTAATATAGAAAAATATTTATTACCTTACAATTGTGAGAATTCACTAGTGAAAAGGAAACATCTAAAACATCATAAGTAAGCTATATTTTATATTGAAAAATATTTGCTACATTACAATTGTGGAGAATTCACTAGTGATAAAGGAACATGTTAAACATCATCATTAATGAGTTGAGAAAGAAATTTGAAGCTTAGATATTGATACTAGAAGGAAACCTCCACACAAATCCTAATATGAGTGAAACTTCTCTTCTTGCCCATTTATATGTGGATCATGTTTCCCTTCTCATCCATTCATATGTGCATGAAAACACGCCCATGATAAGTTTCAATAAACCAAAATGAATTTTAATTAAACAAAGAAAAGGGAGTTTATAACTTGGCCCATAACAATGTGCCAAAGGTGAATTTGGAGAAAGCCTTGCAAGAGGGTATCCACTCTTGAAAGAACAATATTCTAAAGCTTTATCATGAGGGGTGTGTCAATCTAGTCTCTTAATCATCAGGAATGGAAGAATTTGTAGAAATTCATCAAAGCTCCATAAATATAACTAACATTTACTAAATGTCATTTAGACTCTTTTCACAATAGTTGGTTGCAATGGTAAGTTACATTGTGATGAAATACCATAAGAATTCTATTTTATTGAAAAATGATTGTTTTCATTTCCTCTACCTTCTCTTTAACAATAGAATATATGTCTAACATTGAATGCAATTAACTATGTACTAGATGTAAAACTATGCAGGAATACCATTATCTTAAATCATTTTTTTTTTTTTTAATTGCAAATTGCATAATGATAATTTCCATGACTACTTTAGAATGGTGATATGATTGACAATGAATAGTAATATATTATATTATGACTACCATTGTATAATGTATTTATCTCATGGACCTCACACATTATATCTCGTATCCATTGAATTTGAATTAGTTGTACATCACATATATTATGACACCTCTATGTTGATTAATTTGCATAACCTTTGACACCACTATGCTTGTCATCACATTGGAGCTTATTTGGGACATTCAATAACTATGTTGTTATTTTTTAAGGTTGCTCTAAAAACTGTTTACATCATATTTGGGGGTGCTTCATGAGATTTTCCAAACATGTTGTATGGTCATTACTTGGATAGCGTATTGTAAATTACACATGGGATATGGTTTGTAATGGATTTGCACATTAGTGCTGGCTTACTCAATAATCGCTTAAACTCATTGGGGTTCTTGAATGATATTCTTCCCTAGGGTATTGGAGACACCCTGACAACTTTGGTGACATTCTACATGATGTACATAGGGATCCTACCTAAGAAGAAGAGCATTTTAGATCTATAGGAGGGAATTTGACCATACGCAATTTAGGGTAAATTGAATTCTTGAATGATATTCTTCCCTACGGCATTCGAGACCTCTTAACAACTTTGGTGACATTCTACAACCTGACCAAGAAAAAGAGCATTTTGGATCTATAGGAAGAAATTGGACCCTACACAAGTTAGGGTAGATTGAATTATTACATCAAGCATTAAAGTCAACCCAAGTGTTCCAATAGTGTTGATCAAGGAGAGTGGACTTATAGGAGTAGGTGCAGTAAGACCTTATTAAAGTGTTGGGAATCCTCTAAGAAAATCCTTAGACACGCCTTATAGAGTGCAGTGACATTTTAAGCATCGTTGACATCAACTTGGATCTTGACATATGTAATTTTAGAGTCAATAACACGCAAGTGCAGTTACATTTGAAGCGTTGCTTATGATTGATATCAACTTGGCTCTTAGCATATGTATTTTTAGAGTCAATAACACGTGCACGTGTGATGCTTTGAGCTATTGTGGGCTACCTGTAAAAGTGTTGCCCTACATTTGTATTGTTGGCCATTGTCACCGCTATATATAGAAAGATTGTGTCCGCCGCCTCGGAGGGACGTGTATATCTTGATTCGTGCAGTTGCAGGCTTCATATAAGTAGCAGTCACTCCTTGTCTAGGTATTCTCTACATTCTCTACTTAATGTCCTCGTCTAGGTATTCTCTACATTCTCTACTTAATGCGAGGAGATATGCCGTGCCGAATTCGCTGGTAAGGAAAAAAGCATGACGAACAAATCAATTATTCCTGGTAAAAAGATAAGGTTCAAGGTTTAACATCCTTATTTAGTAACCGGCACGCAATGTAACGTTACAAAGTCTCATAGTGATGATTCAAAGTCTAGAGAAATGTAGGCGGGAAGCCATTCAATCAATCGCGTATTATATTCCAAAGATTACACCCAGTGAGTGAATGGTGGAACCCTCTACAATAATTACGGACTTATTTTATTATTCTATGCTCAGTCTTTACATAACAGAGAAAGGGATGACAAATAAGAAATCGACACTGATTGAAGTTGCCAAGAAGCGTTGACGAAACATCTTACCGACATGCTACTTTTCACGCTTCTGCAATTTCTTGGAACTGAATAGGAGAAAGTGGGGTTGGGTCCCAACTGTTGGCGGTTTATATGAACAGGTGGACACTTTCCCTCAAAGTTGTCTACCCAGCATGTGGAATAGTCTGGATGGCAGTATTTTGCCAGAATTCAGTAAAATAAAATTCAAAAAATCAGGTAGTTGGAGTGTTTGGAATGCATTTTTGATAGTGGAAATGGATTCAGCACTATTAAAAACCTTTCGGGCAGGATTTTTTCAAAATCTTTGCCTTGGGTTTATAATATTAAACCCTTGGGTTTATAATATTCACCTCTATGATTTATTAATCCCTTGGGTTTATTGATCCATTGGGTGTATAATATTAATATCAAACGTTTAATATTATTCAACCACATTTACTAATGTATTTGTCTATGTTTGGGTATGTTAGCTAGTCAACACTCTTCAAGTCTGGTCAAACACAATACCCTATTAATGGTCAACCAATGTGTCTATGATCAACCATGATTTCATGGTTAATCATGGTTGAATATGGTCAACCATGGACAATGTCTCTATTTTCAATTAAGATCAACCACAATTAAAGAATGTCAACCATGGTCAATGATGGTCAACCATGATCAAGGTCTCTGTGGGACTGAAAATTTATAATGTTAATATGTAAGGTTTATAATATCAAAAATTATCTTTTATATTTATAATATCAATAATCTCTTCGGTTTATAATATTGATGCCTAATATGTGTAATATTATTTTAGGGTTTATAATATTAATCTTAGGGTTTATAATCCCTTGAACTTGTTACATTTTAATATGTTAGGTTTATTATTAATGCCTTTCAGTTTAGAATATTAATCCCCTGGGTTTTTTAATATCAATAATTATCCTTGGGTTTATAATATCAATAATCCTTAGGGTTTATTATATTGATCCCTAATATGTATAATACTATTTTAGGGTTTATAATCCCTTGGGATTATAATATTAATCCTAAGGTTAAATAATAATTTGTTAGGTTGAGTTTTTTAATCCCAAGTGTTTACAATATTAATCCCTTAGGTTTATTAATCTCTTGGGTTTATAATATTTTTTTTTTTTGGTAAGTTGTGCTAATCTATTAATTTTGAGAACATAAAAATACATATGCTACAAGTAGGGTTAGTAAGCTGCGCTTAACCAATCCCTGCCTTTGTAACGCTATTTCTGGGCTGTCATAGGGTAGGAGGCTAGCCCAGACAAAATTTGAAAACGAGCCTTACATTATGCGCAGTAGCGCTGATGCATCTAAGAGCTAGAGAGTATAAGAAAATAACAAAAAAGCCCTGCAGGCACATATGGAAAAAAACAGAGTAAAACTGAACAACTACGCAGACATTATTCATCATCATCATCACTGCAATAGTAATTCTCCTCGTCTATGGGACAGGTTGGAACCTGTGCAACAACCGCTTCCATAGCAGCTTCCACTTCAACAACAGTTTGCTTAGGGAGATTTGCAGGAGCACAGAGGATGGGGGAGTCCCGGTCTACTCCTTGAGGAACCTTCGTCCAAACACTGTCGGAGTCCATGATCTATATATCCGTATCCTCATCATTCTTTGCAGGACTGTTCGGGGGAGCTGGCATGCAGTGCGAAGAGGGTGCTCTAGGAGAGGAGGTGGACCTCCTCATCCCTCGACGTCCCCTTTGCGCTGATTACCTAGAGGATTCTGTTTGCTGCTCGGGAGCGGATTGATGGCTATCAAGGGTGGTGGACAAGGAGCCTTCAATCCATTCAAGGCGGTTATCCTCGCCGCAATGGTAACAATCCGAGAGGGCCCCTCTCTGACCCCCGCGAATAGTGTGTTGGCGCATTCTGGGGGCCATTGCACACCTGGGAGAGGAGGTGGGAGTGACACTGGGGCTAGAGAGGTTAAAGAGGTTGGGGGGCAGATGTACAGAGTGCAGAGCAATAAGCAGAGGGATTCTGCGCAGCTCCACTCTGGGACTAAGACTTCGCAATTGATTGGAATCAGTGAGAGTCCAAATCAGAAGGATGAGAGCTAAATGCAACAGAGAAAATATGAGAAAGAAAAGAGGTAGAGGTCTGTTGGATAAATAGGTATGAGGATGAAGATTTTAAGTGTGGAAGTGAATGATCAACACACTATACTGCATGTGGAGCTCAAGCAGATGAGCAGGCACAGAGGGGTAGGTGTGGCTGCAAGGTTGATTATACATCATGGACATTAATGGCAGTATGGGCGAGGTGATGATCAGGGTTAGGTGATAGAGTGCTTGTCCGATTTGCGTTATCTTTGGTTCTGCGAGGAGCATGTGAGGAGTTAACGGTAATTGGATCCGCTGCAGGTGGGGAATTGCGTTGGAGATTTCCGCAGTCCGCATGAGTTGAGATTTGATGTTCACTCATGGCAGGTGTCTCACCCACATTCAGGGGGAGCTGGTATTTCTGAATGAGGGTGAGATAGTTCTGTCTAAGTGCATCATCTTCATTCTTCTCAAGGGTGGAATGATGCAGTGCACAGTTTCTGTTCACCCCTTTGTTAGCGAGTAGGTCCGCAACAACGTTGGCTTTCCTGCGCACATGACCAAAAGTGATGGCTCGGTGATTGTGAAGCAGAAGTTCCAGCATCTCGAGCTTGTGGGCAAGTCTCTAGCTGTTGGGAACTTTTGAGGATGCCATGCCTTGAAGGATACAGGTGGCCTCCATAATTATTATTTATGAGTCTCCTTCCACTTCCAGGGGGAAGTAATGGAATTCTATGCCAATTTGAATACCCTGCATCATTCCTTCCAGCTCAGCAGAGTTGTTGTTGTCCCATCTGATGTTCCCATAGTAGATTCAGAATCTCCACTAGTGTTCCCGATGACACCTCGGAAACCTGCAGTTCTTGGGTTACCTTTAGATGCCCCATCAAAATTTCATTTGAAGAAGCCCATGACAGCAGCCGTCCAGGTTTTTGGGGCAAGAGATCTACCCCCACTTCTAGGAGTGATTTCCATGGGAGTATTGAGACTTATTTTCCAATTGTTCCAAAGGTGATATTCAGTTTCCCCAATGGGTAAGTCCTCCTTACTCCATGCATTTAAAGCCCGAGTTTCAGTGAGGTTGCTGTGAATCCTGTCCCAAAGCTGATCAGGTGTAGAAGCCTTATCCTTGAATATGTGATTGTTTCGCTCCTTCTATATATTCCAAATCAGGATTCTTGGAGTGATTTTCCATAATATATTCAACAAGTTACTCGTATAAGGATTTTCCTACCAATTTTTGATTGCTTGAATGATGTTGCCTCTAGTACGGTTGGACCGATGGTATAAGACAGAAATTCTATCCAATAGAGAGTTTGCATGAGAAAATTGGTCCAACAGGTGGTTGATGATTTCCGAGTTGACCTGACAGAGAGGACATCTGGAGGGCCCTGCAAACCCGCGTTTCAAGAGATTCTCCCATGTGAAGATGCGTCGTTTATTGAGAAGCCACATGAAGGTAGCTATTTTGGGCCATAAATTGACCTTCCAGATCTTTTTCCAGATGTTGTCAGCTAGTCCTGGATCCTGCTGATGGAGGATGTTGTAGGCTTCCATGGTTGAGAAAGTAACGTTGGGCATGTGCCCCTAGTGAAGGATATCAGGCCCTGTTTTGATCTGGATTTTTATTTTCATGCAGAGCTCCTCCCAGATCTCAGTATGGCTTTCATTGTTCCAATTAGCTTGCCATCTGCTTGTGTGGATCCATTGCTTGTAGCTTTGTGAGGTGTCTTCCGTCCAGAAGTCTTGAGCCTTCTGTCGTTTCCTACTTTGGAGCGCAACAGTCCAAAGAGGTCTACAAAATATGGAGGAGAGGCTTGACATATGTTTCCAGGAATCCTCCCAAAATCTGGCTTGATTTCCATCTCGCAACTCCCAAAAGCTGTGATTTTGGATAGTACCTTTTTGATGACTAGCTGCTTTCTAGATTTGGGAACTTGGCAGATCTAAGTTGTATCTAATGAGATCGTCCTTTGGCCAATGTTGTGCATACTTGGCCACCCATAGGTTGGCCTAGGGGGTATTGGGATTGGAGACCCATTTCCACCAGATGTTGGCTCCCATTATGGTGTTGTTGTGTTCAGGATCTAGAAGACCTAGACCTCCCTAATTTTTTGGGGTGCAGACATCCTTCCAATTGACTAAGGCCCTTTTGTTCTTACATTTTTTACCTCCCCATAGGAATCTCCATTGCAGGTTATGCATTGCTTTAAGGACCCATTTGGGAGAAGCAATAACTGAGAATAGGTAGATGGGGAGTGATTGCAAGACAAAATTGATAAGGACCAGATGGCTGGCAATGTTAAGGGTGTGATGAGTCCAGTTGGAGAGTCGAGTTTCCATTTTTTCAAGCAGAGCTCTCTAGGAGGAGTGATTAATGGAAGAGTCAGTTAACAGAGCTCCCAGGTATTTAGAGGGAAGAGTGGCAATGGAGAAGCCTAGGATGTGAGCAATATTGCGTTGGGTTTGGGGGGGGGGGGGGTGTGGAAGAAACAAATCTGAGATTTGTCCTCATTGATCTCTGTACCAGAGGCTTCAGAGAATGAGTCAATAACGACTTTGAGGGTGTGGGATTCCTGGACTGAGGGGTAGCCCATAATGAAGTTGTCATCCACAAATTGCTTATGAAAGGATGGGGGAAGGTTACAGAGAGACAAACCAAGCAGAGCCCCCGTCTGGATAGAGTTTTTTATCAAGCGGCCCAAGCCTTTGGCCATGATGATGAAGATGAAGGGAGAAAGTGGATCCCCTTGTCTTATTCCTCTAGATGGGTTGAAGGTGGTAGGGGGATGCCATTGACCAGGATGGAGTGAAAGTGAGAGGTGATGAGGCTCTTAATCCATCTTATCCAGGTATGACTGAAGCCAAAAGCTGCGAGGATATTTTTGATGTAGTCGTAGCTTAGTTTGTCAAAGGCTTTGGAAAGGTCAATTTTGAGAAGCATACTTGGTTATTTAGTGGTTTTTAGGGAGTGAATGACTTCATGAGTTAATATGATGCCATCCAGGATCTGTCTTCCTTCCACATACCCACTTTGTTCCGGGGAGATGATGAGGGGTAGGAGCTTCTTTAGCCGATTAGCTATGACTTTGGAGATGATTTTATAAATGACATTGCAGAGAGCTATAGGTCTATACTTACTTGAAGAGGCAGCGATGTCATCTTTAGGAACCAGAGTGATGAAGGTGGCATTTAGCGCTGGTAGCAGCTAGTGGGTGGACCTAGATTCCTCCACAACTTCCTAGACTTTGTTTTGGATGATGTCCCAGAAGAAATGGAAGAAGTTGGTGGTGAATCCATTATTCCCTGGAGCTTTCCCTGCTTTCAGTTGGAAGACTGCTTGTTCCACCTCTGCTAAGGTGGTCACAGCGAGAAACATCCTATTGTGATCTTCTATTATCAGCTTGGGGATATGTTGGGTAATTTCCCCAATGGCTTCCTGCCTCTGGTGGTTGGGTTCCTAGAGGATATCCCTGAAGTGATTACATAGCTCCTCCATAATGGCTTATTGTGTTTCCAGCCTTTCCCCTATTTGGTTCTTGATGACAATGATTCTGTTGTGCATCCGGTGTTGTACAGTGGAGCGATGGAAGAATTTGGTGTTTCTTTCTCCCTCTTTGAGCCAGTTGATTCTGGATTTTTGTCTACAAAGGGTTTCTTCTTAGTTGCTTCTGTCCTCCAACTAAGTTTTCATGCATTGCTCCTGGTGAGTTATCTCATTTGTGCGTCCATGTTGGATGATGTTCTGTTGCAGAGTCTTCATTTTGTCCTCTAGGTCCTTCTGCTCGGTGAATATGTTGCCGAAGGTTGTTTTGTTCCAGACTTTTAGCTGACTTTTGAGAAGTTTCAGTTTGTCTGGAATTGGAGAATTTTGGTGCCTTGAGGGGGTTCTATGGAAGAGCACCAGTTGGACACTAATTCCTTGAACCCCGGGTGCCTGAACTAGCAATGTTCAAAGCGGAAAGGTTTGAGAGCATGCTTACCTAGTTGGAGCCATTAGAGTTGTATCAGCCAATGATCAGATCCCGTTGTAGGGATGGTGGAAGTGTCCAGATTTCCAACTAGGCGGATGAGTTCATCGATGATGAGGAATCTATCCAGATGAGAGGCTATCTATTGAGTGCCTCCTCTTTTGTTGTTCCATGTGAAGATTCCATTGGAGGCCTAAAGATCAATGAGGTTGTTACTTTGGATGAATTATTTGAATCCATTACTATCGAATTCCAGATGCAACCTTCAACCCTTATTTTCCTAGAGGTTGGTTATCATGTTTAAATCTCCTCCCAGTACCCAGAGTGGATGGGATGGCTATAGATTCATTTCCTCTAGATTTCTCAGGAGAATCAATTTTTGTTTCACAGTTTGAGGTGTGTAGACATTGGTGAGCAGTCCATGGATGTCCATACCAATCGGATGAAAATTTCCCTGAATGAAGTTTCTGTTGGCATGAAGATTCTCTAATGTGATGATTTGAGGTTTCTAGATGATGGTGATTCCTCTAGATGCTCCATTTACATCAACCGCTATATTATTTATACCTTTCCATATCTTTTTGAAGATGGTTTCCAGAGTTGAGCTAGTACATTTGGTTTCTTTCATGTAGAAGATTGCAGGATGTTCCTCCGAGATTATTATTTTTAAGATCCTATGCTTCGTGGGGTTATTGAGCCCTCTGATATTCCATGAGATGAGCTTCATGGGATATATTTGGAGGTGAGGGCATAGAATCTCATTAGCTTGGGGAAACATTTAGAATCCACCACTTCTTTCCCCACTTCTATAGTTCGTTGCAGAGATGTTTTCCTTCCTCTTTTTTGGGACTCTTTCACGAAGTACTAGGTGTTGATTAGCGTTCCTCGTTGTATGCCTAGGGAGGGGAGCTACTCTCTGGCTAGTATTCCTCCATTTTTTGAATTTTTTGCTCTAGGATTGAAGTGTAATCCTTATTGGTGCAAACTTATTCTAGCCTTGCAAGATCCGATCCTTCCAAATCTATGCTTTATGGTTCTTCCTCCATCACCTCTAGAATCATTTCCATTATCAGTTATCTGCCCTTTATCTGACCATTTTCCTCTTTAGTATTGGCATTGGGGGATTTTAAGAAGGTTTCTAATGGAAGCTTGTGTTGCTGAGCCATAGAGGTTTGGACCTGTGCTGTGGAGGTGCTTCCTACCTCATTAACTAGTACTGTTTCATTTTCACTTAGCTAATTAAGGGCTACGAAGCTATTACTGGTTGTAGGTCCTTTTTTTTTATGTTGTGGGGTAGCTCTCTTGCTGTGTCTTTTTTTACTTGCTATCTTCGTGAATCCTTTTGTTTCCTGTCCACTAGTGTCCTTTTTAGCTGTTGATTTCATTTTAAAGGGGCAGTCTCTGAAGAGATTCCCATGTTGATGGAATTTCCTACATCTAAAAGGAATATGTTCATAATCAACTGTTTGAATCCATTCAAATTCTTCATGAAAAATACTTGCCTCGATTGGGAGCAGTTCGGCTAGATTCATGTAGACACAGATGCGAGCATAGGTTGCATACCGGTTGATTTTGGTTTCTTCTACTATCTTGACGAACTCCCCTAGGGAATTGCCTATGTCTTGGAGGGTGAGTTCATCCCAGTAGTATTGGGGGAGAGAGTAGAGCCAGATTTAGACCGGTGCCAAAGTTAGATCTTGTTTATCTGGGTTGAAGCGTTCAGTCCATGGTCTGAGGTATAGGCCTGCAGTGTTGAAGAAGTACGGCCCTTCATCCATGATCCGATCCTTGTCTTCAGAGCAGGTGAAGAGGATTTTGAAGAAGCCTTTGGCACATAGTTGAAGTTTGATTTGTCCTTTGGGTTTCCATTTCTAGGCTATCCATCCTCTCAACACTTTTTCCGTGGGCTAGAAGCCCATGAACTTTCCTATCAAAGCATGATATGTCATGAATTGAATTCTTCCATTGATGTGGTTCGCATGGAGTTCAATCACTGTTTTATTAGTTTCCTTTGGGATGCAAGTGGCGGATTTCATGTTCATGTATTCTGTGGCTTGTGTGTTATTCTTCTGCGTTGTGGGTGTCGCCCCTGTATTTTCTTGAGACGGGTCATAGTTGTGTTGATTGGTGTTTTCATCCCCTATATTCATCCCTGTTGGAGATTGGCCTGTGGGGGGGGGGGAGCAGCAACCCCCCCACTAGAGTCAGTCATTGGAAAGCATGTAGTTGTCTGGGTAGTAGTTTTTCGTAGACATGACTGGGGGAGAAGGACTGTCGTGGGCAGCCGTCGCCAGAACCAACAAACCCTAGGTCATGGAGGTCAGCCTGGTGCAGAGCTCCGCTAGGGTTTTTTTTTATGCTTGGCTAGAATTCTTGGGTTTATAATATTAAGAACAAGGGTTTATAATATTAATTCCACTGGTTTATAATATTAAACCCTTGATTTTATTAACCCCATAGGTTTTTTAATCCATTTGGTTTATAATATTAATCCCAAGGGTTTATGATATTAATGTCTTGGGTTTATAATATTAAATTGTTGGGTTAATAATATTTATCCCTAGGTTTTATTAATCCTTTAGATTTATAATATTCATCCCTTAGGTGTATAATATTAATCTCAAGCGTTTAACATTATTTGACCACATTTACTAATGTATTTGACTATCTTATCAAGGTTATCTTCCTTTACCCAACTAGACTTGTGAACACATGTCCATAAAGTGCAAATAGACTCGTGAACACATGTCCATAAAGTGCAGAAACAGGCAATCACGTGATGAGAGAAAATAAAACTTATCTTCATTCCTCTGACGAAGACAGCCAAGTGGTGAGATGAAGATGACCACGTGGTGAGAGACTTCAAAATCACAATAGAATTAGTTGTTTCAAAATTTGTTCATCCTCTTGAAAATATCGAAGAAGAGTTTCCTATCTGCAAGAGAGAGATTATATGCCTTAATCCTTCTTAAACCTGTCAAGTTCAAAATCTCGTTGCCCGAGAAAAATCTTTTCTGATTCCAGTATCCTCCCACTACTCGAACTATTCTAGCGATGGCGATCAGGTGATCATGTTCCTCAAAAGCGAGTAAAAAACAAGGCAACTCAAACAAGTTTCAATTACAACCCTAGCAGCTTCAAAGGAATTGGTTGTGGGGGAAATAAGTTGAAAATTTTAGGGTTAATGAAAATCGAACACCTGAAGGGGTTACTTGTTTAGGGAAAATGCAAGCATTTAATTTTTGATACTGTAATTCAAATTGTCCATGTTAGATGAAAAAGTGCATAAAACATGAAAACAAATTTTCTTCTGCAGAATCACCACCAAGAAATTTGTTTAATGTCGAAACATTTAGTTGGGGTTTCAAATAGTTCATACCTAAGGTCAACCTTTATGACACTGCAATGATGCTATCTGGTAGATTATATTTTGATCGTGGAAGCAGAAGTTTCTATTGTTCGTCAAACAGATGACTCTAAAATTTAGAGACCTTTCGTTGGACTGTTGAATCAAGGAGCAATAAGTTACACCATTTCTCTGCTTCATTCTATTTTTTTTTCTTCTCTATAAAAAATTTACTTATCACATTTTGTTGTTCTACTTAAAAAAATTCTTGTAACTTGTGTCAGAACTATGGTTGTTTATTGGTACTGATTTCTGATTCGATTTTTCTCTGTGAGTAGGAGAAATCAAGGAAGCGTATCCTTCGAAAAGTAGTCGTGGGATGATAAATGCTTCAGATCTCATGTAGGTGGACATGACTGGGTTGGGCATGGAAGAAATGAAAACTCCAGATATTCAACAATCTAACTCCAGGTATTCAACAATATTAAAAAACAATGGATGAAAATATTCATAACCATCTGCTGTAATCATCAGTATTAACTGTTGTCACAATTAATACTTCAAAATGACAAAATGCATCTTAGGAAAGGGCAGAGCATGCACCTCCAAAGGAAGATTTATCCAAATATAATAGACAATAAAAGATAGAATAGAAAAGAATAGAATTCGTCTTTTGTTCAGGATGACAATGTTTCTAACCTTGTTTATTCTTGGAAAAAAATGTCCCAAAGTTCTTATGATAATTTATTGTGAATGAAGAAAACTTCAGTCTCTAGTTTAAATATATATTTAGAAAATGTATTTTTCCAAACATAAACAATACTGCGGTAATAAAATCCTAATTTCGGTAATGAAAAACTATATGTTTGCAATTTTTGACATTACAGACGGTAATTCCTTTCCCCAATTTCTATTGGGCACCTCAATATTGAACATTTTCCATTCTAAAGTGGAAAATTTAAACTCTCGGCAAAACTCCTCGTTTAGTGAGGAAAATAGACTCAAAAAGAGGTTTTGTTTACTAAAATATTAGCCTATTCCATAATCTTCAGCTCTATTGTGCAGTGTTGACATTTGGCTAGCACCCTTGACTTTTTATTTTTGTGACGGTTTCGTAGTTACGAGTTCCCGTCACGGTTTAGGAGTAGATAGGAGACAATGCGGATGGAGTTGAGGGAAAATACCTCGCTAATTTTTGCGTTGGCAACTGCCCTTTAAAGTTTACTCTGCTAGGATCTGGGAAATTCTTTAATCCACTATCCAATTTATTCAGTTTAACCATTTAATCATATTTGTTTTATCTGTTTTCTATTTTCCTCGATCTCTTAGTCACTACAAATTTTGATACTACCGAGTTTTCTATCATATATCTTTTATTTGTTTACTATTTTCCTCCCTCTAAATGGTCCTTTATCATGGTTGATAGTCTCTTCTATAATTACATTCTCTGATTGTGAAGTGTTTTATAGGCAAAAGCGAAGAAGAGGATGAACTCCACAAGCTAATGGCTAATGCAAAAATAGACCAGAAAATTCTTCAACAACTTTAATGAGGCCAATAGAGATTCAGTGTTTAGAAAGAAAAAACCCTATTTTTGTGTTTTGCTACAATCAATTTCATCGAATCAGTCCAGACACGAGCACAAATTGCTTCCTCGAATTGGTCCAAAGACGAGCACAACTTGATCCTATGATGGGACTTTGCGTCCACTGCACTTATTTGATAGTGGGGCTTACCAGGTATCAAACAAGCACCCAAAACATACATCAAGATATTTCTCACAGATGTGAGGGAATTCAGAGAGATTTGAGGGTGAATTCAAAGAGATTTGAGGGTTCACTTGATACTTTAAAATACGAAGCAAGTTGCATGGTGGTTAATCAATGTTAAAAAATACAAAAAATTCTATCGATCTAGGCCTTCGTGCAATCATCTAGGCAATGTTTCAGGCTTGTCGAACATTGTAGGGGATTAGGCAGCGTTTCAGGCAAGGGATTAGGCATCATTTCAGGCAAGGGATTAGGCAACGTTTCAGGCTTCTCGATCACTACAGGGGATTGTGGATCACCACAACCACTAAACCAGGAAATTCCCAGGCAATTCAAACCTTGTAACACAATTAACTTAGAACAGATGTATATTCGGCACAACTGTCAAAATTAACACATGACACATAGCATTCACGCAGTTGTCAATATTGACACATAGCATTCACAGAATTAGCTATTGCATGTAATCACGGAGCTAGTTGTCAATATTAACACAATGTTCAAAAGCGAGCAGGCACATGTAATCACATAGTTTGGATGTCAATATTAACATAGTGTTCATAAGCGAGCAGGCGTGTATAATCACATAAGCAGGAGCGTAAGTAGCTAAATTCAAAAATTTAATTTTAACTCTAGCATTATTCAATATATCGAAAATTCTGAATAATACTCATTTTAACATAAATTTTTGCTGCCCTCAGCCTCGGGAAGAGGCTAAATAAGAACTTAAAACTTTTGATTGGTTAACATAAAACGTTGTTAGTTTTTAATACAGTGAAGACAAAGTAAAAAAACACATATAGAGAAAAACTTTGGATAATTTGGTTTTAAGCATTTATTTGTTTTTACTCTAGCTCATATTTCAAAGAATTTCGATTACAAGAATCCCTGCTGATCCTTTGGGCATGGACTAACAAAAATTTCATTTTAACTTTTAAAATTTATCAATTTTTTTAGATTTGGAAAATTGAATCTCGATCGAGAACAAAGTAATTATTGTGCACTACATGCATATCTAGATGTTGAATACCATATTTTTTTTAACACAATTATGAAATATATGTTATTTTATAATATTTTCACTTTATTGAGTTCCCCACATCCAAGACAATTGATTATAAGACACTATAAGATGCCTCACACTTGGATCACTATCTCAAAAAAATTACAAAGTGTGTTATTAAATAATTTTTTATTATATCACATCTTGATAATATTTGAATCTAAAACCATTCATTAGCATTTCAGCTTGCTAATACATGGATCCACATACCTATGTGTCTCTACAATGATATTTCAAACTTAATCAAAAGATGTGATGTTTAAGTCATAAAATATTTTTAACATGTGATGTTCAAGACATATCTAGATCTAGAGGAAAGGAAAGCAATATGTGCACATCACTTAATTCCTTCGATATCATATGCCTAAATATAATAAGAATTTAAACATATATATCTCGATCTAGGAGAAACACAAGTGTGCACTACGTTAACATGTTCGATGGCCGGATCTTAGATTTGTTTTCCTATCGATAACCTTTTTAATATATCCAGATGTATCATCATCTAGCTTAAATGCTTAAAAATATATGTTGTGATCTTTGTGTTAATACCCAGATGTATTTTCCCAATCATCATATCTGCATCCAGGTTAAACAAAACTTTCATGATATCTCTCTTTATTACATGTGCTAAAGGATTAAAAGCATAATTAAACAAATTCTATTAGATTTAATGGAAAACACTACTGAAATTTCGTATGCTTGCACCAATTCAATTTATGAAATTCTAGATCTATCAACTCAAAATAGTTCAATAATGAAAACTTTTCACTTTTCTGCATATTGTAATTGTGTAATTTCAATTAAGCCTTTTATAATATCGTTTAAAATTATTTTTGTAGAAACAATGTCGATAAGAGGAAAAACAATGAAATTTAAAGCATCCTAAGCCTAAATAGAAAGGAAAAAATTGAAAATTGAAGAATCAAAAGATAAGAGTACATTGAAGAGAAAAATACAAATGTTTCCTTTTACTTTAAAATCACCAATAAAATTGGAATGGGTAGTTTTCTTTGCTGTGATGAAATGTATTGGCATATAGGAGCAATATATTTTCAAGAAGAATTTAATTGGATCAATACAATTTCAAAGACATCAAAATGTGTGGGTTGCATAAAGTAGCTACAAGGTTAGCTGTTTTACCCTACTATGATATTGTACGATAGATCCTAACTCTACTATGATATGGTACAATAGATCTTAACTCATATTAATCTCAGAACTTTCACTATTATTAACAATAGTAATAGATTCGGGACTTGCACCATTATCGACCATAGTAATAGATTCATAGACCTTAGGACATTTCTAAGATGTACAAATTAGATACTCCTCAAATCTACCTCAAAATACAACTTATTCAACAATTTGAAAAAAATGCATTGAAATACAAAAGAGAGGGAAGAAAACGTATTGAAATACAAAATAGAGGGAAATGATAGACTTGATCAAATATTTTTTACATGACCCAAATTTATTTAAGGTTAAACATAATAGTTTTTACCTAATTCACTTGATCAAGATACCACATATTGTAATAGCTCTAGTAAAAAATCCACGTAATAAAAGTTAATAAAGGAAAAATAATAACCATGGTCACATGACACGTATTCCAAGATGAATGTGCGAAAAACATCACATATTGTAATAGCCCTAGTAAAAAATTCACGTAATAAAAGTTAATAAAGTAAAAAATAGTAACCATGGTCACAGGACATGTATTCCAAGCTGAATGTTGGGAAAAACATCAGTGTGGGTGTTCATATGGTTTATTAAGGCTATGGAAATTGGCAAAGGAAATGACTAAGGCTTTGGAAAGGCATGAGTAATTTATTGACATTTTATTTATGGAAATAACAGAAAATAGGAGAAAAAGAAGGTGACATGTCACAGGTTGCATGTGAGGAGGAAAATGAAGGAAAATAATGGAAAATTGAAGAAATTGGAGGCATCATTAACAAAAAGACTTTCGAAGATTAGCTGGTACCTTTTTATCAATTCATCTTTTGTAGTTCAGTTTTTGGAGCTCTCATTTTCTCTCTCTCTCATACTCTTGGACACTTAGAGTTTTATTGGAGCGCTCCTGGAGGAGTGTGGCATACTTGGAATTTGGAGAAACAAGTCAAAGGAAGAGTAGGAAAGCGCAAGAGGAAATCAGGATCAGGAGCTGCAATAGGTTTTTCTTGGAGGTACCAAGTTGCATGTACGATTTCCTTACTAGTTTTGGCATGCATGGCATCTAGTTATGATTTGTCATTAGCATGGAGTATTTCCTGTATTGGCAATGATTTTTCCTAGCCTTTCGATTTCCTAGATAGCCATGGTCTTTTGATAGTCTTTCTGTTTTGTTCTCTAATTGGTTCTCATGTTCCTTTAGTTGTGGGTTGAGTTATTATTTCTTAGAGCCTTGGTTGGAAAAACGCTCTGGAGACCTGTAATAACTTGGGTTGAGTTATTAGTCTTGGAGCCTTGTTTAAAAAAATGCTCTGGAGCCCTTGGTGGGTTGAGTTACTAGTCTCGCATCCATATTGGGACAAATGCTCTGAAGCCCGGAAATAGATGCAGGTTGAGTTACTAGTCCTAAATCCTTGGTTAGAACAAACGCTCTAGAGCCCTGGACAACTTTGTAGAGACCAATTTGGTGATGGTTAGTGATGTTTGAACGTGAAGTGGAATCATTTCTTGAGAGTTGAGGTGGTTTAGCCCTTGGAATCCCTGGTTCTATCTTGTTGGATTTGTTTCATGATATCCCACATTCATGCTTGGAATATGGCACGGGGGTGATTGGCTGAAGATAGATTTGGTTCAACCAATCTATGGTCAGCTTAAACATGGACGTCCTTAACCTGGTTGGCATTTGAAGAGATTATTCTACTTGTTATTTCAAGTGTAAATGTACGGGTTGATATGTGGTATTTATGGCTGTCATATCCATGTTATTTTTGTTGTTTATATGTTGGTTGAAAGTATGTTTCATGACAATGATGACGTATGGCTCAATTGGTGTTGCTTCCACTCAGCCCATTGAATCGATGATTGGATCAACTAACTCGATCGAAAAAGGATAGCCCGATGGAAAATACTTTACCCAATGATTCAATGTGTAATTGTATCACAACGTCCTTCCCTCTCAAGTACCCCCCGAAAGCTAGAGAGAGATAGAGTCGCATCCAATGGCACATCATGTTTTTATTTGTAGATGAATGAACAATGAATATATGACCTAATAGATGATATTGCAGCTAATGTGATAAGGAATCAATGATTCTTAGAAATTTTTAGATAAGTATGAGACCCCTATGCTCATATCTATTATTTTAACCTTTAGAATGGATATCTGTGACATGTTTAACGAAATTTTTGTCATGGCTAGTACGGGTCCAGTCAAGTCCTTTTTCAAGTATTTTTATTTGTGTCATTGTTTCAATGTTACTTTTCATTTCTGGAAGTTTCATGGAGTAATGGATAGTGTCTGGTTCCTAGCCTTAGAAATTACCCTTAAATATCACAGTTGCTAGCATAGCACTGGAAGAAAAAGGCTACAATCGCACTCAGGGAGGCTCATGGGAGTGACTAGGAATCTCATATGCATGGAGGCCTTGGAAATGGAGCAACTCGGGGTTTAATTCATTGAAATTTTCGAGTTCCTTAGTGGGTTAGTCACCCGGAAGGGTGGATTATTCCCGAGGTTTTGTAGGATTTCAGAGCAAGGTCAAATAGGTTGTGTTGTATCATTTCCACTTCCTTAATTGTACATGGCCGCTGAATCAAACGTTACAGTAGCCTCTAATCACATGTTTACCCCTGCTGTCCAGCTATTTGCAGATGTGGGAGGAGGGTGTTACTTGAGTGATATCGCAGCATGGTTCACCCCTCGGGAATGGACGTGATGGTGTCATTATGGGGATTTTGGAGGTCTAAATGGGCGTCCAAGAAAAATGTACTACAAAAATAAAATTGATAAGAACCAATAGGATTCAAGATGATGATGTCAACCATGGGGATGATTCACCATTTTTGAGTAAAAAAGTAAAAATAATAAAAAATAATAAAATAATAAAACTATTTTCACAACTCGTATTTTCAACTTATTCGCCTACACCTATTTCCAAATTTCAAGCGGAGTACTCGTTGGATACAAAATTTAATTCCTCATTGAAGAATTATCCATGCTGTATATTTTTCGATGGACCCCGCTACACGGAAAATGAGAAATACATGAAAAAACGTGTTTCGCAATCGTGGTTTTCATGTATTTCTCATTTTCATGTAGTGGGGCCTGACAGTATGCAACATGGGTACTCCTTGATCGTAAACTGCAATTTCATTCAATGAGTGTTTCTGCCTCCAAATTTGAGGTAAACCCATAAGGAGATAAGTTGAAGATACGAGTTGGAAAGAGTTTTTCCTTTTTTCCCTCTAAAATTTGATGATGTAATCACATATTATTTTATTATTTTCAATATTATTTTATAATTTCAATAGGGAGGCCCATTTTAGACCTCAAAAATTCCCCTAATGGTTGGTCATGCATTCATGTTGGTTGCATATGTGTGTGTTGTATGCTTGTGGTTTATGTGTTTGTTGTGTACGCATAGTGTTGGTCATGGTTATAGTTGTGTTGCCATGTAAAATTTTATGATATTGATGTAGGATGTATTCACCCCGAGTATATTTTGGCCGTGCACTCGTTATGCATGTTAGTGTCCGTATGTATGGTGTACGTATGTGTGTCATACATATGTTTATATGCATGCATTGTATCTAGTTGGTGTTGTGGTTGTGGCATCACGCATGGTAACTAAATGAGGATTGAGATGATGTCTATATATCGTAATTATTATGTTTATATGCATTATGCCATCATTGATCTTTGCACAAGATAATTCCCACTTAACTAGATTTCGAGGTACGTTGGTTTGTTTATGATTTCGTTTAGCTTGCATGAAGAGAAGAACAAAGATGGCTAGCAGAGTTGTAGACTATAGTTAAATGGATTCTCCCTATGGATCAAATGATCATCATGGTGAGTAATACTCCCTCACATAGCGTACACTTCCGAAAAGTCTAAAGGGAGAAATAAGGAGTTAAAAAACAGAGTAATGACCGAATCATTCAATCACAAGAGAGACTTACTAGGGCGCAAGAGAAACAAGTTGATGTCAATGTTGTCACTCCTTCAAAGCTTTTCGTATGAAGAGATAGGGACCACTTTGGATCGCTATGGATAGGAATACAAGACTAATATGGCATACGACAGCTAGTCTCATGGGGGACACAAAGGAGAGCAGATGACACGATCGTGATGGAAGGTTATTGAATACATCTACGTAAGAGGTGATGGACCCTTATTTTATTTTAGCTCGGTTTCGATATATCATGATCATCGTCATTATCATCCTTAAAGTAGGAATGACAAGAGATACTTCTTCGGATGAGTTTAGGAAAGAAAAAATCCACCTACATTTTTTGGAGAAATGAATAAATCATGATGCAAGCATGGTTGCTTGATATGAATAAGTTCTTTGCCAAAGGATTATTCGTAAAACACAAACACCAAAATATCTATGTTCAAAGATTAAAGTAAAGCGAACATTTGGTGGGAAGATGTAAAGAATGCTTTAGATATTTGTGAAGAGGAGTTCACTTGGAGTGAATTCGAGAGACTATTCAAAGAAAAATTATCTATCTAAGAGATAATTGTGATGACAGGATAAATAATTCTATGAGATAAATATGGGATCTATGACTGATGAGGAGTACACTTACATATTTTTGGAGTTATTTGGATATGTACCTTACCTCAAGGAGTAGAAGGCCAAGATTCAAAGATTCGCTGATTTTATGACATCATTTAAGGATAGGATTGAGTTTGATGAGACTAGATCATTGGAGGAGGTCATTTGGAACCTAAATCATTGTTATGAGCAATCAAAGTGTAGATCCGAGACTAAAATAGACTAGAAAGGTGCAATGTAAGTAACAAAGTAAAATGGGACAAGAAATGAGCAAGGCCTCACGACAAAAGTAAGAAATATTGTAATGCAACAACGCATAATAAGATCAATGTATCCTACATAATACAAGAATTTTGGTCCGAGCAGGTAAAGAGTGATGATAGAAGCCCGCATGGTGTTGGACTTCGGGGAAAGATCATCGTCGAGACATTATCCACAACATCGTGGTGGTAAACTACATATTTGATTATGTTTCCGAGAGGCATAGGAGTGGGGGATGTTGGATAGGTTGTTCCTCAAATTTATGCAAGATTAGATAACCGACAAGCATATCATCATCAAACATCTATACTTTGAGATGGCCGCAAGCTTTGTGATCAATTTTTTTCTATTTTTATTGACCCTAGATATAATGATAGTTATGTTAATCCCGTGTTGGTGGATAAGTGTGGTTTTTGTTAGTGTCCAATATCTCTAAGATAAAAAATACTATTTTCAAGTTTACTTTACAGTTGGTCCTAGGTCAAAATTTTATATTTTCAAGTCAATTTTCAAATAAAATATTGTTTCAAGGATATGTCTCGGTTCAAAAGCTACCCCTCCAATTTCATTCATGGTCACTATAATTTCACAGTCATGTCCTCCATTATCATCTAGAGTCTTAGGTTAGTCACCATGCTTTCACTCTGTATTTTCTGGCTTTTAGTGTCTTTTATTTAGCCACCATAAATGTCCAAATTCCGTCATAAAGAAGGAAAAAAAAGAGTTATTTCCACCATACAAGTTATCTTCAAAAGGAGTTAGCATAAATGCAGAAAAATAAAAAAATACAATTTGTCTTTTCTCAAAAATCTGTTGTTAATCACAAATTTTTTCAAAAAAGGGAAAATATTTTCTCAAAAGATCATGATTTCTATTAAAGAACAAAAAATGGAATTTTATAATGTTATAAAGGGAAAAAGTGACCTCCCCTACTCATTTTATCCTCTCTTGTTCGATAGAGCTTCCTCTCTCACTCCTCCAGAACACTCTACCATTTCCAAAGGTAGAATAAAACCAAATAAATTTCCAAGCAACCCCATTCTCATACGTTTCCGAGAGGCATCGCGATGTTTCGAGTACCGGCGCGACGTTTCGGGTTCTAGTGCTACACTTCGCCACTCATGCTACGTTTTTGGGTTTTAGCCTCCAAGTAAACCATTCAAACTTTGAAACAAGTTCACCAAGCTTCGTGGCATCTAAAATCAAGTGGACACTCTCAATACATTTTTCAAGTCAATCTCATTAGTGTATGAATGATTTCTTTCCTTTTCTGGGTTTTCTTCTCCACTACGTTTTTAGGGCTCTCCTATTCTGATAGGTTTCAAGAGCTTAAAAACCTCATCCCACCATATAAAACTTCACATATATTCCGTACACCACCCTAAAACTCCCTATCACTCACAACCCTCTTTACCATTGTTTCCATCAAAACCCTAATTTACCACCACACCCACCAAAAAACTAGGAAATCCTCGTGTTTTCACATTTTGGTCAATATCCCCGTACCTATTTCAAGAAATTTTACTTGTAACCTCAATATAACACATCACTCTACCTCGCTCTATTTTTTGGCAAATTTTTCTTAGTTTCTTTATACCTCATAACAACCCCTAAAGTCACCCCATCCCTATCCCCTATTTTCCCAAAATTCACTTTTCCTACCAACTCCATCTAGCTAGGATTTTATCCCCATTCATAACCATTATGGAGGGTGAAAAGAAGGTTCACAAGGGAGGCCATCCATTCCTCTAGGTTTGAGCCATCCACTTTGCAAGAACTCAATGCTTCCCCTTATGCCAATAGATGTTTTGAAAATAGATGATGTTTGAGATTTTGTGAGAGAATCATGGAGGTAGGTTGTCATGCTCAATCACTAGCCTTTTTCCACTAACTTCCAGAAAGAGAAAGCCATCATAACAATGCATTGAATTCACTCTATCAACACATTCCATCATCAAGATCGTGAATTCCAAATGAAGGGGAGAAGTTTGGTTCAAAGGCATGGAGTTGGACCTTGAGAACTACCCAATGTTCCTAAAACCTCATCAAGAGATGAACTCGATATGTTCTCCCTTTTAGGCATTTAATTGATAAGTATGCCCCATTAATGAAACAAATCATGATATATTTTACATCCGAAGTGATATTTTCAAGACTATACCAATAACATGTCAAAGTTACTAATGCACTTCACAACCACCAAATTACTCATTTTTTCTAACTATTTATTCAAGAGTTTGGTCAAATGCGTAAAAGATGCAAGAGTAAAGGTAAAATCATCATCCTAGTTTATTCCACCATGTTTTGTCAAGCCGTTGTTTTTCACCAACTCTCATTTTTAGTGTGAATCCTAATCACAAGTGTACGAAAAAATATCACTTTAGTTGTGCATAAAAAACAACCCTAACATCAAATATGATTGTCAATTTCCTTAGATCTCAAAAGAGGTGACTGTAATAAATGCTACGCAAACTGCATCTATGTGCTTAAAGACATTAAACAACAAAAAATAAAAAAGAGTTTTCCATACATCCAATAGACAAGACAATAATTTATAAAGAATTTTTTATATTATGACACCTCGGGAAAGGAACATGTAAAGATGTTACCAAATCTCCCCTCAATGGGATGGGTTCTTGTATGTCCTCAAGGCTTCGATCCAAGATATCTCTCTCTTGATGGTGTAGAAAACCTGTACAAAAATAGAGCTCAAAGGGAGCTCACAAGCAAAAGTAGAAAAAATATGACAATGATGGAGGATCAAAGTCAGACCAAAAGCATATATCGAAAGGCGATCAAAAGGTGACAAAAGGTAGTGAATGAATCGAAAACCCTTCTATTTATAACAAAATATTGAGTTAGTCAAGATATTGGTGCATATTTAAATTATTATTAACCAAATTTAGATCCAACTTATTTGGAATATTTTATTATTTTTGGTGGAGGGAAAAGGAATTTAGAGAATTGGTTAAATCCATTTATTTAAAAATAATAAATAAATAAATGGTTTATTTATTGTTTCAAGGATGAGGTTAAGGAGTAATTAAATAAATAATGATTTATTCAATTATTTATAAATGATTTAGTCAAATTTAAGAAGGAATATTATTAAATAATGATTTAAATAATTATTCCTAGAGAATAATAAGATAAATACTGATTTATCTAATTAATTCTCATGTTTTGGGCTAAATATGACTAGGAATATTAATTAAACAATGGTTTAAGTATCTGCCCCTAGAGGAAAATTAAACAAATAAGGATTTATTTAATTATTCCTCATGGGGTTTCGTTTAGACGAGAAATAATTTAATAAACTATGGGTTATTAAATTATTTTTCATAGTGAAAGAAATTTTATTATGGTAAATTTGGTGTTACATGGTGTACTTTAGTCCATCTAATAGTAATATGTTATATGACCAAAAATTGGTGCATCAGATTTCCCCCTAACATGCGAGCGTTAGAGCTAATTGTATGACCAAAGTACATTGTAAGAACACAATCACTAGAATAATCGAAGGGGGAGTCGAGAGAGAAAAAATATAAGACAGATCAAGCGAGAGAGTACAAGACCCCGAGGAGGCGAGACTTACAGGTGCAAAACTTATATTTTATGAGTGAGTACCCGTTTTGAATGAGGCGGTGGGAGGTATACCTATGCTCCTCGCCGAGATGACAAAGTAAAGAATAATGGTGTACCCAAAAAACATGGGACCGAGCTACATAGTACATACGGGGCATAAACATGGGCCAAATAAAAAACATAATGGATTCCACATACCGTGTTTGGGAAAACACCTCAGACTTATACAATAATATCTAATTACATGAGATATAAAAACAACCAAAGAGTCCCTATAAAATAGGAAAGGGCTCTAAAAATATGAATGATACATGCCAACTAAAAATGTGTCATAAGTCCTTTTTTGCAATACTATCTACATAGTGATTCGGGCTCTAGGTACATCACCGAATGTAATGATTTCAAATTCACGCATTAAGAGCTTCACTCATAAATATCTTCTAAAAGGACAGATTATGCACATGATAAACACCATTCAATTGCATGACAAGCAACAAAGGACGAAACGAACATGAAGGTGAAGGATGTGAGAGTCAAGGGCATCGTCTAACAAACCTATCACCGCATCATATCTCGCCTAGTTATTGTTGACAATGTTGTTCCTTGAGAACAATTCCTTGCCGTGTACGTGAACCGTGCTCAAGACATTAAAGATTATGTCACAAAGCGTATGTCTCCGTTCGTTTATTAAACCTTCAAATATTAATAATATATTTCCCAAATATCAAATCTTTACAAGTTCTCGCAATGCCATGTTCTCTTTATATTGAAGTGAGCGAATGGAAGATGAAGAGAAAGAAAAGGATTTTAAATTGACATGTCACAAATGCATCTATCATTATAAAATCCCGAAGAAGTGAGTAACAATAAAGCTAAAATAGAGGAGCGCCCATTAAGGATGTTTAACTCTGCATACACAAATATCAAGAGACATGCAAAACTCTCAAATCACTCTACTTTATTCACGTATATGGAAATGAAATGAAAAAACCAAGAAACTCTTCAACACAGATGGAATGATGGAAACTTGCAAAACTTTTCATTCATTCAATATTTTTCATTAAAATTAGCCTTCAAGGTCCAAAACACGGAACCTTCTTGCTTCTTTCAATTGTATTTAAATACAATATGATCAAAATGGTTTCTAGTAATGAACCGATTCTAACTAACTCTAATCGCTTAATTTCTCACCTAGTGGAGGTACATGCCTCGTAAAGTTCTATTACATTTACATGACTTCATTTAAAACATGATAAAATGTGATAATCCCTAATCTAAGGGAGCTGATGCTCCTGAAATATTGGCTATCTCAATGACTATTGGTGGCTGAACGGCTACTTGTGGCCGAGTGGTCGGAGTTCCTTCGTGTCCATAGAAAATCTTTTGCATTCTTTCCAAAGTTTATCCCGAGTCGTTGGAGCGTTCTTATAACGATGATATTCTAGTGTAAACGCAACAAATCGACCGTGAGTAAGATTACTCCGTGAACAATGTCTTCACCATCCATATGTGAAGGAAATGCCTTTGTAAGAAATTAAATACCGTTTCTCCCTTCAAAACCCTCGTGTCTTCTCATGCCGGCCATCTCCGTTCGCCTTTTTGCAAATATCAACTCGATCTTCATAGAATTTCCAGGACATAATCTCCCCCTTCTTCGTCCCGCATGAGGGCAAACTCCTGTTTTCGTTTTCAACTTGTCAAATGATATATCAAATTTCTTAATTATCTTTATAATTCCCCGTAACCGCTTCTCTCGAGGCCTTTAGAAGGGCCGTTTTTGATGATCATTTTATTTACCTCCTTCGCATAGAAGTACTAATCCCGTATCCCCATATCTCTTAACTCTTCATCCGTCTTGGCATTAATAAAATTTATGAATTCTTTCCGGCCCACCCGCTCTTTTAATAGCGGCCCGTTTCTCCGATAATAGCTCCTTTTCATGCTCGAAACAATGTTTTTCTCTCCGGCAATTATATTCATGGAATCCCATTTTGATCGCATTTCGAAATAATTTCATTCCATGATATCCTTAGCTTTAATCAGAGAAATATTTCCCTTTAATTTCTCCTTGAGCTCTTTGATTTCATCCTCAACTTTCTCGTAGCTTCGCTTGTTCTCTTGTGCTTTTTCTTCCCATCCCCTGCATCATCTTGGTAATCGTGACCAATTCCGACCGGGCTTGTTTACAATCTCTTTTCTCGCCATCTTTAATTATGTGTTTAATCGAATAACTTGGGCTTGAGGGTCGCCTTCACCCTCGCAAAAACTGCACAAGTATGGTTCTCGATTTGATTCGTAAGGTTATAACAAATACCGCTTTAACTTAATGAGTTCTTCGTCCTTCTTTCATTCATCGCCGTCGCAATTCCTCTTCTCCTTTTTTCAAACTTCCGCCTACTTCGCCGCCAATGAGTGCTTCCGTATTTATAATTTCAACTTTTTCCTTAATGAAGATATTTATGCTTCGCACTTTTCATAAGTTTTTGAATCGCGCTTTTATCATTCGGATCCACACCGATTTTCATAATGATCTTCTTTAGCTCTTCATTTTGAGTTATTAATGCCCTTGCATTAGCTTTCTCCATTTTGCATTGTTCGATGACCTTTGCAAGCATGTTTTCGCCTTGACTATCGTAGCATTGGTCTTGCCCAAATCATTTACAATCACCGAATTTGCCTCATATGTGAAGATTCATTTTGTCCCACAAGGGGATCTTTTTAACATCCATGACTATGTTTAACTCCTTAAAGCTGCCCGAAGGTCCAAGGGACATTCCCGTTCTGAGCGTATTGCAGCCATCTTAAACTTATATTTCTCTAGATCCACTGCGCTCAATAGTCCGTTTGGTCGCCAGGGTATATGGTGCTCGCTTGTGCTTCTATATTGGCTTTTATCCTCTCGGTTCCTTTCCTCAACTGTGTGAACACTTGCTTCGTGGAAGGAGCCTTTTCCAAATGAAGTTCGTCTATTAGGAGATGAGGGGAAATCTTGTTTCCCATTGACTCGGAGAGTAAAACCAGAATTGGAAGAATGGTCTTCGGCTAGTTTGGTCCTTTTTTCCTCTCGGCTCCTCATCATCGATTTCAATAACATCCTCTCTACCCTTTTGCTCATTCTTTCCAAAATTGGCAGGTGTTTGAATATTGGTCTTTGACGAACTTGACCCTCTCGGATTAGCTGGCCCAAATCAAAGCTTATTTACATGAGTAAATGCGAAAGATACCCATTCTCAACCCTTTTCCGACAAATTATCCCATGTGGATCATAGGGCCATTTCTCTCCCAACAACAATCGTCTCTTCCAATATTTTTGATACTTCTTCAAAAGCTTGTCTTGTGTTAACAACAAAAGGGCCTACACTCATAGGCAACTTGTACATCAATCCTTTCTTCATGGGTTAAAAATGAACTTGATCTACATTAAGACTTTGCCTTATAAATTCCAGCAAAAAGTCTCATGGGAACAAAGGTTGGGAGTCACAAAGGCTCAATACTAACTCCATACAAATTTCTTATCTCAGAGTAATCTTCAAAAACAAACTAGTCTCTAAATTTACAATTGGGTCCTAACCGTAGGAACTCCTGGCCCTTGCGTAAAGCATGGAGGAAGAGTTACTCAGAATTTATAAGTGAGACATAAAATGGTCACAAATTCAAATAGCCCTATTGCTTCTCTTCTTCTAACCATATCACTCCGTAATAAAACTGATCGCTTATTTTTATTACTATTCATTATATTTAAACCCACACTCATGAACTCTTCAACATTTTTATATAAAAATAAGTAAACTACCAATGATGGAAATCAAAACCTCGTTAGAGGGAAGCATCAATTGGGAATTTACTACTTCGTCGCTAAAAAGACTAGATGTCTAGCACCACCCCCGGTTTCATCATAAGAGCGAACATCCCCAAGACCGGCCTATCACCTCGTGATCATCATCTCTTCCCAAAATCGCCATAATGCAGCCAAGAACCGGCCTATAATGAACACCGAACGTCTCCAAACTGAACTTTCTCATTTCAAATTGGAGTTTTCTCTAGACTTGGTATCAAAAATGACATGCAACGATTAAACTCTTCATTTGAAAGCTCCTCGAAATAATACTAAGCCACAACGAATCTTCTCTGAGAACCGCAATGGAGACTCATCTTCTGAAAACATAATGCTTGACGCATTAATTGTGTTGAAACCCTGGCAGGACATTTTCCCCAAGAATTCATAACGAAACACTCTGTTGTGGCACATGTGACGAAACTAACCAAGAAATGAATCTTGGGAAGAAGTGAGTTTTCTGAATACGTGCTTTTTTGACAACACACCCGAAATTTTCATAAGAGAGAACACAGGGGACTTGTCAATGTTTTCAGTTACTTGGTAATGCAATAGGGGGTGGTTGACGGATGACGCGTATCATGAACATCCTTCTCGCTATCTAGGAGGGGACTAAGACTTGATGAACCAAAACGATGTTCGCTTGGCCATGGCCGACAGAATTGAAAGCAATTCACGAGGCAATGAATAATGCAAAGGTGTATGGGACACGGTTAAACAGGCAAACAAATACATATAAATCAAAACGGACTCGAAGAACCCCCTTTATAGGCTACGGAAACTACATTAAATACAGGAGTGACGTGGAAAATAGTTGACAGTGGGATGACAATGTTTTCCATCTCTACGAAGGATGTCATTGGCTGTGGGTCCGTGAGTATGGCCAAGAGTTTGATCCATACCCCCCGTAATAAATCCCGTGCCCGTTGATCACGACATTTCCAAGATCCGACCGGTCAACCGCGGGGGGTCGAGATTTGATAAATCGACGGCCGATTCACCCCCCGCAATAGCTTATCCGTAAGCTTCTCGTGTGATTGCGACTTCACTCGTAGTTGCCTGCCCTAATCTTGAAATATATATATATATCAACCTAAGGTCGACGACCGCTCATGTATAGAAAAATTAGAAATACATTGCATTCCTCTTTTTGTTTATGCTAAAGTATTAACAACTTCATACTATAGCACATTTTCGAATTCTTATTTTTTTTTATTTTTTTCTTTTAAAATTTCGAATGAAATATAAAAAGGATATGTAGATTAATGATCCACAACATCTGGCTCCACCTAGGGATAGTGGTTTTTACCACAAAAACACTAATAACCTGCAGATTAGTGCCTTCACCTCGGGCATGGAGTCACATATTGCTTGATGAAAATGTACAATGACCACACCGGATATATACAATGATGAACCAGCAACTGCTTAATGTCGGAAATAATGCTTGAGATATTGCCCATTCACAGGCATATCCAGCACTTCTCCTTCCAGATTTTCCAACATGAAAGTATTATTTCCTCTGACTTCATTAATTTTGAATGGGCCATACCATAAGGGATCAAATTTACCGTGTTTGCCTTTATCTTCCCTTTGTGTATCCCATCGCAATACTAAATCCCCTTTCTGAAACAAAACTTCCTTTGCTTTTCTATCAAATACTACCTTCATCTTCTGCTGATAAGTGAGCAAGTTGTCCCGAACTTGATTTCTGTTTTCACTTAGTTCCATCACATTGTTCATTCTTCTTATCATGGCATTTGGTTCTGCTTGAGCATCTTGGAGAAAATAAATCACAGGTTTTACCAATTGTGTGGGGAATAAAGCTTGAGTGTCGTATACGAGCTCATAAGGAGACTTGCCGATAAACCTCTTTGTAGTCATCCTTGTTGCCCACAAGGAAAAAACTAGCTTCGTATCCCAATTCTTTTGATTTTCACTAATTGTTTTCTTCAAAATTCTTACCAATGTTTTATTGGAGGATTCTGCTAATCCATTTCCCTGCGGATGATAAGCTGTAGAATGAGACAATATTACATTGTAAGTTTGACAAAAATTAATAAACTTGAGTGAACTGAAAATCTGGGCATTATCTGTCACAATCTTCACTGGGCATCCAAACCTGCTAAAAATATTCTCCTCCAAAAACTTCATAACAACCAAATCATTTGCCTTCCTGGTGGGAATTGCCTCCACCCACTTTGTAAAATAATCTGTAGCAGTAAGGATCCACTTAAACTACCCACTGGATGGTGGATTGATTTCTCCAATGAAATCCAACCCCCATTGTCTAAAAGGTTCTTCAATAAAAACTGGGAGAAGAGGTAATGGAGCTAGCTTTTTCTTCTCTGCAAATAATTGGCATTTTTGACAACTTTTGACTGTTTTGTAAACATCAGAAAACACAGTCGGCCAATAGAAACCTGATTTGAATATTTTATGAGCAGTTACCTTCCAGCTGTAATGCCCTCCACACAAGCATTCATGATATTCTTTCATCACTTCTGAAATTTCTTCCTCTGTTAGACATAACAACAACATACCAGCTAGATCCTTCCAATATAACTTTGCTTCGATTATGACATAAGGCTGAGCCTTGAGTTTCAAAGCCCTGTATTTAGCTCTATTAATTGAAGGGGGACATGAAAGAAAGCATAAATAATGTACAATATCCTTATACCATTCTGAACAGAGAAATTTATACTTAATTGCTGTCTTTGATTGATTATCACGCGTTTCTCCATCGGCTTCTTCTACAGGGGCTAGCAAATTGATTTCCAATGCTTGGAAGTTGGATTCTGTCAATAATTTGGCCAATCCCAATCCTTTAACCAGCTTGGTTGGTTTTACATCCAAATCATACTCTTGAATTTTAGCAATCCATTTTCCCCTCTTACCTTCCACATCGCTTTGTACAAGCACGTCTTTTACAGCCGAATTGGGAACGTACGCTAAGATCTGAGAATGAAGGACATAAGTTCTGAAAGCTTTCAGTGCTTTTACCAGAGCGTACACCTGTTTCTCCAATATATTATAATTCAATTCTGCATCTCGGAGAACTTTACTGAAATATGCAACTGGCTATTCCTGCTTTTCTTCATTTCTCTGCAATAACACGACTGCAATAGTTGAGGAAGAAGCAAATGAAAAGATTTGAAACGGTTTCAAATAGTCTGGACTGATTAGAACAGGTGCTTCCTTTAAAGCCTCTTTGATTCTCTGAAAAGATTCCCTCGCTTCCTTGTCCCATTTCACCTCAGCGTTCTTTTTTAACATGTCTGTTATCTTTTTAACGATCTTTGCATAATTAGGGACAAACCGCCTTAGAAAATTAATTTTTCCAAGAAATCGCTGAATATCTTTCTTACTTCGCGGCAGAGGAATTGAATAAATTGCTTCGACCCTCGCTGGATAAATATTCACTCCTTCCTTTGAAACAATGTGGCCAAGTAATTTACCCTCCTCCATGGCAAACAAAGACTTTTTAGGATTCAGTGATAATCCAAACTTTCTGCATTTCATGAAGGCTTTCTGCAAATGCTGTAAATGCTCCTCATCAGATTTCGAAAAAATTGTGACATCATCTAAATAAACCACCACAAACTCGTCTCCCAAAAACGCGATATCCATCGCCCTCTGGAATGTGGCCCCTGCATTCATCAGGCCAAATGGCATCCTGGCGTACATGAATGTTCCCCAAGGCGTAGTGAAAGCGGTTTTCTTCTGATCTTCCTTCTCCACAGCTACCTGGTTATACCCTGAAAACCCGTCCACCATAGACAATATATAAGCACCGGTCACTTTCTGTAAGACAAAATCCATTTTCGGCAAAGGATAATTATCTTTTAATGAAGCCCTGTTCAAATTCCTGAAATCTACGCATAGTCTTATCTCTCCGTTTTTCTTTCGGACGGGTATAATATTAGATACCCAATCTGAATACCTGAGTGGAACGATTATCTTGGCTTGCAGTAATTTCTTTATTTCCTTTTCGATCGGAGTCAACAATAAAGGATTAATCTGCCTAAGCTTCTGTTTATGTGACTTGACTCCATCCTTGAGTGGAATTTTGTGCTGTATGATGCTCTTATCATATGTTTTCAAATCATCATACGACCAAACAAATACATCTTTAAATTGTTTGAACAAATCCACGTACCTTTCTTTATATTCCTTCGGGATCCCTTTGAACAATTTGACCATTTTAGGCTCCAGTTGAGTACCCAAGTTGCAATCTTCCACCTGCTCATCTTGGTTCATTTTCTTTTGACTCACGGCAACGTCGTTAGCCTCGAACAGTCTTTCGAGAGGTACTAGGCCTCTTGGCAAAATATTGTCCTTCAATTGAATAATTTCTTGACCACCAATATTCTTTTTAAGGGTCTCACCAGCCAGTTCATCTTCATCACTTTCTAAATCAATCTGATGATCTTCAAAATATTTAGCCATCAACAGGAACTGTTTAATCTGCTCATCATCTTCGAAGATCTGTCAATGTTTAATATTGTCAGGAATCGAAGGTCTATGTCTCATCTCTATTTCATACCTTAGTTTCAAACTGATAGGAGGCTTGAATGTACTTGCTGCAACGGCCAAAGAATCAACCAGTCTATTCTCTTCTCTTGGAACAAACTGTAAATTGAATGCTTCAAAATAATTTTCAATCAGATCCCATACTTCATTCCGGTATGCTCGTAACCTGGGATGTTTGGTTTGGCATAAATTCTTGATCTGTCTTATAATTAATTCTGAATCTCCAAACACAGTCATAGATTTAATTCCCATCTGCTTAGCTGTCTGCAAACTAATAATTAATGCCTCATATTCTGCAACATTATTAGTGGATTCGAACTCCAATTTGAAAGAAAAAGGTACAAGATTACCTTCCGGAGAAACAAAGATGAAACCAGCTCCCGTGCTTTCTTTAGAAAACGCGCCATCAAAATAACACATCCACGGCTTATCTGAATGTAGTTCCTTAAGTACAATTGCTGAATCGATTTTCCCTTGAGATTCTTCAGCAAATTATGCATCCTCATGTAGCATGAAACAAGACAGGTCGTCCTTCTCTTGGCCATAAATTGGTGAATTACTTGCATCTCAGTTTTTTGAAATCTAGTCTCTCTATACAACCTTCTTTCTTCACCATTGAAAATGGGAATAATAGCATATGTAAAGTCCAGTTTCAAAACTCCTCCAAGCTTTGCCCCCCATGATCTAGATAATAACATACCAAACCTGGCTGGAATATCTGCCACTACAACATCCATCATAATGCTTTTGGTTGGGATTTGAGCCAATGAAACAACCATATCTTTAATAAGACCTACACACTTAACCCTCTTCGAGTCAAAAGAGTAAAGATCTCTGTATGCCTTGGTGATTTGTAAATTTAACTCCTTCATCACACTCAATGGCATCAGATTGTGTGATGCGCCAGAATCTAGCATACAATTGTGCAAAACGAAATCATGTAAGAGAAGAGATATATAAAAAGGAGGAACAGACGAATCTACCTCTTCAACATGAGGTCCAAATGTCACCACTGGCTTTTCTTCCTGTAGATTTACTGTATCGCTCACTTCGTCAGGTTGAGACAAATTGATAAATTCAGCAATCTCTTTCTTGTAACCCGGTGTTTTTATTAGTTCAAGAAGAGGTACTTGTATTTTCACTTTTTCTAACTCTTTCGACAAGCTGAAAGTTTGATTTGATTTTGTCAACTTTTCAGGTTCTTCTTGATCTTTTTTGGAATTTAGATTCTGATTAGAAACCGTAACCACTTTCTCCAAAATGTTAGAATCTTTAACTTTCGTATGGGAATTTTCAGCTCGCTGCTTTCCTTTCTGTAATGGAGTCGCCATTGGAGTAGGTGCTAATTCTGATTCATTTTCTTCATTATCTTGCATCCTCAACCTCTTTTTTGACCTCAAATCATACTTTTTATGCAACTCAGATTGCATAAAGTCTGTGAATTGTCTGCAGTAATCGTCCATCTCTTCTTGATCGAATGAGAGATCAGCTTCTTCTTCTTCTTTCTCCCCTTCTTCATCAACTTCTTCTTCTGTTTCATCATCTTCCATATACACAGCAGATATTCGAGAATCATCTTCTCTCTCGTCATCTTCATCTGTTGAACGGGACGGGGCTACTTCTATGTACAAAGGTGCTTGCACCTGATCTTGATCTTTTCTTTCTCTTTGTAGAATTTGCAGGGGCTGTTTTTTAAATTGGGGATTAAAAACCCCTCTATTCTGTCTTGCAGGGTTATTATCTATTTCCAATTTTACCAATTTATTTGAAAGATTTTTTATGACCTTAGTCATGTCTTCAATCCTCTGATCTTGAGCTGAGTTTTCTTCTTTAGCCTTTCCTTTATCTGAAACTTTACCAGCAGCGGACATATTAGCTTCAATCTCCAAAGGATCAGTTTGAATCTGTTCCAACGTAGGAGACATTCTTTCCCTCAATGTGAAACTGAATTCTGGTTCAAAAGCACCAGCAAAACACAACCCTTGCTCCAATAGGAGGGGGTTTCATTTCAACAGGCAAACTATTATACAATTTGTTAAATCTTTTAACAAAATCATTCATATTTTCATCGAATTTCTTCTTGATTGCATTAAATTCTATCAAAGAATAGCCGTGGTCCCTTTTTTCGCCCCATCTGTCAATAAAACGCCTTTCTAGGGCGTCCCAATCATTAATGGAACCATTCGGTAATCCTTTGAACCATTTCCTTGCCTTTCCACTTAGAGACTGAACAAAGAGTCTCATAACAACATCCAAATGTTCAACGTTTAAATTCTCTGCAAAAGTGAAAAACAGGGGCAAGTGCTGTTCTGCAGTTATTTCATCTTCACCAGTAAATCTAGGGAGTAACTTGAGATACTTCTGAGGCATATCATGCAGTGGTTGTGGTAGATTTAATGGTGCATATCTGTTCATCAAGAAAGCAGGGGTTGCAGGAACTGCGATGTTTACGCCCGGGTTAACTGCTCCTTGATCGGGGGTAAAATGAATACCAGTTGTGGGAAAAGATGAATGAGGTGAAACAACTGATATAGGAATTGGACTATGAACGATCGCAGAAGAGCTGGCAGCTGTAGGGGGCTAAGTTTCTATAAAAGGAAAAGACACAAACTCCAAAGATTGCTCTTCTAATGTGGGTTCTTGAAAACGAATGGGTGATGATGATGATTCTTCTTCCGAGAAAATGAGTTTCTTGGAAGCTTTCTTGGATGAGAAAATGTGTGAACCGCTGCCAGGTGCGAGCAGTGTAGTTTCAGGGGTATCCAATATTTTTGGTTTCTCGCCCTTCTTTGAAACAAGCTTCTCATGATTTGACAAAACGGGAACTGTTTGCTGAGAGGTATCTGACCTCGTGTGAGGTTTCTTGGGAGCCAGAGCTATTTTCAAACAATCACAGTGTAATATTTCCTCCTCTCTGAACAACCAGAGGAAATGTAAAACAAAACCCAGGGAAAATCTTCGACTCTTCATTCCCCGGCAACGACGCCAATTAATGTTGTTCCTTGAGAAACAATTCCTTGCTGTGAATAGGAATCCGTGCTCAAGACATTAAAGATTATGTCACAAAGTATATGTCTGTCTCTGTTTATTAAACCTTCAAATATTAATAATATATTTCCCAAATATCAAATCTTTACAAGTTCTGCAATGCCATGTTCCGTTTATATTGAAGTGAGCGAAAGGAAGACGAAGAAAGAAAGGATTTTAAATTGCCATGCTGCTTAAAACAGAAACTACCATTATAAAATCTTGAAGAAGTGAGTAACAATAAAGCTAAAATAGAGGAGCACCCATTAAGGATGTTTAACTCTTAGATACATAAATATCAAGAGACCTGTTGCTCAAATCACTCTACTTTATTCACAGATATGGAAATGAAATGAAAACCAAGAAAACTCTTCAACACAGATGGAATAATAGAAACTTGCAAAACTCCTCATTCATTCAATATTGTTCAGTACAAAATTAGCCTTCAAGGTCCAAAACTCGGAACCCTCTTCCTTCTTTCCATTTTCTTTAAATACAATATGATCAAAATGGGTTTCCAGTAATGAAACTGATTCTAACTAACTCTAACTGCTTAACTGCTCACCTAGTGGAGGTACATGCCTCGTAAAATTCTATTACATTTACATGACTGCATTTAAAACATAATAAAATGTGACAATCCCTAATCTAAGGGAGCTGATGCTCCTGAAATATTGGTTGTCTCAATGACTATTGGTGGCTGAACGACTACTTGTGGCTGAGTGGCTGGAGTTCCTTTGTCTGTGTCCATAGAAAATCTTTTGCATTCTTTCTAGAGCTTATCCTGAGTCGTCGGAGCATTCTTATAACGATGATATTCTAGTGTAAACGCAACAACCTGACTGTGAGTAAGATTACCTGTAAACAATGTCTTCACCATCCATAGCAGAAGGAAATACCTTTGTAAGAAATTAAATACCGTTTCTCCCTTCAAAATCTATGTCTTCTCATGCCGGCCATCTGCTCTGCTTTTTGCAAATATCAACTGATCTTCATAGAATTTCCAGGACATAATCTCCCATCTCTCCGTCCAGCACGAGGGCAAACCTGTTCTCGTCAACTTGTCAAATGAAATATCAAATTTCTTAATTATCTCTTTAATTCCCTGTAACCGTTTCTCTGAGGCCTTTAGAAGGCCGTTTTTGATGATCATTTTATTTACCTCTTCAGCATAGAAGTACCTATCCTGTATCCCCATATCTCCTAACTCTTCATCTGTCTTGGCATTAATAAAATTTATGAATTTTCTGGCCGAATTCGATCTTTTAATAGCGGCCTGCTTCTCCGATAATAACTCCTTTTCATGCTCTGAAACAATGTTTTTCTCTTTGGCAATTATATTCATGGAATCCCATTTTGACTGCATCTCTGAAATGATCTCGTTCCAGATGATATCCTTAGCTTTGATAAGGAAAATATTTCCCTTCAATTTCTCCTTGAGCTCTTTGATCTCATCCTCAGCTTTCTGTAGTTTCTGCTCGTTCTCATGTGCTTTTCCTTCCCATCCTTGCATCATCTTGATAACTGTGGCCAATTCTGACTGGGCTTGTTTACAATCTCTTTCCTCCATCTTTAATTCTGTGTTTAGCTGAACAACCTGGGCTTGAGGATCAGCTCCACCTGCAGAAAAATCAAAAGTACAAGTATGGTTCTCGATTTGATTCTGTAAGGTTATAGCAGTCTGCTTTACCTTATTGAGTTCTTCGTCCTTCTTCATCAACTGCTATCGCAATTCCTCTTTTTCCTTTTCAACTTCAGCTACTTCGGCCGCCAATGAGTGCTCTGTAGCTGGTAATTTCAACTTTTTCCTTAATGAAGATATTTCCGCTTCTGCACTTTTCATAAGTTTTTGAATTGCGGCTTTATCATTTGGATCCACACCGATTTTCATAATGATCTTCTTCAACTCTTCATTTTGAGTTGTTAATGCCCTTGCATTAGCTTTCTCCATTTTGCATTGTTTGATGACCTTTGCAAGCATGTTTTTAGTCTTGACTGCTGTAGCATTGGTCTTGCTCAAATCATTTACAATCAGCTGACCGGTCTGCATGTGAAGATTCATTTTGTCCCACAAGGGGATCTTTTTAACATCCATGACTATGTTTAACTCCTTAAAGCTGCCCGAAGGTCCAAGGGACATTCCTGTCGGATGTGACAGAGCCATCTTAAACTGATCTTTCTCCAGATCCATCACAGTCAATAATCTGGTTTGGTCAGCAGGTATATTGTGCTCTGCTTGTGCTTCTATATTGGCCTTTATCCTTTGGTTCCTTTCCTCAATCTGTGTGAACACTTGCTTCATGGAGGGAGCCTTCTCCAAGTGAAGTTCCTGTCTATTAGGAGATGAAGGGCAATCTTGTTCTTCATTGACCTGGAGAGTAAAACCAGGTGAATTGGAGGAATGGTCTTCTGCTAGTTTGGTCCTTTTTTACTCTCGGGGCTCCTCATCATCGATTTCAATAACATCCTCTCTACCTCTTTTGCTCATTCTTTCCAAAATTGTAGGTGTTTGAATACTGGTCTTTGTTGAACTTGACCCTCCTGGATTAGCCAGTTTCTCCAAATCCGGTTTACTTACATGAGTAAATGCAGCATACCCATTCTCGACCCTTTTCTGAGAAATTATTCCATGTGGATCATAGGGCCATTTCTCTCCCAACAACAACTGCGTCCCTTCCAATATTTTTGATACCTCTTCAAAATCTTGTCTTGTATTGACAACAAAAGGGCCTACACTCATAGGCAACTTGTACATCAATCCTTTCTTCATGGGCAGAAAATGAACTTGATCTACATTAAGACTTTGCCTTATAAATTCCAGGGCAAAAAGTCTCATGGGAACAAAGGTTGGGAGCCTATAGGGCTCAATACTAACTCCATAGAGCCTTATCTCAGAGTAATCTTAAAAAACAAACCAGTCTCCAAATTTACAATTGGGTCCTAGCTGTAGGAACTCCTGGGCCTTTGGCAGAAAGCATGGAGGAAGAGTTCCATTCAGAATTTTATAAGCAGTAGACATGAAATGGTCAGCAAATTCAAACAATCCGGCTTCATTCTCTTATTTTCTAACCATATCAGTCCAGAATAAAACTGACTGCTTATTTTTATTACTATCCATTATATTTAAACCCACACTCATGAACTCTTCAACATTTTGATATAAAAATAAGTAAACTACCAATGATGGAAATCTGAAAAAACCTGTTAGAGGGAAAGAGATCAATTGGGAATTTACTACTTCCTGCCAAAAAGACGGGATGTCTAGCACCACCCCTGGTTTCATCATCAGAGTGAACATCCCCAAGACTGTTTTATCAATTTCGTGATCATCGTCTCTTCCCAAAATCTCTGTAATGCAGCTAAGAACTGGTCTATACTGAACACTGAACGCCTCCAAACTGAACTTTCCTGCTTCAAATTGAGTTTTCTCTGGACTTGGTATCAAAAACGACATGCAACGATTAAACTCTTCATTTGAAAGATCCTCGAAATACTGAACCAACGAGTCTTCGGAGAACTGCAATGGAGACTCATCTTCTGGAAAACATAATGCTTGACGCATTAATTGTGTTGAAACCTGCAGGATATTTTCCCCCTGAGAATTCATAACGAAACACTTGCCAGGGTACATAGACGAAACTAACCAAGAAATGAATTCGGGGAAGAAGTGAGTTTTCGGAACACAAGCGGACAACACACCCGAACTTTTCATAGTAGAGAACATAGGGGACTTGTCAGTGTTTAGGGTTACTTGGTAATGCAATAGGGGGTGGTTGACGGACGACGCGGTATCATGAACATCCTTCTCGCTATCTAGGAGGGGACTGAGACTTGATGAACCAGACAACGATGTTCGCTTGGCCATGGCTGACAGGAATTCGAAAGCAATTCGCGAGGCAATGGGTAATGCAAAGGTGGCGAGACGTGGTTAAACAGGGCAAACAGTCACAAATAAATCAAAACGGAACGGGAGAATCCTTTTATAGGCTACAGAAACCATAATAAATGCAGGGGTGATGCGGAGAAACAGTTGGCAGTGGATGACAGCTATCTTGCATCTCGGCTGATGACGTCATGCGGGGGGTCTGTGAGTACGGTGGAGAAGTTCGATCCATACCCCCCGTAATTAATCAGAACCGTTGATCACCACATTTCTAAGATCTGACCGGTCAACTGCGGGGGGTCGGGATTTGATAACCGACGGGCTAATTCACCCCCTGCAATAGCATATCCGCAAACTTCTTTGAATGATTGTGTCTTCCGCTCAGGAATTTGCTCGGGTCTTAACCTTAAAATATATATATATATATATATATATATATATATATATATATCAACCTAAGGTTGACGACCGCTTCATGTATATAAATAAAAATGAAAATACATTGCATTCCTCTCTTTTTTATGCTAAAGTATTAAAAACTTCATACTATAGCATATTTTCACATTCTTATTATTTTTTTTTTATTTTTTTCTTTTAAAATTTCAAAATGAAATATAAAAAGGATATGTAGATAATGATCCACAACAATGCCCATGGAGATTCCAAGGAGGTAAAATTTCCTTGTTTCATAATGTATTGAACTTTATATGCATTTTAACCATAATTTCGCAGGGAGTGCGATGATGCACCCATATTTTCCATTTGAGTAGCAGTTTTGCAGATTCCCTATGGAGGAGAATCTTAAGGAATCTTGACAAAATCTTTCAGATTCCTTGGAGGCCAAAATTTGCCGGTGTTAGAATGAGGTCAAGTTTATATTCATTATTCTTGAAATTTCGTAAGGGTTTCAATGATGACATCAGATCCCTGTTTTGAGTTATATATTTTTAGATTCCCTATGGAGTAACATCTTTGAGGAATCTAGGGAGAATCTAAAAGATTTCCTAAGGCTCACATTTTCACTTTGTCAGAATTTAGCAAATTGACAGTCACTCCTACACCTCTCGGCGACACGAGTTCAACAGTGCAATCAGATTTTCTATCTGAGCCTTATGTTTTTCGGCTTTAATCACGAGTCTTTTTTCATGCTCTTTAGAAATCTTGGGTAAATTTTCCTACTAAGGAAAATGTCCTATCATGATCCTCTCCCTCTTACTGGGAGAACATTTGATCTGAAAGTAAAATTTAAGGTCTCATGATGTTTTGCAAACTAGTTATTGTCTTTTAGGCAATGGACCGTGATTGAAAAAGTACACAAACTGAAATAAATTTTGCATATTTTTATCAATTAAAATGGACAATAAGCAACATCAAAACACAAAAAAATGATGACAAAGTTCACCCCTCCTAGGCTATGTCTCTAGGTCTAGCTTCCAATGGTGGTCCTTTATATAATATGCTCAAATGTTCAAATACATAAACATACAATGTTCAACTTGCAAAAATAACATTGCCATTGCGTCTAGAATGCCTAAAAACACTTGTGTAGGCTCCTCTTGGGCTCAAAAAGGATGAAAAAAGGCCAAGAGAGGCCTCTTTCTTCAATATGCCTATAAAATGATCTACAAAACTTCCTGCTCTGTAAACACTTGCAAAAAAATGGTTCGTTGGTCTATTGGTAAGGCACTCAGTTGCAATCTCGGAGGTCTCGGGTTCAACTCGTAATCGGTGGAGGGGGTGGTGGTTTTATTGTTATAAAAATTATCATTTTTTTAATGTGGGTCAAATCCCACCCGACATTTGTGCCCTTAGTTCCTCGATACCACATGGCCTTGGGCCATGGGTGCGAGCGGTACACCACATGCCCCAGCCCCCGGTCCTACTCCGCCGATCACATGTTGTAGCCAATGAATGTGGGTTATTATCCTTCCACCCTTTCTACTGTAGCTCCCTCTCCTTCATGGTCAGGGAAAATTTTAGGGGCTAATATTCGCAGGTGGGCCAATTTTCCATGTTTTTTCCAAAAAAAAGATTCGCCAATTTCCATTTTTTTGAAAATTGATTCGCCCAAATTTTATATTATAAAATTATTTTACCCTAAAAATCGCTAAAATTTTATATATACTAATATAAAATAAATAGAAACCTAAATATTTTTACAAAAATATCATCAAAATTTTTGCAATTTACATATTGGGGACTAGTAAGATTCACCAAGGTTTCTAAACTTTATGATAAACTTCAATCCTTAAAATTTTCCCTGTTCACGGTTGGTCATGTCGGTTCAATGTGACTTGTGGCTGGGCCGATCGGGCGCGCCCGACAACCCGACCCTTCACCCAAATATTCCACTGTTATAATTTAAATATAACCATCCGACCATTTTTTAACAAGTCATATGGTTGGCCCAGTGGTGTGATGACGAATTGATAGGAATGAGGTCTGGAGTTTGAATCCTATGGAGTTTATTCATTCCATTTTTTTTTTTTTTGGCCCCATCCAGAGTGCCATGTGGTGCCTTGGGTTTGGGCCATGTCTCACTCTGTGATTGGCCCATTCCTGAATACCTTTAATTGATAATAATGCGGAAAGTATCCATGTATGACACGTCCACGTGTCAGATTCTGATTGGCTACAATATTTCCTGGTCAATTGATGAGATCAAAATGATGTCATCATATGAATTGTCACATGGCATCCATATACTGCCTAGTCAACCCTGCAAGTTGAAATTTTAGTTGTTTGCCAAAAAATTTAGACTGCGATAACTTCCTCATGAGATATCGGATTGAGGGGATTCAAACGTCGTTGGAATCAGAACAACAAGATATACGTTTTGGTATCAATATTGAGAGATTTTGAGCACTTTCATTTTTGAGCATATTTTTTTTATCTCTATCCACATTGCCCCACTAGAAGATTTTGGACTAGCAACAATATTTTTTTACTCAACAAGTGAGGGTACAAATCTCTAAATTTCCCAATCTCTATACACCTTGCGTTACTTGGATTGGTACCTTTGAACCCCACTCAAATATACTCCACATTGCCTCTGCGTGAAGTCCTTATCCTCCTATCAAAAATTGAGTCTTCCCGCAACTCATTTAAATATTCATGAGAAAAATGTTCTATATATGGAATCTAAACATTCTCTTCTTGATCATCAATCAAAAGAGACTCATACAACCTCAAATTTTCTACATTCACAATAAAATAAATTTGCATGTAAGGTGGAAAATCTAATTGGAAAGTGTTGTTACCAATCTTCTCCAAGATTTTGAAAGGACCATATCTAATTGGCTTGAGCATTTTACCTTCACCTTGTAGTATTTCCTTGCTGATATATAACCAAAATTGATTTCCTAGTGGTCAATCCAATACTTTTCATGTCTTGTTTTGTACTTGGCTTGGATTTTCTCAAGTGGTTTTTGTACCCTTTGAAATTCTTACCTTTATCCACATCACTATGTCCATATACTATAATATATTTACTAAAGATGAAATCCAATGGAGAGTTTGGAAAATAGCCAAAACAAGCTTCAAATTGAGATAATTGTGTAGATGAATTCTTGGAACGGTTGTAGGCATGTGAATGTAATGCAAATGCTCATCCCAAAGTTTAGGATGCTTACCAAAATATCCTCAAAGGAGATGCACTATTGTTTTTTTCACTACTTATGTATGGTCTTTGGTTTGTGGATGAAATGTTGCGCTCTTCTTAAACTTTATGTCCATGAGTTCCCATAAACTTGACCAAAAATTCCCGATAATTCAAGAATCTCGATTGTAAATAATTGAAGTAGGTAACCCAAAATGAGACCATACATTTTGAAAGAAAATATTTGCAGTATGTTCAGTTGTAACATGTTACTTACCTGGAATCAACGCACACATTTTGTTGAAACGATCCACTACAACATATAAATAATCGTGACCTTTCCTAGAAATTGGTAGTTCCCAACAAAATCCATAGAAATACTTTCCCAAGGACGAGAAGTGATATGAAAATGAAACTATTTGTATCTGCTGTTGAAAGTATCCATTTCCATTTAATTAAGTGTGCAAAGTGTTTATCATGTCTTGCAAATTAAACAAAGAGTTTTTGGTAACTATTTTTGAGTTTGTGTGTGAGGGAATGTTAATTAAAATTACTGTTTAACATCTTAAATTAGAAACACACAGTAACATAACTTCACCATAACAACACAGCAACATGATGAGGCAATTCACCCATCCTGGGCTACATTTGCCGGGTTCAAGGCTCCCAATGGGCATGTCCTTGCTCTATTAAGTTGCTTAAATTGGTTTTACAATGAGAAATAAGCCTAAACAGGCTGAAATAGCTATGAAATTGAATTTATAAGACATAAATAAGCTAAGAATGACTTTTATTTCACCTCAAACAATGAAGTGTAGCCCAATGCAGCTCCATTTCCCTCATGGCCCTAATGGCTCTCCAAGATTTCCTGAAGCAAAAATGGCTAAAGAACACCTCTGTTGGCTCTGCAACCTGTCCCAAACTCTCCAGAATGCTTAGAATACCCAAAATTGACCAAAATTTTGTCCAAATTGGTCCAATATTGGAGAAGTTATGACCTCCACAATTTTCTGCCCAATGTCTCTTGGAAACCCCACCAAATCTGGATGAACTCCAGTTAGGTGTGCTAGAAATGGTGGAAAAGCCGAATTTTTTGGAACCACGCTACCAAATTGGTGGAGGCATTTAATTTCACTATCAGTTTAACTAGTGTTCACATGCGGAAAAATCGGGCGGTTAAGTGTTGCTGGTGGATAAGGCCAAAGCCGCGCCCATGGTCATAGCCCGCAGGTCACTTGGCTAAGCTAGCACTGGAGGGCTTAAACCTTTTATTACCACTGTTTGAAAGGGGCTTAACCCTTGGTTTTGTGCCTAGTCATGGGGTTTAAAAACTATAGCCCTGAGGGCTTAACCCTTGTTTTCCGTCAGTTCAAACAAACGACCCGACTCGCCCATTTGCCATGACCCGAAGGCGTTCAGGTCGGGTCGACCTCCGCCCACCATAACCCGTTCATTGATGCATGAACACTGACCCATATGCATTCAGGTCGCATTTTGCCCGACTTCTGACCCGAATGCATTCAGGGTGACCTGACTCCATTTAAGTCGAGTCGGGTCTGCCCTCCAAAATATTTTTTGAACAAAACTTGAACCATACACCTGGGGCCACATGGCAGCCTCCAGGAAGGCCACGTGGCACCCTCTGATAGGCTTCCAAAACCTTAATAAAAAAATGAAATTTGCCACAAAATTTTCTGAAAAATGACAATTTTTTGTGTGTTCAAAAGTCCTGTTTTGAAGGTCATTGGGCATTTTAAAACTTCAATATCTTTCTCATACGACATCAGATTTGAGTCCCGTTCACGACGCTAGAATCGCCGCGACGAGGCCTATCTGTTCGTTTAGGTTGCAACCAATTCTGAGCAGTTCTAATTTTGAGCATTTTTTTCCTCTTAGACATGATCACCTGATCACACCTCCCCATTGGGAAGATTTTGGACCCCACAAGCCTTCAATTACCTGTTAAGAATATGAGGGTACAGATCCCTCACCTTTTCCACCTCAATCCACTTTGCCTTACTTGGTTTGCTGCCTTTAAGACCAATCCGAACATAATCAACATTTCCCCTCCTCGAAGTGTGTGTCCTTCTGTTAAGGATAGCATCCTCTTTCAGCTCATCCAAAAATTTTGGCAATAAATCCTTTATGGGTGGTAGCTGAATGTCACTTTCATAATCAGAAATTGAAGGAGGTTCATACAAACGTAAATTTTCCACATTCACAACGGAATACATTTGCATATATGAAGACAAATCTAATTGAGAAGCATTATTTCCAACTTGTTTAACAATATTGAATGGACCATAACGAATAGGATTTAGCTTTTTACCTTCTCCTTTCATTCTTTCCTTACTAATATGCAGCCATACCTCATCTCCTTCTTGAAACTTATGATAAACTCTGTATTTGTCATGTCTCTCCTTGTACTTGCCTTGACTATTTTCAAGCTGTTCTTGAACCTGCTGATGTATGAGCTGAATTCTTTCAATGAACATGCGAGTTTTGTCAATGTCACTATGCCCATCAATGGCAACATCCTTCTCAAGAATGAAATCTAAAGGTGACTTAGGCATATATCCAAAGCAAGCTTCAAAAGGTGAAGTATTTGTAGAAGAGTGCTTGGCCCGGTTGTAAGCATGCTGAATGTAATGCAAGTGCTCATCCCAAAGCTTGGGATGCTTGCTGAAATAACCCCTCAAAATATGTACAATGGTTCTATTCACTACCTCTGTTTGGCCATCTGTTTGCAGATGGAAAGCAATACTCTTCTTCAACTTGGTGTCCATCATCTTCCATAGATTGGATCAAAAATTCCCAACAAATCTGGAATCCCTGTCACTAACAATAGAAGTAGGCAAACCATAATGAACCCATACATGTTGAAAATATAAATCAACAGTTTTTTCAGCAGTTATAGATTTCTTACATGGCATAAGAATACACATCTTGCTGAATATATCAACTACTACATAAAGATAATCATGCTGCTTTCTAGATAATGGTATACCTCCAAAAAAATCCATAGAAACACTTTCCCATGGTCTAAAAGGTACTGGAAATGGCGTATATAAACCAAAATTCATATTTCTAGGCTTTCTTGTAGCACATAATGAACAAACTCTATTGAAACGTGAAACACTATCTACCATGCGAGGCTAATAACAATACCCCTGTAAATGTGCTACTGTTTTGCTTACCCCGAAATGTCCAACAATAAGAGAAGAATGAGCTTCTCTCATGATGCTTAGTCTCTCCCCCTGTGGTATACATAACTTGCCCATATGAAACAAAAAATTATTATGCAAATGATAATCATTCTCCTCAACATGATTCCCTTCACTCAAGTTAGCATACACATCCTTAAAATCAACATCTGATGCATACTGTTCTATGTAGCTCTAATGTACAATAGAATCATTCTTAAGTAAAGTAGTAGCACTAATAATAGGCCTTGAAATCATATCATCAAATTCATTGAAAATACCTTTCTTTCACCTTATTACCAAGTGAAATTGTTGTAGGAAACCCATCCATCTGAAATTTCGTGACTGCTGTAATTTACTTTGCGACTTCAAGTACTGTAAAGGCTGATGGTCGGTATGAACAACTGTTTCTTTGCCCATCAAATAGTGTTTCCACTTTTTGACGCTTTGTAACAATGCATACAACTCCTTATCATATGTAGGATAATTCACAACAACACCATTAAATGTCTCAGAATGAAATGCGATAGGCTTACCATGCTGTAAAACAACTGCACCCATGGCGTAATCACTAGCATCGGTCTGAATCTCGAATGGCTATCTCAAGTCTGGTAATGCAAGGATTGGAGATGAAATTATCTTCTCTTTCAAAGACTCAAAAACTTTCTATTGCTTGCCTCCCCATTGGAAATCATGCTTCACACTTGTCACTGCATGCATAGGAGCTGCTATGGCAGAGAAGTTAGAAATAAACTTCCTCCAATACTGAGCTGCACCCAAAAAACTTCTTACCTCTGTAATGGATTTGGGAGTAGGCCAATTCACAATGGCTTCTACCTTAGAAGGATCAATTCTCAAAGCACCTCCTTCTACTATGTGTCCCAAATAAACCAAAGAAGTCTTTCCAAATTCACACTTTGACATTTTAAGAAATAACTGATTTTTCTTCAAAATATCAAGTACTTTCTTCACATGCATGACATGCTCTTCTCTAGTCTTGCTAAAAATTAATATTTCATCTAAGTATACAATAACAAAATCATCAAGAAAAGGATGTAAGATATCATCCATTACTTGCATGAAAGTTGCAGTTGCATTGCATAAACCAAACGACATAACAAGCCACTCAAAGAGTCCCTGTTTGGTTTTAAATGCTGTCTTCCAAATGTCACTTTCTGCAATTCTAACTTGATGATAACCACTACGTAAGTCTAACTTAGTGAAATATTTAGCATCTTTCAGCTGATCTAACAAATCATATATCCTTGGGAGTTGGTAATGATTCTTTACCGTTATCTTGTTTAATGCCCTGAAGTCCACACACATGCGCCAAGTTCCATCTTTCTTTGGAATCAAAACTATCGGTGACTCACATGGTGAAGTGCTTGGTCTTATGAATACTTTGTCCAACAAGTCCTTAATTTGCCTCTTTATTTCAGCATTCTCCATGATAGACATGTGGTACATGCCTATGTTAGGAAGAGGAAAATCTTGATGTAACTGGGTTTCATGCTGAATCTCCCTCTTAGGAGGTAAACCTGTCGGTTCCTGAAACATCTCATGATGTGCATCACCTACATCATATAAATCTGATTCAAGCTTGGAATCACAATTTTCAAATGACTCATGATTCACATCAACCTTGGGCTTAACCATAAGAAGTACAAAACTCTTACTAGAATTCACTAGCCTTTTTACCTGTCCCGCACTTACCATCGCTATATTTGCCTTCTTGCGATGTGCTCTGACAATGAACTCCTTGCCATCTTTAAAGGGATGATACTTATTTTCATGGCGATGGAAGATCACTTTCCTGTCAAATAATTAAGGACTTCCCAAAACAATTCCTGATATATCAAGCGGCACTACATCAAGTTCAATTGTGTCAATAAAGTGTGCAGTAATCGCGAAACACAATATGCACTTTCTTGAGACTTGTAAGTTTGCATCCTTACATATCCACCCAAGTGGATGAGGCTTAGGATGTGGAATGGTCTCAAGTTTAAGCTGTTTGACCAAGTCTTATAATATGAGATTTGCTTGTGACCCACTGTCAAACAATGTGTCAATTTTTGTATGTTTTGAGACTGCCCTCACATGGAAAAATTCAATTATTTCTTCCTCATTTGGAGTTTGTACATGACAATGTGAAGTACTAGTAGTGGCTTAGTTTCAGTTTCCTTTCCCTTCATACTTTTCAAACCCATGGCTGCAATTTTGGTTTCGTCACCTAAATCATCACCTAAGTCTTGTGGTGTAGTTGTAGTAGTTGCAGTTTTATTCTTTCCTTTGTTTTTGTTAAACTGAGTTCTTTTTTCAGGATGTAGTTTCCAACAATTTTTCTCTTCATGGCCTTCTCTTGAACAATGTTTACATATCACTTTCTCACCCTCTTGTTTTACAAATGAATTTTTTTTTCCTTTTCCCTTAAAGGTTTTATCTTTGTTTTTCTCCTTAAAAGGCTTGTTTCTACCCTCATCAAAAGTGTTTTCCCCTCTAGCCTCTAAATGCGTAGCTTGTACACAAACTTCATCTAGACTAGTAGGATTGAACATAAGGATAACATGTCTAAGGTAGTTGTGCAAACCACCTATATATTTCAACAAAGTATCTTGACTTTATAAGTCTACCCCTAATAAGAGTGCTCTTCTCCGAAACTCTTGGGTGTAGTCTTGTACATTTTGTCCCTTAAGCTGTCTGAAATTTTTCTAGTTCATGATATCATTTTGTAAATGAGCTAATGGATAAAATTTCTTTTTAATTGCAGTAATAAATTCAGCCCATGATAAAATTATATTACCATGTTTTTTAATTTCATCCTTGGTCTTGGCTTCCCACCATACCAATGTTGCTCCATCCATTCTCAAAGAGGCCAAATGTATCTTGGTGTCGTCATCATGAAGGTTCTGTATCCTCAAGTAAACTTCCAACTGTCTTATCCAATTGTCAAGTTTCTCTGCATTGACTTCATGATTAAACATATGCAACTCAAATTTAACATCAAGCTTTAAAAATGGACTTTTACCAATGGTTTTAGACTTGTGAGATTGATTCACCGAAGTTGAGGATGACGATGTAGAGGAAGATGATGAAGATGGGGATGGTGGATCACCATTTCCTCCGTGTCCTTTCTTTGACTTGTCATCACTTTTCTTTCCTCCTAAAGAACCCCCTCCTTCTTTCTGGTTTTTAGACCCTTCTCCAACAAGCCTATCATTCATTTCTTGGTAGAATATCCTCACCATCTCCGTCATGTCCAAGAAAGCCTTTCGGAACACTCGTTCCTCTTCTTTAGGATCCATATCTTTAGGAGCTTCTCCCTCTCTTGAAGACATGCTTGAAGTTGCTTTTATGGCTCTTGGAGGTGGCTCTCTAGCCCTTCTTGGTTGAGGATTACTTTGTGCACTAACCAAGTGTCCTTCACCTCTCTTGAGTTTAAGCCTAGTAAGCATAAAAACTTGCAAACAATCAATTATATCTTTGCACAAAACAAATGCTAAGTTAAAATCTAGCTCCTAAGGATCAAATCCTTAGCTCTGATACCATCTGATCTGAAAATGAAACTATTTGTATCTGCTGTTCAAAGTATCCATTTCCATTTAATTAAGTGTGAAAAGTGTTTATCATGTCTTGCAAATTAAACAAAGTGTTTTTGGTCACTGTTTTTGAGTTTATGTGTGGGGGAATGTTAATTAAAATTACTGTTTAACATCTTAAATCAGAAAAACACACAACATAACTTCACCATAACAACACAACAACATGATGAGGCAGTTCACCCCTCCTGGGCTACATCTGCCAGGTCCAAGGCTCCCAATGGGCATGTCTTTTCTCTATTAAGTTGCTCAAATTGGTTTTACAGTGAGAAATAAGCATAAAAAGGCTGAAACAACTATGAAATTGAATTCAAAAGACACAAATAAGCTAATAATGGCTTTTATTTCACCTCAAAAAGTGAAGTGTAGCCCAATGTAGCTCAATTTCCCTCATGGCCCTGATGGCTCTCCAAGCTTCCCTGAAGAAAAATAGATGAGAAACACCTCTTTTGGCTCTGCAACCTGTCCCAAAATCTCTAGAATGCTCAGAATACCCAAAATTGACCAAAATTTTGTCCAATTTGGTTCAATATTGGAGAAGTTATGACCTCCACAATTTTTTGCCCAATGTCTCTTGGAAACCCCACCAAATCTGGATGAACTCCAGTTAGGTGCGCTAGAAATGACAGAAATCTGAATTTTTAGGAATTGCACTACCAAATTGGCGGAGGCATTTAATTTCACTATCAGTTTAACTAGTGTTCACATGCGGTAAAAATCAGGTAGTTAAGTGTTGCTGGCGGATAAGGCCAAAGCCACGTTCATGGTCATAGCCCGCAGGTCACTTGGCTAAGGGCTAGCACTCGAGGGCTTAAACCTTTTATTACCGACATTTTAAAGGGGCTTAGCCCTTGGTTCTATGTCTGGTCACGGGGTTTAAAAACTATAGCCCTGAGGGCTTAACCCTTGTTTTCCGCCGGTTCAAACAAACGACCCGACTCACCCGTTTGCCATGACCCGAAGGCATTAAGGTCGGGTCAACCTTCGACCACCATAACCCATTCACTACTGCATGAAGACTGATCCATATGCGTTCAGGTCGTGTCGTGCCTGACTCCTAACCCGAATGCATTCAGGGTGACTTGACTCCTTTTAGGTCGGGTCGGGTCTGCCCTCCAAAATATTTTTTGAACAAAACTTGAACCTTAGGCCTAGGGCCATGTGGCAGCCTCCGGGCAGGCTACGTGGCACCCTCTGATAGGCTTCCAAAACCTTAATAAAAAAATGAAATTTGCCACAAAATTTTCTGAAAAATGACAAATTTTTTTTGTTCAAAAGTCTTGTTTTGAAGGTCATTGGGCGTTTTAAAACTTCAATATCTTTCTCATACGAAATCAGATTTGAGTCCCATTCACGGTGCTAGAATTGAAGCGAAAAAACCTATCTGGTCATTCAAGTTTCAACCAATTCTAAGCAGTTCCAATTTTGAGCATTTTTTTCCTCTTGGACATGATCACCTGATCAAGAAGGGATAGGAAGTGGAGTGTACAAACCCAATTTCCTATTATTTGGCTTGCTAGTAGGACACATAGAACATCTTTTAAAATATCTTGATACAATTTCATCCATCCAAGGCCAATAACAATACCTTTGTATTTGAGAAACTATTTTCCCTACACCAAAGTGACCAAGAATAAGAGAAGAGCATGCTTCCCTTATGAAATTGACTCTTTAACCTTGTGGAACACATAACTTTCCATGACGATATAAAAACTTGTAACGAAAATGATGATCCAACTCTTCAACATGATTGCCTTGACTCAAATCTACATAAGCATCTTTAAAATATTCATCTTGATCATACTGTTGAATATAACTTTGATGCATGATTGAGTTATGCTTAAGAATAACATATCTATAAATTTTTTTTATATAACTTTCTTATACTTTATTACCAAATTAAATTCTTGTAGGAATACCATCCATCTGAAATGTATAGCTTGTTGTAGCTTGGTTTGTGATTTTAAATATTGTAAAGTTTTATGGTCAGTATGAGTAATCGTTTATTTACCCATCAAATAATGCTTCCATTTCTTCATGCATTGTACCAAAGCATACAAATATTTATCACAAGATGGATGTTTAATTACTGCATTGATAAAGGTTTCAAAATGATTACATATTGGCTTACCATTTTGCATAAAAAATGATCCCATAGCATATTCGCTTGCATCGGTTTGAATTTAAAATAGTTTCTTAAGATCTGGAAGTACTAGAACTAGTGTTCTATTATTTTTCTCTTTCAAAGTGTTGAAGGCTTTCTATTGCTCGCCTCCCCACTAAAAGGAATGTTTCACACTTGTCAAAGCATGTAATGATGCTGCAATAAATGAGAAGTTAGTGATAAATTTTCTCTAATATTGGGTCACTCCAAAAAATATCCTAACTTCTGTTACATTGTTGGGTTTAGGCCAATTCACAGTAACATAAACTTGGAGGGATCAATCTTCAATTCACCCCCTCCTACAATATGACCCAAATAAACCAAAGAGGTTTTCCCAAATTCACATTTAGACATCTTCAAATACAACTTTTATTTTTTCAAGACATCTAAAAATTGTTTTATATGCTTGAAATGCTCTTCACGAGTCTTATTGAAAATCATAATATCATCTAAGTATACTATGCCAAATTCATCAAGGAACAACCACAATACATTATTCATAACTCTCATGAATGTGACAAGTGTATTAAAAGTCCCAAACAACATAACTAACCATTCAAATAAACCTTGTTTTGTCTTGAAAGTTGTTTTCCAAATATCATCTTCAACAATCCTTATTTGATGATAACCGCTTCTCAAATATAACTTAGTAAAATGAAATACTTCCTTTAACTGATCTAGCAAATCATCAATGTGAGGAAGAGGATATCAATTCTTTACCATCATCTTGTTCAAAGCTTGGAAATCCAAACACATATGCCATGTACCATATTTCTTCGGAACCAAGAAAATAGGAGAACCACAAGGAGATGTAATAGGTTTGATGACCCCTTTTTTAAGAAACTCTTGAATTTGCTTCCTAATTTCTGCATTCTCTAAAATTGACATTCTATACATGCCAATATTTGGAAGTGGTGCATCCTGTTGGAATTGAATCTCATGTTGGATTCATATTTTTGGAAGTATCCCTTCATGTTCCTAAAACATATTGTCATAAGTGTTAACAACTTGAGCCAATTCATGCTTGAGTTTAGAATCACATCCTGTGAAAGTTTCAGATTCAATAGTATCATTAGCTTTAATCATCAACATCACAAAATTATTACTAAAATTTACAAGCCTTTTCATCCGACTAACACTAACAAAGGATAAGTTAATATTCTTGCGATGTTCTCTAACAATATACTCAACTCCATCTTTAAAAAGATCATATTTTTTCTCATGACAATAGAATATGGCTTTTCGGTCATGTAAATATGGGTTCCCTAAAACAATTTGCAAATATCAATTGGTACAACATCAAGCTCTATCTCATCCTTAAAATTAGTAGCTATGGCGAATTTGAGTTTACATTTTATTGTCACTTATAATTTGGCATCATCAAATACCCAACCCAAAGGGTAAGTTTCGTGAAAATTACTTCGAAGATAATATTGACTTAGGATCCACTATCAAATGTATCAATATTTGTATGTTTTGTAATGACCCCGATATGGAAAAAATCACTTATTTATTTATCATTTTGAGTTTTAAAAGGCTTACTAGAAGAACTAGTACTTGCATTAGAAGTTATACCTTTCATTCCCATGGCTGTGATTTTGGTTTCATCACTTGAATTAGATCCTAGATCTTGTTGAGTTGTAACAAAAATATTTTGTTTCCCATTGTTATTGAACTTATTTGGTCTCAATTATGGATGTAATTTACAACAAAAATATTCATCATGGCCATATTTTGAATGATTTTTACATGTAATTTTCTCTCCCTCTTTCTTGACAACAACATTCTTTTTTCCTTTGCCTTTGAACTTCCCCTTTCCTTTGTCTCCAGATTTAAAAGGTTTCTTGATAGTCTCTTTAGGAACATTCTTTCCTCTTAATTCTAAATGAGTTTCCTAAACACATACTTCATCTAGATTGGTGGGATTGAACATAAGTATGTTATGTCTCAAATAACTATGTAATCCACATATATAATTAAGGAGAGTAACTTGTCAAGTTAAATCAGCACCCAAGGTTAAATCTCTTCTTCTAAATCCTTACGTGTAACTTTGGATAGTCAGGGCTTTAGCTTGTCTAAATTTTTTCCAATCCATAATTGCATTTGCATGTAAGCTAATGGATAAAATTTGCATCTTAATGCAACTATAAAATCATTCCAAGAAGAGATAATTTTACCACTTTTCTTCAAATCTTTTTGAGTTCCGGCCTCCCACCAGATGACGGCTGCACCTTCCAAGAAAAGAGAATAAAGCTACATATTTGTGATATCATCATATATATTTTAAATCCTACAATAGAATTCAATTTGATGAACTAAATTATCCAAAATTTCAACATTTACTTTCCCATTGTCAATAGGCAATTCAAACTTGACATCAAGCTTAATCAAAGGATACTTAGCATGTCCTTTTGGATATGGAGGAGGAGTAGGTCTATGAGATGAAGGAGGTGAAGAAGAAGGTGATGATGGAGGTGTATATGGAGGTGAAGGATGAGGTGGAGGTGGAGGCTTGCTCCCTTCAACATCATTACATTTTGGTTGATTAGAACTTTCTCCTTGCAAACTTGTTCTCTCATTGTACAACACTTTCACTATCTTAGTCATATCATAGAAATCCTTTCTAAAAGCTCTCTCATCCTCATACATCAACTCTAGTCCTTATCCTTCCTCATGTGCCATGACTTGAGAAGTTTGTGGCCTCCTTGAGCCAATTTGAGGGTTTGGTTCTTTAAGTAATCCTTCTCCTCTTCACAATTTAGACCTTGTAATATTTCAAAAAAAAACACTTGCAAATTCTGTCAAGCCTTCACAAAAACCATGTTTTGATACCAAACTGATTTGAAATTAAAATTGAAGGTTTCATGTAATATTTTACAAGCTAGTTTATTTCTTTTAGGAAATGTATCATGATCGCAAAAGTACACAAACTAAAGTAAATTTTGTATTTTTTAAACAAATAAAATGGACAATAAGAAACATTAAAACACAAAAAATTGATGACAGAGTTCGCTCCTCCTGGGCTATGTCTTTGGGTCCAACTTCCAAAGGTGGCCCTTTATATTATATGCTCAAATGTTCAAATACGTCAACATACAATTCTTAAATTGAAAAAATAAGACTACCATTGCATCTCAAATGCCCAAAAACCATTGTGTAGTCTCTTCTTGGGCTCAAAAAGGCTAAAAAATGGCCAAGATAGGTCTCTTTCTTCAATCTACCAGCAAAATTCTCTACAAAATTTCCTGCTCTGCAAAATATGGCAACAAATATGTTTGATGGTCTATTCGTAAGGTGCTAAGTTGCAATCCCTCAGGTCACGGGTTCGACCCATAATCGGTGGAGGTGGTTGTGGTTTTATTGTTATAAAAATTAAAAAAAAATTAATGTGGGCCAAAGACCTCCCAAGCTTGGTGCCCTTATTTTCCCAATACCACATGGCCTTGGGCCATGGGCACGAGAAATACACCATGCGCCCTATCCCCTGGTCCTACTCTGTTGGTCATGTGCCATAGCCAATGCACATGGGTCATTATCCTCCAGCCCCTTCTGTCATAGGTCCCTATCCTTCACAGTTGGTCACACCAGTTCAATGGGACCTATTGTTGGTTCAGTCAGGCTCAACCCTTTCCCCAATGGTTCAATCATTATAATTTAAATATAACTCGTCGATCATTGTTTAACAAGTAATACGGTTGGCCCAACATTGTGTCGGTGGATTGATAGGCATGAGGTTTGGAGTTCGAATCCTGTGGAGGTTAGTCGGTCCATTGAACAAAATTTTAGCGCCATATGAAGTGCCACGTGGTGCCTTGGGATTGGGTCATGTGTCACTCCATGATTGGCCCATTCCCAAATAACTTTAACCAATAGTAATGCGCCAAGCATTCATGTATGACTGGTCCACGTGTCAGATTTTGATTGACTCCCATAATTCCTAGTTAGCTGATGACATCAACATGATGTCATTATACAAACTGCCACTTGGCATCTGTACACTGGATAGTCAACCCTGCAAGTTGAATTTTTAGTTTTTTTCCAACAAATTTCGAACGTGATAATTTCCTCATAGGATGTTGGATTGAGGTGATTCAAGCGCCATTGAAATCAGAACGAAGATATCTACGATTTGGAATTGTTTTTGGGAGATTTCGAGCATTTTATTTTTTGAGCATATTTTTGATACCTTTGATCAACCTTCTTGCTTCCAAGTTTCCATATAGCGCATGTTATTTCTTGACTTTTACCTGATCCTCCTATATTCAGAAACATCCTCTTGCTATACTATGTTCTTCCAAATATTTTATTTGTTGTCAAAGCCTAGCCCTTGCTATTGACTTGTAATCATTACTAGTAGGCTATGCAAGAACAATTACAATTAAACAAAGTACATAGACAAGAGCAAGGTATTTTTTTAAGGATTTTACTATTTTTCCTATTTATAGTATTGTAGGCGACTATTCTAGTTTGAAAATTCATATGTATAGAATGTAGGTGAATATTCAATGCAAGACATGTAATTTACTTTTAAAATTGGTATTTTTTTGGAAAATATCATCCATTTAATCATATATATGTAAAAAATAGGTGAATTTTTAATGAAGTTGGAAAATACGTTTTTTCACAAAATGTCCAAAAAACAACCCATTTGTGAAATTTCACCCCTAAAATTTTTCCTAGATAAGAGACTATCAAAGCTAACAACAATCGTAAAAGATAACAGCTATAGAATACTTATCTTTTGAGAAAAACCAACTTCCTTTTAATCTTGGACCTTTGTAATTTTCACCACCGTTGTTCTCACATCAACATGATGTCATTCCCAAGAGCTAGGAATTCTTCTCTGATCATCGGAAATGAACTGGCCTAGGGTTTTTCCATAGGATTTTCTAGTTCAAACATTTTCTAGGGTTTGCAAATGCTTTAGTATACAAACTCTTCAATACATGTCATCCTTCAAATTTGAATATTATACAAGTATACTAATGTTTTAAACACTATAAATGTCATTGATGTACCTTTTATTCATGAGATAGAGCTCAATGACATTTTAATCACTGAATGTCTAACCTACAAAACTTATTCTTCATGTGCAAGTAAAGGAGTAGTCGTATCGATTATGTCTTGGTCCACAAGAGAGAGAAGGCATGCATTGTAGCACAAATCTGTTATAGGTCAATTTGGGCATCATCCCCAATGACCTGGTCAAATTGGAAATCATCCCCAGGACCAATGAAATAGGGTCTATCATCCCCTATCATTTCAGTTTCTATATGCCCTAAGAGAAGAACAAATCATTCATGAATTCTATTGTGAGATTTCAAAGGTTTGAAGTATATGTTATATCACTTAAGAGCTCACCAATTTTTCCTCTCAAAGGGCTAACTGTGTTGCATATAAAGCTCCCTCCATTCAAGGGTGCATTGCAATGCACTTCTCGACATTGAAGAGTGTGTTCGTCAATTGGGAGAGAAATTATCATTGTTCTGGAATCTCCACATGGCCAGTGGCTAGAAGAGTCTATATGTGTCAAAATTCGAACCCAAGTGTCCATATAACACCTATGAACTTGGAAACATGTCTTGCCTATTCTTATAAAGTCATTGATTGAGAAACTACCTTCAGTTGCCCTATAAATTGAGCATAGATCCTAGTGCTAGGGAAGGAAGAATTTTGGTAAAGAAATGTTGTTGGATTCTCAATTTAGAGAGTGAACAGAGTGATATGCTACTGGCGATATGTTGATTGTGATGAGGCTGGGATGAAGCTAGAGCTGGTGACATCAAATCGATCATTAGTTGTAACCTCCCCCTTCTACTCTTTAATAAACACTGCTGTTAATTTTCCCATATATGTATTTGTTTATGATTCTATTTCTCATGCAATGGATTCTTGAATGATATATATTTTTCATGTTTAATTTATTTAATTGATTAAGGTAAATAGGCATTTGTATATTGCAATCTCTTTGCTGTTGTATGTTTATACTTGCAGGAATCAATTCGACGATCGTTGGATTGGAAGCTACATCAAAAGCGACAAAGGGAGAATAGGAAGCGTTTGGATCACAAGTAGGATCCTCTATATTTCTGTATGTCTATTTATTTTTAGAGAAAGTGATAGAAAATTATTTAATATGTTGTTCTAAGTGACAAGCACCACACTTAGGGAATTTGATTTATCCATAAATCATAATTATGCATAACAAATTGGCGACTCCACGGGGGAGTTTCCTATCATTCCTGGTGTTATTTTCCTCTGATTATCCACCCAGTAGCATCTAATTTCAGTTATTAGACTTTTGAATCAAATAATTACATTAGAAGTGTGTTCAATAGCTTTCATTTTCAATATTTTCCGTGCCCAACGCACTGTTGGTCAAAACACAATGCACTACAGTGCACTGTCTCCCACTCAGGGGTGCATTTCAACGCACTGTCTCCCCTTAGAGACTGTGTTTCCCCCTTAGCTAACCAAATTCCATTTGAATTTTTCATTTCCATCATTCTCAGCCATGTGTTTACTGAGTTTTCAATTGTCTGATACCTCCTAGAGACCAGTGAATTTACCTGATTCTTCCTCCTTTGAAAAGTAAGTTTGTTCAATTTCTCTTTAAGTGTTTTTCTTTATCATTGAAAAATAAAAATCAAAGTATTGTATTTCTGCATTAGATCCATTTGTTTTCGTCAAGGAAATTTTCATTAAATTCTTCGTTTCCTGTAGGAAAAAATGTAGTTCCATTCTTTGTTTTTCCTAAAAGAGAAGTTGTTGTTAAATTCCTCGTTTCTCAAGGAAGAAAACATTTGTTTTTTGTTTATTTTATGTATATAGTTTCCTTTTTGAATTCACTTTAAGGGGACTAAAAAGAAAAACCTGCATATGCATATAGTGAGTTGTGTGTTTTGCATAGGAACAAGTTAGGAAAGCTGAATTTTAGTTTGTGTTCTTTGTTGTTTGATCTCAAAACTGATTTCTCTTTCCCTTAGTAGCTAAGATTATCATTGAAAAAGCTAAGATTGAAAAGTTTTCTTATCATTTTAGCTTTTCTTTTTTAGGAATTTCTATCACATCACATGGTGAACCTTGAAAGGAAAATTAATAAACAAGATAAACTTAAAATTTACTTCATTTTACCTAAAAAAGCATTGGAACCATAACGAGAATATTTGGAAGGTCTAGTCTAGAGACGTGTTCCAATGTCGTTAAACATATCATATGTTGTTAATTTTTTTCAATACATTCCGAGTGTGATACCTCACTCCATGTACATAAGTATATCGGAGCTTGTCCACATACCTTCGGGTATATAGGGCAATGTTCTAGTACGAAAAGTATAAAGGGGTGCTCTCACTATGTGGTTTTGCATTAGACAACGCTAATACAAACTTGGGCCTCCATGTACCTTTGGGTATATCTGGGAGGAAAAATTTAGGTTGCTATCCATCCATAGTGAACTGAATCGACCGCCTTGTAAATTGTGATACAACGAACACAACATTCGGGGAGATTGTCTGCTCGTACTTCTTGGTTCGCTAGGAGGTATTCTGCAGTTCACAATTACTTGGTAAACCTTTTGCCTAGAATTACCCTTTTATTTTTTTGATTTGTTTTTTTTCATAAAATAAATTAGTCATCATGGAAGAGGATCATCCATTTCCTCGTCATTCTCGTAGAATAGCATTGAGACCACCTTTATCATCGGAAGCCACTTCTGGTCAGCGAAGGTGACATCACCCTACTGAAACTAGTACTATTAGTACCTCTAATGAAGCATCATATTCATATATAACAGAGTTGGCACAAGTTGTTTCTACAAATCTTGATTCATTTAGTGTCGTCGAAATGGAGTCCTCACAGGTACCTGTGGTCATGATCCATCCAATCAGTGAGACCATACCTCCCGAACCCGACGTTGTTCAACTAGAAGTTGATCCGGATCCTGTCACTTTTTTTCCAAAACATCTGAATCCTGAAGTCAAATGACCGGAAGTTTGTTATGAAACCAACCCAAAAAATAGAAGGAAAGAGAGATCAACGCCTTAGAATTAGGCCACTTTGAGGGGGAAACCTCCAATACATTACATAAATGAACAATTCTTGGATGATACAAATGACAAAACCTCATTTCTATATATAGGAGTCCATGGGGCCACAATGTAGTCCTAGCCGACCTAACAATAATAATTTAAAGGCACAATAATAACAATATGGGAGTTACAGGGGTAAAACAATAACAATAAGGGGGTTACACTAACAACAATAAGGGACTATACTAGTAATATAGGGACCTAACATGCTCCTCTCCTTCAAAAACATGTTGTCCTAAACGCTTGAGTATCTCCGAGTGCTTCTGTATAAAATTCTCATCCTCCCATGTAGAATCTTCAGTGGGTAAGTTCTTCCACTTGATGAGATACTCTGAAATTGATCGATTCCGTAGCTGTCGAGTTCTTGTTTCCGTGACCGCTTCAAGTTCCAATATGATTTTTCCTTCCTCATCAAGTTCTGGCAATATTGTTTGAACCGGAAGATTTTCACCTATAACCTTCTTTAAGCATGAAACATGGAAAACTGGATGCACTCGCGAAGAAGCAGGAAGCTCCAATTTGTATGCCATAGTACCAATATTTTGCAACACATTGTAAGGACCATAGTACTTTGGCAATAATTTATTATCCTTCTTAGGTTGCTTGAGGGACATTTGTTTGTATGGTTTTAGCAGTAAAAATACCCAGTCTCCTACATCAAAAATTCTCTCACTGTGATGTTGATCTGCCTATTGTTTCATTCGATTTTGTGCCAAATTTAGGTTATCCTTTAAGAGTTGGAGAACTTCTTGTTGATGCTCGATGTGATCTCCCACTACTTGAACCCTAGAATTTTCCTTAAAGAAGATGTGATGGACGGTGGATGATATCCATAAAGTTCCATAAATGGGGTCATTTTTTCTGCAGTATGGAAGGAAGTATTATACCACCATTCAGTGAGAGGTAACCACTTGACCCATTGTGCTTGCTTATCAGATACAAAACAACGAAGATATCCTTCCAAACATTTATTCACTATCTCAGTTTGACCATCAAATTGAGGATGATAAGATGAGCTATGAGCTAGTTGAGTACCCAAACAAGAAAAATAATTCTGTCCAAAAATTTCTTGTAAAAATGGGATCTATATCACTTACAATAATCTTCCGGTTTCCATGTAGCTTTTAAATTATTTCCATATATGCAGTAGCAACTGTAATTGCTTTAAATGGATGAGATAATGCACAAAAGTGTGCATACTTGGTACGTCTATCAACTACCACCATGATGACACTCTTTCCTTTGGACTTAGGTAAACCTGTGATAAAATCCATTGAAATCTCTTCCCAACGTTGACTTGGAATGGATAAAGGTTGTAGAAGACCTGGGGTCTTAATTGTCTCAACTTTATTTTGCTGGAAAACCAAACATTCCGCCACAAGATTTTTAATATAAGATTTAAGGCCATCCCAAAAAAATTATTTCTTCACCCTGTGGTAAGTTTTTAAAAATCTCGAGTGTCCTCCTAAAGGAGAAGTGTGCAATTCCAAAATAACATTTTGTTTTAGTTGGGAATTCTTGCAAATATATAAGCAATCTTTGTACCATAAGGAATCATTTGTCCAACTAAATGTATAATATGTATTAGGATCTTGTTGCAAATTTTGAATGTGTCTACACTTCTTCATCCTTCTTCCATTCATCCCTTTCTTCGGTTATCCAATATGGTTGGATAATAGAAATGACACAAAGCAATGCTTCCACCTCTTCATCCTTTTTTGAGAGTGCATCTGCAACAACATTTAGCTTCCATTTTTTGTAGATGATTTCAAAGTCATAACCCAACATCTTTGTGACCCATTTTTTTTGCTCCTCTGAAGATAGTCTTTGTTCCAAAAAGTGTTTAAGACTATCATGATCAGTTTTTACCTTGAAGTGTCTTCCCATTAGGTACGGTCGCCATTTCTTTAGTGCATGTAGTATTGCCAACATTTCATTCTCATAAATATCCTTTTGTAAATACTTTCCTTTGATTGGACGACTTTAAAAAGCAATGGGTCTTCCTTCTTGCATTAAAACAACGCCAATTCCATTTTCTGAGGCATCACATTTCACAATAAAGGTTTTTGTGAAGTTTGGCATAACTAATACTGGTGCTAGGAACATTTCTTCTTTAATATGTTCAAAGGCCTTAGTTGCTTCACGATTTTATGAAAATGCATCTTTGTTCAATAATAGAGGTGCTGTTATTCTCCCATAATTCTTAACAAACTTGCGATAATACCCCATTAAACTGAGAAATCCGCACAACTGCTTTATGGTTGTGGGGAATTTCCATTCCTTAATGGCTTAAATTTTGTTAGGCTCTACCTTAACACCCTTGTGAGATACAATAGGACCTAGATATTCCATCTCTTATACTCCAAAGAAACATTTGGATGTTTTTGCATATAATTGTTTCTCCTTCAATAGTTTGAGCACCCTATCAACATGTTGAACATGATCCTTCCAAGACTTGCTATAGATTAGTATATCATCAAAAAATACTAGCACAAATTTTATAAGGAAGGGTTTGAAAATGGAATTCATCAACCCTTGAAATGTATAAGGTGTATTGGTAAGGCCAAAAGGCATGACCAAAAATTCATAATGACCCTCATGAGTTTGAAATGATGTTTTCAGAATATCTTTAGTCTTCATTCTAATTTGATGATATCTTGAACGAAGATCCAAGTTGGTAAAATAAATTGCTCCATGTAATTCATCCAATAATTCATCAATCACATGAATGGGAAATTTATCTTTAATAGTGAGCTTATTGAGCTCCCCATAATCCGGAAACATGTGCCATGATCCATCCTTCTTGTGCACCAATACTACTGGAGCAGAGAAAGAGCTTTAATTAGGCTGACTTATACCAGCCTCTAACATTTCTGCAATCATACGTTCAATTTAACTCTTTTGGACATAAGGATATCTATAAGGTCTGATGTTTGGAAGAACACTTCCTGGAATCAAATGAATAGAATTATCATGATCGTGAATAGGTGGGAGTCCTTTGGGAGTTTAAAACACCTTGGAATGATTGTCCAATACTTTTTGGAGATCTGGAGAAATAGATGATTTTGATGTTGGAACTTCTAGTGAGCATAATTGTGCAATTATGCCTCATTGTTATTTATTCATAATATTTTTCATGACATTATAGCTTATTATATTTCTTGGCTTCCCTGCAATACCCTGTAGTTTGATTTCCTTTCCTTCCGAAAAATATTTGAAGAAAATTTCTTGAAAATTAAAAGCTACCGTCCCCAAAGATTGTAACCTTTGTACTCCTAGTACAATATCAACACCTCCCATTGGGATGGAAAGCATTGGACTATTCAATACATATTCCCCCATGGATAGCTTGATATTATGACATTTTCCAGAGCAATTTATAGTTCCTCCATTTGAAACCATCACTTGACATTCTGGTGCTGGGTATAGGAAACAATTCAATTCCTTGGATACCTTAAAGTGTATAAAAATATGAGCACTACCCAAATTAATCAACACTATTACATTTTTCTTCTTGATATGTCCTTCTATCTTGAGAGTTTGAGGAGTGGTAATTCCTGCCAGTGCATTACATGATATGGTCGAACTCATTTATTCTTCTTCTAGGGTTGGTTCCTAGTGTATATCCTCTTCTTTTGAAGTTTCTTATTCATTTTCTTCCTCCTCTTCACAATCTTTGTAAAATAATTTATTCTCAATACACTTATGACCTTTAGTGTATTTTCTATCAAAACTGTAGCAAAGCCCTTTTTCTCTTTTTTCTTCCAATTGTTGTGGTGTCAACCTTGTAGGTTGTGGAAGTCTAGGAGTAGAAACACTTCCATCGTTATAGATGTGAGTGGTAGGCTTCCTTTTCGCCATAATTTTACATTAAATTTTTCTTGCCAACTTGAATGCTTTCTCCAATGAATCAGGTTCCCAAACGCGAACTTCATATTGGATGTTATCCTTTAAAGTCCCTATGAAGGCATCAATCCCGTGTTCCTCTGGAATATCAGTTACCCTTATATTTAATGTTTGGAAGTCCTGAATGTGCTCCACCACTGAAACCTTTTGTTTGAGATTTATCAATTGGCTAAAGAAGGTGTTTCTCTTTGTATCCTCATAATGTGCTATCATTTCCTTTGTAAAAATTGACCAAGTGACAATTTTTTTATGGGATTAAATCCATAGATACCATACAAATGTATTTTGTTCTAAATGCAAAGTTGCAATGCATACCTTTTATGTGTTTTGCACATTACTAAGATCAAAATATTGCTCCATATGTAGTATCAAAGTTATGAGAACCTTGCCATAAAACTTCCTCATATCCATATTTGGAATATGGTTGTTCTTCAATCCAACATTAGAGTTTATGAAATAACGATTAACATTTATTTTTTTCTCATCATGAGTTTCCTCTACTATATTTTTGCCATTAGGAATCATTTCTTGTATCAACTTTGAAAAACCTTCCTTCAAACCTTCCATTTTATCTTCCATACCATTCTTCAAACCATCCATCTTAGCTTCCATGCTTTTCTTCAAAACATCCATTTCATTTTTTGTTGCTTTTTGCGAGAGCGAAATTTGGTGCACTTGCTCTTGTAATTTTGATATGTCATGTTGCATTTCTTCATCTTCATGAGCCATAGTAGAGCCTTTTGAAGGCTTAATGGGTGTTGAATTATTTTTAAGGGGAATTTTAGAACCCAATACTGATATCTATTCTATAATATTCCCTTGGAATCAATTCAAATTGATTCTTCAAACAAGACTTATTCAATTCAGAAAAAAATACACAGGTCCTTTTTCTTTCTTTTGAGGAGCTCGATATTGAAATTGAATTATCTATGTGATTTTTGATATTAAATATCTGAAATTAGGCCCTATAGTAGCAATCTGAATATTCTTTCGAATGCCACAGGTCTGACCTGATTTGTATTCTTCAAGGCAAAGCTATACCCAATCTCCCATAATGACCTAATTATGGACTGGTTCAGTAGAGAAAAATTGTGCCACATGCCACGTGTCATTGTTTCCTCCTTCGGCTCTGACATTGATACATAAAAAAATACAGTTGGTGTAATTGCAGCCACTTTTTACAAAATTCCAATCCGACGCTCAGAGAGAGAGTTATGATGATTTTCCCACGATCACCTCTTTGAGATGAAATTCGAGAGCCTGAAAAAATCCTAACTTCCACAGATCATATCTCCGAAAATGTTGCGAACCAAGATCTAAAATTTGTACAGGAATTTCCAAAGGATTTCTACTTCGTTTTGTAAAAATTTCATATTCTTAACCTTTGTAGAAAAAAATTTATAGCACAAATTCCACAATGACATGTTTTAGGTGAAATTTGGGAGCCTAAAAAAACCCTAACTTCCACAGATAATATCTCCAAAAATATTGCGAACCAAGATCTGAAATTTTTACATGGAGTTCCTAAGGATTTCAGCTTCACTCTATAAATATTTTAGCTTCTGAACCTTCGTAGAAAAAAGTTATAGCGAAAATTCCGTGATGACCTATTTGGAGTAGGGAAACCCTAGAATCCAAAGCTTCGATACCAAATGTTATGAAACCAACTCCAAAAATAGAAGAAAAGAGAGATCAACGCCTTAGAATTAGGCCACTTCGAGGGGGAAACCTCCAATACATTACATAAATGAAAAATTAATGGATGATACAAATGTGTAATATTCCTAAATTAACATGCAACTAATAGGAATATTAATTTTTCTTTTAAAATCTAGTTAGATGAATAAATGGGCAAGGAGGCTCATAAGTTGCTTAAGTAGGAATAAAATCCCTCATAATGTGAAAAGGGATCATGTAATAACCAGATCAAGCATCCACATGTGTGAACAGGGTCTAAAATGTGTGGAAAAAGTCAATTTTTACCAAGTCAACAACATTATTATATGAGGAGTGGATCCTAAATAAAGACAGCTCAGTGTGAATGAAGATCAATCTAGCTAGTCAAAATGAAGACACCTTGAGTGTGAAAGGAGACAAGGCATGAAGATCTAGTCAAGGTTGCTCTATCAATATTGATCCAGTCAAGATTGAATAAATCAAACAACATTGTAAATAGATGAGCAAGACTAATGGAGACAACATAATTTTGGAGGAGGAGCCTTTGCATGGAAGCAACCTCATAATTGGGTGGGACCCTTGGTGAGGAAGCTCATCAAATATATAATGGAGGGATGGAAGAAATATGAGGCATGAATGAAGATTATATTTTTTATGTGGTCTGTTTATACTTTCTGCGTCCTTTGGTTGTTTAGCTAAGTTTGCTGCACTGTTTAGTGCAAGGGTTTTCTCATGCAGGAATTCCCCACTCTTGCTTGGAGATCTTGTTTAAGAAATATGAGGAGAGCATCCTGTGCTATATTTTCCACTATCTGGTGTTATTCCAAGAATTCACCTTCAACAAAAACACAGTCCCTTGGAGAAACTGCGTTATTTATTAAGGTATTGCAGTGGAGGGGTTCAATCCCTTGTTTTATGAGCTAGTTTCCCAGGAGGAGGATCAACCTCTTCCCCGAAAAGCTAGTAGGAGAGTCTACTACCATTTATTTGCATGATTAGCCATATTAATGTAGTGCTTCAGCCATACAGTGAGATTCAGCCATAGATATATAGCAGAAAATTTCATGTATATCAATTCTGTCAAGAAACCCTTCCCGGGTCATCTTGGATCTATGTAAAAGAGACTAGATCTCTGTTTTTGAGCTTATTTGATTAATAAATGAGTAGATCTGTTTTGTATCTATATTTCTAAGTATAACCCTCAAATAACCACGCTGTCTTTTTCTGCAGTAATTTTTGTTTGCAACAGTCTTGGGGTTTCAGTGATTTTGAGTATGGGAGGCTCATTTAACTAGGCTATAATGATTTGTTTCTAATTTCCTTTCAGATATGGTTGTAATAATGTTATATCTAATGGATCCATGGGATGCATTTTTCTGTTAGTACTTATATTTCTAAAAAATGCATTTTTCATGCATGTATTGCTGAGTTTTCCCATTTGGGATATTACGGTGGTATCAGAGCCCTAATGTTGGCTCAGCCCATGTTCTTCAATCATTATGGAGTTTTCTCATGGGAAAGAGAAGATCAGCAAGATAGATCAAAGCAAACCCTTATTTTCTGGAGGAAAGAGGTTCTCAAAACTTCTCTTTCAAACTCTGCAGGGTATAAGAAAAGACATCAAAGAAATGAGGAGGGAAAAACATGGAGATCCCTCAACAAGATCTGCAAGATCTATACATGAGGAAAGATCTAATTCCTCATCTTATGGGTGTGACCATTCAGCCACATCATCAGATTTACAACGCTCTATCAACCACTTTTTCATGACAAAGAAGAAGAAGAAAGGAGATGTGCCAAAGAAGGAGACTCTTGGTGATTATTTGCAAGAGTATGAAGCTCAATCTAAGGGGTTCAAAGATCACTTGAACTTCCAAGGGTTTTGCAAGATCAGGGAAGAAAGAAGCACAAGGAGCAAGCAACATGGTGTGGGTAGATTCTTTCTATCTACTTTTGATGGACCACCTAAATGTCCAGCTAGGGCTTGGGTGAAGGAGCTAGACACCTATGTGCAACAACATCAATTTTTCAGAAAAGGAAGCCATCAAAGTATCAGCGCTGCATCTTGAGGGTAAGACTTATGCTTGGTGGTTGTTTGAATCTTTTTCCTTAAGGAATGAAAATACATCTACTTATGCAAAGTTAATTAGAAGAATAGTGGAAAGTTTTGATGAAAAATATTATGAAACACCTTCTATGGAGTTTATCAAACCCAATCAAAAAAAACTTTTGCATGGATTGGAAGGAACCATAAACTCAAATCCATTTCAGAAACCCACTGAAGGGGAAGGAAACTTGTATGATACCCTGCCAAAGGCAAATTCCCCATTGCATGAAGAGATTTCTTCTCAAGAGGAAGACATGGGGATTCCTCTTTCAAAAGAAGACCAAGATCTAAGGTCTCTTATTGATGATGACAAATTTTCAACTATTGAAGAGGAGGAAGAGAAGGCTGGAGATAACAACACAATCATGAAAAGAGCACATATAGTACCTCATGAATAGGAAGATGGAGCACTTGCTCCAAGGAGAGAAGCTCTTGCACTCTTGCAAGGAGTTCCAAAGAATCTCACATATGGAGATCATGGCACAATCCATGTGCAACATGTGCCATCATTATCAAATGGTGAGATCTTGAAGATAGATGAAGATAAATGGGAGGGCAAGCATCACATGATGAGGAAAATACACCTCTCTTTATTTCATAAGGTTGATACACAAAGAAGGCAAGAGGATCTATGCAAGGAAGGAAAGGAAAAATCTGTCCACACACATACACATCTTGCTCTATGCCTTGATGTCTCTTTGCATGGAGGCATTCCACCTAGGAGACCACCTGATTGGAGGAAGACTAAAGTGTTCTCTCAACTATGTGTAGTAGTGACATATTTGGCTAAGGAAGAAGCCTTGAAGGGAGCTACCACAACGCTGAGAACTATTGATGTATTCCAAGGAGAGCTGAGAAATTTTTGAAATTGACTTTGCTATCTTCCACTCATCTATTTGTGCTAGAAAAGAAGAATTCATAAATCTGTGTTGACATGATCATGGTATCAAAAGGCCACTCCATAGCCTTGGAGCAGCAAAAGATACTTCTATACATAATGAATATTTCTGAATATGACAAGAGGGTACTACCACTCTTCTATGCATGGGAAAAACTATGGAAGTTTTGGAAAGAAACCTTTCAAAAGAAGGTTAAATTCCATTAACTTCAATCTTGTCTTGAGCAAGATCAACTGCAAGATAGGTAGCAAAGGAAAGTTGAAAGTACTCCAACATGTGACTTTGGCATCAAGCATGTCAAAGAGGAGACCCATGTCATGACAAGGGCTGCATTTCATATTTCTTGTCAATGTTGGGGAGCCTAGATCCTTATTGGGAGTCCCAACTCTTGATGGAATATTCCAAGGACCTCTTCACATGTAAGGTTCTTGATGAGAAAGTGATGGATGGCAAGTATAAAGTAGTTGATGGAGTCATTTGTTTTCATGATCATATATACTTAACTAAAAACTCCAAGCTCAAGGATAAACTACTTAAGGTAACCTATGAGATCTTGCTTTCTAAACCCTTTGGATTTATTAAAGCATACCGTACCATCTTGGAAGGATTCATGTGGGAAGATTTCAAAGAGGAGATGCACTCTCATATGAGGAAGTGCATAGATCATTTGCTGGTTGAGGAGGAACATAGCTCTTGGGAAGAGTTATCATTGTCACCTCCTTATTCATTGAGTGTAATAAGGAGCTCATCCATGAATTACCTCACTGATTTTAATCAAGTATACAGTGAAACTTGTATTTATAAACATCATAATGTATCTACTATATGCTTGTATTCTCTTAACACTCATGTGTAGGGCTTTGCTCCAAGAAGGGGCACTTTTTATGGGCTTCATAGGCCACTTTGGGCCATGAACAATGGTGATGTGAATCATTCCTTGGAAGATCTTGGAGAGATGATGTACTTTTCATGGTGCGATTCATTAACAAAAACCATCATGCACCTTCTCCAAGCATGCAAGAAGGATGGGGCAACAAACAAGTGTTGGGAAAAACACTTGTCAAATCATATTCTATGGCAGTTGGGAGTAAAACTGTGCTGGTTGCACATGAGGGACCATTGTCCTTCTTCTTTACTATATATGAAAACTAGCATGACTCTAATTATGATTCCATATGCTGACAATATTCTTATCATTGTTGAGGACATGGTTGGAGGAGAGACACATTGGTTGGATGTGTCCTTGGGGAAAGAAATTTCCCACACTTTTTGCACTACATGTTTCAAGGGGAGCATGGGAAAAGATATGGCTACCATAGTAGATCACTTGTTTCTTTATGAGGTAGGCCATATGATTGTTTGGAGCACTTGGGACATACCTCTCATGAGCAATTGAGAGGAGCTTTTCTATGAATTACCAAGCTAGGAGGTGATTCATTTCATTTGGATGATAGCATGGAGATGGGAGTCCTTCATGGATGATGAAATTCCCCATGATTGTCATCACTTCTATCTTGAGGAGGCCATTGATCAGCAAGAATGTTTCCATATAGACCTTCCATTCTTTCATGACGAGAGCCATTTGGGTTATGCACCAACGACCAACTTGCACACTTGGAAGGGACCATTGGGAGACAGAATTGTTGCAGAATATATGAAGCAATGGTGGAGACTATTGGACATGAAGGCCAAAAGAGGAGGAGGGAAGATTTTGCAGCACCCTTGCAGTTTCTTGAGGACAAGCAACATTTGGGAGGGGAAGACTGTAATATTCCTAAATTAGCATGTAGCTAATAAGAATATTAATTTTTCTTTTAAAATCTAGTTAGATGAATAAATGGGCAAGGAGGCTCATAAGTTGCTTAAGTAGGAATAAAATCCCTCATAATGTGAAAAGGGATCATGTAATAACCATATCAAGTATCCACATGTGTGAATAGGGTCTAAAATGTGTGGAAAAATTCAATTTTGACCAAGTCAACAGAATTATTATATGAGGAGTGGATCCTAAATAAAGATAGCTCAGTGTGAATGAAGATCAATCTAGCTAGTCAAAATGAGGACACCTTGAGTGTGAAAGGAGACAAGGCATGAAGATCTAGTAAAGGTTGATCCAGTCAAGATTGACTAAATCAAACAACGTTGTAAATAGATGAGCAATACTAATGGAGACAACGTAATTTTGGAGGAGGAGCATTTTCATGGAAGCAACCTCATAATTGGGTGGGACCCTTGTGAGGAAGCTCATCAACTATATAATGGAGGGATGGCAGCCATATAAGGCATGATTGAAGATAATATTTTTTATGTGGTTTGTTTATACTTTCTGCATTTTTTGGCTGTTTAGCTAATTTTGATGCACTGTTTAGTGCAAGGGTTTTCTCATGCGGGAATTTCCCACTCTTGCTTGGAGATCTTGTTTAAGAAATATGAGGAGAGCATCCTATGCTATATTTTACACTATATGGTGTTAGGAAAAGAAGTCACCTTTGGAAACAATGCAGCCCCTTGGAGAAACTGTGTTATTTCTTAAGGTATTGCAGTGGAGGGGTTCAATCCCTTGTTTTATGAGCTAGTTTCCCAGGAGGAGGATCAACATTTTCCCTGGAAAGCTAGTAGGAGAGTCTAATACCATTTATTTGCATGATCAGCCATATTTATGCAATGCTTCAGCCATACAGAGAGATTCAGCCATAGATCTGCAGCAAAAAATTTCATGTATATCAATTATGTCAAGAAACCCTTCCTGGGTCATCTTGGATCTATGTAAAAGAGACTAGATCTCTGTTTTTGAGCTTATTATTAATACATGAGAAGATCTATTTTTTCTCTATATTTTTGAGTATAACCATCTAATAACTATGCTATCTCTTTCTGCGGTAATTTCTGTTTGCAGCAGTCTTGGGGTTTCAGTGATTTTGAGCTGTTTTGAGCATGGGAGGCCTATTTAACTAGGCTATAATGATTTGTTTCTAATTTCCTTTCAGATATGGTTGTAAGAATGTAAGATCTAATGGATCCGTGGGCTGAATTTTTCTGTTAATATTTATATTTCTGAAAAATGCATTTTTCATGCATGTATTGCTAAGTTTTCCCATTTGTGATATTACAAAATGAAAAAACCTCCTTTATATATATAGGAGTCCATGGGGCCACAATGTAATCCTAGAAGACCTAAAAATAATAATGTAAAGGCACAATAATAACAATATAGGGGTTACAGGGGTACAACAATAACAATAAGGGGGTTACACTAACAACAATAAGATATTATACTAGTAATATAGGGACCTAACAAAGTTGTTCCTGTATCGGTCACCCCATAATATATTGTAGACATTGAGTCTTCCATATCACACAGTCAACCTCCTGAAATATAATTTGGGCCTGACGGCGAAATCCTTCCATCTGTTTAATTTTGATTGAAGAAATACTGCAAGATGAAACACATTTATCTCCAACTCATTTTTGGAGGGAGATTTACATGTACGAGTATTTTCCTCAATCACCCTCCTCAGCTTTAGTTGATCCTGCGTCTATTCGAGTTCCTGTAGATCCAATAGGGTATACATTTGGTCAAGTAACAATGCCTAAACCAACATCTTCGGTTGGACCATCAGATCCAATAGTGACAACACCTACTCTTGCTACCCCGTCGATGTTTACAACTTCACTAGAGTCACATTTATATGGTGGTCCTTTGGTCCCATCAGGTTACCAATCTCTATCTAGAACCTTTTCTGGTGCATATTCAAACCCATGGAATTCACCAATGTCATCATCTGGTATTCTAACTGGTAAAACTATAGTGAGTAATGAATGGCTTGATCCTTTATATCCATCATCAGGGAAATATTAAGCTGGTCCATCTGGGTATATTCCATCTAGTACAATCTTGATTGGACTCCCTGAATTTGGAGAACAATGTTTTCCATCTTATTATACTCATGTTGGGGGTCAACCTATGGTCACCCACTTCGAAAATACTCCGTCGTTATTTGGTCATCCTAATGTCGAAATGAATGTTTGCCAATGGAAACCCACTTTTCCTATTCAACCACAAATGGTCGTACAATCGTATCAACTGGTTCAACCTGTTGCACCCACATCAACTCCACTTGTTAATACATCTTCACCCCTGTTACAGGCTCAAACTATTGTTCCTCAACCGTCTCAGGTAGATCCTTTAACCCAATACTATCAAGTCTTGGGCCCTCAGACTCCAACTCCTTCGTGGTGACTCCAACAACCACCTGTACCTAGAATCATTTATTCACAAGTTGGATTACCATATTATAGGATATCTGTAGGTTTTAACCCTGAGCAAAAATTATCTACACACGAATCTTATAACAGAAAATAAACAATAGCGAGAGCATAAAACATAAAACAGATAAACACAGATATTTTCCCCTGGATCCCAAATCGGGACGACCAGCTTGATTTTTCATTATATTCCTTTTAATGTTACAACACATATATATACATGCCGAAGCATACATAAACCCCAATCCATTAACCCTGGATTAGAACATAACTGTAGTTCCCTTGACCGGATCTACAAAATACTAGGGGTCGAAAACCATTGTACCCCAAAACCATGTGCAAACTCATGCACAAAACATGGGTGGGTCTGCCTATGAGTGGGTCTGCACACCAAAACAATTTTCGCCAGGGCGCTGCCCCGAACCCCAACAATGGGGGCTACCTCCCCCCTTGTGACCCCCCTGCTGTGCCCAGCGCAACATACAACGCGTGGGGCTAATCGTGGAAAGAATATAACATATACCCAACATTCTCCCACTAGTTGTTTTCTTTCCACAGGGGGCCACAGGAGAGCTTAGTCATTGCGCCAATTCTTCAACACCCATTGTTTCTCTACACCAAGAGAACTTCTGAGTGCTCACAGACTTTGTCAATGCATCTGCAACATTCTTCAAAGTGTCCACCTTTACCAGCAACACCCTTTTAGCCTCAACCATATCTATAACAAAGTGATATTGAACATCAATGTGCTTTTTCTTTGAATGATAAGCAGGGTTCTTAGCCAAGAAAATTGCACTTTGGCTATCACAGTCTATCCTTATAGCTTGATGTACCAACCCCATACTTGAACACAATCTCTGCAACCAAACTGCTTCCTTGCTTGCATGAGTGGCTGCTATGTATTCTGCCTCTGTAGTTGAAAGAGCCACTACAGACTGCCTTTTACTCATCCAACTGACTGCGCCTCCAAATAGGCTAAACACATACCCACTTGTAGATCTTCTTTGGTCTAGATCTCCGGCCCAGTCTGCATCAACAAAACCACGAATGTCCAACATTCTTTCCAATCCTGGTCTTCCCTGGTAGCACAAGCCATAAACACTAGTGCCACGTAAATATCTGAAAACCCGCTTCACTGCTGTCCAATGCTCCTTCCCTGGGTTTGACATAAACCTGCTCAATACTCCCACTGCATGTGCAATGTCTGGTCTAGTACAGACCATTGCATACATCAGGCTACCCATTGCACTTGCATATGGAACACGGGACATATCCTCCTCTTCCTCTTGTGTCTTGGGACACCTGCTTCGACGTATAAATTTACACCTGTCAGAATAGGAATATTCACCAAATACTTACTATATGACTATCCTGCATATTGAACCTCTGCAATATAGTCTCGACATACTTCCTCTGGTTTAACCAAAGCTTCATGTTTGCCTGATCTCTCTTAATTTCCATGCCCAAAATATAGTTTGCAGCACCAAGATCCTTCATGTAAAATTTGGAGAACAATTGGGTCTTCAAATCTTGGATAATTTCTTTGTCATTTCCAATCAACAACATATCATCCACATACAAGACCAAATAAATAACACGGTCACCAATTAATTTAAAATAAAAACAATGATCCTCCTTGCTTCTGGTGAAGCCAAGTCCCCGTATATAGGTATCAAATTTCTGATACCACATCCTTGGTAACTGTTTTAACCCATACAGAGACTTCTTCAACCTGCATACCAGTTCTTTCTTACCCTTCACCATAAAACCTTCAGGTTGCTTCATGTAGATCTCCTCTTCTATATCTCCATGAAGAAATTTTGTCTTCACATCCATCTTTTCTATCTCAAAATCAAATGCAGCAGCAACAGATAAAAGTAATCTAATAGAAGTGACTTTGGCAACAGGAGAAAAAATATCACCAAAATCAATTCCCGGCACCTGGGAATAACCTTTCGCTACCAACCGAGCTTTGTATTTCTCCACCTTGCCTTCTACATTCTTCTTCTTCTTAAACACCCATTTGCTCCCAATGGGCTTCCTTCCAGCCGGCAACTCCACCAGATCCCATGCATTGTTTTTGTGCAAGGATGCCATTTCATCAACCATGGCCTCCTTCCAGAGTTTTCCATCCTCTGAATCTACTGCCTCCCTGATAGTTCTGGGTTCATCATCAGTTATAGTTAAGGCAAAACCTGAAGAGAAAGCAGATGGACTATACCTTTCTGGTTGCCTTCTTTCCCGAACTGATCTTCTCAAAGCCGGAGTTTGTGGCTCTTCATCTTCTGAGTCTTCTTCTGTTGTAGAGTCTGATTCATCCTCCTTTAGCTCAAACTCTATCTTCTCAGGTTCCTTTGGTAGGACTTCATGTTTAACAACATCTTTCACTTCTCTAAACACCACATCTCGACTGTACACAACCTTCCTTTTTTCTGGGTTCCAAAGCTTGTAACCCTTTAAACCATCCTTATACCCAATAAAGATGCACCTTTCAGATTTATTATCCAACTTGGTCCTTTTCTCCTTTGGAACATGTACATATGCATCACATCCAAATACCCTTAGATGTGAAAGAGAGGGTTTCTTACCAGTCCATACCTCATGTGGAGTCTTATCCTCCAACACCGATGAAGGTGATCTGTTAACTAAGTAACATGCAGTCTCCATTACCTCTGCCCAGAATTCTTGTCCTAACCCGGTACCACTGAGCATGCTTCTTGCCTTTTCCATCAGTGTTCTATTCATTCTTTCTGCAACTCCATTTTGCCGAGGTGTGTATGGAGTAGTCTTCTGCCGTGCTATACCACACTTCTTACAGAACTCTTCAAATTCCTTCTTGCAGAACTCCCCACCATTATCTGTCCTCAGCGCCTTTATCTTCTTCTCTGTCTGGTTTTCCACCAGAGCCTTAAATTCTTTAAATCTATCAAAAGCTTCAGATTTCTTCCTCAAGAAATATATCCATGTATTCCTTGAGAAGTCATCTATGAATGAAACATAGTACACAGAATTTCCCAGTGATGGAACTGACACAGGTCCAAACACATCACTGTGCACAAGTTCTAATATCTTGTTCGCCCTCTTAGCACCAGAAGGAAAACTCACCCGATTCTACTTCCCATATACAAAATGTTCACAGAAATCAAAATCTAGAGAGAAATTAGACATACCTTCTACCATACCATTTCTATGCAGTATCCGAAGGCCCTTCTCTCCAATATGTCCAAGCCTTTGATGCCATAGCATGGTCTTTTCTCCAGAGACAGCTAGGCTTTCTGCTCCACTTTTAGGAACCACATAACTGTTACACCCATCAATAACAGTGCTACCTTGTAGCTTGTACAGAGTTCCAATCCGAACTCCCCGCATTAATACCAGTGCTCCCCGAACCATCTTGCAGGCATCTTTCTCGAACACTGTTTTTACACCTGCATCATCCATCTTGCTTACAGAAATCAGATTTCCGGCCAATGCAGGAATATGCAGAACACCAGGAAGTGTTCTAATCCTTCCACCTTGCAGCTTCAGCTTGACCTTTCCACGTCCGATGATTTTGGCCTTCCTATCATCCCCTAGGAAGACATCACCATCATATTTCTCATACTCGCAGAACCACTCCCTATGGGGAGTGAAGTGAAAGGATGCACCTGAGTCAATCAACCATGACTCATGATCTACATGTGTATTTGAAGAAGAAGCCAAACACACATCCCCACCTTCATCCGAGGTGGTTTTTGCCTCTGCAGAAGGAGCATCATCAGATCCCTTTCCTTTCTCAGAATCTTTAGATCTGCACTCCCTTTTGTAGTGCCCTTCCTTTTCGCATTTCTAGAATACCTTTACAAACTTTCCAAGATATTTAGATCTTCTTCTAGATTTGGATCTCCCACTCGAAACCTTATTCTTGTTTCTGTTTTGGGACCTTCCTCATACAGATAAGGCATCTCCATTCTAGCCCTCCATATTTCTCTGTCTCATTTCCTCCGACAACAAGGCTGAGACAATGTCATCAAAATTCAAGGTAGTTGTATTGCTACCTATTGCAATAATGAGACTGTCCCACGAGTCTGGTAGAGAACAAAACAAACTGATGCACTTATCTTCATCTGAGATTTTAATATCAACATATGACAGCTGACTTACCACAGTATTGAAGGCATTCAGATGCTCTGTCACCGAGTCTCCATCCTTCATCCTCAAGTTATACAGCTTTTTCCGCAGGAACAACTTATTCACCAGAGACTTAGATTGGTACAAAGTCCCAAGTTTTTCCCACAAGGTCTTCGTCGTAGCTTCCCCAGATACATTCAACAATACTGAATCTGAGACACACAACCGTATTGTGTTCTTAGCCTTCCGATCCAGTTTCTTCCAGTCTTCATCTGACATTGCCGTTGGTTTAGTACCTGGATCTACCGCGATCCACTGATCTTTATCCACCAGCAGATCCTCCATCTTGAGCTTCCACAACTCAAAATTCTGACCATTAAATTTCTCGATCTCTATCTTTCCACCGCTCACCATATTCTTTCTTGCAGAATTGATTCGCCGAGATCTCCCCTTGAACGGGGGTCTACCGGGCACGGCAAAAAACCCTCGGCAGCCAAAGCGTCCCCTTGAAGCAGAAACAACTCTGATACCAAATGTAGGTTTTAGCCACGAACAGAAATTATCTACACATGAATCTTATAACAAAAAATAAACAATAGCGAGAGCATAAAACATAAAACAGATAAACACAAAGATTTTCCCCTGGATCCCAAATCGGGACGACCAACTTGATTTTTCATTATATTCATTTTAGTGTTATAACACATATATATACATGCTGAAGCATACAGTAACCCCAATCCATTAACCCTGGATTAGAACATAACCGTAGTTCCCTTGACCGGATCTACAAAATACCAGGGGCCGAAAACCATCATACCCCAAAACCATGTGCAAACTCATGCACAAAACATGGGTGGGTCCGCCTATGAGTGGGTCCGCACACCAAAACAATTTTCGCCGGGGCACTGCCCTGGACCCCAACAGTGGGGGATGCCTCCCCCCTTGTGACCCCCCTGCTGCGCCTGGCGCAACGTACAACGCGTGGGGCTAGTCGTGGAAAGAATATAACACATACCCAACAATATCGCAGCCACAAGCAGGTTATACCTATCAACAACCAAATCCAAGCTATCCTAGTTTGGGTTATAATATTGGTTGGCAGACCCCTTGGCAGCCACAAACGCAAATGCCACAACCTTCATTTCAACAAGTAGCGTACCCATGTTTTGGTCAATAGAATCCTCAAGCGTTTGCTTATCAAAACAACCCCTATTTGGGTTACTAGAAACATATTCCTTATGATGGTACTCAAAGGCTTGTTACCCAAGCAATTCCATCATACCTTGGCTATGCTCAACCCGAACTTAATCGACAGCTGCCCTTTGTTGCAACTTTAGAGTTACCAGATTTAAATCGACTCACCAATGATCCAATCAATTATGCTCCTTGGTGGCTGGTGACACCTCATAAATTACCCTCAGATATTCCTAAGTTCAATGAAAACCCTAGGGAGGACCCGTTGACTCATGTTATGACTTATCATTTGTGGTGTTCATCTGACTCCCTAAATGATGACTTTGTTTGATTGTGTATTTTCCAACACATGCTCACAGGTCTGACTGCGAAATGGTACATTGAGTTACCAAGAGCTTCTTTTGATAATTTCACTACCCTAGCTACTTTATTTTTGACCCACTTCTAGTTACCAATATATTATGAAACTGGAACAGAACTCTTGACTAATTTTAAAAAGACTAATGCTACTCACATTTCTAATCATATTCATGAGTGGCGTCATCGTCGTAGAATGGTTAAGACATTTGTTCCTGATTAGCTCCTTGCTGAGTGGTTCATTAAGTCCTAGTTACCATATATAATTGAGGATGTGGCTAAGCATGGCATCGTCACTGAAGAGCAGGTAATTTCTCATGCCCAATATTTAGACTTGATTTATACTCAGTCTGGCACACTCTACGAGAAAATTCCCAACACACTGTGATCTAATTTTACTGTTCCCCCTTCATCTAAGGACTCTCATGCCGGAGATGGTATGATAGGTACTGAAAGCACACATCACACTACTACATCTGATCCTACTCCTTTCGAAATCCATGTCATGTCATCTGACAAGGGAAAAAGTGACAAGCAACTTGGAGGTAAGAAAAAAGGGAAATCAAAGAAAAAGAAAACTTCTACCCTGCAGGATAAATCATCTGATCAATCGTCTAGAGTTAGGAAACCTCGTTACCCTTGAATTATCTGTAATGAGGAAAAATTTGTTAGAGACTGTCCTAACCACGTTGAAGTCTCAAAAATGGTTAAGAACTTGCATGCGTCAGCTGTGTTGACAGATCCATTTTTGAATCCGCACACAAATTTGGTTGCCACGGATCCAGTTTCTAGTTCCCAAGTGCTTATGCTGTTTATCACAAAGCCATCGACTGATGTTTTGATATAAATGCGTAATAAATATTATAGTATTCAGGCTACTGAACAACCTACTACCTCGACCATGAATCCGTCTACGGAATCAATACCACTACATGCTATTCTTGAATTTACAAAAAAGCCACCAAAGAGAGTCGTTCATAAATCGACATTTAATCCTTGAGCTCGAACTGGTAAAAATTATAATATAGCTAAAGATTTGGCCCAATCCCCTTTACGCTGATGACACTACAAAATATGCCTCAATCCACATAAATGTGTGTTTTGTGTTGGTTTTGGTCATTTGCTTGGATTTGTCATCTCCAAAGAAGGAATTCAAATAGACCCCCTGAAGGTCTAGGCCATTCTTGATTTTCCTGCGCCTCATATTTGTTTCAGTTATAGAAACTTCAAGGAAAGGCTAATTTCCTAAGGAGGTTCATACCCAACTACGACTAAATGGATAAATGATTTACTCGACTCTTGAAAAAGGGGATTCCCTTCCATTGGGACTGTTGTACCTTAAGAAACAATCCCTTGGCTGTGGTAAGGAATCAATGCTTAAGACACACACACACACACACACACACAGATATATATATATATATATATATATATATATATATATATATGTCACAAAATATTATATCAACTAGTCTTCGCTTTATCACCTTCAGAAATTAATTATTTAAACCCTCAAGAATCTGATACAATGAATGCCTCGCAATGCCATTATCTACTGATATTAATTGGAGTGATAAGAAGAATGTGAAGGAAGATCAAACTAATATGGTGGTAAACATGATCTATCACTTTAAACTTCAGAAGAATTTTATAAAAGAAGAGTTAAAATGAAGGAGCACCCATTAAGGATATTTAACTCTTATTCACATATGTAAAAAGAGACCTGCAACTACATTACTTAATTTTATCATAGAAGGAAAAACACAGAATGGAAATTGGAAAACATATCAATAACAACAGATGCAAGAATATCGATCTTCATTCATTAATCATCAGAAAATTGAGTACAAAATTTGCAGTAGTCCAAAGGTCCAAAACTCAGAACCCTTTCCTTTCTTCTCTTTCTCTTTAAATACAATGTAAAGTTGTTTGTAACTTCTGAAACTACTCTTAATTGTTCAAACTACTTGAAACTGCTTAAACTACTTATTGCATATCATCAAAATGTCTTATTACAATTGAAATATCTTAATAAAGGTAAAATAAAACTAAAAATCTAATCTATTTGCTGAATATGAATTTTCTCCATTGCTGCTACATTTCCCTGATTATCTGGCTTGTCCTTTTTAGAAGATGAGGGATCAATTAGTAGAACAACCATCCAAGCTCTGCATTTCTTCCACACTTAAATATATATCTTAGGTGAGGTGATCAACTTGTGGTACTCCAACCTAAAGGTAGTGATCCTGTTTAATGTTGGTCACTCTATAAATAAGGTCTTCACCAACCATAATAACTGAAAATGCCTCTGAAGAAAGTTAATAACTGTTTCTCCTTTCAGGATCTGAGTCGTCTCATGAGTGTTTTACACCTTAATTTTTGCCAATACCAATAATGGTTCATAGGAATCCTATGATAGAAGACTACCTTTAAGGTCCCAGCATGATGGAAATCCTGCTTTGGCTCTTTTTTCATATAGATTATCAAATATTTTCACTGCTTCTTTAATTTTTGTCAACTTCTTTTCAGTGGTCTTCCTTCAAGTATTTTTAACAATAAACTTGTTAATCTCTACATCATATAGGATTTTGTCTTTAATATCAATTTCCTCTAACTCATAATCAGTCTTATAATTAAAGAAATCAATAAACTTCTTAGCCCATATGGCTCTATTAATGGTCTTCTGCTTATCTTCCATAACTTTCTCCTCAAAATCTATGACAATAATTTTCTCTTCTGATATAATAGTCAAACATTCCCAGGCTTCTTTCATTTCTCCAATAATTTCATTCCATATGATATCTTTAGCCTGTATCAAAGTTATATTTCCCTTAAATTTCTCTTTCAGACTCTTGATTTCAGCATTAGATGTTTGACAATCTGCCCTACACTTATCAATTTTTCCATCCTTGGCCTGCATTATTTTTGTTACTGTCTCTAGATCACTTTGTGCCTTTTTGAGATCTTTCTCTTCCATTTTCAGTTCAGTGTTTAATTGAGATAACTGTGCTATTGGATCATCATTTCCAGATGAAAGAATGATGGTACAGGAATGGGAATCAATCTGGCTTTGCAATGTCAGAACATTTTCCTTCAACTTTAAAATTTCTTCTTCTTTCTGTAAGAGATGCTAAAGAAGGCTTTCTTTTACACTTTCCACTTCTACCACCTCTACTGCCATAGAATTCTCCCCTGTAGGTAACTTCAACTTATTCTTCAATACAAAAATCTCTGATTCTACACTTTGTAGTAATTTCTACACATCAGACCTATCATTTGGATCTACTCCAATCTTCACAATTTTCTTAAGTTCTTCATTTTGAGTTGTTAAAGCCCTGGAATTGGCTTTATCCAATTTCAATTGCTTGATCACTTTCCTTGATCTAAAAATGGAAGTATTTGTAAATACTATGCAAAGTATCCATTTCCATTTAATTAAGTGTGCAAAATGTTCTCCATGAGTTTCAGGTTAAACAAAGTAAATTTGGTAAGGTTTATGAGTCTTATGTGTGAGGTTTTGTTATTTAAATTTACTGTTTAACATATCATATCAACAATACACAATAGATAATCTTCACCATAACATACACAACAAACTGATGAGGCAGTTCACCCCTCCTGGGCTACATTTGCCGGGTCCAAGGCTCCCAATGGGCATGTCCTTGCTCTATTAAGTTTCTTAAAATGGTTATACAGAGAAGAATATGCCTAAACAGGCAAAAACAATTGTGAAATTGAATTCAAAAGCTAGAAATAAGCTAAAAATGGCTTTTGTTTCACCTCAAAGAGTGAAGTATAGCCCAATGTAGCTCCATTTCCCTGATGGCCCTGATGGCTCTCCAAGCTTCCCTGAAGAAAAAGTGGCTAAAGAACACCTCTGTTCACTCTGCAACCTATCCAAAACTCTCTAGAATACTGAAGAAACCCAAAATTGACTAAAATTTCGTCCAAATTGGATCAATATTAAGAAAGTTATGATCCAAACAAATTTCTGCCCAATGTTAATTGGAAACCCCACTAAAAGTGGAATAACTGTAGTTAGGCTGACTAAATATGCCATAATTCTGAAATTTGGTGAAACGCGCCAAAAATGTCAGCAGTTAGTTAGGATGGCATTTAAGGTTTGAAGTGGCAGTCACATGCGACCTCTGCAGATTTAACCACTGTTTAATCCGTTGACAGAACCGTAATATTTAATGCATCTTCTGTGTTGGCCACATGACGACTTTATTAACCATTTTTCATAACTGTTTGTGAAACTGCTAGTCTTAAGCCCTTTGGTCATGGGCACCGGTCATATGAACGGTCGGGCTAGCCCTTATATTTTTCCACCCAAACTAAATTCAAACCTTAAATTAAACTGCTGCCCTTTACATGTTAAGAAATATCCGTGTGGCACAATGGTTAGTCGGGGCTTTGTGCACGAGAGGTCGGGTGTTCGAATCCCCTGGCCTCCAAAAAATTTTACAAGACCTGTTCGGGGCCACGTGGCGACCTCCTATTGGTCCGATTCAACAAAGTCAACTTAATAGCCACTATAACCTTGCCACTTGTGAAAAACTGATACGCCCGTAGGGAATATTCCTAGAATATTTCGAGGAATATTCCCAGAATATATTTTTTAATTTATCCAAATTCATAAAAGTCAAACCCGGTCAACTGAATTTTTGAAGGATACTGAAAAATTCAAACCTGCATAACTTTCACATACGACGTCGGATTTGAGTCCCGTTCATAGCGCCATAATCGGAGCGACGAGGCCTTTCTAGTTGTTCAGGTTGCAGCCAATTATGAGAAATTACATTTTTGAGCATTTTTTCAACTTTGGACATGATCACCTGATCATTCCCTAGCATGTTATTTGCTTTAAGAGCCATTGCACTAGTTTTGGTCAAATCATTCACTTTTAATTGACCTGTTTGCATGTGTAAATTTACTTTATCATGCAAATGAATCTTTCTCACATCAATAGTTAAATTTACAGTATTAAAATTACTTGATGACCCTATATTCATATAAGTGGGGTGAGAAAGGTCAATCTTAAACTGATCTTTTTCAAGATCCATGGCAGTCAACAATCTTATTTGGTCTAGAGTTATTTGATATTCAGCCTGTGCCTCCATGCTAGCCTTCATCCTTTGATTCCTTTCAGTAATTTGAGAAACTACTTGTTTAATCAAAGGTATTTTATCCTGAGCATCTCCATGTCTTCTTGGTGAGGCTGGAACATTCTGCTCATCTCCTAGTTGAAGCGAGAAACCAGGTTGAGCACCTATTATGTCTTCATTGAATTTTGTTCCCTTTTCGGCTCTCCTCTCTTCATCTTCTGAATCTACAACTGCCTCTTTACTACTCTTGTTTGATTTCTCAGATATAATGGGAGTTTGTATATTAGAACCAACAGAACCTGTAAATCCCTTATTGTCTAGCTTCTCTATTTCAGGTCTACTTTCATGAACAAATGTTGAGTAACCATTTTCAACTCTCCTGTTTGAAATTAATTTATGAAGGTCATAAACCCATTTATCTCCTAACAACAAGTGCATACCATCTAACATCATATTAACCTCATTAGCTGCTTGTCTCATGTTGAATATAAGTGGACCCAAAAACATAGTTAATTTGAACATATGACCCTTTTTCTTAGGTACAAAATGTATTTTGTCAACATTCAAACTCTACCTAATGAATTCTAAGGCAAATAATCTCATAGGAAAAAATGTAGGAAGCCTATATGGTTCTACCCTAGCCCCATAAAGTCTAATCTCTGAGTAGTCTTCATAAACATACCAATCTACAAATTTACAATTTGTCCCCAACTACAGAAATTCTTGAGCATTTGGCAAGAAACATGGGGGAGAAACCCCTTTCAAAATTTTGTAGGCAGTAGACATGAAATTATTTGCAAAATCAAACAACCCCTCCTCATTTTTCTCCTCTCTTACTACATCGGTCCAAAACACTACCGACTGCCTCTTTTTATTTACATCCATGATGTTTAAGCCCAAATGCAAGAATTCTTCCACATTTTGATATAAAAAGAGATAAATGATAAGAGAATGGAACCTGAATGACCCAGTGAGTGATGAACTCATGAGTTGAGTATTGACAACCTCCTGCCAATATGAAGGAATATCCAACACTTCTCCCGACTTCATCATCATTGCAAATAGTCCCAGAACTAATTTGTCAATTATGCTGTCATCCTCCTTTCCCAATATATTTAGTAAACATCTCAACATTGGCTGAACTTCTGCATCAAAAAATTCTATGGAAAATTATTTACTGTTGGGTGCAAACTGCTTCGTATCTGGCCTTAGGAAGAAGGTGAACTGGGTGAATTCTTGACCTGCAAGACTATCATAATGCGCTACCAATGACTCATTAGTGAATTGAACATAAGAATCCGACTCCAAATAACATAAAGCTTGATGAATTAACTGGGCTAAGACTTGCAAAACATTCGTTCCTAGACAATTCATTACAAAACAATTTCCAGGATAAATAACAGATACCAGCCAGTGCACAAACTTAGGAAAAATATGAGTTTTAGGGCTACATGTAGATAGTACACCTAACTTGGCCATGGCAGAGAAAATAGGACATGCTTTTTCATTCAAACAGACTTGCTGATAAAATGGAAGGTGTTCTAGGGAGAAAACAATGTCTCGGATATCCCTATTAGTGTCTATGAGAGGAATATGGATAAATGAGCTGGAAATGGATGAACGTTTATGTAGTGTACCTAGAGGGGATAATATAGGGTACCTCCCTCTGTACCCTTAGAGGGGATAATATATGGTACAGAGGGAGGTACCCTATATTATCCCCTCTAGGTACACTACAGTTTAGCCATGATACTGCTCAGGGTGTCGAACAACGATAGTGTGGTGAACAAAAATGGAAGACACAGGTGCAATTAGATTAAAAAATATAGAGGAATAACAATTAACTTGCAAAAAGGAAGAACCGGTTTAAAATAGGTGGCGCGGGGTCTAGAAATTAAATGTTGAGTTGACGCGCTAAAATACCGTTAAATGGTACCATGACGTGGATAAAATTTGTCACCAACTAGCAGCTTACGTCACTGCGGGAGGCCTCTTGGGTACAAAGTGCTCATAAGGGCCCTGGTCCCGCAGTGAATCCAAACCATAGATCTTGATTGGCCAATCAGTCAACAGGGTCAACTACGAAGGCACCCTCCCCATTAACTTGTGTGTTGAACGTGCCCATGGGTTACCGCCTTCATCTTCTGACAGTAAAATCTTCAAATCTCGCTCGCATACTTTCTCGATCATTAACTGAAGCGTTAGGACCCACCTTCTCAAATATTTTAAATTATTGAACTTTAAATTTACAAAAAACGTTACAACTTTAGTTAAAGTATGATAAGCACTACTTTAACACATATTTTACATATTTTTCCATTTTTTTGTATCTTTGAAAAATTAAAATAAAGGATCTTGCAAATGAGCCACAACAGGGACCAAGTTGCACAATCTTATTTTGATGTTGTCAATGATACACTTGTCCGGGTGTCAGTACTATATCCCCCCAATTATCAGAGCGATTATTTCTTATATATCTCCATGGCTAATACGACCATTGCTATGGTATTGATCCAAGTAGAAAACGGGATAGAACATCTGATCTATTATTTGAGTCGTAATCTCAATGATACGGAAGTGAAGTATTCATATGTAGAAAATCTTGCCTTGGTGGTTGTTCAAGCTGTCCAAATATTTCACCACTATATCCTGTTCCAGAATACCATTGTCATTTTAGATTGCAACCTTATGACTTACATCTTATCAAGTCAATTGCTAGGGGGAAAGTATTCAAAATGGACTGTCATTTTGCAGGAATTTGATTTGGAATTCATCAAATCCAAGTCATAGAAGTCTTTAGTTTTGGCTAAGCTTCTTTGTGACCTTCCCTCTGATAGTACTGCTACTACGTTGGAATCACCTATTCCTGATGAGTCTTTGTTTTTGATCAAATCATCTGATCCTTGGTATGGATATTTTATCATTTATCTCCAGACCTAAAATTTTTGGCCTGATACCTCTCGCTTTGACCAACGACGTATTCAATACCAAGCTAAAGATTATCTGATCGTCGACGATACACTTTATCATCATGGTGTTGATATAATTTTAAGAAGGTGCCTCACTCATGAGGAGGTTGAAAGGGTTTTAAATGATTGTCATGCTGGTGCTTGTGGTGGACATTTATTTGGATATGCTACCGCGCAGAAGATACTCCATGTCAGTTACTTTTGGCCTACCATATTTCGCGACTGCATCCTCGCAGTTAGAAGTTGTTATGCATGCCAGATATTTGATCGTAAAATCTGCAAACCGCCAACCCTAATGCATCCTGTTGTCTCTGTGGGACCATTTTCAAAATGAGGCATTGACTTCATGACCTGTAACCCTCATTTTTCCGGGGGGCATGGTTATATTATTGTCATAGTAGACTACTTTACCAAGTGGGTTGAAGCGATGCCTACATTCAACAACACAGGAGAAACATCTACATTGTTTTTCTTTAATCATGTCATTACACAGTTTGGTGTTCCACAGGCTATAGTCACAGATCATGGTAATCATTTTCGCAATCACATGATGACTGAGTTGACTGCCAAGTTAGGACTGTCACATGATAGTTCTACTCCTTATTATCCACAATCAAATGGACAGGTTGAGGCTATCAACAAGATTCTTAAATGAATGCTTCAACGAATGATAGGAGTTCATAAATGAAACTAGCATTTGATCCTGCACTCGGCTTTGTGGGTGTACCGAACCTCGGTGAGAAATGCAACTGGATTCACCCCCTTTCAATTGGTGTATGGTGTGGAAGCTATCTTGCCAATCCAATGTAAAATACCGTCGTTGAAACTCAAAATTTACTTGTTACCTGACACCTCAGATGAATAAGTGCGTCTTTTTAACCTCATCCATCTTGATGAAACACGTCGTGAAGCCCAATTGGCCAACGAAGCGCATAAGAGACGTATATAGGCGCAATACAACAAGCATGTCAAGCCTCTCATTTTCTCAGAGGGTGACTTGGTCTTTCTCTATGATTAGGAAGGCGATGTAATATGTACAGGGAAATTTGAGCCATTATGGCATGGACCCCTATATTGTCAAAAGAGTTCTTGCTAAGTGTGCCTACGAGTTGGTATATTACGATGGAATTCCATTGGTGCAGCCCTGAAATGGGTTGTATCTGAAACATTACTATGCTTAATCATGAGCGTAGTAATTTTTTGCATTATATTGTATATATGATGTTGATTTGTATTTACTTTCTTAGTTTGATTTTAGAGTTTTCTTGAAGTTAGTAATCCGCTTTACATTTCATCGCAGATGTTTGAATATTTGGAACCATTTGTTGGGTATGCTGATGGTGCTAGTTATAGTACGCAAAATCTATCCTCTGCAGCATGGGCCATTTTCGCTCCGAACGACGAGTTAGTGAGTTTTCAAGGGATTTGTATTGGTCAGTCAACAAAAAATATTGTTGAGTATAGCACATTGATCGAACTTCTCTCGGATTCCATTTCATTTGGTATTAATTGTATCATCATAAGGTTAGACTAACCACTTGTGGTACTGTAACTTACTAGTATTTATACTGTCAGAAATCCAACACTGCATCGTATGTTCCTAAGAGTTTGAATTTTGGAAAGACTTTTTGATTTCATTCAATATCAACACATTTCCATAAAATTGAACACATTTACTGATTCTTTAGCGAATTATGTTATAGACAAACATTTGCAGCACATGTAAAGAAACATTCACATATTTGAATAGGATTGCGCAATAAACAAAGGAAAACATTGAAATCGAATTGATAGATAGTTATAGGTTTTTACAAAATTTGTGCCCAAGACACATTGGTCATATGACCTCAAAATGTATGCAACACGTCAAAAGTAAACTAGTGATGCTCAAGGTAACATACCACTGATCTAGCTATCCTACGTAGTAACCGCATCCAGTGGTTAGGAATGCCAATAGTGTGGTGCTGTAGTTGCATGGGTAACTCTTCAATACGGAAATCCAAAATCCCGAAAGTCAACCCCTCTATGTGCTGCTGAAGCTCAAAAAGAGTCTCAGACATATACAAAACTTGAAGGATGGATTTCCTGACAACCCTCTCTGCTGGCTCATCTGCTCTGTGCTCTGGTTCTCCCACTGGTTGAACTTGAACCACATCTTAATTACATCAAAACTTTAGTTTAGTCTTAGGAAAACATTAAAATACAAAAAAATGTATAAAACTTAGAAAAAAGAAAAAAACATGGTAAAAAAATTCTTACCAATTGCACCCCACTGAGCGCCTTATGGTAAAGCTAAATATGGATCTCCTCGGAAGTTGACGCCTGCGTATGCATAGTCATCAATGGTGATAATCTGTCACCTGAACCAGGAAAATAATGTAGTCAAGAACATAATGGATGATTGACCAACAAGTCTAGCCATTAGTTCTACCCATCCCTGCATCATCGGATCTCTAGGGTTAGATACGCCCAACGTCACATGATGAGGATGCATGAGTGGAATCCACTCTAAGGAAAAGAAATGAGGATCAAACAATAGTTGAAAATTTTCTTCCTTCCCCCTTTTTATTTGTTCAGTTGTTCTTTCATTTGAGAAAGTGTGGCTTCAACCCAGTTGAAAACTTTTGGTTCCATGCACTCTAGCGCATACTACATATAAGATCTATTCGCTACGTGAAGTGTAGCGGTAATAGTAAGATTTGCAATCGTGAATAAGATGGTTCTTAATGGAAAATCATGAATGTTGCGGGTGTTTATTTTCCTATCCTTGCTAGGCTTTGCCCCTGGATTTCAATACTGCAATATATAATCTCTCATATTCTCTCCTCTAAGAGCAGACCCTGAAAGAGAAATGGGTAGGCCTCTCCTCGACAAGACTGTTAGAAAATAGATATCCTCCACTAAAATTGGGACCACTTTGTTCCCAATGTGAAATGCCTCAATTGCTGGATCCCATGCACGAACAAGGAACTCCAATAGTTCCATCTGTTGCCTCATACCGAATAGACGGAAGTAATTCAACAACCCACAGTATTCGAGGGCTCTTACAACACCCAGATCATTTAGGGAAATCATGTTTTGTTCTTCATGCTTTCTTTCCCTCCAATTAATTGTCATTTTGGTCCGTTGAATCCCTGAAACATAACCATAAGACTCATTAGGACCCTTTTCATGCAAAAAATTAGGCAAAATTTGGGTACAATACAAGAATAGAAAATGTGAACTGCGCCCAATGCATCCTTGGTCAATAGATAGTGCATTTCATATGCACCTAGGCTTCATTTCAAGTGCATTCCAATGTAGTTTTTGATATGCAAGGGTGCGTTGCCCTCTTTTGAAAATGAATTTACCGTAAGTGGCCCAAATCCTTAAAAATTTGCACTGAAATGAAACAAAAAGACTACTAAAGGAAAGAGGAGGTTGATGTCACCAACCTGGATCAAACGACAAGGAAAAATATCCACAGAATCGATCGTAATAAACAATTGAAATTCGGGGGAAAAAACATGTTCAGAGCACCAAAATGCAAATGGTAACTTTCAAATGGTAAAAATGAATGGTAAAACTCTTTTAATTAGTCATTTTATTATTTTAAAAACATATTTATTGCTGTGACTATGGTTTTATTCATTTTTATTTATTTATTATGGAACACATATTTTTAATCCATTTGATGTTGTTATGAACATGTTTACAGCTGATATAGAAGATTAGTCATGCACATTTATTTCGAGACTGATTTGACCACAAGGCATACTTTTATCCTTATTTTTAGAGCTTTGATAAAAATGAAAAAGGACTTGAAGCACACTTTTATCTCTTTTTCAAGCTTCGATAAGGGTGAAAAAGGAACCCCTGGAGTCTTCTTTCAACTCTTTTCAGACTCTGATAATGTGAAAATATTGTCGAGCACTTGTCTTTTTGAGATCATAAAGCAAATGAATTGAAATCTACTCAATATAAGTTTAACCCTTTTCTAGACTGAGATAGCTTATTTACGAAAAAGGAAAGCCTTAGTCGAACATGGCTAAGAGGTCCTCTCAGATATTATTTTACAGTTTTTTGGATATGAGCGACAACTTTACGAAAAATGATTCATGGAGTTTTCTTTTGTCCTATTTTTCAAACTCTCTAAATATGAAAAAGGACTAGGCTGTCACTATCGTTAGGCTCGTTAAAACATAAAATAGCGACGAGCTTGTCGATCATGGCAAGAATCGAGTTTCATTCATCACTAGACTCATTAAATTATTAAATAGTAATACATTATTCACCCGAAGGGTTGAATTATAGATCAATCATATGTTACCCTCTTCAAGCTTGTTAAAAAATAAATAGGTACTGGTCAACAAATGACCAGGGAAAATTTGGGAAAGTGAACAAAACTTTTATGGTAGCAGGTCGCTCTTGAACATGACACTTCACTCCATAATCGTGACTATTTGGGTTGGGTAATCTTCTTGACAGTTCATTAATACCTATGGTTCATCATACCTTCACTTCGGTTTTGGGTCAATGCTGCCAACTCATCTCAGTGTCACCGATATGTTCAAGAGAAGTCATCCAGTGAATACTCATCCTTCTGCAATACTCATTAAACTTTCATTTCATGACCATCATCCCTAAACATTTCAATATCAAGTCACATTTTGTGTCTAAAATTAATAACTCTTGTTTCGAAATAAACTGACTTCCTATCAACATCAAGAGAAACATCAAGAGAAGCAACATCTTCCAGTACCATGAGGCTTGTGACAGCATCGTCAAAACCCTCGCTTCCAGACCTTTTACCAAAATATTTTGTTTGGCATTTGACATCAAATCATCTATTCACACCTTACAAAATTTACTGCAGTACCTTGAGAGCCATTAACATCAATGGTGGTTCTCTTGCATTTGTTAACAACTCACATTATTGGCTGGTAATCAAATGATGTCTTTCCATGTCCGACTACAAATCATATATTCACATGGATATACTTGTACCCGAATGATCGAGTGAATGAGATAAGAAGACCTTGGATCTAGTTACAACCATTTGGGCTACGATTTCAGGATTGTTGTACACATCATCTATACGGTGATCTTACATACAGATCGTCATCCGAACATGGGCCTATATCTGTAGGAATATCTGTATTGGAAAACATTCCAATGTAGATGACATTCTACAATATGTACATAATATTAGATTGTTTATGTGCTGAGCATGGGAATGCCTCCCTCAACAATTCGTGATCAAGAGGATAAATCATGATGTAATGTATTGTAATATTGATGTAGGTCACCACTCCACTTCAGTTCCAACCCATCACATCGTAAAGCATCTCATTCAAAAAATATTGTTATTATTCTGATTTCATGCTTTAGGGGGAAAGTGTTATAGGTCAACTTGGGCATCATCCCCCATGACCTAATCAAACTGGACATCATCCCCAGGACCAATGAAATAGGGTCTATCATCCCCTATCATTTCAGTTGCTATATTCCCTAAGAGAAGAACAAATAATTCATGACTTTTATTGTGAGATTTCCAAGGTTTGAAGCATATGGTATATCGCTTATGAACTCACCAATGCTGCCTCTCAAGGGACTAATTTTGTTGCATATGCAGCTCCCTCCATTCAAGGGTGCACTGCAATGCACTTCCCGACATTCAAGAGTGCGTTGGTCAATTGGGAGTGGAATTCTGATTGTTTCGGAATCTCCAAATGGCCAGTGCCTTCTAGAAGAGTCCATATGTGTAAAAATTTGAAACCAAGTGTCCATCTAACAAATTTGAACTTGGAAACATGTCTTGCCTATTCTTATAAAGTCATTGACCGAGAAATTACCTTAAGTTTCCCTATAAATTGAGCACCAATCATAGTGCTAGGGAAGGAAGAATTTTGGTAAAGAAATGATGCTAGATTCTCAATTGAGAGAGTGAAAGGAGTGATATGCTGCTAGTGAGATGTTGATTGTGATGAGGCTGGGATGAAGCTAGAGCTGGTGAGATCAAATCGATAATTGGTTGTAACCTCCTCCTTCTACTCTTTAATAAATATTGTTGTTCATTTTCCCATATATGTATCTGTTTATGTTTCTATTTCTCATGAAATGGATTCTTGAACGATATATATGTTTCATGCTTAATAGATTTAACTGATTAAGGTAAACAGGCATCTGCATATTACAATCTCTTTGCTATTATCTGTTTATACTTGCAGGAATCAATCTGGTGATCGTTGGATTGGAAGTTATAGAAAAAGCGACAAAAGGAGAATATGAAGCGCTTGGATCACAAGTAGGTTCCTCTATATTTTTGTATGTCTATTTATTCTTAGAGAAAGTGATATCAACGTCTTTAATATGCTGTTCTAAGTGACAATCACCACACTTAGGGAATTTTATTTATCCGTAGATCATAATTCCGCATAACAAAATCCATGCGGTATGATTGACATAGAATTATAGATTTTTGAGATCATTCTTTAAATAAACCGAGGATTCGTTAGTTGCAGGAGAACTTGGAGTGGAATCACAATTTAAATCTATTCCTAGTTCCTAATATATGTTAAAAAAATATTATACGTATCTCGTGAACCTCATATGTCCAATATTACAATTGTTTTATCATAGAGATCAACTACAAAATCTTGAAAAAGATTCGATACCTTGCAACAAGGATAATTAAAATTTATTCAATTGATCTATATTGTCTTCCTCCAATTATAAGTATATCATACCTTTGACACTCAAACTAGGATACAAATCATAGTGACTATATCTCTTAGAGTTGAACATTATAAATATACAAGAGAGATGCCACAATTCATATTCATTGGATGTTATTGGACTTGTCCTTGTTTTATAGAGGTTCGTACTTCACTCGGAGATGTAGCTTGATTTGATAGAATACCATTTTAAATGCAACAATATCATTTCAAATGTCAACTAAATATCCCCAGTCTACCACACAAACTAGGATTTTCTTACACAAAGATGTGTAGCCTCAAACTTGTGCATGAAACATAAATTGTTCAGGCCATAAAGATCACTTTTCTCTGAGTTAACTCAGACTCACCAATAAGACTTAACACGATTCCACAAAGGTGGAAAACTCAAATTATAACCAATATGATTTAGGTTTCTCTCACGATGTCTAGAAATTGATTATTCTATTCAGAATTGATTATAAGGAAAATGTTAATGTATTGAACAATACTTTAGAGATTACATAGTATGGATGCCTTATATCAAGAAGCTTAGATTATATTCTAACAGAAAGATGACTTGATTCTATAGACTTTGTATCCACAAAACTTGGATCTGATTGAGCTCAGACCTTTGGTTATACTTCAGAGAGTTTGGTTTATAATTTAGGAAATGTTTTTAGACTTGTCTGAAAAATTATAAATTCATATCATCATTATGAAATAGAAAAGAGTCACAACTTGGATGCTTTGGAGGTTACTCAACTCAGAAAAACACATACGTCATATGCCATATAGGTTATTGAGATATAAATCCTTCTTTTGTCATCAAGTTTTCGTCTTCCAATAGTAACTTATGAAGAAAACTTGATCCTTGGAAGCACAAATATTATATGGTAACTTGAATATCACAAATATATGTCATAGTATAATTCATATTTCATAGAGAACTTGACCCAATCCTTCAGATACAACTACTCTTCAACTTCCTAGCTTTGATACCATGTTGAAATTTGATTACAAGATTGAATTTATAATCTTTAAAATTAATTGTGAAAATGTTTAGTGTTATTATTAGCTTTATTTATTATTGATCAAGAAATTACCAATCAAATACAAGAAAATAGAAACTATAGTGCATAAGATACTAGAGACACCAAAGATTAGGCCGGTGGCCAGGGAAAAGCCCACAAAGGGAAAACCCAACAATATTTTCCTTACAGAATCTCTTTCAAGAAGATAAATCCAAGTCATAAATGAACTGACTAGTAGACCAATTACCCCAGTGGCAAGTGAAACCTATACCAAATAGATTCCCATTTAAATTATGTCATGATGCCATATGTCTGTCCATAAATTTCCTTCCTAGATTATGTCCACAACACAGGGAAGTGGTGTCACAAACAGTTCGCACAACCTCAAAAAATTGTACCTCGAGAATCTTGTATAACTATCGAAGAATGTGCCTCTGAAACTTGCATTGCATAGTATTTTAGTGCCTCATGTACTTTGAATTGAACATAATATTAGTACTTCAAGTAGCTCGCCTAACCATAAAAAATTATATCCTTATAAACTGACTTATCCATAGAGAAATAATGCCTCAGATATTAGACCTTAATCTCCACATAAGAGATATGAATTAGTTGTAAAGTGATGTAGTATATATGCCAATATATACTTGTTTATTCATCAGAGAAGGTGTCTCTCAGGGTTGAGCCGAGTTAACTTCTAGAGGGCCGACTTGCTCATCTTGGGGAAAAAATAAACTTTTTAAAAATTCAATTTTCTTTCTTTTAAATGTCCAAATGGGATAAGATAAAAATAATTTTCTTTTTGACTTCAAATAAATTAATTTTGACTCTTTACAAAACCATAATTATGAAGAAAAAACCTAGTTACAATTTCAACATGGTGGCATAGTGAAATCATTTTTTTTCTTAATTTATTGTTCTCTTCACGTATTTGGCATTTTATTTTTCTTGATTTAATTTGAGGCTTGCATTATTTTTCTTTATATTTCTTGAAAACCCTTTTTTGGATGATATTTGGTAAGTCAACCATAATTTAAGAGAGATTTTACTTTTTATGGATGGGATGGAAATATAAAAGTGTTTAATGAAAAATGTTAAGTATTGAGGGGATATAACTATCCTACCAACCTTGATTTCCTAGTAGTATCAAGTAGCCTAAATTAAGGTACACTCATCCAAGAGAAATTATATCATGGGATGGTTAGACAAAGTTATAAGATAACATCATTGCTAAGTTAAAAGTGATAACATATCCATCTAACACTAACAATGTTAGGTCCCTATATTACTAGTGTAGTCCCTTATTGTTGTTAGTGTAGCCCACTTATTTTTATTGTTGTACTCCTTTAGTCCCCATATTGTTATTATTGTGCCCCATAATAGCCCACTATTGTTATTTTTGTGTCCTTACATTATTATTGTTAGGTCAGCTAGGATTATATTGTGACCCCATGGACTCCTATATATAGAAAGGAGGTTTTGTCATTTGTATCATCTAAGAAATTTTCATTTATGTAATGTAAATGAGGTTTCCCCCTCGAAGTGGCTGATTTATAATTCATTTATCTCTCTTTTCTTCTATTTTGTGAGCTGGTTTCATAACATTTGGTATCAGAGCTTTGGATTCAAGGGTTTCACTGCTTAAAAAATGTCATCGTGGAATTTTCACTATAATTTTTTTTTGTGAATGTTCCAAATCTAAAACAAAACCCTATTTGTGCTGAAATATAGAGGAACTTCATGGAAAAATTTCAGATCTTGGTTTGATATATTTTCAGAGATATGATCTATGGAAGTTAGGGTTTTGCAGGCTCCTGAATTTCATATCAATTGAGGGGATCTTGGGAAAATCACCATAACTCTCTCTCTGAGCATTAGATTGGAATTCTGTAAGATGTGGTCAAAATTCCACAGACTTTGGTTTCATGTTTATTGATTTCAGAGCTGAAGGAGGAAACAGTGTGGAACGTCGCACAAGTTCACTCTATTGAACCAGTCCATAATTAGGTCATTATGGGATATTGGGAATAACTTTTTCTTGAAGAATCCAAATCTCGTCGGACTTGTGGCATTGGAAAGAAGATTTAGAGGGATAATAAAGGAACAAAGATAAAATATTGGGGATCTGAAATTATAGAGATACATCAGTTTCAATATCGAGCTCCTCAATAGCAAGAAAAAGGTGTGTATTATTTTTTAAAATTTCATAAGTCTTGTTTGAAAAATCAGTTTGAAGGGATTCCAAGGGAATATTGAAGCATAGATATCAGTAATGGGTTCTAAAATTCCCACTAAAAATAATTCAACACCCATTGATCCCTCAGAAGGCTCTACTAAGAATCATGAAGAGGAATAAGTGCACCATGATATATAAAAATTACGAGACCAAGTGCAAAAAAATTCACTCTCGCAAAGGGTAACAAAAAATGAAATGGAAATTGAGATGGATGGTTTGAAGAAAGGAGTGGAAGATAATATGGATGGTTTTAAGAATGGATTGGAAGCTAATATGGATGCTGTGGAAGCTAATATGGATGGCATGGAAGCTAATATCAATGGTATAGAAGGAAACATGGAATATTTGAAGAAATACATGGAAGGTTTGGAGAAAGGTTTGGCAAAGTTGCTACAAGAAAATCTTCCTAATGGCGAAAAGGTAGTAGAGGAAACTCAAGATGAGAACAAAAGAAATGTTAGTCATGATTTCATAGAATCTATTGTTGGATTTAATACCCACCATATTCCAAAGATAGATATGAGGAAGTTTGATGACAAGGATCCTATAACATGGATACTACAAATGGAGCAATAATTTGAGCTCCATAATATGAAAAACATACAAAAGGTACACATTGCAACTTTATATTTAGAAGAAAGCCATTTTGTATGGTATCAATGGCTTTTTTCTCATAAACCACTGGTCACTTGGTCAATTTTTACGGAGGAAATGATAGCACATTATGAGGATACAACTGGCAACAAATTATTTAGCCAATTGATAAATCTCAAACAAAAGTGTTCAATGATGGAGCACTTTGAGGACTTCCAAAAATTGAATATAAGGGTAAATAATATTCCAGAGGAACATAGGATTGATGTCTTCATAGGGACTCTAAAGGATAACATCCAACATGAGGTTCGCCTTTGAGAACCTGATACATTGGAGAAGGCATTCAGGATGGCAAGAAAAAATGAAAGAAAAATTATGGTGATAAGGAATCCTACCACTCACAACTATAAAGATGGAAGTGTTGCTACTCCTAGACTTCCACAACCTACAAGGTTGAAACCATAACAATTGGAAGAAAAAAGAGCAAAAGGGCTTTGTTATAGTTATGATAGAAAATACACTAAAGGTAATAAGTTTGCTGAGAAGAAATTATTTTACATAGATTGTGAAGAGGAGGAAGAAAAGGAACAAGAATATTCAAAAGAAGAGAATATACACCAGGAACCAACCCTAGAGGAAGAAGAAATTAATTCGACCATATCCTGTAATTCATTGGCAGGAATTACCACTCCTCAAACTCTTAAGATAGAAGGACATATCAAGAAGAAAACTGTAATAGTGCTTATTGATTTGGGTAGTACCCATAATTTTATTCATTGTAAGGTAGCCAAGGAATTGAATTTCTTTCTATACCTAGCACCAGCATATCAAGTGATGATGGAAAATGGAGGAACTATAAATTTCTTTGGAAAGTGCCATAATATCAAGCTAACCATGGGGGAATATGTATTGAATAGTCCAATGCTTTCCATTCCAATGGGTGGTGCTGATGTTGTACTAGGAGTACAATGGTTACAATATTTGGGGACGGTAGCTTTTAATTTTCAAGAACTTTTCTTGAATTTTTTTTTGGAAGGAAAGGAAGTTGAATTATAGGGTATTGCAAGGAAGCCAGGAAAGATAATAAACTCTAATTTCATGAAAAATATTATGAAGAAATAAAAACAAGACATAATTGCACAATTATGCTCACTATAAGTTCCAACATAAAAATCATCTATTTCTCTAGATCTCCAAAACGTGATGGACAATCATTCCAAGGTGTTTGAAACTCCCAAAGGACTCCCACCTAGTCAGGATCACGATCATGCTATTCATTTTATTCGAGGAAGTGTTCCTCCAAACATCAGGCCTTACAGATATCCTTATGTTCAAAAGAGCGAAATTGAATGTATGATTGGAGAAATGTTAGAGGCTGGCATAATTCAACCTAGTCAAAGTTCTTTCTCTGCTCCAGTAATATTGGTGCAAAGAAGGATGGATCATGTCACATGTGTCCTAATTATAGGGATCTCAATAAGCTCATTACTAAATATATAATTCCCATTCCTATGATTGATGAATTATTGGATGAATTACATGGAGCTATTTATTTCACCAAGTTTGATCTCCATTCAGGATATCATCAAATTAGAACGAAGACTGAAGACATTCCGAAAGAAACATTTCAAAATCATGAGGGTCATTATGAATTTTTGGTCATGCATTGTGGCCTTACCAATGCACCTTCTACATTTCAAGGGTTGATGAACTCCATTTTCAAACCATTCCTTCGAAATTTGTGTTAGCTTTTTTTGATGATATACTAATCTACAAAATATCTTGGAAGGATCATGTTCAACATGTTGACATGGTGCTAAAACTATTGGAGGAGAAACAATTATATGGAAAAACCTCCAAATGTTTCTTTGGAGTACAAGAGGTGTAATATCCAGGTCATATTGTATCTCAGGAGGGTGTTAAGGTAGACCCTAACAAAATTAAATCCATTAAGGAATGGAATGTCCCCACAACCATAAAGCAGTTGCGAGGATTTCTTAGGTTAACATGGTATTATTGCAAGTTTCTTAAGAATTATGGGAGAATAGAAACACCTCTAACAATATTATTGAGGAAAGATGCATTTTCATGGTCTCCTAAAGAAACTAAGGCCTTTAAACATCTTAAAGAGGCAATGTGACAAGAACAGGTCTTAGATACGCCAGAATTCACAAAAACCTTTATTGTGGAATGTGTTGCCTCAGGAAATGTAATTGGTGCTATTTTAATGCAAGAAGGAAGACCCATTGCTTTTGAAATCCGTCCAATCAAAGGAAAGATTGGCATCTCCACCAATGTGTGGTGCAAACTCATGCAACACTATAGTCACAACTGATAATCACACTTGCTCTTTCACCTACCTCTCCACTGGTCTCCACTGAAACTGTCCATGCACTGTAGTTAAATGATGTATTCTTCAGTTGATTAATTATTTATTAATTAGTGAATTAATTATTAATTAATTCACACCACTCTCACTAGTGTATCAATCAATTATACTAGATACAACTAGCTCAACTGTGTCTAACTAAGTTAAACTGAACACAACTCCACCAACTACTTCTACAACTCCACCAAACTGTGTCACATGAGTTATAACTGAAGTCTTCATGCAATAGCTCCACTTAACCCTCAGGAATAGCGTAATTACTTCTGTCAGCTGCTGTGCCACATCTGTGCACTTAACTAAAGTGCTCCAAGAGAATAAGATAATGTTTAGAGTCCAAATATTATTAAGAGCTAATAATATTCGACATATATATTTTTAGATTGGAAATCTAAAAATAGATTCTGCCCAATATGTCTAAAAATAGAAGTCCATCTATTTTCCAACTTGACCAACCATCCACAAATAGCATCATGCAACTCATAGAATATGATCGACATGTCTAAAAATAGACATAGTCTAAAAATAGACTTTGCGCCAAAAATAGCGTGCGGGCCCACTTAGTGAAGGTGACTCTTTTCACTAAGCTCATCATCTTGTTGCAATCTCAACACTCCCTCTCAACAAGATAGGGATTATCTGCCACCTCGATCCTGTCTCTATGGTATTCGAATTTTTTCCTGGTGAGGGCCTTTGTCAGAATATCAGCATCATGATCCTCCGTAGGAATGTAAGATAGTAACATGATCTTCCGCTGCACATAATCTCTGATATGATGGTACCAGATGTAAATACGTTTAGATATATCATGAAATACTAGATTAACCGAGAGCTTAATGCAACTCTGATTATCACAATATATCACAGTAGGATCTAAGTGTGAACCGAACAACTCGACTAGGATCTTCCTCATCCATATAGCCTCGCATGCAGCCAAACTCGTTGCCATGTACTCAGCCTCCGCTGAACTGAGTGCCACGGATCTATGTTTCCTATTGTACCAAAAAACTGTTATAGACCCAATACTGAAAATCCCTCCAAATGTGCTCTTTTTGTCCGTTGGGCTCCCTGCCCAATCTGCATTTGTGAAGCCATGCAACTTCACCTCATCCGACTATCTGTACCAAAGTCCATATCCCGATGTGCCTCTGAGATATCTCAATACATGCTTGCCTGCCTTCCAAAAGAGCTTGGTAGGCTTAACCATAGCTTGTGAAAGCTAGTTAACAGCGTAGCATATGTTCGGTCGTGTATTGAATAGATACATGAGCGAACCAACCAAATGTTGAGAAACAGTGGAATCCACTACCTCTGCCGATGTAGCATCCTCTTTCCTCCAACCACTATGAAGAGGAGTCTCGATAGGTTTGCAGCCTTGCATGTTGAACTTCTCCAGTATCTCCCGGGCATACTTGCCTTGAAAAACAAATATTCCACCCTTCCGCTGCCAAATTTCCAATCCCAGGAAATAATGAAGGAGGCCCAAGTCCTTCATCTCAAACTCCTTTGCAAGATCAGCCTTGCATGAGGGTATCAACTGTTCATCACCGGTCAGTATAAAATCATCTACATAAAGTACAATGATTAGCAACTTACCCTCAACCACAATCTGGTATAGGTTGGGATCCGCCTCACTCTTGGTAAAACCAAGTCTGGTGAAATAACTGTCTATCCGTGTGTACCAAGCACAAGGTGCTTGTTTCAGCCCATACAACGCTCTTTCGAGCTTGCACACATGTGACTCACTGTTGAAGATTTCGAAACCTTTAGGCTGCTCTATGTACACCTCCTCCTCAACGACTCCATTGAGGAACGCAGTGTTTACATCTATCTGATGAATGTGCCAACCCATCTACGCTGAGAGAGAAAGGATGCTCCATATGGAAGAATACCTTGCAACAGGTGCAAAGGTTTCTTCATAGTCGATCCCCTAAATCTATGAGAAGCCCCGGGAAAAAAATCTTGCCTTGTACTTCTCGACGCTCCCGTCAGCAGCTTGCTTCACTTTGTAGATCCATCTCCAACCTACCACTGATTTCCCTTTCGACCTTGGGACAATCTCCCATGCACTATTTATGACAATCGAATCATACTCTTCCACCATGGAATCTACCCATGCAAGGTCCTCCACAGCTTCCTCGAAAGAGGATGGCTCGGTCACGATACACTTGCTCATCAAAGCCATGTATCCAGTATATCGGTTAGGTGACTGTCTCTGTCTGCGCTGTGATGTAGGTGCTCCTACAATCTTCTCTGCATCAAGATTCAGTCGTTCATCTTCTGTAGTGCGCTTCGGCCCTCTGATGTTTGGCGCTGCATGAGTGGTTTCTTCCACTCCATGAACTTCCTCTTGTGGCTGATCCACATCTTGAGGCTCATCCTTAGGAAATAATAGCTCCTCCTCTACATGCAAGTGCAGCTCCCTCTCAAGCGAACACTTCATGGATTTCTCCTCATGAAATTTGATATCCCGTCTGTTAGCCCCCTATAAATTTTTGACAAGAAAACATGGGGCTAAAACGTTTTTGAGCAATCAAGGAATGCATTTCCCCTGAAAACACATCATCCTTGAAGCATCTTTATGCTCTCTTCCCATTGATCACTCCCCTCTGTTGATTTCCACCATAAAGCCTCTCTGATTGAAAAAGCTGTGCTCCAAAGGACCTATTTTTATCCCTTGTACCCCTGCAAGATATCCCATTTCACTCTGTTGTCCATTTTTCTAAGTTTCCTTTCCACCCTCTTTTCCCCCTTTATAAACTTCCTTCATTAATTCTCTCGTCCTCCCAAGGCCCTGTTTAAACCCTTCAAATACTTTCTGTTTGGTTTAAACAATCCTCTTCTCCTTATCGTGTCCCTTTTCCACCCTCAAATTTCATTAAAATGGCCCAAAAAGCCATATTCTCTATAATATGGGTCCTAGCCCCTTTCGGCCAAGCCCCTGTATTTTTTCCTTCACATGTCCCAGTGCCATGACCAGGCGCCAGGGCAGGAAGCGCTTATCTCATATGTCCATTGGGAGCAGTTTCCGCCATTGATCTACTCAGATTGGACGACAATCACGGCTCCCGCAACCCCCACTGTTCACAGTCCACCTCTCCGATCGCGCCATCACCGTCCATTTAGCCGTTAATCCGACGGTCTTTATTCCCTCCGCCCGGTGGTCCCCACCCATGCACTATTCAGAAAATCACCGGTATCTATCGCACTGCCTTTGAGGGGTGGGCGGTATTTTCCGATGGGCCAGTGATTCCATACATCATCTGACGCGTGGCACCGGTACGGCTGGAAAACCACCGTCTCATCGCGCATTATCGTTCGACGTTTGCTGCGGCGCGATATCGCTGTGCGTCGTCAGATCTGCAATCGCCCATCCAACGGTTGTCGCTCCACGAAATTGCGTGCGGGTTAATTAGAGTCATTCGTACCCCTGACCCACTATCCATCATCCTCCGATGTGTTGTCCACCGTCGATCTCCTCCTGAGATCGGACGGTCCAGATTTAAATTCAGCCCGCCATTGTACCATGCCACCATGTCACTCATTCCACGTGTCTTCACTGTACATTCGCCCGCCTCCGCTGCATATATTCATTCCAAGGTCAAAGTTGAATATTTTCACGATTAAAACGTCTGCCTCGGTGTTTTCCCATGCATTTTCCACCGTGCCATGTTTTTCCTCCACAGTAGCCTCTGCAGTAATAATCCTCGTCCATGCCACGCTGCCACTGTCACATTCATCCATACCATCCTCCCCATAAATATCTTTCGTAATCATTTCTGTGTTTTTCAAGTTTATCAGGTGGTAAAACCACCATGGTCCATATGCACTATTGTTACGGCACTGAACGCAGGAAAGGCCGTGTGCAGAGGCCGAAATCATGAAAAATCCTGGGAAGCAGCCACGACAGGATGTGCATTCAAAGAACGAAGCTAAAACTATGTCAAACCTTCTAGAACCATTTAAAGCACAGATTTCACAGTCAGAGGCAATTGTGGAAGCGGCAAAGAGTATCAATGTAAGAACAAAGTGTTTAAGGCCTGTCATTGCAACTTATGAACTTTAATCCAATTATTCAAAGGCAGGTTACCAGAATTGAAGACTCCGTGGATTGCTCAAAAGGTCCAGTGCACAGAAACCATACCATCTGGGTTTCCATATCAACAGAATGTTCTTCCATGAAAGGACAAGGTACCCATACATTGCTCACCCTATGCCGTGTTCCAGAGAGATTTTCCAGCCCTGACAATAGTCCTATGCTGCTAGTGAATTATTTATAGAGTATGGCAGACCCCACAATTGTCCATACACCTCGGTTTATTCACCAGAGCTCTACAAAGGGCTACTGCAAGTACGTCAAAGACATACCTTGAGTAAACTGCAGCCTGACGAAGACCACTCTTCCATCTAAAAAGCGCAGAAGATAAATGCTCTAAATTAAAACCGAATGGAGCCTTGGCCCTCCTACTTCTTCAAAGTTTTAATGTCGCTTTTAAGTTTACAACTACCATTTTCATTCTTTCTCCTATAAGAACCCTGTAGAACATATTGTAAAGGTTGTTGTTCGGCTGTTACCGTTGTAGTTAGAGAGATTTAGTTTTGACTGTTAGAACAGTTTGGGAGAAAGTAGCGGAGTAGTTTGTATTGTAGTAGGTTGGGAGGAGAAGTTTGGATTGTAACAACCATTGAGCTCAGTGTACGTGACTGGTTTTGCATCAATTAATCAAAGCACATTTCACAGGATCCTGGTCTATTACTATTGATGATGTTTTTCTAACTCTGTTTATTAAATTTTCATGCTGTTTCATCTTCTGCTGGCTCGCATCAGAAATACGGCATAGGATTTACCCTTGTTAGGTACCCTATGTCTCTTCTCTCCTTATCTTCAATGTTTTCTGCTAAATGTGTTATCTAAGGACCGATTTCAGTTAATTTAACTAGTGTAGTAGTTCCTTATGCTGCTAGATAATGTATGAATTGATGAAATCTGTCTTTAGTTGTTCTTGTTGGGTTTGAGCTGGAAGATTTGGGAACATTGGGGATTAGAATTAGCCCTATCTACTAGGATCCTTGTGCGACGGACTGGCCTTTCTAAGATCTCTCTGTTAAACTTATCTCTGTTTTCCCTTGGATCATGCTAAAGCTGACCTGGAGTTAAATGACCTCTGGTCCGATCTATAAGCTGCCCCTTTGTCCCTCCTTTTAGAGTTGCCTATGAGTATGTCCAAGCAGGTCTGGAGTTAAATGACCTCTGCCCTGATCTATAGAAATAAATTAGGTTGCCTTCCTTCTTTCACTTTCAATCCTTAATGTTCCATCCCACAATCTAATCTAAAGATCCTTTAGTATTAGATGACTTGCCCTCTGAAATCTCTGGCTAGTTGTTGCATGTAATTACCTTTCATGACTCCATAGCCCAATGGATGGCACTTTCTTGACCTATCCTCTTTGCTGAAACATTCTGCTGTTTCGTTCCTTTATCCCATCACTTTCTTAGTCTATGATCTCATGACCAACCCAACAACCAGCCAACGAAATCATTTTAAACCCCCTTTGTGCCTCATACCTAGCCTAAAATCTCATTTTGAGCGTCAAAGATATATCATTTTGTGCTCTATTTGGAGAGATCCCTCTCTGGGTCCAGGAGGGCTAGATCCTAGGGCCCCAAAGTGGTTCTAATGTTGTCTCATCTTTTGGTCTTGCCAATCTGGCCAAAACATGGGAACCCTAACACCGTCACACAACAGTCTTCCGACTGTATGGAAAATACACACGATAGTTGTGGGGTGTTTCTATGTAACCCACAAATATCCCAACCTTTGCGGTCGGCTCCAGCTTCTTCCTGGCATCCTTCGTCACATGAATGTAAATAGGTGAGCCAAAAATCTTCAAATGAGAAATATTAGGCTTCTTACCAGAAAATGCCTCTTTGGGTGTACTCATGCCAAGTACTCTATGAGGACAACGGTTTTGCACATAAACCACATTGTTGCAAGCTTCTGCCCACAAGTGTATGGGAAGGCCCTGAACGTGCAACATCACCCGTGCAGCACCTACGATCATTCTGTTCTTTCACTTCGCGACCCCATTCTGCTGTGGGTTATGAGGCATTATGAGCTCTCTTTGAATTCCTTCTGCACTACAAAAGTCTTTGAATTCACTCGAGATGAGTTCACCACCATTATCACTCCTTAGAGCCTTCACCTGCTTCCCCGACTCTTTCTCAACCAATGCCTTGAACTCACAGAACTTTGAGAATGTCTCGCTCTTCTTCTACATGAAGAGATCCAACACTTACGAGAAAAGTCATCAACAAATATCACATAATACCTGTGCTTTTCTGTTGAAGCTATTGAGAAAGGTCCACACACATCTGTGTGAATTCTCTCAAGGATCGTCATGGCGCGACTATCCTTCTCATGAAAGGTGGCTTTCACAAATTTTCCCAATGTACATCCCTTGCATTGATCTGACTGCACAAGTGTACCCTTGGGAAGCCCGGTAGAAATTTGCTGCAAAATTTTCAAAGTGCCATGGTGAAGATGGCCCAATCTCCTGTGCCACAATTCGCCCTCATCTCGGCTCACCACTCCTTCTGCTTTGCCTGCCATTACTGCATAGCCATCTAACTGCAATTGATAAAGATTCTTAACTTGAACCCATATCCTCCAAGTTTCACCAGTTGCCTTACTGCGCAGGAAAGCCTTTCCCTCGCTAAAGACAACATCATATCCCTTGTCTTCCAACATAGCCACAGAGATCAGATTCTTATTCAATCCTGGAACATGCATGACATCCTTCCATATGAAAGGTTTACCAGAATCCCTCTCAAAGGAAATGGTCCTGATACCAGTCGCACTGTATCTACCATCATCGCCCATCTCGATGTGCAATCCAAGATCCTTCTCATCCAGATCAGTAAACAAATCTTTGTCTCCGATCATATGGAAAGATGCACCATTATCAAGAAACCACACTGAACCCATCACACTTGAGACCAATCATGCGATCAACGAAAAATCTAGCTCAAAATGCAAGTTTAAGGCCTCTCCAGCTGCAGATCCAACAGCCTGCTTATTTTTCTTCTTCTGTGGACAATTTGTGCCATAATGTTTGTGTTGGTGATAGTGAAAGCACTTCACCTTGGACATGTCCTGCTTCTTTCCTTTCACACTGGATTGAGAAGGATTTTTCTTTCCCTTCCCTTTCCTTGCTTTGGCAGCCAAAGTGAAATTTTCTTCATCTTCATTCTTTAATGAAGATCCATCCGTGGTACTCCGCCTTCTCTCCTCCTTTACAAGATCCGACCAAAGTTGCTCCCATCCTGGCAGTTTCTCCCGACCATTGACAGAGTCCTCATAGGAATGCAAACTCTTCGGAAGCCCAAGGAGAGCCAAGCTCACTAAGTCCTCTTCATCTACAGTAACCCCCACACTTCCCAACTCATCCCTACATTGGAAAAACTTCGTGAGGTACTTGGGTATACTTTCGCCCTTCTCCATTTTTATTTTCTTGAGCTTGTCTTTAAGTGCCAACTTCCTCTAATCGCTTTTGCTTTGGAAAAATTCTGTCAAAGCTTTCCACATCAAGAATGGAGAAGCTTTACCGTGAAGTCTGGACACCATGTGATCCTTCACACCTTCCAACAGAATCCTTAGACATTTTTCTGTCTTATTTTGCCATGCGTCAAGTGCGGCAGCATCGCTAGAAGCAGGTTTTGGAATTTCTGCATCTATGAACTCCTTCAACCCATTATCCTCTAGCATCGCCTCCATCCAATCCTTCCATGAAATATAATTTGATCTACCCTCAAGGGCATACTCCAATCGCAATCCGTTGAAAGACATCTCAACTTTGACACCAAGAAAACACTGATGCAAATTCAAATTCCACTAGCACAAAACTCAACCGCTTCAATAATTGCAATTTTCTCCAATGATCAATATCGCTCTGATACCATGTAGAAATTATATAACTGATATGTTATATGTCTAATATTCTCCTGATCACACACTATTTGACTTCATGCACAATACAGAATCTATTCCACCATTGATCATCACATGTGGAAATTAACACAATTGTAATGCACACATGAAACCATAAAAATTCACACACATTAACACAGTGATTTAATGGGAAAGCCTGAAGATAAAAACCTCAAATATATGTATATAATATATGTCATAGATATTTTGTAACAATCCTCATACAAAGCTTCTCACAAGCTCTCAGTACAATAAAATTGCTACACACTAATCAGGTATTGATCTAGCAAATCCATGCACCGATCTCTGCCACCTGCTAGCCTGCCTCTACTGCACAATCCCTGCTAAAGAATGGATCTGAATGAAATCAAATCCAGCTAGCTTGAACCGCGCAATCCTCATTGGCATCTCCACCAATGTGTGGTGCAAACTCATGCAACACTATAGTCACAACTGATAATCACACTTGCTCTTTCACCTACCTCTCCACTGGTCTCCACTGAAACTGTCCATGCAATGTAGTTAAATGATGTATTCTTCAGTTGATTAATGAGTTATTAATTATTGAATTAATTATTAATTAATTCACACCACTCTCACTAGTGTATCAATTAGTTAGACTAGATATAACTAGCTCAACTGTGTCTAACTAAGTTAAACTGAACACAACTCCACCAACTACTTCTACAACTCCACCAAACTCTGTCACATGAGTTCTAACTGAAGTCTCCATGAAATAACTCCACTTAACCCTCAGGAATAGCGTAATTCCTTCTGTCATCTGCTGTGCCACATCTGTGCACTTAACTAAAGTGCTCCAAGAGAATAAGATAATGTTTAGAGTCCAAATATTATTAAGAGCTAATAATATTCGACATATCTATTTTTAGACTGGCAATCTAAAAATAGATTCCCCCCAATATGTCTAAAAATAGAAGTCCATCTATTTTTCCAACTTGACCAACCATCCACAAATAGCATCCTGCAACTCATAGAATATGATCGACATGTCTAAAAATAGACATAGTCTAAAAATAGACTTTGCGCCAAAAATAGCCTACGGGCTCACTGAGTGAAGGCGACTCTTTTCACTAAGCTCATCATCCTCATGGTAACATCAACATGGGAAGATAGGAAAATTAAGAAGTAAAAGCAAGATGATAGGCTCCATCATGGTAGCGTATGTTTTGGTGCTATTGAAGGTGATTCCTAGGGTTGACCAAGGCAATGGTGCTTCACTACATCAAAGGAAGAAAATTCAAAGAGGATCAGTGTGAAGGAGATCAAGCCTCCATTTTCAGTCATAACCCTCAAAATCGTCAAAGGAAAAAAGGCATAGGGTTAAGCTTCAAAATGGAGGACCAAGATGAGCATGAGTTTATTGTTGAGTAATTGAGGTTGTCAAACTCCAAAGAATGACAAAGGAGACCAAAAAAAATTGTGTCATGGCACCTGCAACAATTGTGTCTTCCATTTATGACACCTAAAACAGAGGTTTGCACCCTTGATGAGGGTTATCATGAAGTACTTTACCTGTGAAGGGAGGTACTCCAGAATTTATTCCTACCATGTTAGACTCCTCATGCATTTCAAAAGGGTTAAAATTCTTCATTTTCCTTACTACTTGTATAGAAGAATTGATAAGATGTCATCTGTTGTCCGGAGGATGACCTATACCCAGAAAATGTATAGTTTATTCCACCATTCCTTGATCAAGATGGTGTTGGTGTTATTACATCAGTTGGAGCAAAAAGGCATCCCTTGGGATGTATTCATAGCCCATGAAGTCTTCACAAGCCCACAGCTTCCTCATCAACCAAACCCCCCCTCATCCTCCTCCCTCTACCTCCATCACCTCCCTACAAATCAGCCTCATCATCTACACAAGTGTCCTCACCTCAAGAAAACCTCCCTTTCTCCCCTTCTCTTGATGCATCACCTGAAGAAGGAAGTGGCAATGAAGAATCAAGTGAAAACAAAGATGAGGGAGAAAATGAGTCAAACCAAGAAGAGGATGAGTGTAATGATGAGTTGATCCCATAATGGGGAGATTACATGGAAACGAAGGATGATGAAGAAGATGCAGATGATGAAGAAAAGGTGGAGGATGATGAAGAACAAGAAGAGGACATGGAAATGGGTGAAAGTGACAATTAGGACAACAACTCAGATGACCATGCAGGCATTCAAGGCAATGACACTCATGAAGAAGCAAAAGACAACATGGATACAAGTGGAGAAAGTGACAAAAATGCAGAAGGTAATGAGGCAAGTATGAGTGAAGAAGAAAACATTCATGAAAGTCATGAAAACAGTCATGACAATCATGAAAATAGTAAAGACAGTGACCCTCACGGTGATGATGATGATGAGAAAAATGAATAAAATAATGAAGGTGATCATGACAGTCATAGGGATAGTGAAGATAATGAAAGGGATGACAGTGAAAATTAATTAAGCAGTGATGAAGAGAGCAACTAGGGTAAAGATCAAAACAGTGAGGAAAATGAAGAGGCAAGGGAAACAACGACACCCTAAAAACAAGCCTCAGTGATGGGCAAGACAAAAAGGAAGAAAATGTTCATGACAGTCATGATAGTCATGAAGAAAATGAAAATAATGAAGGAGCTGAAGGGGCTGATATTCAAATTTAAGATCACAGTAGTAAAAAGGCAAGCTGTTAAAATGAAGAACAAGATGACAACACAGAAATCAGTGAAGAGGATGAGAGTGGTGATGATGTAGAAGACAATGATGAGGCAGAAAAAATGATGACTAATGATACCAAAAATGAAGATGAAGCAGTCGATGACATCAACAAGGATCATAGCCATGATAAGAACACCAAAAAGCCCACAATCACACCTCTTTCATTCACATATCAGAGAGGGTCAAGGGTTGTGTTTGCTGCCTCCAAAAGGCAAGGGACCATGCCATCCACCTCAGCTCTGCCACTTGACAAGGGTAATAAAAAGGTAAAGGAGGAAGAAGAAGATCATGAGGTGGAGAGGGAGTTTGAAATCATTCAGATAGACAATGACGAGGAAAATGAAGCAAGTATCTCAAACTTTCTCATCCAAAACAAAAATGCACAAATTGAAGACCTCCAAGCAAATTTAGATAGGGCCAAATGTGTAAATGATTCCCTTGACATGGAGAACAGGCAGCTAGGAGCACAAATTGCAATTTATGAGGCTAGAGCCATCAGGGCCCAGAAAGAAGCCCAAAGAGCACAGGTGAAGCTAGAAGAATACATGGGCACCTATGAAGAAAGTGAGGATGAGGAAGTACAGTCAAGAAGGAGACCTAGAACCATGGAGTTGAAGAAGGCATTGGCCAAACAAAGGGAGCAAGAATCAACCCTAGCAGCGCAACTCCCTCTAGATGAACTGTTGGCCATGGAGATAGCCCATGGTCGGGAGCCTTCGTTGGAATGGGCCAACATAAACTTGGAGGCTAAGTTGAAGAAGGCAAATCAGGATCTTGATCTCCAAAGAAGGATGACTAAGCATTATGCCCGGAGAAACCAATTTGCAAGGGAAAAACTCAAAAAGGCCCAAACCAAGATCCAAGCACTAAAAGGAGAAAAAGGCTAAGCTAAACTTGGATTTTTGGCACAAGCTTCTCTACATGTCTCTCATACCCCATGAGGCACTCATCCACCAAATTTAAGGGTATTTTGACAAGTTTTGGTTTTTTGAGAATTTGAAGGCTTATAAGTGCAATGCCACTGGCGCTACACTTTTCCCTCAGGAATCCTCAGAGGGAAAAATTTACATTTTTGGATTTCTCATGACTAGCACACTATGCTCACCGAATTTCAGAACAATTGGAGCATTTTTGAACCCTCAAAAGGTCAAAAAACACCTAATTTTTCACCTTTTTGCCTCCTTTTTAGGCATGACGCTGCGCTTAGAGAAGTTTTGGGAATTTGAATTTTTAAATAGGTTACAGGTACTCAATAAAAAAACCAAATGTATATCAGGAAAGAGGACTTAGCAATATTTCCAATGGGCCATCACAGAGCAAAATCCGACATCGGGAAGGTCTCCAAAACTTGGTTGCAAAAGGACCTATTTTATGCCTAAGGTGGCGTTGCGCTTATGGACAACATTGTGTGTTTTTGGCCAAAAGACAACAAAACACACTCATTTATTGCAAAATCATATTTTTTTTTTTTTGAGGCAAATAACTCTAGAATTAAGTGCTAGAAGTTATTTTGGCATTTATTTCATGGGATATTTAGTGCCTTGGGCCTTGCATGGTCTCTTAGGCATTTATGACATTTATGAGTGATTTTGACATTTTCCTAACCCTATCTAGGTTTTTTTCCCTCCTTTGCTAGATAAATAGAGCATGAGGGTTTCATTGTAAATGTTGGAATTTGATGACTCTTTGGAGAAATACATAGTATTTTGGAGGTTGAAGAGAAATTGGTGTTTTGGAGCTTGTGAATGGCTTGTTTTGCTTGTTGATGGAGGAGGCTTGCTTGCGGGATCCATGAGCTTGGTTAATGGTGAAGTGCTTCTACTTAGTTATTTTTTTCTCATGTTTAGTTATGTTTCCATCTTTCTATGTTGCAGTAGAACAAAGGATTTAGACTAAGAAATGTTCTTCAAAGGCACCTTAGCTCTGTTTGTTCTTCACTGCCTTTATGTTTTCCTCTGCTAGTGTTATCACTCAGTAATTTATCAAGGTTAAAGAAAGAAATAGTCTAAGGTAACCACAGACCAACTTTTAAAATCTAGGATCTAGCCTTCCTGGGGTTCAGAGAGGGCTCTCTCTATAATATTTAACTTTGTTTTAATGATAAGATATTAAGCTAGTTATGATTGTGCAATTTGGTTTTGGTTTGTTTGATTTGGTGGGAAAAATCACTTCATGAGATGGATAGTGGGAAATCTGTTTGTCCATTGGGCTAAGGAGTCAAAAAAATCAAGCAGACAGAACTAGGCTCAAGGTCAAAAAGTCAAATGTTTTCAGGCAAGATAGATAACCCTCGAAGATCTTGGAAAGTTGTTTTGTGAGGTGATATGATCGGGATAAAGAGAAATGAAGGTTTCCTTGATTCGGAAAAGGGAAGTAGTAGGCAGAGGTCAAACGAAAGAGGGAGAAATTAAGGGTTCCCAACTCTGGAAATCAGCAGAAAACATAGAAATGGAAAACAGTAAAGACATGGTTCTTTTTAACAAATCCTGAAGTAATACTCCTGTTCATTCATTCAAATTTAGAACACATATATGGATGCATGTAACAAAGAAAGATAGCAATGACAAGTAGAAAATACTTCACTTCAATAGCTCATCACACGAATCTTGAAATATGATGCTAATTGATTCGATCTAGTCTGCTACTTGAAATTTGAAACAAAAAAACCTTCAAGTCCAAAAAAAATGACTATAGAAATCTTTAGAAATTTATTCCACCATAATACTTCAAAGAGTGAAGTATTTATACAAATTCTAAACTAGAATATTTTGAAAAAAAATCAAGATTGGTTTACAAATATCTCAAAATGTTTTACATAAATAGAACTTTAATAAAGGACACTCAAAACTAATGCATATATTTGGCACTATATTTATGGATTGATGGTGACAAAGAAGAGAATTCAAATTTGATATCAAATCTTATTTGATGATGAGGCATCCAAGTCACTAACTGTTTCCTTTCTTTGTGCATTCTGCTCCAGAAATTATGCAAAATTGGGGTCCAATGATACCTTTTTATATCTCCATCCGAGATAGATATGTAAACAGTGAGAGAGGTTATTGTAGATACATATGTTTTTGAGATAAACCTCTCTCATTTCCATAAAATTCTGCTCCAATTGTTCACAATAGGCTCTGTAAAAAGATGTGTAAAACAGAGCTTTGCACAGTCTGAAAAATAGACTATAAATATGTGCATGTATCTCTCATTTTGTAATACCTGTGAAAAACGTGAGATAGGTTTTTGTAGATGGTTCTCGTAGGAACCAAAACCTCCTTCAGTTTTGTAATATGTATTTCTTATTGGCCACAATATTTTCTTCAAAATGATGACTTAGCAGGAATTTTCTGTAAAACATGCTTTCAAATATTGTTTAATATTTCCAAACACATAATGGCTGTTAGAAAAGTGAGAGACATTTTGTATGGGAAATCTTAGGAACATAAACCTCCTTCAGTTTTTCAAAATACATCTTGGATTGGTCACAATAGGTTCTGTAAAAAAATGACTTAAACAAGAAATTTATGCAAAAATGTCCCGTCTTACTCTGTTTTCATCTTTTAACCTTACTATTCTTTTAACAATTTTTACTTTCACTTTGGATAAAATTAATTGTTGTTGGTGAAATTATTTTCATCTCTATTTAACTATTACTACCTATGTATTTAATTTTACTGTTTTACCTTGACTGCTTTGTTACCTTTTCACTTTTACCTTTTACAGTAAGAGTGAGTAAAATATGTCCTGGAGAATTACTGATGGAAATGGTTTCATCCTTTGTTCCGACCACTTGTGTAAATTTATTAATTCTGCTCTGCTATTGTATGAAATCTTCTTGTTTTTAGGAAAACAATTCGAAATCATTTCCTTGTGAATTTTTTGAGTAAACAGGTCTTTAACTAGTATTAAGCTGTTTATCCAAATTATTATTTTGCTAATAACCTGCAAAACAAAACAATTGTTAATGAAACCTTGGCTGTAGGGAGGATTTCTCTGGGACAGCGGAGGTTTTCTAAGGGTCGTTGAAGTCTTTGGAAGTAAATTGGAAGCTTTAAGCGGTTTTAACAGTAGCTGCAATGGCTTTTTTCAGGTCCTCTGGGCGTAAAATAGTGTATGAGGAGCTTTGTTTGTTCAGTCAAAATGGATAAACACACTGAAAATGCAAAAAAGGGCTTTACTGGTGCATATGGGGTTTTATGGTTTAAACAAAACCGTCATTAAATGGCAGTCATGTCGAGAAAATAGGCAATTTTCTGGCTTCATAGGATAGAAACCGCGAATGGTTATTGCACGGGTCTAAGGTGGTAAGTGGTTTCAAATGAATCGGACACAATCGAATAAAAATAAGCCACGTAGAGGAGGGAAGAAAGGCTAAAAAAACCTATTTCACATAGAAATGGAATGTGGTGATATCGCGCAACTTTATTTGCGATATAGGTTATTGATCGTTGGATTAGGAAGGACTCATGCGAACGGTCGAGATTTGTTTTGGAAGATGTATCGAGATTTCGGAGTGGGGTCCAGGTTTATCAATGCGGCGGGATAGGTTTAAACCTTATAAATATACATTTATAAGGTTAAAACTTTATGTTATGTGATTGGCATAGGAGGGTATTGTTAAATGTTTTTCAACTAAAACATTAACAAATGTTTCAATAATATTGGCACGGGTATTATATTATATGGCATATGAACCTTTTAACAAGTGTTTACAGACCATAGCCTGGCGGGATATTTATAATATTTGTTTAAACCTATGGGAAAAGAGCGGGGTTTATATTTCGCACATGGGATAAATAAACCATAGGTTAAACTTAAAATAAGTGGGTTTTTTTGGGGTATTTAATATATAAAGAAATTAATATATACGGGAAGGGTTACGTTTATAAGGATTTAATACATTAGGTTAGGAATTAATGTGAAATGGAATGAATGAAATGGATTAAAATACATAGTATTTAAACTAAGTAAAGTGTAAAATTGGCAATTAAGCATAATTTGTCCCATTTTTTATTTTTACACATAGACTTAGGATAAAATGCATTTTGTAGGTTTTTTGAGTGTTTTTTGAATGAAAAATAAATTAATTAAGGGGGGATTTTACCTTTCTAAGAAAAGAAGCGTTTTACTTAGGAAAAGGGATTATAGTTTTGGAAAAGGGTGAATATGCTGATGAAATGGGTTCTATGTAGGGAATCCAATATTTTTAACTAATCATTTATCAAGCCTTGGGTCTGGCCCCAACAGAAGTTAGAGAAATGCTCTGAGCCTATTTAACTGAAGGTTTAGAATACTGGATCATTGTGGGGGAGGGGAAATTAGTTATTTTTTCCTGATGATACTTTATTACATGTTTTGCACAACTTCTTTCTACTTACCCATCATTATTTCTAACATTTTTTACTTCATTTTCATGGGTGCATTTAAGCTTGCAACACTAAATTAATTTTTCTTTCAAAGCATAAAAACTATCTAAGTCTAACCTTATTTCATCTGAGGGCTCAGATTAAACTGTTGAGCTCCTCATTTATTCTCTAAATATCTACTGATTTGTCAAGTTTAAACTGTTTGACATATCGTTATTCTCCATCTAAAACATGAAATTCAAAGCATGAAAAGTTAAGATTAAACTGTTTAACTGATCATGGATTATGGCATTTATTGACAATCTCCACATAATCATTATTATTGTAGTAAAATTAAAAGTTGTGGCATTTTGACTTACTCAATTTCATGTCTGATTTTATCTCTTTTTTCTTTTGGGGTTTATTTTATTCTTTTTTGATCTTTTCTTTTCTAATTCCTTTGATCTTTCTTTTAGGACTTTTACCCTCTTTTTTCATTTATTATTATTTTAAAATATGGGAAAATAACTTGCAGAAAGCAAGGTATGTACATATTTACAAGAATCTAATAGAGTCAAATCAAAATTATGAATCCTATATTTATAGGACCCTAACAACTAGGACATTTTAGAGAATTCTTAATTGCTCTCTAGACCCCCTAAGCTTGTTTATTTCATGTATGGTTTAATACAGTAGGTATCAAAGATGATTTATGGCTAGCCCTACTTGTTTGATGTCACTAAACACTATTCTTGAGGTCTCTCTCCAAAGTACCATTAGTTAGGTCTGCCAAAGAGGCTATGTTTCAATCATACCCTTTGTCCATGCTTGAATAATTGTTTTGGAGATATTCATAGCTATGATCATTGATGTTTAGGCGTTCCCTCTTCATTGATTAAGGTTATATGTGTATCTTGAATGTTTTCTAATCTTGAAGGTGAAATAAATAGAAGTTAAATGAGTTTCTCGCCTTCTATATTTCATTGGAATGTTTGTCTTGAATGCTTATTTTCTTAAGTTGAATCAAAGAGTTACTGGTTTTCCCTGTCTATTGATTTCTTATTCATGCTTATGGTATTTAAGTCTCTTGTTTTTAAAAAGGTACATGATAAATGATTCTTGATTGCCAAACTTGATGTCCATCTCATTTCCCATAAACCTTGAAAATCCATTGACCAGTGCTATATTTTCCCTGTGATGATCCCCGATCCATTGTTGAACTCTCCATGAATTTTATAGACTCCATAGCCTAATGAATTGAATATTTTCCTCATTCCATCTATTCTACTTGAACATCTCACCCAACCAAAACCAACAAACAAACCCTATACTTAACAACTAGCCTAAAATCAAACCCTAAAAAGCAAACAATTTCAGATCCTTTGCACACAATAGAGAGAGCCCTCTTTGAGTCTAGGAAGGCTAGGTCCTAAGACTCCAAAGACTGGTTTGATGTTATCCTGTGTATTTGGTCTACCAATCTGCTAAATCATGGGACACTAACATAATGGCGATCACGGTGGGACCTTCTGAGTTAGTGACAATCTAAGTACTTCTTAGAACATCAGAAGCCCTTGTCAAATAGTATCCTATGATTTATAGCCACCTAATCACCATCACTAACATAATGGCGATCTCGGTGGGACCTTTTGAGTAAGTCACAAGCTAAAACATTCTGCATCCATTGATTTATTGCTACCTCATCACCATCACTAACATAATGGTGATCATGATGGGACTTTTGAGTCGGTGAAAATATTAGTATCGCTTAGGACTTCAGAAACCCTTATCAAATCATAGAGAACTCAAACTGTTAGCCAAATAGTAGAACTTGGTTGTTTCACCATCCTAGAAAAATGATGACTCAGCTGTAGGACACTCATACAAACCTTAGGGCTACATAAAGGAACTAACAAACCCCAAAAACATCCATATATTGGTTTTTTGTTAGTTATTTGTGGTGGACCATGCACATATATCCTCAAAACAACTAAAACCATCCACCTGGCAACTCCACTAGCCTCCAGTAGGCCTATTACTTCACTAGTTCTCATTAGACTTCCCCAAGATTATGTCAAATCAGCCCTGAGAGGTATAGAAGCCTAGTCCCATACTGTGTGAGTTTACCAAGCACTAAGAGAGGTCAGCCTTTCGGAAATCGTCCTAAACTTTCAGCCTCTCTACATTTTGAGTTTGAAATATGGCTTCACAAAGGATCAGTACCAGATCTCATCCGAACCCAAACCTTCTCACCATAGTTGATGATCCAGAAAAGATTTTGTGGCAAAATTCTAAAACTAGAAACTTAACTACTGTTAGGACTATTCATAGAGCAAGCTTGTCCCTGAACATCTTAAAACCTTGCAAGATCCTCAATTTGACTTGCACCATACAAAGAACCCATTTAGAACCAAGTCACATAGTGAGATTGACCAGATTGACCTTGAACCCATAGATTTGCAGCAGAGCTCTAGTAGAGAAGCCTCTCCTTCCACCCCTCCTAATTTTTAGCTTCTCCATCACTTCAACTCTTTCCATCCCAAGTCTGCTCAGAATCAGTTTGCTGGTCCAAGTACTTCCACCACACCCATTCATACCACCACTGTGAAAACCACACCATCTCATCCTCCACCTCCTCTCACAAAAAATCCCCTTGTAAATCATCCTTGGATCCCTTTCACCCCCATCATGGCAGCATGGTATGCCCCCCTGGCACTGCCACAACCTTTGTTACCTTTACCACATGATTACCAGTCCAAAATACCCCACTTTACCGAAGCTGAATCCATCACTGCCCAACAACATGTAGATAGGATAAATGATGCCTTTGATTACATGGAAATAGAATAAGAGATCATTAAAATGAGAATATTTGCCCAAATCTTAGGAGGAGAAGCCAAAAAATGGTTCAAAAGCTTGACTCCTAACATCATACATGATCTCCCTTCCCTTTACCAGACATTCATAAACAAGTGGGAGATTAAGAAAAACCCTCTCCAAATCCTCTCAGAATATAGAAACCTTAAGAGAAATGCAGGGAAAAGTGTCCAAGACTACTGCACTAGGTTCAATAGTGTTTACAATGCACTCCCACCAAACATGAAACCCCCACTAGTCCTAGCCTTCGCAAAATTTTCGAAAGGTTTTGACCCAGACACGGCCTATTAGCTAAGAGAAATAGAACCCCTAACTTTAGAATACATGCAAAAGGGAGCTATAAGTGTAGAGGCCAAACTGATTGAAAAGAGAGCTAGGCTAATATCAGGAAAGAGAGTAACCTACAAGGATGAAACCATGCCCTCAACCTCCTCATTTGATTCCAAGATTGACAACCTAGTTAGAACCATGGAGAGAATGATGGAGAGGATAAGCCTAAATGAAAGAATGCCTCTTAGGGAAAACCAAAAAAATCCCCAAAACAGAAATAGAGATCCGAACTTCAGAAGAGACCCTCCCCAAAACAGATCAAGAGAAAATGACCAACAAATCAGGCCTCCTTTCCAAGATAATTATGTAGGTGAAGAGGGAAGAGAGACTGAAGAACCTGAGGAAAGCCATGTAAGCCCGATAGGTTCTAACAATGAAGGTGATGTTTTTCTCATTGAAGAAGAACAAGGTCTCTTTACCTTTGATCAAACTGAAACAAACTATGAGGATTTCGAAGACTACCAATTGGGATTTGAAAATTCAATAATGGAATTCCATAGGAAATATGACCTTAGGAGAAAAAATAACCAAGAAACTTCCAAGAGAAACCAAGCAGACACTGCTGTTATGAAAACCCCTGCAAATACTCCTAAAAATATAGCAAACAGTGCCAACACCTTGGCTAACAAAGCTGATCCAAACAAAGACAAAACTAGCCAATAAAGTGGTGACCCAAGCTGCTCTAGTGCACCTACTAGTGGCCCTGAGAAAACCCTGTTGTCCAAAGTCCCAAATCAGATTCAGCAAGCTAAACTTGTAGAAAAAATTATGGCTGAAAAAACTGATGTAAATATGTCTAAAACACAAGTACCTTTCAGTTTTGAAGGAGAGATTGCTAAAATCAAGATAACCACACCTCTCACCGAACTGATTACTCAAGACATGTACAGGTCTCAAGTTTTGTAAGTTTTGAACATGGGAAATGATACCGACACTCTACACTTGACTGATGACAAACCTGAGCTGTTGTTTGGACTTGAAGTGGAAGGAAAATACCAAGAAGGGGCTATTCTTCCTTTCTATATCAGCCTAAACATACAAGAAAAAATATTACATAATACCATGCTAGAATCTAGTGCCTCTCACAACCTGATGCCAAAGGTTGTGATGGAGAGATTAGGCCTAGAAATAACTAAACCTTACAAAGTCTTATACTCATTCGATTCGAGTAGAGTCAAGTGTTTGAGCCTAATCAAGGATATTTGTGTCAATCTGGCACAAATACCTGCTAAAGGCCTTTTCATGGACATAGTAGTGACAGATATTCCCCCTAAGTATGGCATGATTTTATCCAGATCTTGGGGGGCCAAACTTCAGGGGAACCTTCAACTAGACATGCCTTATGCTACCATACCTGTTTTTAACCAAACAAGGAGACTGTACTGAGAGTCACACATGAAGTTCATGGTTAGCAGCCAAGAAAGGCCAAACAACACACCTCTTTACTCCATCCATTTGGATCTTGACTCATTCATTTTATATAATGAAGAAGACATTGATGAACAGTTAAATGAATTTGAGATAGATCCAGACATACCTCAACAGCCAAACCAAGCACTGCATGAACAACTCAACAGCCAAAACTATAGCAGCCCTGAACAAAAAAAATGATGATAAAGCTGACCTTTACTTTCTGCAAACTAAAAATGAAATTTCAAAACCAAAAACTAGTTTAGAATCTGAAACAGGTTGCTCAAATGAAGGACAAACCTCAAAAACAGAACCTTTCCATTTTTCCAATCTAGAAGTGCTGAAATACTCTCACATAAAAAAAATATTTAGTAATCTGGATCAAAAGAGTCTTAAGATTTTTCCTTACATAGACAACTCATCATCAAAAGGTTTTGTCCCTTCAAAAGAGTTGTTGAATCCCACAAATGTTGCTATGGACCGTAAAGGAATATCTACCGGAATTGATATAGAGGAGTATAATGTGGGCAACCTAGTAAGACCCAAAATGATTAAGTTATTCAGAACTCTGTCACTACACACAAAACGAAAATTCACAAGGCTTTGCAAGGAGTTTGGGTATTCTTTTGCATATAGTGATGAGAATTTAAATACTTTTGACACAAACACTGTTCAAAGTATGATCCCTTTCAAGAAGAACCAGAAGTCTTTAGAGCAAATTATGTCACCAAGAAGGAAAATAAAAGGGTCTAGGCTGTATATGGACTTTAGAGACCTAGATCAAAACCACCTGAAGAACATATACCCTTTTCTCAAGAAAAATAATATACTACAAGAGGTAGAGAGTTCTAACAAAATGTCATGGCTTGGTAGTGTTTCAGATTTCAATCAGGTGAGGGTACCTCCAAATGATCAGCATAAGGCCACTTTCAAAGCACCTTGGAGTATCTACTTGTATGATCAAATGCCTTCTGATTTACTATGATAGGCTAGATTTTTAGACAAGTGAATTTCACTTTGACTATCACAAAATAACTTAATGTTGTCTTGCAACCTACCAAACTCACCAAACAAACCTTTCAACCAAACCGCTTCTTTGCAAGCATGTGAAGCAACTATGTATTCTACTTCTGTAGTGGATAAAGCAACAATGTTTTGTAGCTTTGACATCCAGCTAATAGCTCCACCTGCAAGAGTAAAGACATATCCTGAAGTTGACCTTCTCTTATCCAAATCGCTTGCGAAATCGGAATCAACATATCCACAAACAAATTCACTACTTCTGTCATAAGTGATACAATAATCACTTGTGCCTCTCAGATACCGAAGCACCCATTTCACTGCTGCCCAGTGTTCTTTCCATGGATTTTCCATATACCTACTGACAACGCCAACTGCATGTGAAATATCTGGTCGTGTACAGACCATCGCATACATCAAAATTCCTACTGAATTAGCATAAGGTATTCAAGACATATATTCCTTTTCTTCATTTTTGTTAGGACATAAACTTGAAGAAAGCTTAAAATGGGAAGCTAAAGGGATTGAAACTGGCTTCACATTGTTCATACCAAATCTTAAGAGTATTTTCTCAATATAATTTTGTTGTGATAACCACAGCTTACCATTGCTCCTATCTCTGAAAATCTCCATGCCCAAAATCTGTCTTGCTGCTCCTAGATCTTTCATATCAAACGTCCTAGCCATCTGAGCCTTTAACCTATTGCTCTCAGTTATGATTTTGCTTGCTAAAAGCATATCTTCAACATACAACACTAAGATAATGAATATGCCATTACTTATTTCTTAAAGTAAACACAATGATCATATTCACTTCTTATATAATTTTGGCTCATCATGAAAGAATCAAATTTCTTGTACCATTGTTGAGGCAACTACTTCAGACCATACAATGATTTCTTGAGCCTGTAGACAAATTTCTTGTTGTGATTTTGAACAAACCGTTCAGGTTGTTCCATATAAATCTCTTCATCTAGATCTCCATGTAAGAATGCAGTCTTAACATCTAGTTGTTGTAATTCTAAATCAAGTAAAGAAACTAATGCTAAGGCAATCCGAATTGAAACAATTTTAACAACTGGTGAAAATATCTCATGAAAGTCAATTCATGCTTTTTGAGAAAAACCTTTTTCAACCAGCCTCACTTTGTACTTGTCTTATTTATGACCAACACCCCTTTTCAATTTGTAAACCCATTTACATCCTACAATTTTTCTGTCATTAGGAAGATCTACCAGATCCCATGTGCCATTCTTGTATAATGCCTTCATCTTATACTTTATAGCTTCTTTCCACTTATAACTGTTAGAACCTTCTACAGCTTCCTGATAGCATAAAGGTTCATCATCATTAGCGGTTAAAGCAAATGAAGTAATATAATCATCATACTTTTAGGAGGATGTCTGATTCTCGTGGACCTTCCCAAAGATGTTTCTGGTTCTTCCACAATTTACTGATTATTCTCTGTAGGAAATTCTTCATGATCTTCATCTGAAACTTGTTCATCTTTACTATCTTCAGAATTTGAACTGGTTTCAAACTGAATATGTTGAAACTTAGGTACATTTTCCTGTTTCAATTTATTATCTACATCTGGATTATCAAGTGAAGATTCATTGAATTTAACATCTTTGTTAATGATGATCTCGTGAGTTGTAGGATACCACAACCTGTATCCCTTAATCCCATCACCATATCCAGCAAAGATATATCTTTTTGATTTAGGATCTAATTTAGAACGCTGATGTTTTAGAATTAGAGCATATGCATCACAACCAAAAACTTTCAGTTTAGAATAATCACAAGGATGACCCTTCCATACCTCTTGAGGAATTTTTCATCCTATTGCAGTTGACGGTGATCAATTTATCAAATAGCAAGCCGTAGATACTGCTTTTGTCCATAATTACTTCTGCAAATTGGCGTTACTAAGCATACTTCTTTCCCTTTCTAAGAGAGTCCTGTTCATGCGTTCAACAACTCCATTTTGCTGAGGAGTATATACAGTAGTTCTATGTCTTTTGATCCCAAATTCCTTGCAATAATTATCAAATTCCTTTGAAGTAAACTCACCACCATTTTCAGTTCTTAAACATTTAATGGTTCTTCCAGTGATGTTTTCTACTAATGCTCTAAACTGCTTGAAAATTGTGAATACATTAGAATTTATTTTTAACATGTATACCTATACTTTTCTAGAGAAATCATTTATAAAAGATAAAAAATATGATGATCCTCCATATGAGGTTGTAAGAGATGGACCCCAAAGATCAGAATTGATATAATCAAGGATTCCTTTACTAGTATGCTTTCCAGTTTTAAATTTCTGCTTGCTTTGTTTCCCATATATATAATGTTTGCAGAAATCTAACTTAAAAGACTTTAAACTAGGAAGTAACATACGATTAGATAAAAATTTTAATCCTCTTTCACTCATATGGCCTAACCGTTGATGCCATAGTCGAATAGAATCACTGTCGTTTTCAGATACATTAGAAGCATGATCTGACTCTGTTCTTCTCAACTGAAAAATATTTCCAACCTTCTTTGCTTTCATTACTAATAGGATACCTTTGTAAATTTTCATTACTCCACCTTGAATAAAAGTTTTATATCCATTTGTGTCTAAAAATCCTAGAGAAATAAGATTTTTTCTGAGTTTAGGCACATGTCTTACATCAGTTAATATTTTATTTGTCCCATCAAACATTTTAATTTGGATTCTTCCAATTCCCACAACATTACATGAGAAATAATTACCCTTGTAAACAAATCCATCATTGATTGACTTATAAGATTTACACCACTCTTTATGAATGCACATGTGATTGGACGCACCAGAATCTAATAGCCATTATTGACCATGATTTAACAAATTAACTGATAGAACTTCATCACTTATACCTGAACCGAATGTCAAACCTGAACTTGTATCTGTCGTGTTTGCCTCTTTATTTTATGTTGAAGAGTCTCCTTTGGATGTTTTCTATCTCTTCCAACAGTCCTTCTTCAAATGTCCCAATTTGCCGCAAAACCAGCATTTTAGCTTACTTTTCTTCCCTTTTGATTTTGACCGAGTGTTATTTTCTGACTGAAGCGTTTTTCTTTAGATCGACCTTTAACCATCATTGCTTCTGATGTAGAGGTTTCTAAATTTTACCTTTTTCTGGTTTCTTCAAACATCATAGCTCCAACAACATCATCAAATTCAAGGGTTTCTAATGAAATAAGACTTATAGAAGTAACAAAATGATCCCATGACTCAGGCAAAGAACATAATAAAGTTACAACTTTATCTTCTGAATCAAATTTTACTTCTATGCTATCTAACTGCACCAAAAGAGTATTAAAGGTATTCAAATGATCAGTTATTGTTGTACCTTCCTTCATGCACAAGCTGTACAACTGTATTTTCAGAAGAATCCTGTTGGTTAAGGATTTAGTCATGTACATTTTTTCTAGCTTTGTCCATAGACCAGCGGTTGTTGTCTCTGATATGATGTTAAATAAAACATCATTTGCCAAACAAAATCGTATGCCACTCAGTTCTCTATCATCGATGTCACTCCATTCATCATCTGTCATGGCGAAAGGTTGCTTGGATTTTCCCAAAAGTGCCTTCGCTACACGTTGTTGTACGAGTAAATCGTGCATCTTGACTTTCCAGATTTCGAAGTTATTTCTCCCATTAAAATTCTCGATCTCAAATCAAGCATTTCGAACAACACTGAATTAAATCTTCTATAAGCGAGATGCCGCCCATGGTCCCGCCCCATCAACCTCATCCTCCATTCACCCACAGTGGATCAAATTCAAATTCAACCACTATGAAAAAACATTCAACCACATACGAGTTCTCTAAAACTTTTCAACGCAGATGAGAAAGGTGGAAATCCAATTAAATCGATTTAGGCAAGAAAAAATTAAATCGAACAATGGTATTAAAATCCTACGACTCTGCACGTATTGCAATCCCACAGCTCTGACTTTCGCTCTTCTCCCATAAAACATCTTCAGAAAAAAGGTGGCTCCCAAATCCGGACACAGGTCAAACGATCTTCAGCCTTCATGCAAACTCATTTGGGCCTTCATCTCACGTGCTGTGGCTCCTCCAGCTCACAGCGCTGACAGGCCTCTAGCTTCAGCTCACTGCGCTATGCAACCTGAAATCTTATCACAACGTCATTATTGGAACACAGAGCTGGACGCCATAGCGAAGAACCGCACGTGGAGAAACAGTCATCCAGAATCATTCCTTTTTGTCAGATCTTTAAGACTGATCCTTTGAAAAATGAGTCCACACTGGTGTTCAAAGCCACGATCTTAGAATACAAGATCTGGCAGCTCCAATGCGGATTCAAACAAGCTCTCGGCTCTTGCTCTGCGCTAACACAGCTACGCAAGTCAATGACAGATCAACCTCCAACTCACGGCTCTACTCTGCACTCACACGACCTCTTCCATCGCAAAATTTGGAGATCAACAGATCTGGTCTCTTCCACGCAGATCTGGTCTTTTCCACCCCTTCAGCAGATCCGATACCAATTGTAGAAGTAAGCACAACGGAAAACAATATAAATCACACACACAACATATAAAAAGAAGACAATGTTTAACGTGGTTCACCCAACCAATCTGGGCTACATCCACCAAACAGAGGTATCGACAATCTTGTTACTCAACAAGAGATTACAACAAAAGATTTGAATATCTGCACTTCCTCTTCCTCTCACCTCATATATCTCATTTGCCTCTACAGGCTTACAATTTATAGATATAGAGAAGAAACTGAATAATAAATTCTATCACAACAAAATAGGATAGAATATCTCCTCATTAGGATTTGATGCAATCAGTTTAGCAACAAATCCTATTGTTGGCATTATCCATGAGATTTTAGCCAAATTAATATATAAAAAATCTCAACATACATATCCCTATACATTTATTATATTATATTATTTTTATATAGTATATTAATTACATGTTATTATACAATTTAAATAATATAAAACTTAATTAATAACATATAATATAATTAAGAATCTATAAATTTATATTTATATTTTATTTGAAGTTATTTAAGTACAAAGGACAAATGCATTAGTAGTTCAATGATAATGACTTTTTCTTGAAAATTTCATTCTTATTTATAGTCACATCAATATAATGTTTTTATTAATTTTATTTTGGTACAACTTTTGAATTGAATTTAACTATGGTTACATGGATTGTGGTGCTAAAAGTGAATTGAAAATTCATAAATATTATTTTATTGATTTAACTATTATTTTATTATTTCCTTAGGAGGCCCATTTTAGACCTCAAAATTTCCCTAATGATCCTTAGTCCTGCTGTGTGCGGACCCCGCTGGCTGTGTGCACAGGCTGTGTTTTGGGTTATAAGTGGGTTTTTGGATACTAATGAATGTGGAATAAAATTGAAGTATCTTGTGAAATCTAGACTGATCGTGTGTATTGATAAAGTGCATTTGTGTTATTGATTTAAGCTGTGAATGTATCTGTGATCTATGAATTAGCTGCGATTATAATGTTCTGTGATGATACTTGCTGATACACACGTGGATGCAAATGTATTAATAAGATCTGTTAATGATAGCAGTTTTGTTATGGTTACACATTGATTATACTATTAAAAGCCCGCGAATAGACTCATTCTGTGCGAACCTGATAGGTTCAACGTCGATCTGCCTTAATTACCTACTCTCTCCCAGGGTGTGGAAACCTGGTTCCAACACCCTTCCATACTACTTCGGGTGAGACCTTGGCCTGCGAAAGTAGGTAATTTCTGAAAGGGCCAGTACTATAGGGGTTTGTTTTCAAACCTTAACCTTTGAACCTGGGTCAAGACCCCTCAAGCCAACAGTATGTGAATTAAATCATATTTAATTCACTCGACATCTCACTAGCTCATCCATCGGTTAGAGCTAGTTAAACTAATTTTAACTCAACTAATTAAGTTAAACAATTACAACTCAAAATATACTACAACTGGACCCCCTAAATATTAGAGTGAACTCTACATGCCTCTAGTTTGACCCCAAACTCAAATTGACTACGCTAACTAAGTCTTCCCATCTCAATTAACTTATACAATATTTGATGTGATGTGGAATAACAATTTTCTTCTAATTTAATTAAGGGAAAATTAAATTTGAATCCCTTTTGATTCCATTTTCAATATTTCTGGTTTCCATTTTCAACTCATGACTTAACACAATTATCCCACTAATTTAGGTTTTGGAGGATAAATAGTGGGTAATGCCTCCACTCATATTTTGATAGAAATACCAGGTTCAACACTTTATTATGAACCATATTTGGGTACTATGTTATGGAAGCTTTATCATCAAATATCTAGTTCTAGTAATTGTGCCACTTGAAAAGTTCCTAAATATAATAGAAATGCATTTGAACCAATATAAAAATAAAATAAGGATTCTTCAAATTATACCATTACTCATTCAATGTCTATCACACTTCTTCGGCTATCTCATACTACATTAGGAGAATTTTTAGGTCTAAAATGGGCCTCCTAAAGAAATTATAAAATAATAGTGGAAATAATAAAATAATTATAAATTACATCATCAAATTATAAAGGTAAAAAAGAAAAAACTACTTTTTAAACTCGTATTTTCAACTTATCTCGCTATGGGTTTACTAAAATTTTGAGATGGAACACTCATTGGATGCAGAATTTGATTCCTCATCCAAGGTGTTAGTGTCAGTTTTTGCATCCTTCCACCAATGATCAAATAGACTCTTATCATGAGATATTAGGGTTCCATTTTGAAATTTTTTTCATTCCATTAGGTCATCATGCAAAAATTTAGTCATTAGATGTAGATCTAGGTTTGATCTCACTCCTTTCAAAATTTTACTACTTGCTGGCTCATTTCACCACATTTCTCAGTGTACCATCAGTCATTCATTTTCATCATCATTTCATTCATTTTCATCATGGTTTCATTCAGTCAAAGTCTCCATTAGGTCTTAGGGTTTCCAAGGTCATCAAATCACCATTTCATGTATAAATTCCAGCAAATGAAGGAGTGACAATAAAGGAATTTCATCAGTAAGTTTTATTTGTAAATTTGATTTAAGAGAAAAATGTACTTTTATGTTCCTAATTTGTAATAAGTTCTCAAAGTTCCAAGTAGTTGCATATTCAAATTTCCATCAGCAAAAGAGCAAAATTCCAAAAATCCAACCAGTGTTCCTAAGCCATCAAAATATGAAGTTGAAAGATCAATTTCTAAAGTTAAAGGTAAAATGAAATGTAAAGTTTATTTCAAGAAAGGGAATGTGGGTCCCAATTTGTTTAATGATATTTATTCAAGTAGAGAAGGCCCTCAAAGACCAAAAAGTCATTCATTTGCATCCTCAAGCATCGAGCTTTCTAAGTTCCCCAAGAAAAAAATCGATTTTTCCTACAAAAAACCAAGCTCTGGGCCATTTGCTGCACTTTTTCCACAGGCGATGCGCTTTTTGCAGGAGGGATGTTGCGCTTCTCAGAAGCACGATGTGCTTTTCCTCATTTTGGTACACTTTTTGCAGAAGAGAGCCACGACCCCAAATATTCCTTGTAGAGGTTTTAATCATAATTTCAGGGTTTCTACACCTTTTTTCCAAGTAAGTTGCACCTACATAGCCCCTCCTTTTAGATTGTGGTGTTACATTTATGGTGCATACCCTTCCTTACCCTCTATATCATGTTTTAAGCAATGAAATCCTAGTTTCACATTTTAGAAGCTTAATTACTTTCCCTCGGATCCCATTTACCTCCATACACCCTAAAGCATTCCCCACTACACTTATATTCACTAGTTTCCCATTCCCAAGCTCTATTCCCTAAAACCCTACCCCTTAGCTACACTTTTCTAGGCATCTAGAATACCTCCCTATATTTGAATTCCCTACCATATCTCCCTTATCATATCAACTCCCCATCACTTCCCTAAGCTTCCTAACTCCCTTACACACTTCCCCAAAATTTCCCTCACCTATCGCATCTCCCTAACCCTATAATCATACTCCCTTTCCCTTCCCCTTATTCCCTAGGGTTTCTAGACAAAATTGAACATAATGGAGGAAGAGAGAAAGAAATACAACAAAGGAGGGAGAATCTTGACTTAAGTCATCAGACACCAGGGAGTTTATTTTATCACCACTAGCAATCAAATGCTTCCAGCATGTGGGTTGTTGCGCTTTTTGTGGAGGCCTCAAAATGAAAAAATATATGCAGATGTTGATTCATAATGATGTCTACATTAAATTTTGACTACTGGCACATCAAAAACAAAGCTTTTGATAGGTGGAAACAGTAAAAAACCTCTCAAAAAACACCTTTCTGCCTCCTTTTTGAACCTCTCGCAGTGCTTTTTGACCAGTCTTGGGAGATTCAACTTTTTGAGGAGCTTCATTCAACCATTTTCAGATATTGAGAAAATTTTGGACAATGATACTAGAAGAGCTTTCTAATGAGCCATAATGGGCCCAATTTGGACTTCAGGAAGTCACTCAAAATGCAGTTTGAAGACCCACGCTATGCTTTTCACCAAGCATGTTGTGCTTTTTACAGTTGACTTATTTTTTTTCAAAATTTTAAAGTTTTATCAGTTTATTGATGGATTCCAAGGAGATTTACTGATGTAATTATAAAATTTAAATTTAATTATGTCATTAATATATATATATATATTTGTAAATGAGGCTAATCTATATTAATTTGAAAAGAGAAACAATATATATGCTACAGGCTGGGTTGGTAAGCTGCGCTTAACCAATCCCAACCTTTGATGCGTAGATAAGGGGTTGCCTCTGAGGAGGAAACCAGCCCAGAAAGTACATGAAACAAAAAATAAAAAAATGTTCTGCTGCACTAGTGAAAGTAAAGATTCTGTGGTAATAGAAATCATGACAAAAAACAAGGAAGAGCTGACTGCTGTGTAGTTACTAGTCTTCGGCTTCATCTTCACTGTCTGGATCTTCCTCTACTATGGGACAGGCGTACGCCTATGCAACAACTTCCTCCTTAGCGGTGGGTAGGCATGGAGGCTTAGATACCGGTGCGCAGAGGATGGGAGCCACCGAGTAATCTGCATTGGGGACAGATGTACAGGTACATTCTGAATTCATAATCCAAACATCAGTGTCATTCCCCTCCTCTTCTTGAGTCGAGAGACAATCATTATTGTGAGGTAAGGGGTGCTCTTGGTGCATAATGGTGGACTTCCTAGGTCCACTTCTGCCTCTCTGCGAAACCTATGAGGGGGCCTCCTCCACTGGATCAAGTTCGGGGCTCTTAGGAGCCTCTCTAGCATGAATTCCCAAGGAGGAGCCTTCAAAATATTCCAGGAAATTATCCGACCCCCAGTGGTATCAACTAGGGAACACACCTCTCTGGCCTCCTCAGATGGTTCTTTGTCACAACCATGGTGCCATGGTCAACTGAAGCGGAGGAGTTACGCAACAAGGGGAATCCACGGCAAGGAGGGAGGAGCAGAGCAAGGTGCAAGTGGACATGGAGATGCTCTAAGGGGGAATGCACAGCAAGGGGCTCAGAATAATGGATGCAACTAAGCTTATGAAACTGGTCGGACAAATGGAGTTGGGGTGAGAAGCACAGTCAAGGGGAAGCATAGCCTTGGGAATTTTGCATAGCCCAACACTAGGGGGGAGGTTGCACAGTAGACTGGGCACACAGAAGGGCGATAATTGTAACCACAAGTAAAAATGATGCAGCAGATTGTGTGTCTCTTTTCCCTAAAGGGCCTTCCTTTTAATAGGCCTATAACACATGCAAAGAGACTGATCATAATTGTGCCTCGCACGCAGGTGTGTGCTGTAACGGTTTTCATGAGTAGCCATGAGCAAAGAGTTATGGCTGATCAGTGTGTCAATCCAGGTGATCATTCAGAACGATTTCGTTGGAGAGGTACCCTGGTGGGGGTGATGTTTTCCAAGCGTGTCTTCATTATTCCTTATCTCTATCATCTCATGCGGATGATTGCTAGAGTAAGGTTCGTTGATGGAAAATATGTCCGGCCAACAGTAGGGGATCTCCCCGGTAGAAAGTCCCAACTAGACTTTGAACCGTTTGGAGTAGGGATCCCGTCCGGGGTGTGGGTCCGGCTACCACTTAAATGACTATCTCTTCGGTTTCGAGCAACCTGATTGAAACTGCAAACATACACTCATTCACACGATACAGAATACATGACTGATGTATAAAACCGATATATGACACTGTGCGTAGCAAGGTGATAGACAGAATGCATACACTCAGGAAGTGTCGTTAGCAACACATCTATGAGGTATGCATGCAGGATAATCTGACCGCCAAAGAAATAGTTCTTTGTGGCAAGAATATCCCTTAACTCTCCGGAGGATATAACGAAATGCTAATAAAACAGTTCATTAACATTCATCATGAAGTAAATAATAAACTTGAGCATCATCAACACAATCACAGATAGCTATGGTGCATGAATGATACTATTAATAACACAGATTCATTAATCAGAAGATATTCTGAAACTGTACGCAGAATACACACAATGTTGTCACAGCTAAACACATCATCCAATCAAAGGGTTTTAACATGTATTGTATTACATATATCAAGAGTATGATTCTTCAGTTACAATGCAATATTGCCTTTCAGTCCAAAAAAGAGCAGCCCTAAACTATGTGCCCTACAGGGGTATTTATAGTTTCAAGAAACGCCCTCAGGGTTTATGATGCTTCAACTTCCCGATGGTTCAGCTTCCCTGCAACCTTTTCCAAACATGCGACCTGCGACCCAGAAGCTTGCGACCTGCGACCTAGGAGCCGGTGCGACCTGCGACCTAGGAGAAAAACGCGACCTGCGACCTGTGTGCCGGTGCGACTTACGCCTGCAAAGCTTAGTTATGGAGGTGGTTGCGTGATTGAGGTTTCTGGAACGTCAACTTTCTTGCCCTTGAGGAAATCTCGCCAAGTCTGGTAATCCGCTGTTATAGGAGCGACGAGAGGGGTTTCCTCTTTTATTCGATGCATACATTCTAGGGCATTCGGTACCAGAGTCTCCTTTTTCTGAGAGATCAGGATTGAGAGGGAAGCAAGCTTGGTATAGATTTGTACTGGAGTGACAAGCAACCGATTTAGGTTCTCTTGTGATGCCTCGAATTCTGGTGCGGCAGCAGCTTGTCTCACGGGTTGCAGAAAAGACTGAATTTCCTGCTCTACCTGCTCCCAGTCTTTAGTTTCATCCAGTGCCCCTAATGATGGAATGTGATGAAGAGCTCTCATGGAGTCAATACCACTGATCAGGTGATTATATGCAGACATCACTTTGTCCAAATCTTTGGCCAGCTTGTCTTTGGACTGCATATTCATCCGAATTTGTACTTTGGCTTCTTGCGTATGACTCCAATCCTTCCTAGGCACATGTTCGGGAGCTTGCTGATACTGTGCTGTCTAATTCATCATTTTGTCCAACGCCGCCGAGGCTTCCCTGAGCTGCTCGTGCTTTTGTCTGGTTTCCTCTCGTGCCGCTGCCAATGGGGCCACTGTTTGTTTTAGTGTGAGCATTTCTTTGTATACTTGCCTTATGGTCATTTCCAACACATCACACTCTTTCCTGACCGCCAGTGGGACCTCGTTCACTTGGGCGGGCTTACTTTGGAGCTGTAGCATCTCACTTTCTAGTCTTGATTTCTCTTGCTCCGCTACTTTTAGCCTGTTCTGCAAAGAAATAATTTCCCTGCTCATCCTAGTGACATTTTCCTCTGTGGCCGCGGCAAAAGCGGTTCCTGCTGATGCTATCATAACAGGGTTAGTCCTTGTATCTGGGACTATGTCCTTTCCAGTGGCAACCATAGAGATGGCGGGATGGCCTTGCGCTAAGGATTTCCTTTTCTCTTGCCGTATTTTGAAAGAGAATTGGTCAAATGTCAATCTGGTCAGGTCGAAGACTTCTTCTTCTTGCTCCCCGGGAAAATCATCAACATTGAGGGTACTTTTCGCGCCACCTGAAGGGATCTCCAGGGGAGATATGTCAATGTCGTCTATTAGCTCGTCCTCCTCATCCTGCGTTTGATCCTTTTCTTTCTCCTTTTGTCGGCGCTCGGCTTCCGCCTTGTCGTGTTCCTCCTTCTTCCTGCGTTCTGTCTCTGCCTCTGCTTCCTTTTCAGCTTTTCTCTTTCGCTCTGCCGCGGCGGCTTGTTCTGCCTTCTTTTGACGATCGACTTTGTCGAGTTCTTCCTTAAGTGCTTGTTCTGCCGCCGCCTGTGCCTCCTTTTCCTGTCTTTCCTTTTCCTCTTCCTTTTTCTTTTTTCGCTCTGTCCTGGCATCTTTCTTACGTTTCTCTTCATCCTCCTTTATTTTCTTCTCCTCTTCCTTCTTGGCTTGGGCTTCTGCTACCCGTTGCTGATCCGAGGTGTCAGGCTCCGTACCGGTCTGTGTTATCTTATCTTTGGAGGAAGAAGAGGCTCCAAGCTTATGGCTTCTATCTTCTAAATTCTGGTAATCCTCTTCTTCTCGGTCAGAGTCGATTCCTGGAGCTAGGTGCCTGTCCGCGTTGTACCAGTTTCTTTTTTCGTCTTCTGCCGGGCGTTCGACATGCTGATAACTCCATCTAAAATTGGCCCTTTTACAATGCTCAGGAACTATCCTGACTGGGTCATAAGTTCGGCAATCCAGATTTCTGAAGTGGTAACTTTTTATCTCTTCCCCTTCGCGCCCTACTTCTCTGAAGTCCTTGACTGTATAAGCACCAATGGTGAGAGGTAGAGCGGGCCAAGGTTTCTTCTTCCCTTTGGAAAGGACATTGGAGAAGCTCGAGGTCATCTGGGAACATACCTCCTGCATGAGCACCTTATCGGTGATAAACTTAGGCAGAGCATGTGGTGCTTTGAATGAGCCAAATACTCGGATGATTGTAAATTCAGCGAATGGAAACCAGTGTGCCACCTGACCTAGTGTCTCCATTGCTCGCCAAGACATGCAGGGGGTGTCTTGACCAAATAGTTTCCCGTAAAGGGCGGGAATGAATATATGAGAGATTTGCTCAATATCTGACTTGTACCTGGATTCCCAGAATACCTTGGTCTGCAAATGGATTGCCCGTGTCTGTTCGAAGTCCCAGTTATGTGGCCATCCCTCAACATGCAGCTGGGCACAGACAACATCTAATAAATACGAAGCCATATAAAATTCTGACGGCGCTCCCTCATCTGGGGCTAAAGCTGCAGCCAAGTTTGTGTGCATGGAGCCCATTAATATACCAGCCCAATTGAACTGAGTGCCGTGTACTGTTACGTGTTCCATAATGGTTGCCCATGTTCCGTTGAAAGTGGTGGCGTCCGAACGTCCGTACACTCTGCACAGCATGGCGGCCACTAACTTATACACCTTCCTCAGACTGGCCACCGGGTACTCCTGGTCTTTTTTGATTTTAAATTTATCTGGTTCTGCCCACCATTTTCTGATTGTATCAACCATCGGCACTTCATTTGCAGAAAACCATCTTGGGGTGAAGTTCACCTCTGGTTTGGGTAGCGAGTAGTAGACCTGTGCTTTTGAGCTCTCCAATGTTGCAAAAGCTTTACCTCCACTATCTCGGATTGCGAAGTTCTTAGGATCCGTCTTCTGTATGATCCAGTCCAACATTTCTGGGCATGGAAAGATGGAGGGATGTGACCCTGCTAGGTGCAATTTGGACTTCTTGACCTTCAGGTATACCTCCCGGTCCGGGAGATCTTCTGGAAACTCCTCTTCTGGTATGGCGAATTCGCGGTATACTTCATACCACCTAAGGCTATCCTCCTTCGCGAAGGTGCAAAGGGTGTCTCTGTATATTGGCGGCGGAGATGTTTGTATGTCTGCGTCTGACTCTTCCTCCACCACCTGCTTACTTCTCCTTCGGGATACCCGGGGTGCCATATTGCTAGAGTCGGAGAGGACCGGTACTGTGTCTGCTCCAAATTCACCTGTTGCATTCAAGAAATAATCCCAGGATGAGAAAGACATGATGATAACAGCTAAATAAAGTCTACACATGCAGAGTTTAACTAACTTCTCTCTGGGGTCGCAGGGTCGCTGATCTACAAAAGAACCTCACATGCGACCTCGCGACCTTGCGACTGGGTCGCAGAGTCGCTATCAGGGAGTCGCGCGACCTTGCGACCTTGCGACCGGGTCGATGGGTCGTAGGTCGCACTTGAGCCTGCCGGGGGGTTTCGCGCGCGCGCGATTTTGCGGATAAACTCTCCTCAATGGAAAAGATATGCAGCTAGAAAGGTTCTAAACTGGAAATAAAGCACATCCATGAGAAATTTGGCAAGACACAGGTGACTCTGGGGTTTGTGAGAAACAAAACAGGAATAAAACTCATCCGGAAAACCTATCGGCTCGCTAGCAAATAATTAAGACCATGGGGTGGCTAGGTTATAGCAAGAAATGCTGGGAAAGGAAACAGAGGGAGGAAATGGAAACTTACTCGGAAGAAAACGCGCCAGCCGACCTGTCAGAGCAATTCCACGATTTTCGCCGTGAGTCACAAATGCGACCTAGCGACCTGCCCTTATAAAAAGGAGTCGCACGTGCGAGTAATAAATGAGGTCGCAAGTTGTCACTTTGTGACCTTGCGACCTCGCGACCTTAAGCTCGCTGGGTCGCAAAGGTCGCTGAGTCGCTAATTCCCCTAATACTTCATTTTGCGACCTTGCGACCTTGCGACCTTGCGACCTTAAGGTCGCTGGGTCGCAAGGTCGCAAATTGCCTGACTTCCGACTCTTGCGACCTGGCGACCTCTGCGACCTTAGGGTCGCAGAGTCGCATAGGTCGCATGGGTCGCAAATCATGGATCCGCGACTTAGCGACTTGATCTTAAAAACTTTACTTGGCTTTTTCCTTCTTTAGTTTCAAAGGGGCTCCAAAAATTTTGAAGTGTGTGTTATGATTTTTTGTATTTTTGGAGGGTGTTGTAGGAGCTACAACAGTTCCACATCGAGTGAGGACCTGTGTTGTAGATCTTCGTCCTCTTGGGCATGGAAGAGGTAGTTTTCAACCATCCTTCTGCTGTCACCCGCATATGGGGAGAGGAGATCTTTTTGAATGAGGGTTTTTCATTCTCTTCTTAAAGATTCATCCTCAATCTGGGTGAGGTTGGAATGATACAACTCTCTATGAATTTCCACCCACTTTTTCGTGAGGAGGTTCTCAACTGAGTTTTCTTTCCTGTGCACATGGTTAAACGTTATTGCTCTGTGATTGTGTATTAGTTGTTCTGGAAGTTTGAGCATGTGTGCAAGCCTCCAGCTGGTGGATACCTTTGTGGAAGCAGAGCCATGGAGAATTCTTGTGGCTGCCTGTGTAATAATTTGTGAATCTCCCTCCATTTCCAACAAAAAATAGTTAAACTCAATTGCTTTGTGGATGCCATCGATGTGTCCCTCAAGCTCCGCGGAGTTGTTCCTATCCCATCTGATATTTCCATAGTAGATGTTACACCATTTTTTGGTCATCTAACCTCTTATCATTAGATGGACCCAAGTACACCAGGTAAGACCAATTTTACCCTAAGTAAAATTGCTTTCACTATGTAAAATAACTTAATAAACCACATTTATTAGGTTGTTTATGGTCTAAACAGGAAACCCCAAAAGGAAATATTAAACAAACCTATTTTGTTTAATTTTCCTCATGGAATAATTAATTAAACCATAATTTGATTATTATTCCTAGTCATGTTTAACCCAAAAACAAAGAAATTAATTAGATAAACCTTTATTTATCTTATTATTTTCTAGGAATAATTATTTAAATCTTATTTAGATAATATTCCTTGTTAAATATGACCAAATCACCCACAAATAATTAAATAAATCATTATTTATTTAATTACCCTTCAACCACTTCCTTAAAAAGATAAATAAATCATTTATTTATTTATTATTAACAAATAAAGGGATTTGACCCAAGTCAAATACTTTTTCCCTCCGACAAATTTAATAAAATATTCCATAAAAGGTGGATCTAGATTTGGTTAACATTATTTTAATCATGCACCAAGATCTAGAATGACCCAATATTTTGTTATAAATAGGAGAGTTTTTCCTACCATTCTTCACCTTTTGTTGCCTATTAGATCACTCTGGATCTATACACTTGGTCACATTTTTCTACATTATTTGCTGTGTGAGCTCCCTTTGAGTTCTATCTTTTTCTGGGTTTTCTACACCAACAAGAGAGAGAGATTCTAGATCTGAAGTGCTGAGGACTTCCAAGAACCCATCCCATTGAGGAGAATTGGATACGCCTTCTTGTTTTCCTCCCAGGTGCCCTTAATACAAAAATTCTTTCAAAAAATGTTCTTGTCTTGTCTATTGGTATATGGAGCAAACCCTTCTTTTTACTGCTTAATGTCTTTCTATGCATAGATCTGGTTTTTTGCAGCTCTTTTCTTGATCAACTAACTACGGATCTGAAGATATTGGCAGCCACTTTTGTTGTTAGGGCTATTAGTTATGCGTAGCTAAAGTGGTCCTTTTTCGTACACTTCAACAAAGGATTCATACTAACAAATGGCGACTCCACACGGGTTTTAAATTACGACCGCTGTCGTTTTTCATATTCCTGCATATCCAGCTACTTCAAACCCTAGGGTTTCTTTTCAGCTTTTTGTTTTTCCTATTTTCATGTTGTTTTTCTCCTATAAAACCCTAAAACATTAAAATTTCTAACTTCCGTGTGTTTCTGGCCCTATTGCACAGGTAAGCGACATCAGCCGCAACTGAGACGACAACTTTTTCGGAAATCTGCCGCCGAGACACCCGGAGCTTCAGGTCGCACTTTTCAGCCCATAAACTGTGACCTGGACCTCCAGGTCGCACTTTTCTGCCCATTTTCTGTGACCTGCACTGAAAACAGGTCAGAACCTGCGACCTGCCAATTTTTCAGCTGTTTTTCTGCAATTTTTCTGGGTTTTTCTGAAGCTTCTGTCAGGGTTTTCCAGCCTCTGTCTCAGCCCGTTTCGACCTATTCCTGATTTTTTTTTCTCATCTAAGTGGGAACCTAGCCCCCTAGGGCTTCAGTACCCTCCACTTTTGGTGGAAGAGTTTTAGTTGCTTCAGGTGTCTGATTTTTCAGAGTTTCAGCCTCCCCTTTTCCAGATCTGATACCTCCTTTTCAGATCCCTTTTAATCAGCTCTTCTCCCTCTCAAATCACCTCCTAAAGATTTTTTTGGATTTACTTTTAGGGCCTCCTCCTTGCCCCTTCTGCTTTTTGCTGATTTCCTCCTTTTTTCCAGCCACCTTGCTTCTGCCTCTTCGCTGTGATCTGCGCCTCTTTTCAGCAGCTTTATCCTTTAGATCCTTGTCCCTTTTGACCCTAGATCTATTGGCCTCTCTTTAAGTGTGTTTTGACTAGATTTTTGCCCTTTTTTAGATTAGTTTTGAGCGACCCACCTTCTTGGGTTGAATCGATGCACTAGTAGCTGTTATTTTTCTGTTATTTCAGCATTATATACTGTTCTTTGCAGATTGATTTTCAGTTACGCAACACACTTTTTCTCTTACTCTCAAAACGAAAAGGGTTTAAAAATTAAAATTAACGCACGCCACACACTCACCCTAAGCGAAGAAGAGCTTAGTTTACACCGCCAGGCAAAGACTTTAAAATCAATTAACACTGCACCTATCTGCCCTTGTTTCGACTTGATTCTGCACCTCCTTGCCCTTGTGGTCGTTATTCTTCCCCTTGTGCCGTGTTTGTGTTGTCATCATTGTGCCCCCAAGGCGCACTTCCCGGAGACTTCTTGGCCTTCACCCTCAGTTTCCTGTCAATCGACCTGCTCTGTCCCGTCGTCGTCGAGCCAGTCCTCCCCCGAGTCCGCACTCCGACTCCTCTTCTGATTCTTTGGGTTCTCCTTTTCCTTCTGGTTCTCGCCCTGTCACCTTCACTATGTCTGGTCCAGGGCCTAACGCTAGCGGTGCTTCCGGCCCTAATGCCGGAACTACTACTAGCAGAACCGCCACAGGAACTACCTCGGCCATACCCTTGCTGCCGTACATCGCAGGCCTCAGCCTCCCCGATTTCAATCAGTTAATCAATGACCCTATCCGCCACGATGTTGGTTGGCCTGCTATGCCAACCAAGCTCCCCTCCGACAACCCTACGTTCGAAGGCCTTGCTGGAGAAGATCCAACCAATCATGTCCGATCTTTCCACATGTGGTGTTCCTCCAATTCCATTACCGATGACTCCATCTGTCTTTGATTGTTCCAACGCACGCTTACCGACGAAGCTTCTAAATGGTATGTAGACCAAGCCACCTCTTCACATACCACCTTTGCGACCATTGCCCAAGCCTTTTTATCTTACTTCTAGCTCCCTCTCTGATACGATACTGGTACAGAGCTTTTGACCTCTTTCAAGCAAACCTCTTCAACCCACCTTTCCGCTCATGTTCAGGAATGGCAACGAATACGAAGCTTATGTCGAGCTCCCCCCTTCGAAGATCGGATCTATATGGACTGGTTCCTTCGCTCTCTCTTAGCTCCCATTAGCAAAGATGTCGCCTCCCATTTCCCTCAAACCGAAGAAGCTGCCCTCCAAATAGCCTTGAAATATGACCTGATCTATGCTCAGTCTGGTTATGTTTACACCGTCCTTCCTGACCTCCCCAGGCCCGGAGGCGCTAACGCCCCGGGGGCATCTCATTCCGCCGACGGTATCGTTGGAGCCCTTTCTCATCTATATGCTCAACCTCCTATGGGCTATGGTCTCCCTCAAGGAGGGGCCAACACCTCTAGCACTCTTCCCCCTCCCGGTAGCATGTATCCAGGATACGGCATGCCTCCTCCTTTTTCCCAACCTCTTGCTTACCTCAATGTTGCCCAACCTAACCATTGCCGCTATCATGGCACGTGCGGCCTCCTCCCGGCATATGCGCTTCCATCTCCCTTGCCTCCTTCAAACCCACAAAGCACCTACAGCCCCCTCCCGGGCAAGTATTTGCACAGCAGGGGGCGACTAATCCCCCTTCTTCTCAAAGAAGGCAGAGAGGCAACCAAAACCAATCTGCCCCTGGTACCCGAGGACCCAATTCCAGTGTGGACCCTAACACTGGCAACTAGCAACAGGGCAGTCAGCCCAAGCCGGACAGGCCGCTTCGCACAAACAAGCCCTGTTTGTGTTGCGGTGTTTATGTATTTTTGATTGTCCCTCTTGCAGGATGCGTGAGGATCGTGGGAGTATCGAGAAGCCACGCACCGGACAACATACATTCCCCCTCATGCTTCTCCTAATGTGGCCACTACCCAGCCAGCTGTGTTCACTGATCCTTTCCTGAAAGGCAGGGATTAAACGCTTTCCTGTTGCTGGCTGGCTGAGCCCATCTCCTTCCACTTCTGGGACCTCAGGTGCAGATCATGATGAACTACGATCCTTCCCCATCCGTCAACCTTCACCTTCAAACTCGGTCTCCTTCGTGCCCAAACCTCTCGCTCGGTACTTAGTCCTCTTCTCTGGTTCTACAGAGCCTCTTTCAACATCCAGTGGCCCCTTACATATCCCTCAACCCAAAGTTGAGGTTCATACCAAGATTCCTAAGGGACCATTACGTCGAAACGTTGCTTCTGGTCGAGCTGCTCATTCGTATAGCATAATAGATGATTTGGCGCAATCTCCTGCTGCCATTTCCACACTGGAACTCCTCCAGTCGTGCCCTTCCCAAAAGAAGGCTCTACTATCTGCCATGGGCGTTGTAGATCCTGCTGATGACCAGATGATTGTTTTTGACGCCCATCAATCAGACCATCCTCCTCTTCCTGCTTCCGTCACCTTCCAAATCCCAATCAAAATCCGGAACGCCAACATTTCTCGGTGTATAATTGATGAGGGGGCATCTACCTGTGTGATATCCGCTTCGATTTGGAAACAACTCGGATCTCCTAAGCTGGCCCCTTCCCTAATCACCCTTCGAGCATGGGACGGCCACGCCTCCCAGCCCATTGGCCTTTTTCGTAATTGTCCTATCACCCTTGCCGGTAAGACCGTTTGTGTTGATGTCGAAGTCATTGACGCCCCTCTAGAACACAACATTCTATTGGGGCGAAGATACACCTATGCCATGTCTGCTGTCCCATCCGCAATTTTTCGCAAGATGTCTTTCCCTCACAATGGAAAGATAGTCACCATTGACCAGCTGTCTTACCATGAGCCGCCGTCTCAGACCTCTCCGGAGATGACCATCTCTTCCGTAGCCAATAAGCAAACCGTCGATTCCTTGACCAATGTCTCCCCTAGCGTTTACAAAGATTCCTCCCTGCTTGGAACTTTTCCTGGTCTTCCCCCTCCTCACGTCTCTGATCCCAGCTTATCGAATGTTTGCATGATGCAATCGTGTCAGGTTGCCCTTAAGCGACCCGCTTCGGTTAGTCAGCAACCTCAGACTCAACCTCGCCCACCGCAACCCGCTCCTAGCCCTTCATCTCCGCCAGCCAGACCTCCTCCTTCTGGCCCTTCTCCTACAGTTGGTATCCCTGAACCCCTTTATCCCCATGGATCGGTTCCCCCAAGCCTTAACCACCTCGGAGCCGTCCCTCCTGGTCACTATCCCGCTGGTCAGATACCGTTCCTAGCTCCCGCTCCCGGAGTCTATTCGGTCCCCATCATGGCCACCCTCTCTCTCCCTAACCTGACCCTGGGTATACCCGTCTGGTACCTTGACCCTCCAGCCGCTACCCCTCCTGGTCACCCCAAACCCTATCTTGCTTTAACACCGATTCAACCGGTCCCCCTTGCTTCCTCCGTTGCTACCATGCCCCCTGCACCTCCCCAGGACCCTACCCCTGTGGTGAAAGCTCCAGAAAAGAAAGGAAAAGCTCGCAAGGGGTCATCCAAAGACAAGGCCACCTCGACTGACCCTGCTCCTCCCCCGCCCGTAAAGCCTTGTGCCTTGTGTGATGTTGTCGGTCACGCCACCCATACTTGTCCCGAGTTGCCCCGCATTCAACCCATGGTTAAAGTTGCGTTCCCTGAGTCTACGGTCTCTGACCCTTCTCTTCCGTCCTTGTCCGTAACCAAGAAACCAAAAACTATTCGCACTAGAAAACCCTACGCTTTGTGTGGTATCCATGGCCATTACTCCCACCATTGTCCTCACCTGACGCATTACCGCGCCTCGTTAGAAGTAGTCCGAGAGTATGAGGTTGAGAAAAATCAATCAGCGTCTTTCATACTCACACAGTATGCTTCGGGACAGCTTGAGGATCCCCCCGCTCCCATCGACATTCCCCCCCCTGATGTTCAGATGACGGAGTCTACTATGACCATTCTTTACCTATCCTCCTTTGTATGACCTTTAGAGCCCAGTCCCCTTGCATCCTCCCCTGTTGCCTCGCTTGACCCCCCTTCAGCGACCACCCTTGACCCCCTCGTTTCTACCCATAAGCAAGATCACTCCACCCCTCTCTGTTGACCTCCACAGCCCGAGTCCCCACCATACCTCCTATAGCCCTCATATACCGCCATCTAGTTTATATATGAGTCATAGCCATCCTGCTCATTAGACTCCCTCCTGCAGTTACCACTCGATGTCTTCCGTACACTCACGCTGCCATCATTGTATCTCCTCCCCCCATTTGTTGTCTTGTAACACCATTCCGCAAGACCTCCCGTCCCCCCCCTTTCTTGGTTACGCCGATGGTGCAAGTCGTTACTCCCAGAATCTAGCCTCAGTAGGTTGGGCCATTTTCACCCCCTTGTGTGCCCTTATTCTCTCAAACGGGGTCTGCATTGGTACTGCCACCAACAATCAGGCCGAATATGATGCAGTGCGTGCCGATGCTCTCTTTCATGGCATCCTCCATCTACATGTTCGTTTGGATTCCCTACTTATTTTCATGCAACTAAATGGTGTTTATCGTGTGCATAACCCTGTGCTTCTTAGATGATATTTACAAGTGAAACTCTTGATACGTGAATTTGAAACCATAACTTTCAACCATGTACCTCGAGAACAGAATCACTATGTAGATAGTATTGCAAACCATGTTCTAGATTGGCATTTATCACACGCATTTCATACAAGACAATAACATTCATAATCATTAAACACGATGCATATCCATAATATGTGTCGCAAAACATGTGTTTAGAGTCCATCTACTCTGATACATATGACATGCCCATAGCATGTTACAAAAACTCAAAACTGGGGGCACCACCTGCCCCTACATACACACTAGGGGGCACCACATGCCCCACACCTACTCACTATCTGGCGGATCCCAAGCCAATGGCTCTGCCCCTGCAGCCCGTAGATCACGTATGCCTTGACCGGCTATCGCCATGCGCCGCATGCCACCTCTCCATTCCAAGGGACGACCAATGCATGCCTCCACGTACTGGTCGTCTAAGTCTTGCCACCTGCGCCCTGAAACTCCGGTCAGCAACCTCTCGCATCTATGGCATATTTCCTCCAGAAGGGCGGCCACATCCTCATTGCGCGCTGCTCTCGACCCACTTGACCCTGCAACTCCAGAGGCTGTCGGGCGTCCCATATATCCGGCCGGTTTTACCGGAGCTATATCTACATACCAAAAGTACATGAATTAGTACCATATCTACTATTCAATAAATTTAACATGCCCATACAAGAATAGTAATCTGTCACTTACCATCGGGCCCCCATACTCGACCAGGCGGAAGTGGCAGGTCCGGATCTCCACAATAACTCATCCCACTATAGGGATAGTCGTCTATGTATAACGGCATCTGATCCCAATGGGCAAAGAACTCAGGTCGAAACACTCGTCCGACCGCCCCTCCTCCTCCTCTGCACAGTAGCCGCCCCCACCGGCGCATCCTGGGCTCTCTCGGGCCCCCATCTGGGAGCTGTACACGAGGCCGCAAGGTCGGGATCTTCTCAAAGAAGAAGACGCACAATAAAGTCCCATACGAGCAATTGTGGTTCACTTGCCGCTTGCAGAGCGACAACTGTCGTTTTAGCGACACCAGCATCAGTTGGGCCCACCCATAGTAGTTAAATTAGGTCCCTATATTACTAGTATAGTCCCTTATTGTTATTAGTGTAACCCCTTTATTGTTATTATTGTACCCTTGTAACCCCCATTTTGTTATTGTGCCCTTAAATTATTATTGTTAGGTCGGCTAGGATTACATTGTGGCCCACTAGGATTACATTATGGCCCCATGGACTCCTATATATAGAAAGGAGGTTTTGTAAATTGTATCATCCAAGAATTGCTCATTTATGTAATGTATTGGAGGTTTCCCCCTCAAAGTGGCTTATTTCTAAGGCGTTGATATCTCTTTTCTTCTCTTTTTGGAGCTGGTTACACAACATTTGGTATCAGAGCTTTGGATTCTAGGGTTTCGCTGCTCCAAACAGGTCATCGTGGCACTTTCGCTATAAATTTTTTTCTACAAAGCTTCAAAAGTTGAAATTTTTAGGGTGCGAAGCTGAAATCTTGAGGAAGTTTTTCTAAAAATTTCAGAGCTTGGTTCACAATATTTTCGGAGATATGATCCATGGAAGTTAGGTCTTTTTTCAGGCTCCTAAACAGGTCATCGTGGAATTTGCGCTATAAAAAAATTTCTACGAAGGTTCAGAATCTGAAATTCATATGGTGCGAAGCTGAAATCCTGAAGAAAGTCGTCAAAAAATTTCAGAGCTTGGTTCGCAATATTTTTGGAGATATGATCTGTGGAAGGTAGTGCTTTTTCAGGCTCCTGAATTTCATCTCAAAGAGGTGATCGTGGGAAAAGTTCAATAACTCTCTCTTTGGGCATCGGATTGGAGCGCCGTAAAATTTTTTTGCAAGTACACAGAATTTAGTTTCTTGGCTATCAATTTTAGAGACAAAGGACAAAACAGTGACACGAGGCTAGTCGTACAAGTTCGCTCTACTGAACCAGTCCATAATTAGGTCATTGTGGGAGATTGGACACAGCTTTGTCTTGGAGAATCCAAATCAGGTCAAACCTGTGGCATTCAAAAGAGAATTTAGAGGGCTACTTCAATGCTGAATTTCAGATATTGAAGAGCTGCAATCACAGAGATAATACAATTTCAATATCGAGCTCCTCAAAGCAAGTAAAAGGTGTGTATTTTTTTTCCGAATTGCATAAGTCTTGTTTGAATAATCAAGTTGAATTGATTGCAAGGGCCTATTGAAATTTTTTTCGTTTAGTCGCCCTATTATGCCTCCAAAAAATAATTCCACACCCATTAATCCCTCAAAAAGCAAATCTATACGCATGAAGAGGAAGAGTTGCAAAGATGAGATATCAAACACGGTACTCAAGTGCAATTCAATTCAACTTTACGAAGAGCAATTACATGAAATAGATGGCTTTAAAAGCATAAATGGAGGCTAAGTTGGATGGTTTTAAGGATCAAATAATAGCAACATGGATGATAAATTAATGGAAGATCACATCGAGCATCAACAAGAAGTTCTCCAACTCTCAAAGGTAAGCCAACTTTGGTGCAGACCCAATGAAACAACAAGAAGATCAACATCACATCGAAAGGAAGTTATGAAGCGTGAGCATAGAAACAAGAACTAAAACAAGACCACTTTCACTTTATATCTCAAACAAGTGAAGAAACTTTCCCCAGAGAATACTTGCCATGGGAGGATGAGAATTTTATACAGAAGCATCAAGAAATAATCAAGCGTTGAGGACAACACTTGTTTGAAGGAGAGGGGCATGTTAAGTCCCTATATTAATAGTGTAGCCCTTTATTATGTTAGTGTAGCCCCCCTTATTGTTATTATTGTACCCCTGTAACCCCCATATTGTTATTATTGTGCCCTTACATTATTATTGTTAGGTCGGCTAGGATTACATTGTGGCCCACTAGGATTACATTATGGCCCCATGGACTCCTATATATATAGAAAGGAGGTTTTGTAAATTGTATCATCCAAGAATTGTTCATTTATGTAATGTATTGGAGGTTTCCCCCTCGAAGTGGCTCATTTCTAAGGCGTTGATATCTCTTTTCTTCACTTTTTGGAGCCGGTTACACAACAAGGTCCCACTCAACACACTCTCCACAATCATCATCCCGCTCCCAAAGTTGATGTGATGGAGCGGTTGGTTTCCTGTGATATGCAGCACCATCACAGCACCGCACGGGTCTCAATCTCTCTAGATCCTCTGATTTCCGTATCCGAGTCCCCTTGACTTGGAGACCCGTCGACAATGTCGTTTCCACAAACTCCATGATATGTCAGCCTGCGGTAATACTGGTCGCAAGGTGTTTCCCCACTATCCCTGTGCTGGCGGGAGACCCGTCAGGAAATGCACATCCTGGCCGAAGGCCTCGATCCTGTGCCCCTGCACTACAAATACCTCATGCTCTGGATCCCAATAACTGATAATCCGGGCCAACAAGGGCTCTCCAGCTCTCATCAAAGGGTTCTCCAAAAACTTCAGAACCCCAAACCTGGCCAACACACGACGGACACCCCGATCTGTCTGGATCTCTGCCCGTAATGTACCCAGGTCTCTCTCTCTCCAATTCACCTGTATATCTGCCATATCTGCATAAAAACACCATCTTTGTCAGCCTACAGATAGGGAATACTGTAACCAAACACAAAAACCCAACTCTCAGCCATCAAACAACACTAAAACCCCCTCATTATGGCCTCCATCCCACCGTCCCCTATCTGTTTCGGGAAAAATCACCCTAGAGGTTTGTTGGGTTACAACCTCCACAGAGCAGGGCATGCTACTCAAGAAGGACTCACACAACCATACATGTTCATGAAAAACTAAATAGAGCAGATCGAGGAACTTACCCGTAGGTCCTACGGTTGAAGTAGATCCCGCGGGGTCCAAACCCCCAGCAACCCTTCTTCCTTCTTAACCTGAAAGACAAGAAGAAACAAGCATGAAGAACTGGTTGTACAGCATATATCTACTCTAAATGTTAGTGAAATCCACGTGAAACATTAGATAAACCATAATAAATGCTTAAATAACAATATTCTCACATATGCAAGCAGACACTAACACGTATATTTTGGGAACAAGATGGTTCTTCTGTATTATAAATAGCATGTACAGAAATAACGAGTGGAGAGATCACCTGAATCCTTCCACGATCTTTGAGCAGACCGTCGTCCGGATCTGTCCCACCCTTGCCTCGCTAAGATTCCTTCCGAACTGGTGCATACGAGATGACATATAAAGAGATGAGCATCTCCAGGAAACAAGGGTTTCCTGTAATGAACTGGGAAGTGCAGGAGGCACGGGAATTCAGACTTGGATAGGGAATACCAACAGAGTATAATATCAATAAATTCTCTCTCTCTCTTAGGCCATGCACATGAGGGGCTTTTATACTCCCTCAAAGTAGTTTCAACAGTTGGAAACAGTTGGCCACGTGCTGGGGTGGTTGAACTACCAGAGTAACCATCAACCCAGCGTGAAAATAGGGATTTTTTATATATTTTTTAATGATTTTAATGGCATACGCGGGAAAGTACATGTAGACTTGCGTATACACGCGGAAAAGTCTGGGCATAATCGCGTATGGGGATTTTAACACTGTTTTTTAGTGAATTTTGTCCAAGTCTGTAGGAATGGGTGCCCAAAGCCATAAAAGCAATCATGAATCATATGAAGGTGAGAAATGATGCTATAACAGATGCCCCCTAACATATGAGGTCAGAAGGGGTACATGATGGCCGAAATGTATTATGCACATAGAAAGAACTTTGCAAGGACAAGAGAGGACTTCACCAGATTTCAGCCTGCCAAAAACCAATGAAAGAAAACAGATAGTCAACTCATGCTGAGGCGGGCATATCCATGCTCAGTCAAAAATACATCATATAAAAAGTACTGAATAGATCTAACATGTATACAAGTATAACTGAACTGAAAGTACACAATGAATCATCTGAGCATGGCCCGGAAATACAAGTCTGAATCAATGTCCAAGTATCACATATAGAAAGTTGATCAAGGATGGTGCAACTGGATGTCTGATCATATAAGTAACTGAATCTCCAAGTACCGAATCATAAGAGGTGGAACAATCGGTACAATCACGCAACTCGGGAGCCAACATATAGGATGCTGCTGTACTGAACTACAACATATAAGGGTGGACGGCATCACTGGCAGAAACTGAATGGACTGTCAAAAGTGAACCGAGAAATGCTGATGCAACCCGAGGTCTTCACCGATCACTATGGCACAATTCTACACAATGGGAATAAATGAGGTGAAGTCGACCATGTGAGAAATCGTTGGATTACCGGGCAATGATGTATCCCGTTAACCAACGCGAGACAACCCACCGATAATGATAATGAGTGTCAAGGTGCTCCAGTACAATCTGACAAGTGCGAATGAATGAGTTGAAGTCGAACACTTGAAAGAATCTACCAATCAGGAGGCAATGATGAATCCCCACTGTCGATAGCGAAGAGTCTGCCACTGATGACTGCAAACCCTAAGGTACTGACAAAAAGACTCTAGAACTTATTCCCAGAGCAATGAGTTAGAGTCGATGGGAAAAGATCTGCTGGAAGGAAGGCATTAAGGCATCCCACATCAGTCCAGCGCGAGTGTAACCCGCAGGCCAAGATTTGGAAGGAATCGGACGAAGTAGAGTGACGGAACCAAAACCGAAGTACGTTTTCGACATGCACAAGATGAAGCTAGCGCACGGAAGAAACCCTCTAAACCAACCAATAATGAAAGCTGACACAGAGGCGAGAAATCCACCAATAGGGTCAAATGGAAATCAAGGTACTGCACGAATCCCAAGTGTGATAATGTATGCTGACGTCGAACACAGGGGAAACCACTCAGTCAAAGACCCATAATGATGATCAAATGCTGAGCACAAGGTCACCTATCAATGATGGAAATAGGGCCAGGGTGCGGCTCTAGGTTTGCTCTCAGAGCAATGTGTCGTGGTCGATAAGAGACAAACCCGCCAGCAAGAAGTCAATGGAGACCTTCTTAAACCAGCACGAGCAGAAGACCAAAACATCTGATGTGATAGAACAAGATACTGACAAAACCGGGAAGGCCGACTGAATAATGAGTCAAGAGACACCGCAGAATGGCCGACTCTGGTTAGACTTCCCTTGAACAAAAGCATGACTCGTGATGACCATGGCAGTAAAAAGTGACACTGTATAAGTCTGTTATGCAGGAGGTAGAACAAACTCTCCATATGATTGGAAGAGATAACCAACCGGGGGAGAACTGACAAGTGAAACAAGGTAAAGGCTGAACCTAGGTCAAAACTAAAAACCATCCCAAATGTATGAAATATATATAAGTATATGTGCTTTGTTCAAGGGCGACAAACTGACTCTGTACTGCCATCAAAACAACGAAGATACATCCCGTTCCCGCTCTTTTTGTTATATTTGATTTTTTTGTCTTTTTCATATAATAAGCATGAAAAAGAATAAAAGAATGCTATGGTACAATGGATAGAACGAGTATCAAGAAAGCAGATGCACTAGTTCCTGGGATTGGAACAATCCTATGCTCAATGCAAGGTGGCGAAAACTGGTCAGTGATACTCAGAGGAACGTTCCATCCATGGGTATAAAGGTGTCAAGTCGTGATAGCTAAGTGCATGCAATGGTTAACTTGTACAGATAGTCAAGGTCAAAAGTTGGCTTAAACATCGAGTCCAAATGAAGCCGGCTAAAGGCCAGGATAAACAAGTAGCCAATATGCAATGCAGTAATACAACTTAACGACACCAGGGAGCCTCTAGGGTAATAGCCAAAAAAAATGATAGTGAGGAAGGAGAAGAATGAAGCTTCAACACATAAGTCATGGCGGGACTAAAGAGGACTCTCGAGCCTACATAAAACGCAGCATGGGCAACAAGTGATAGCGAGGAACTAACTAGGAAGCCCATGTAAAGGAAGGCTCTACCACCAAGTCATGATTAAATAATCGACAAGTGAAATGGGTGTAATAGTCATGACCTGATGGGATCGACCCTATGGCAAGTGATCAGTATGAAGGCTAGTATGCAAGATGCAACGGAAAGTGATTTCCCTAACCTATATGCCAGTGAAGATCATATACCTGCCGTGACGAGTCGGTAATCATGGATCAAAAATGGGAAAAATCTCAAATTCGTCAAAATGTACCTGAAAACATACCAAACTGGGCACTTCCAAGCATCCGGGTTATGCAGCTTAAGATAGATCGAAAAAATAAGCATAACAAGTTTTTGCGAAAATTTTCAACTTTTTAGCCATAAATAGACAAATTACCTCATATTTGGTTCATTATTACATTGCTGATTTGGAAAAAAGTGCTCTGGAGAAAAAAACTTCTTTCGTCAAATCAGGAACAACCGACCGTCGAATCGCACCGAATTTGTCAGGTAAGCTCCTCAATCATCCTTGCAAATCATTTTGTCCATTTATAAATTAAAATTTAGTGATTTTCACCACAGAAACCCTTTCCAAAAAACACGGGTTTGCGCATACGCGGGTTGGTAACAGGAAAGTCGCGTATACACGCGACTGTGCATAAAGAAAGCCGCGTATGCGCAGGCCCAAATGAAAAATGCGTGGCTAATGAAGGATTTGTTGAATTTTGACAAGATGACAATCTCATGGAGAGAGCGTGAACACAGTGCAATTGATCAAGAGGTCATGCAAGATCGAGCATCGCAAAATATTCTTTGGAATTGCGGATTGTTCAAATTTTTCAAAATGCCAAATATGAAAAGCAATGTTCGGTTGCTAGAAATGCTCGTCAATTATTGGGAACCGGAAGAGGACTGCTTTATGATAGATCAGATGCCAGTACGCATTGAAGTGGAAGACATATATTTTATCACTGGACTCTCCCGGAGGGGGGAACCAGTAGACTTGCACGGGAAGCCCTTGGGAGGGCTAACCGTGGAAGATTACGTCCACGTGTACTACGTAGAGGGTTCCAAGAAAGTTGGAACTCAAATTGCAATTAAAGATTTAAGGGATTTTCACATGAAAATCCTCCTTTTCACCATTGGCAGAGTGGCAGGATCTGCCTCCCTACATCAGGCGTCCAGGACGCAAATGAGCATAGTAGTGGAATGCTTGACTCATGTGTATGATTGGTGCACAACCCTATTACTGAACATGAAGCAACATTTGACCTCAATCCGCCAAGCAAAGACCAAACACTTTGGGTACGGTACTATTTTGATGACATTCTTCTTTGAGAAGATACCAGCATTGAGACCCAGAGTTATCTCTACCATCAGTAGCCTGCGGGACCCAAGAATTGCCCGTTGGGCGGACATGATGAAGAGATTAGGGGGAAGTGAAGTTCCCCGGACCACTTGGGACGATGAGTTCTTCCTTTGGTGGGGAGAACAAATCATCGTAGTGGATGACTATCCCTATGCCGGGATGGACTTTCGTGGAGATCCAGATCTAGTTCTTCCACCAGGCACAGCATGGGGCACAGTCGGTAAGTTTGCAAAAATTTTGACTTATATAATTTTTTTGGATTTTTTCAAATATATATGAAAAAATGAAAATAAACATGTTTTTGATTGGATTCATAATGACTGACAATGTAAACATGATCATGATATAGATATTGGACCAGTTCGACCTGAGGGTTTCCCGCGCCACAAGCGTCGCAGGGGCGAAGCAGATACAGTGGATTCAGACAGGACCCTCCAGGCTGTACAGAGGAACTTGGAGGGGTTAACCCGCCAAATACCTATGGCTTCCGTGGAAGATCTACCGGAAGCCATCCAGAGACGGGTGGTAGGAGTGCCCCGAGACTGGGTACGGTTATTCCGCCGAGTTGCCACCGCGATCACGTTCTATAGGAACACGACTTCTGGGCAGGGACCTCAGGAGTAGATAGATGTTATGTATTAGATGACTGTATATTTTTTGAGACTGAACATGATCGGGCATAAGCCCAAATTTTGTATGACCTTATGGATCCAAATTTTGTAAAGTTTTTGAACACTCTGATGATATATATACAGCGATATTTGATGTGATGTGATAAATGTATCAAAATGTATGATGTTTTCAATGATTAAATTTTATTGTATGGAATGATTAATATTCCAATCTAGTGCCTGATTAGCTAATGAGTCAGCCAACCAATTGTCAGCTCGAGGAATATGAATGAAAGTTAAAAATTGAAATGATATTTGTAACAAACGTACCCTCAAGAACAACCGTAATAAAAATGGATCTCGAACCCGATAAGTATTGTTCAACTGCGACACCACCAGCTGAGAGTCCAAGAAAACTACCAACGAATCAACACCCAAAGATATTGCCTCCGAGAGTAGATAAACAACTGCAGTGTATTCTACTATATTATTGGAAGCAGGACCAATGCAGACCCCTCTTGATACTAACAGCTGACCGGAAGGATAATGAAGCACCCAAGCCGCGGAAGCTAAGTTCCGGGTGTGTCTACTAGCACCATCGGCGAAACCAAAATGACTCATGACATCCAACACAACCTGCCAAAGAAGATCAAAAACATCACCAACTCATCAAAGATCGAAAATCAACCAGATATGTACAAAACAAAACTACTATATACAAAAGCAACATGCCAGGCCAAAGCCTAGGCATAATACTTCTTCAAATAGAGCCCATTTCGGGGCTCCGACAACTCGTTCCCTTCAAAATCAACCAAGGTATACGCTCCTTTCTTAAGGAATTTTTTAACGATGAAGAAGCCATACCACATAGACTTAAACTTTCCTGCCCCCAGGGCATCTTTTTCTTGGGCATAGACCAAGACAAGGTCACCTTCTGAAAAAACCCTGGGTTTGACCGCCTTATCGTACTGAACTTTAACTCATTTTTATGTGCTTCATTCATCGTGGCAGCATCCCGACACTGCTCATCGAGATGTTCCAGATGAAGGAGCCGTTCTTCAAGACTAGAAGTGTCAAGAAGAAGTTCAACAGCTAACTTAAGAGAAGGAATCTCGCATTCAATGGGAAATACGGATTCCACCCCGTGCACTAGCTGAAACGTAAAGCCAGTTGCAGTTTTCACTGACATCCTGTATGCCCAAAGTGCAGGATATAGCATAATATGCCAGTTGGATCTAGCTTTATCAATTGTCCTTTGAAGAATTGTCTTCAAGGATTTATTCACGGCTTCCACCTTCCCATTGGCTTGAGGATAATACGGAGATGAATGCTCCTGTCGGAAACCCAATTTTAGAGCCAACTCAGCCATCATACTATTCTGAAAATGACTGCCATGATCAGTGAAAATCTCTCTAGGAATACCAAAACAAGCGATAACCTGGTTGAAAAGGAAAAGAGCTGCAGTCTCACCATCATTCCCAAAAGTAGGCATAGCCTCGACCCACTTCGTAAAGTAGTATACTGCTACAATAATGTACTTGTGACCTTTAGCCGAAGGCGGGTTACAAGTAGTATAATCAATACCCCACTTTGTAAAGGGACCGACAGTAATGACTGGAAAAAGCGGAGCTGGATGAGCGCGCATTTTTCGAGTATAGACCTGACACGGATGACACTTTTTGACCGATTCGATACAATCCTTGAAAATCGAGGGCCAAAAGTACCCAGCACGCAAAATCTTTTGGGCTGTAGCAAGCCCAGATAAATGACCCCCACAAGCTCCACTGTGGGAATCATTCAGCACAGCCTCAGCTTCTTCGAGAGTTAAGCAGCGTCTTAGGATTGAATCAACCCCTCGATGGTATAAAGCATCACCAATAATCAAATAATTCTTGGCCAAGTGACGCAACTTACGACGCTCATCTTTCGAAAAAGTAGAGGGAAACTTCGCAGTCTGGAGATACACAATGATATCTCCGTACCAAGGATCCTGTGAAGAGATAAGAAACAAATGTTCATCTGGAAAGGATTCATCATAGATCATCTCTTCTCCACAGGGCAACTCGGAGATCAATTCCACGAAAACTAATGATTTCTTGGACTTGGCAGACATAAAATCAAGATAAAATTCCTGTAAAATCACAATCCATCTATTGTATTTGCCCCCAATCACTCGCCTACTGAGGACAAACTGAAATGGATTGGCTGCTGCCAAAACATAAGTTTTTCGTAGAATAATGTAATGTCGGAGTCGCTGCACAGCATGAACTGCTGCTAAAGCTAACTTTTCTATCGGAGTGTACCGGAGTTCGGGTCCTACCAATCCTCGACTAAGATAGTAAATAACATTCTCTGCAAGAGCATCATCCTCCTGAACCAGAACCATACCGATGGTAGATTCTGCTGCTGCCAGATACAAAAGGAAATCCCTGCTATAATCAGGTGGACTCAATAAAGGAGCAGAGGTCAATGCTTTCTTCAAAGCATCGAATGAGCGTTGAGCGTAGTCATCCCAAAGAAATGGAACTCCCTTCTTCAAAAATCTCATAAATCCCTTGGTAACTTCAGCATAATTTACGATAAATCTCCGAAGAAAATTAGACTTTCCTTGTAGACTTTGAAGCTGACGGATAGAGGACGGGGGAGGCAACCGAAGTATTGCCTCAACCTTGAAGGGATCTACCCTAATCCCTTCCTTAGACACAATGAATCCCAATAACCGACCGGATGTAACCGCAAAAACGCACTTGTTCGGATTCAATCTAATCTTATAGAACCGAAATCGTTCAAATATTTGCCGGAGGTGAGCAGGATGATCCATCCTCTTTCGAGAATGAGTAGCTAAATCATCCAAGTACGCCTCAATAATCTTTTTGATGTCGTGGAAGGCATATGACATGGCCCGCTGAAAGGTAGCCCCAGCATTTTTAAGACCAAAAGGCATCTTCTTGTATGCAAATGTACCCCAGGGAAAAATAAAGGCAGTCTTATGCTGATCTTCAGGACAGATAGTAATCTGATTATATCCGGAGAAACCGTCCATGAAGGAGAAAATCTCATTACCGGCACACTCGTCAATGATGTGATCAATAAATGGTGTGGGGTAATTATCTTTAGGACATGCTTTATTTAGGTCTCTGAAATCAATGCACACTCGAATCGTTCCTTTCTTTTTATCTACGGGAACGGGATTTGAAACCCATTCAGTCAAAGGAACAGGGAAAATGAATCCCGCCTTAAGCAGCTTCTCAACTTCAGCTTTGATAGCTGCTGCCTTCCTAGGATTGACCGGACGAAGTTTTTGCCTCACCGGCTTAGCGTTTTCATACGTCTTGATCTCATGCTAGACAATAGATGGGTCTATGCCAGGAATTTCCTCATAAGACCAAGCGAATACATCCCTATACTCTTTAAAGAGCTCGGTGTAAATTTGAACCTCTTCACGGGAACATTCAGCTCCGATGAAGACATTCTTGATAATATTGGGATCCCTGGAAATGTTCACCGGGATAGTAGGAGAAATCACAGCCATGTTCCCTTCAGCATAAACCTGTGTTGGTGCTAAAGGGTTCAAGACTGGGTGAACAGGACCAGGAGACTGAGGACTTGGAAAACTTGTTTCAACTTCGCTCAAGTCAGGTAAAAAGTAAGACCAATGATGCAAGTCATCCCACGGTCTATCTATACCAGTCATGGCTTCCAGGATGGCCTCTTCAGATGGAAGAGTGGTATCAAGGCAATCCTGGGCAGAAGAAGAACTAAGTGTCCACGCCGGAGCCACATCTCCATCAAACTCTTCGAATAAATGAGGAGTACAGGATGGTCTAGAAGAACCAACAAATAGCCAAATCATAATCTGTTTAGAAAAGAAATAGAGATACATTCCCTGCAGCCTTCTGCTCAATGTAGTGTAGAAGTAGGTCAGGTCAAAAATAATGAGTTCTTAAGAACTCTAATGAAGATACTTGAGATGAAATTGCATTAATATCAAACCATTGGAGGAGGAATATCAGAAAGTACCCATCAGGAAAATCATTCCAACTCACAGAATTCTCCAGCAGTACCTTGGTATCAGCTTAGGAGCAGATCGGTTAGTGACGCATTGGATACGGGAGAACGATCAGTTGATCCATGGCAATCCTCCTTAGGTGAGAGCATAATGAAAATAATTAGGATGCAATGGCATCCATCTCATAAATCCAGTTTCTCCCCCAGCAGAGGGATTGCTTGATCTGCAGCCTGTCCTTCCACTGTCTCTATATTGACAGTTTTCTACAGATGGGCAAAGAGCACAGGACAATCTATGGAACTGCGTGGAAATGACCATCAAACGCAGTCAGAAGAGTGGTAGATGGAACAGCTTTGGGAGATCCAATTGTCTTCCAACATGTGAGAGACATCACGCATGTGGAAGCACCCTTATCAACAACCTTCTGAAAGATGTTACACTTCCGGTACGATGATTTAATATGAAAAGCCATGTGATGAGAGTCTTCTTAAAATTGGTACCTCAAATGGAAAATTTTTGAATTAGCCAACCCCAATAATGATAAATAATATGATGACAGGACAAGGCCGACCTCTCGCCAGGCCTGTACAAGGTCTGCCTTGAGATCTTCCTAATCAGTGATTGGGCAGCCCTATGGATTGTGATTGTTAACTTAAGAAATGCTTTGGAGCATGTGAGCCTCGTAGCCTCCAGCAGGTAGAAGCCGTAATGTGACGGCTCAGGTATGGGAACATGCTTAGCTTTTGAGGGCTCTTCTCAGCCATAATCAGCGGGATCTCGTGAATGTCCCGTGAGCACTCATCATGAAAATGTTCGATGGAATTTCCCCTTCCTAGGTGCCCCCAGAGGAAGCCCCGGGATTTTGGTTCGCGCCAACAACTACCTGTTGCCCTTGGGGAAAAGGGTTAGTTAACACAGCCTGGGAACTAGAAGAACCCTGCTGAGCTAACAAGCGCTGCGCATCCTGAATTTTAGGGCAAAGGTGCGTAAGATGGTCTCCAGCACACAGCTTGCATGGAAACTTCACTTTCCTTTTCTCCTTTGGACCCTCACCAACATGCTCGTTGGTTTTATTTGCATTACCCTTCCCATTCTTGCCCTTTTTCTTATTATTTCGTCCCTTCTTCTTCCCTTCGGATTGTTGATTTCCTTTGGGATCAGAAGCTTGGACAGCATTTATGGACAAAGACTGGGAAGGCGATGACTCAGTAGGCACAACCTGACCAGAAGGAGCAGATTGCAAAGACAACTGCTGCAGTTGGAGGTAGCGAGCTGGATGCACCCATGATTGATCAATCAGGTAAGGTAGCCATGAGGACTGAGGCTTAGTTTTCAAATGAAATCTAATTTGGGCTTGAGGAACATTAGGCAATACTTCTTGAAGAACCCAGGGCGAGAATGGTCAACTCAGCTCTGGAGCCTCTTCCAAATGGCTGCTCCTGGAAAATACCTGGAAAGAGGATTCATCATTCTGAAATATCAGGCTGGGGTTGAAGAGCCATTCAAAAAGAATTAAATTCTAGGAATATGAGCTTTGATAAGCTATTCTCCTTCTCCTCATTCACAAGATAGCAGTGAAATATGAGGTTCCATCGTCCTGCTTAAGAACTATTAGGAATTCGGTCAGCATCATATCGGACGAACGCGCCCGAATGGTTGAGAAATCTGTGACGGTTCTCCAAATGTATAAAGCTCCCCAGTTAGCTCGATATACCATTTGGCAGCGTTTCCAGTTAGGGTGCGTTGAAATAATCTCAACCTAATCGAATCATCGATCAGGGAGTTCGAAGAACACCATAAATGGAAAGTGGTAATGTGGTTAGCCGGATCTTCTCCATTCTTACCTTCAAACTTTGGAATGTCTGAAGGAATTTTGGTGGGAACCGGAGGCCACCCCGGACTATAACGAATCGGATCATTAGTCAACTTCGACAGATCTGGCAAGTTTAACGTTGCCAGAAAAGGTAAGCGAGGCGGAGCCTGAGGATTCCATCCTTGATGGGATGGATTCCCAACATTCTGAAAAGAATACCCTGGATTTGATGAGGCACCAGGTTGCCAAAAAGAACTTGTAGAAAAAGGAGAAGAACCTCCTCCCAACGCAGAGTTACCAAAGCCCAGACCAGTTCCCCCCGCTGAAGTATGAAATGAAGAGGAAAGCCCTTGATAGGGGTTCCAGGCATTAGAAAGAGGAGAAAAGGTCTGATAAGCACTTGACGAAGGGAAAGAAGTATTCCCTTGATGACCTGCGTAAAACTGATTCCCTGCCCCCGCTGTAGTGAATACAGGGTTCCAACCTGTAAAAGTAGTCGAACTTTGACCTCCAGACCAAGGGTTGAAACTCTGGGTCTGAGAAGTAAACGGAAAGGACCCTAAAGAAGGATTCGAACTAGGAATGTGTCCAGTTCCGAAGGGGAACCCTTGAAAAGAAGTTGATCCACTAGCCATGGAAGACATGGGTGTAGATCCAGCTGCAGCAGCGGAAAAGGAAAAAGAGGGATTCCCACTAGTGGGCATCCCTGAACAGAAGGGACCAGAATGAGAAGCATGTGCTTGGGTGAACCCAGAGCCAAACACAGCAGCACTAGAAGCAATCGAAGATAAAGCAATAGTGCCCCCTCCTTCAACAGAAGCAGGGGTCTGAATGCCTGCAGCACTCACGGCAGAAGCCGCGTTCCCAGTCGTGGCCATTGAAAGGTATGAATGATACGGAAGATCTTCCGGTCTCTCAGACTCAGGTCCGATGTATTGAACAATGAATGGATAATAAGGAGGAAGAGGAGATGGACCTGACGCAAGAGGTTCAGGTACTTCTTCAATTTGAAAATCTTCTTCCTGAGGAAATAAAACTCGCGAGGTGAGCGGAACGCTCCTCTCGGAACCGACACCAGAATCAGCTATGAAACCTTCAGACCTTTGTGGAGGATCTCTCTCCACTGCGTCAGACGCCACAGGGTGGTAACCACCTGCTAAATCAGTCCTACGCCTTCTCGAAGAAGGCTCTGGACTCTTGGGAGATAACCCCTGGATTCTCCTCGATCGACGAGGCGCTTGATCAGCCACTTTAGCAAATTTTAATTAGACTCAAAAGTGAAAAGCTAGGCAGCCCAGGAGCGCGAAAGGCACTCACTTGTAAGAAAAATCCACGAGATACGATCAAGCAAACGGCCTTGGTATTTGCTTCCAGGGTGATGAGAAACCAGGACACATAAATCAGAGCGAAAATGTCGGACCTCCGACGATCAGGGATAATTGCGGCCCAGGCCTACTAGCGTGTCGAAATGATTACGCCGACCTCCTAACGACAGCCTTTGCAGGCTCAAGCACCCAAGCTTCGCAAGGGCACCCCCCAGAAGTACTGCTGAAAGTGATGCGACGTCTGCCTCAGGTACCACGGGTATTCCCCCCCGCAGTCACCTGTGTGGAACCTAGGAGTGGCAAATATGGGCACCAATCCGTATCAGAAGCCGGGCGGAACGGTCTTGAGGTCAGATTCAGCTAATCAGAGAGGGGGTATCCCTCTTCTCAGCCTTCACTTCCCCTCGCGCTTGACTCTCTGGAGGAGAGCTTTCCCGGTCCACCTAACGGAGTTGGATTTCGCTCAATTAATCAACTTCTATGTTTTGTTTGAGCGACCTTGGAGAGTTAACTCTCCACTCTCCTAATCCAAGGCCCTACAACCTAGCTAGTTGGTGTATGACACTTAGAAAACTTGCTAGTTGATTTTAAATTATATCGCTTATTTTAATGGGCTGTTATGTTAAGTCACAGGGATGTGGAAATGAAACTTATGATGTTTTGATGCAGAAAGAAATTAATAAAAACCAAACTACATGCAAATGCAGTTATTGTCTTTTGATGAAAATCAACTTCTACACGGGTTCTACGAGATTAAAAATTGTATTTTTCTTTTCAGATAGCAAACTCACACTCACAAAAACTATGAAAATGACTAAATGCTTAAGTGCACCTGATGCAAATCACTACAAGCATGCAAATCCTAAGATGAAAAATCTCCTAAAGCAGAGTGAAATTTCCCAAAATTCCTTCAGTTTTAACTCTTCTTGGTTGTCCAGAAAGCTAGTTCCCGAAATCAAGAACTCTTAATATGAAGACACCAAAAACGCTTAAAAACAAGAGGAAGAAATGAATGACAACTCCCTTCCAAAATCAAGCCAAAATCCGAAGGCAAGAAACCTCAACAAAGCTTCAAAAGATACAAAGAAACGAAAACAAAAATGCGAAAACAAAAGCAAACAACAAAGAAAAATGTTTTTTGAGCTTTTGAGTTTTATAACAGAGTTCGAAAAGACCAAGTAAGACTATAAAATTCCAAGCCAAACAACACTGAATTCCAAGCAAATACTTCCAAAAATGCTCCAAATATTATAAGGCTAACTAGTAGCAAGATCAATACGAGCAAAAGAAGACAAGAAAACTCAGGCACTCAGCCTAAAAGAATAGTGCAACCTTGCCGCAAACAAAAACTCCAAAGAACCAAAAAAGACTCTTCAAAAGTTGCAACAAGACCTAGCCAACTGAACTCAAGAAAACCAACCAAGAAATGGGCAAAAATCGTAGTGCAAAGCAAAACACAAAGATAGGAAAGAGTAAATGAGTAGGAGCTCTCTGTTCTGATGAAGTAGAACAGCCAAGAATGCCCAGAAAGCGATCTTGGTACTCAAACCAAAAGTGCCAGCACAAGAAACAACACTTTGCCAAAAAGACTAGTTTTCAATCAAACGAAAGAGAGAAAAGACCAAAGACCACTTTCTTCACAATCCAGAGGGTACAAATACACTGCAGGAACAGGTCTCCACAGACAGAAAGGACTAAAAAGCCAAGGAATCCAAAATTTCAAAATCTGCCTAGGTATACGCTACTTCACAGTTTAGCAACAAGCGTGCATACGCGACTGTGCTAAAGGAAACACGCGTATACGCGACTCCCTTTAGACAAACTTGCGTGTATATGCGACTGTGTGCAGAAAAAAGCGCGTATATAAAGGTAAATAATGAAAAACAAAAAGGATCAAGCCTGGATAAGAAACCAGGACTTCAGTCTGACTGAGAAAGAGTAAACTGGACTGCAAATAGAAGTTAAAACTGTTGGAAACCTATCAAACAGCTGAAACCACCCAACAGGGGAATCACAAGAATGTGATCCCCAGCGGAGTCGCCAGTTCTGTTTCAGGGAAAATCACCCTAGAGGTTTGTTGGGTTTAAACCTCCACAGAGCAGGGCATGCTACTTAAGAAGGACTCACACAACCATACATGTTCATGAAAAACTAAACAGAGTAGATCGAGGAAGTTACCCGTAGGTCCTACGGTTGAAGCAGATCCCGCGGGGTCCAAACCCCCAGCAACCCTTCTTCCTTCTTAACCTGAAAGACAAGAAGAAACAAGCAAGAAGAACTGGTTGTACAACATATATCTACTCTAAATGTTAGTGAAATCTATATGAAACATTAGATAAACCATAATGAATTCTTAAATAACAATATTCTCATATATGTAAGCAGACACTAACACATATATTTCGGAAACAAGATGGTACTTATGTATTATAAATAGCATGTACAGAAATAATGAGTGGAGAGATCACCTGAATCCTTCCACGATCTTCGAGCAGACCGTCGTCCGGATCCGTCCCACCCTTGCCTCGCTAAGATTCCTTCCGAACTGGTGCATACGAGATGACATATAAAGAGATGAGCATCTCCAGGAAACAAGGGTTTCCTGTAATGAACTGGGAAGTGTAGGAGGCATGGGAATTCAGGCTTGGATAGGGAATACCAACAGAGTATAATATCAATAATTTCTCTCTCTCCCTTAGGCCATGCACATGAGGGGCTTTTATACTCCCTCAAAGTAGTTTCAACAGTTGGAAACAGTTGGCCACGTGCTGGGGTGGTTGAACTACCAGAGTAACCATCAACCCAGCCCGAAAATAGGGATTTTTTATATATTTTTTTAATGATTTTAATGGCATAAGTGGGAAAGTACATGTGGACTCGCGTATACACGCGAAAAAGTCTGGGCATAACCGCGTATGGGGAATTTAACACTGTTTTTTAGTGAATTTTGTCCAAGTATGTAGGAATGGGTGCCCAAAGCCATAAAAGCAATCATGAATCATATGAAGGTGAGAAATTATGCTATAACGAGGCATAACCGCGTATGGGGAATTTAACATTGTTTTTTAGTGAATTTTGTCCAAGTCTGTAGGAATGGGTGCCCAAAGCCATAAAAGCAATCATGAATCATATGAAGGTGAGAAATGATGCTATAACAATAAGTCAAATGTGTGATCAAGGAACCGAAGTTGTCTTTAGTTCAAAATAATGTGTGGTATGTGATCTTGTTACAGGTAAAACAATTATAAAAGGAAAAAGAACTCCAAGCAACCTATATGTATTAAATAACTGCAAAGAACAATGTTACTTGAGTAAATCTTCAGAAAACTGGCTATGGCATAGAAGGTTGGGGCATCTGAGCTTCTCTCAAATCAACAAATCAAGCAAACTTAAAGCTGTTCGTGATCTTCCCAATATTACTCTACTTGAAAATATCATATGCAAATCTTGCCAATTCGGTAAGCAAACCAGAGTACAATTTAATGCCAAGGAAGGATCATCAAGTAAGCCTCTTGAACTCATTCATACTAACATATGTGGACCTATGAGGAAAAATTCACCATGTGGTGAAGAATGCTATATCTTATTCATTGATGATTTCTCTAGAATGTGTTGGATTGGGTTAATTAAACACAAAGATGAAGCATTTGAGAAATTTCAGATCTTCAAAGCACTGGTTGAAAATGAATTAGATCTAAAAATCAAGTGTCTTAGATCTGATTGAGGAGGAGAATATACATCCAATGAATTCCTTGAATTTTGTGAACAACATGGCATAAAAAGACAGTTTTCTATAGCTAGCACTCCACAACAGAATGGCGTAGCAAAAAGAATGAATAGAATAGTTCAACAAATGGCTAGAGCTATGCTTGATGATTCCGGAACACCTGACACATTTTGGGGAGAAGCAGTACATACAACAGTAAATATTCTTAACAAGGCACATGTTCGTGTAAATAGTGATAAAACTCCATATGAACTCTGGTATGGTGATTCTCCCACTGTAAAGCATTTTAGAATGTTTGGAAGCAAATGTTTTATCAAAAATAATGATAAAAAACTTGGCAAGTTTGAACCCAGAGCAGATGAAGGAATATTTCTTGGTTACTCCTCTAGGAGTAGGGCATATAAATGTTACAATAAAAGACTTTGGAATATTTTTGAATGTATTGATGTTGTTATTGATGAGTCTCCTGCAGCTCCAAAAGAAGAAAAACAAACAACAGATGAAGATGATGATGACATATATCCTTCTACATCAAATAAGGATGATATAGACAGTGAACCCAATGAAGAACCCGAAGATGATTTATCTGAAAAATCTCCATCCAAATATGTTCAAAAGAATCATCCAGAATCTCAAATTTTGGGAGAAAAGGGATCAGGTGTACAAACAAGAAGGACTCTTGTGGGATCTTGTAGCAATCTGGCATTTCTGTCCACTATTGAACCACACAATGTCAGTCAAGCCTGCAAAGATGAAGGTTGGATTCAAGCCATGAATGAAGAGCTTGATCAAATTGAGAAGAATCACAGCTGGGAATTAGTACCAAGACCTCATGACAAAAATGTCATTGGAACTAAATGGATATTCAAAAACAAGCTAAATGAGAATGGGGATGTTATAAGAAATAAAGCTAGACTTGTTTGCAAGGGGTATGCTCAACAAGAAGGTATAGACTTTGAAGAAACTTTTTCTCCTGTAGCCAGACTTGAAGCCATAAGAATGTTTCTTGCTTTTTCAAGTTTCCAACAAATCAAATTTTATCAAATGGATGTTAAATCTTCTTTTCTCAATGGTGATCTAGAATAAGAAGTTTATATAGAACAACCAGAAGGATCCATTTTGGGAAATGATGAAAAACTTGTTTGTAGACTTAAAAAGGCTCTATATGGTCTCAAACAAGCTCCAAGGGCATGGTACTATCGTTTTGACAAATATCTTCACCAACAAGGTTTTTCAAAAGGGTCTGCTGATAGCAACTTATACACAAAAAATGAAAATGACAAACTATTGATTGTGGTTGTATATGTTGATGATATCATTTTTGGAAGTAATGAAGAGTCTATGAGTCAGAAATTTGCTTCTGATATGCAGCAAGAATTTGAAATGTCTTTACTTGGGGAGCTAACATTCTTTCTTGGATTGCAAGTGCAACAAGCAACAGATGGCATTTTCTTATCACAAGCAAAATACCTCAAGAAAATCCTGAAGAAGTATGGCATGGAAGATTGCAAACCTGTAAGTACACCAATGATAACCGGATGTAATCTCAGTTCTAATGATGATTCCCCCACGGTGAATCAACCAGAATACAGATCTATGATAGGAACTCTAATTTATCTCACTGGGACAAGACCAGACATCATGCATGTAGTTGGGATTGTTGGACGATTCCAAGCTAATCCAAAAGAGTCTCACCTTCAGGCTGTGAAAAGAATATTCAAATATCTACAAGGAACTCAAGACTTTGGACTTTGGTATCCAAAGAATGCTGATCTTACTCTTCATGCATACACTGATGCAGATTGGGCTGGAAGTGTTGATGATCGGAAAAGCACTAGTGGTGGTGCATTCTATATGGGGCCTCGGTTAGTATCTTGGTTTAGCAAGAAGCAAAGCTCTATTGCCTTATCTACAGCAGAAGCAAAATATGTGGTTGTTGCATCATGTTGCACTCAACTTCTCTGGATGATGCAAACCTTACAAGACTTTCAAATCAAATGTTCACCTCCTATCTCCATTATATGTGACAATACAAGTGTCATCAGTATCTCAAAGATCCTGTTATGCATTCTAAGACCAAGCACATTCCCATCAAATATCACTTCTTACGTGAACAAGTGCTTGAACAAAAGGTGAAATTGGAGTATGTTCCCTCCTAAGAACAAGTTGCTGATATATTTACCAAACCTCTACCCAGGGAAGCAATCGAATATCTCAGACAGAAACTGGGAGTAGTCTCTACCATGCAGAGGATTAGATCTACTTAAATACAGAAGATTAAATTGGTTGAGAGGTGTTGTTGGGCATCTCTGAATGCACAGGCTAAGGGGGAGCATTGATCATATGAAAAGGATGCATTGTTGGCATTTATAAGTCATTTTTGTTTGAAGATACAACATGATCTTAGGGGGAGCATTGTATTGTCGGTTCAAAGGATCTTGATCAAATCTTTGCCATTGATGTCAAAGGGGGAGGAAAAAAAAAGGGGGGGGGCTTCTATAAAGACAATCAGAGGAAGATTATTGCCATCAATGCCAAAGGGGGAGATTGTTGGAAATGTTGTCATTGATGGCAAAAGAATTGGCAAAGAAGGAGCATCTGAAACTATAACCATGAAAAGAGGAAAAGAAGAGTGCATAATTGAAGTAGAATTGTCTAGAGACACAGTAGGAGAAAAAGGCCATCGAATAGAAAAGAATAAGTGAATATTCTAGTAAATGGTAATTCACCCTGATGGAATATGTGATAAGTAAGAAATCCATTGAAGGAATTAATGGTTGCGGAGATATGATGGTTTTTCTTGGATAATCAAGAACTTGAATATACAGTTAGAAGCGGAACTGTGACAGGTTAGAACTCTGAACACGCAATGGAAGGTTGATATATTATAGTAGAATTGAAGACATAATGACATTCAATTGTCTCGAGTTGATGTTTGTGAGGAAATCCTGTCGGAAGAGAACTACATTTGTTCTTTGTTTATTGGAAATCCTGCCGAAGATAGACCAGAGTTAACTAAGTAAGAAGGATAGTGCAAACCTAGACTAACCCTTTGGAATCATGAACGGAACCTGAAAGAAAAGAGGTAGAACGTAACAAAAGGAAGTGCGACGGAACCCTGCATGGAAGAGCGGAACCGTGACTGAGTGAACAGTGAAGGCGGTTTATGGTTTTCATCGCACCACCTATGTGGAGTGAGAAGTATTTGAGGAGTTGGGAGTTATTCCATAAATCATTTTACACATGGCAAGGAGGACCCACGCAAAACCGCTTGTCAACGTGTGCCATCGTGCATTATAGTTCGACCTAGGATGCCCAACGATATTGTTGTGCGCCGTTGATTTGGAGGGAAGCCATCGAACAGTGGTCGTGTGAGGAAAATGCACGAAGATTAAGCAAAGTACGGCGGGCCATTGCACGTTAATGTTCGGCATCGGAGGTCGAGCGATATGCATATATGTCGTTGATCTGGAAGCTTGCTATCTAACAGTGATCGGACGCTGGACTTGTGCGAAGTTTACTTATGGTACCATGCACATATTTGATTGACTATTGACTATATATGTGGGCCCGGGGTCAAAGGTTTATGATAAGGTTAATTTTTTGAAAGCGTTGGATATTTCTCTAAAGTGCGAAGGGTTGTAACTTTAATCCTAAAGTTCAGTTCAAAGTTGTAAATATATTTATTTGTCAATTTATTCAAATTGATAAATAAATTAAAAATAAATCAAAGAGGCACATGGGGTGAAATAAAGGAAATACTGTCAAAGGAATACCATTAGTGGTTGAATGGTTTTTACTCATGGTATTGATAAAGGTTAAACTATATAAGGCAAAGAGGATGATAGTACGAGGTGTGCAGATATAAGGGTGGTGAATGAATAAATTTCTCTAAGGAATATCTGCATGGACGAACTCTGTTCTTAATTGATAAATCTGAATCTACAATGCACCCATGGATATAATGATCTAACGATGATGAATCTCTAGTTTGATCGACTGATGAAATCATGAAGAACTGGTGCGAGTATACTGAAGAAAATGAATAAATCTGGTGGCCTGCAAGGTATGTTGTGTGGAAACTAGTGGATCCAGTATGAAAATTGATGGAACATGGTCCACAGTGGTGCTGAGGGTCGAAGCCTTCAGTGAGGGGGTTGTAGCTCCCTTCCAGTGGTAGTTGGTAAACGAGAGAAGGTTGTAGCCTTTTTGCTGGTAGGTGCCTGCATGCTGGTATAAGTCTACGCCAGCATAAATTGTAAGAAGTTTTCTTTATAATAAATATTGAAGACTGAGATAACAGTAGCGGTGATTTTCTCCCAAATTGGGTTTCCACCTTAAAAATCGGTGTTCATATGTGTGACTTATGTTTGATATTTTGTTATGTTATTTCTCTTCATACTTACTTCCTACTAAACATCTAATGAATGAATGATGCAATGATCTAAGTAAAGACATAATAAGATCTCTGGACATACACGTTGGATTTTGTAAAATAGCATATGGTTTTAAGAGAAGGAAAAAGTAAAAAATTTTCAGCCCTAAATAATAATTCACCCCCCCTCTTAGTATTTTTTTCCCAACACTTTACTTTGGAACATACTAAGCTTGGAGGAGAGGTTTGATTGTGTATGAAGATGGCATATCCTCTTTTCTATTATATTTTGAAATACATTTATTATTTTATAAGTTTTTGTTTGTTAATTGAGGTTAATGTAGATTATAAGTTTCGGCTTTTCTCTTATATTTAGAAATAAATCTTATAAGTTCCTATTTTTTAATTGAGGATCTAATGCACATTATAAGTTTCATTTTATGGATTGAGGTTCATTCAGAATGTGTTGGATTACTTAGAATATTGATGACTTTTTTTTATAAAATTAAATTTATAATTTAGTGGAATCTTAAATTAGAGACATAAATTGATCATCTTATATTTTAAGTTATTATAATGCAAAAATCTATTAAAATAACAAAAAACAAAATATTTATAACTAATTTCAGTTTATATTTATGTTTCTTTTTTAGAATAAATTTTCTCTTTTCTATTTGTCATTACTTTGAGCTTTTGGATTATATGTTAGACGATTGGAGGATGTTCAATCATTTGATCATCCTAGTTAAAGGTATTTGGAAAGAAACGATCTCAAGATATAGGTATATGATTTATTAAAACTTCCCTTTTGGCTTTCATTATTTGTTGGATGAATGGAGGGTTGGAGAGTTAGATTCTTGAAGAATAAATTTCTTTAAGAAATGCCTTTATAGGAATTTTTCTTGTAGTTTTGAAAGCCAGTTCAAGGCCAAAATCTCGCGCCAGAGGATACACGAGGCCACTGGAGCTTGATCTAATATTTATAGCTTGATATGAAATTGATAGATCGTGATTTTCAATACTTTCAGGGGTTCATAATCGGGCATGTTTACCATAATGAGTCTAAGCTAGTCGAATTTGAAAACAGATGCCTAGGTAACTGTAATCCTTAATAGCATATGGTTTGAATCTTTAATAGATTTTGTGTCCATCATTTTGATAAAAAAAATTAGTCTCCAAAGTAGTCTCCTTACACTGCAGGTTTTATTAATAAGTTTAAAAAGCCAAAATCTGAGTAGCAAAGTATTGTTGAGTTAAAAGAATCAAGAAGAATATTGGATAATCTATATGGGAGTATGACCAGTGATTCATAGATCTATTGAGTCTCTTAAGTTACACATTCCAAGAGGTTTTTCTTCCAAGAGGATTTGCATGAGTGGTTTATTTTTTCCATCAGGCCAAAAATCGATTTGTTAGGGAAAATGAGGACATGGAGCACGTAGGCTACTAGACTCTACTGGAAAATACTTAAGTACCACCTAATGGCCAATTTATACAATGGGAATCCACTTCTGGAGGGAAAACTATATGTTCTATATGATAAGAATAGAATGGAGGCCTGTGGGTATGTGGAGATGCTAGAAACCTCACAAACGAGACCGTTTTTTTTTACATCCTATTACACAGATGATATGAATCCCAAGTTTAGAATCAGAAACAATGGTGTCTTATAAATTCACACGAGAAATAAATATGGTAATCATTTCGATGGCGATGGGTTCGAGTGTACAAACAATGGGAACTAGTAAGATTCACCATCTGATACCTGACCAAAGGTTGTGGACTTAGATTCACCCCATAAAGCAAATGATGGTTTTTAATCTAGTCCTGGCTAACTCTTTGTGCATATTTTTAACACAAATATTGAACTATCTGGTTTGTGCATATACACGCCATAAACTATTTAGGACATCACCAAACTAGAGATCCCGCTCTGGGTTCGGAGAAGGGTTCCTCCCAGTTTCTATATATGCACATAGATATCATCTCCCTTTGGCTAACAAGCTCGATTATCAAAGATGAACCCCGTATTGGGATATGTCGGGAACCAATTTATCCATTAAGGTGATGCCTAATTATCATATGTACTATACCAAATATTTTTCATGTTTTGTTGATTTGTGTTGTTTGATCTCTGGTTAAACAATATTTGTGTCATTCACAAAATACATATGGGTTTTTGGGGACGAAGACAGAGATTTTAACCGTGTAGGCATAGGACTTGACGACCCTATTGAATCTTACATGTAGGTAATTACAGATAAATTTCAATATTCTTACACATATAGTCAATCCCAACAACCTATTAAAGCTTACATTCAAGTAATTACAGATAAATTTCAATATTATTACACATATACTCAATCCCAACAACCTATTGCATGTAAACATCGAATCCATTTTTCTATGTGTTGAAATTTGTGAAGGTTCCTCTCATTAGCATTATCCTTTTACTTTTTAGAAATTTTGACATTTTACATGTAATTTTTGAGAGCGTTGAAAACTTAGTGATCTACAATGGCTCCCAAGGAGAGGTGTTCTTAAATTGAAATTGAATATGATGAATCCTTTGGAATGCATAACAATGTTTTAGCTTCTCGATTAATTCAAGTGATCGAGGCTCATCATACTCAATATGGTCTCTAAATACTAATGGAAAACCCCTAAAAAATTGTTGAACTTTATCCTTCTCATACTTAAGAAATGGCACATACCTTAGTAGCTCGAGGAACTTGGTTTTTTTACTCTTCATATGTCATTGAACCCATCTTTAGCTCATAAAATTATTTGGAATCACTTTCATAATACATCTCTAACAAGTAATTCTTCCTAAAAAACCACTTGAACTCATACCAATTCAAGTCCTCTATTATGATGTCTCTGACATGCTTCACATATTCCCTAACCTATGTCTACTTTATCTTTCGAAACAAAGATAAAAATTATGGCCTTCATGTTATCTTTGTACTCATGAAAATCAAAACAATTGTTCATTCCAAGTGTCCAAGCCTCTACATCTTTTGGTTTCTTCAAGTCGAGTCCATCAAAAGTATGTGGTTTGGATTTCTCACATTAATCTAGAAATTATCGCCTTTCACTCCTATAAGGATGATACTGATGACGATCATGATGTCTATCTGAACGAGAACTAGAATGGTACCTGTACTCATCACTCCTATCTAGAATGTCCAAAAAAATTTCATCTCTCACTGTGTTAGCTCTATCCGACTAGTGTTTACCAGGAGACCTGATATTTCTCATTAGTTCGGGCCTCATGTCCATGGCTTATCCGAAGTTTCCCTTGCCACTACAACTCTGACAATCTCTAAAGGAGTATTTCATTCATCTCAACTTATTTATCTTGTGCCTATATGGTTTTTCATTTTTTTATTTACAACTCCTTATGTTTTCATTTAGGCTTCTCAATGTTTCTTCCAAATCAAAAGAGTGCCACAAATTATACTCATATGATTCATAGGGAGAGTCCTTGTAGTCTACCATCTTTCTATCCATGTTGATATTTCTCCTGCAAGGCATAAATTATATGTCAAATAAATTAAATAACAAGAAACCAACTTACCTTGGTGTAATTTAGGGAGGATACTTCCTTCAATATCAACCAATTAGTGTAATACATGTATTTACAAAATCATAACATCATATAAATTCATAACACATGGTATACTAGCATATAATCAAGATTCTAGTTGGAATCTAGTCATAGATGCAGAACCATAACAAGTACACAACATGAACTAATGCATGACCATACCAATGCAACTTGACCACACCATCACAAGCACAGACCATACACCAACATAAGAAGCATGTAACCCAACAAGAACGACCCATGCATGTTCAGTCGTTGTGACATCACTCAAGAAAGCATACATGAAAAACACAAAAGCATGACTAATATGTGACCTAGCATATACAACATGTAACAATATGTAAGCTAATGTGCGTGCACAATAAAAAAACATGAAAAACACATAATCAATCATAAAAACATGACCACATGTTGACAACGACCCCATAAGCACTTTCATGGAAACACCACTACCACCATGGGCAACATAACATAGATGCAACGAACACATAAACCATAGGTATATAAAACACATAAGAAACCAATATAATGCATGATAAGAAAACTATCCATCTAGTCTGAGAGTTGAAACATTATCTAATACCACTCTGTAACACCCTCTCTCCACATCTACCAAAGTAACCGACCAACTAGGGTAAACATGTGATGATGGGATACTAATATGATATTCAACCTCCTAGATGACCTTAAGGAAGTGGAACCAATGGAAACAAAAAAAAAACAACTTACACATCATCAAAATAATCTCTAGGAGATAACCCAACCTCCTAGGACCTTGAATCCTAAGGGGGAACTCAGCAGTTGTAAGCCTATAGCCACAGGCATGCCAAGGCAAGGTGGCGACTAGGGTTTGGTTTGGTTAGTTTCGTGCCTACAACTCCAATATTTGTGCCACCTTTTTAGCCCCAGACCCCAAGTCACTACCTAGAAATTCATGAAACTGTAGGGGATTATGAATAAAATTTAAAAAAACATATCGAAGAAATCACATCATCATGAAAAAATATAGACCCCTCTCGGTCATCACAGTCATTTCGTCAAACATGTCAGAAGCATTGCATCTACAGGTGTAAACAACATATTTAAACATAGGGGTATCGTACTTATCTGATAATCGCTAAGAAGCATTTCTCCCTTACATCATTATCTACAATACAATCTATTTGCTCATAGATACAATGTGCATTCACTTACAAGTAAAAACATAGAGAGAGCCATACATCATCACTGATAATTTACATGTTTATGACCAACATAATAAAAACAAAAATACAATAGATACAACAAAAACAAAATCCACATAAAAATCATTACAATTATACATTGAATACCAAAGGATGAATTTCTCATTAATGAGTGCAGGAACCAAATGGGGATCGAACTACCACGTTCCACCCGACCATAGATTGGTTGAGTCAAATCTCTCTTCGTCGAATCAACCCCATGAAATATTCCAAGAATGAATGTGGAACTCATAACCAACCAAAAGAACCAAACAATCATGGATTCTACCATAGTTATCCACCTACACTTTGAGGAATTTGAGTGCCTCATAGTCTCTCATGATTTACTGTAACCTAAACTATGATACAGGGGTCACTCGGTCCTATACCGAGATCATCTCTCCAGGATTTACCATACATCCCATCCGGGAACTACTATGCCCAAAAAAGAGAAATCTACATCTTGGATTTACTGTATATTCACCAGCAAGGATTCATAGGCCCATATAGGCACACAGTCTGGCCTTACCACAACCTAGTGTCTAGCTCAGGGATTATTAGGCCAGTGGCTTTACCATGTGTTAGTCATCAACATTTTTTCTATTTTTTAGATGACTAAATACTTCTCCTAGATTTCTAAAAAACCAAATTCATGAATATTGTGAGTTTTAGAAATCTCACTGCCTTCATTATCCTTAGGATGAATTTTTCACTATCTCACTACTCTGCCATTTCCCTGGTTAGCCTACCCTCCTAGAAGGTCCCTCATGGAACTCATGCCACTCATTTGACCTCAGCACTTTGTTTTTGACTTGCCTAACCCCTCCACTTGCCACCTAGGATCATCAACCAACCTCCTCATTCTTGTGTTTCCGGAATACATCAAGCATTGATGGTATCAAAACTATCTCTATATGATCTTTAGATAAATCAAGTACATTGGATTTTGGATCTTCAATACATCAAATGGTCAAAAAATCTGTTTTTTATACTTGAATACCTCAAAGCCAAGCTTTTAATCAAAGACAAGCCCAAAGAGCCTCCAACTAGGTCATTTAGGGTTTCATGGGTTGTAGGATTGTTTTGGTGTTCTAAATTAGTGTTTTACATGTGCCAAGAAGTTGAATCAACTATGAAATAAAGTCAGCACATGACTGTCCAAAATAGGTCAAAATTCCTTCAAAGAAGGCCTGCTTAGTCAAGCACAAATTCTGCAAAGGACAACTGCCCATTTTGGCTATCAGCAGAAAATAAGGTAAGGTAAGAGGCCAGCTCCTCACTAAAGGACATCCACAACAAAGCAAAGGAAGAAGGCATATGTTCAAAGAGAATCAAGATTTTTAGGATTAATTGGCTAAACAGTGTTGCCAAGCAAGAATCCAATGCAAAATACCACAAGGACACAGGCACATCAACACAACCAAGGACAAATTGAAGATTTTTAGAAGTTATAAATGAAGAAGGGAAAAAGGTGAGGTGAATTAAAAAAAAATGAATGAACTTTAAAGGGATATAGATAACGTAGAAGACAACACTAATTATTCTTCTCTAACAACCCTAAAACCTAAGGTTTTGGGAAGATAGGCAAAGCAAGTGAAATGAAGATGATGGGCCTCCATCATGACAACAAAACGTTTTCAAAAGCTATTGAGGGTGATTTATAGGGTTTGCCAAAGTAACAATGCTTTAGTACGTCAAAGGGAAAAAGTGCAAAGAGTATCAGTGTGAAGGATATCAAGCCCCCATTTTCAGTCATAGCCCTCAAAATGGTCAAAGGATGGAAAGCATAAGGTTAAGTTTCAAGACAAGAAATCAAGCTAACTATGAGTTTATTATTGAGTAACTAAAGTTGTCAAAATCCAAATAATGACAAAGGAGACCAAAAACAACTGTGTCATGGCACCTTCAACAAATCAGAAGTGGCCAAGAAGAGACATAGAAGGCATGATCTATAATCTTTGTCAAAATGGATATATCATTGTCAAAATCAGTATGAAGGTAAGAAAAACATGTTTTTAGGTTCAGTAACACTCAGAGATGCCAAAAATGATAAAAAACGGTTTCTCAGTTTCTCATGTGCAAAAAAAGGAGGTTTTAGATGCCAAGACCCTCAAGATTAAAAAGGACCTCTTCATCTCTCCAGCAAGCCATCACCAAAGGAAGAAGAATTACCTCGAAAAATTTTCAAAATCACCTACAAAAAGGTCAAAAAGTATATCAATCAAATGATAAAGGGACAAAAACTTAGCAAAGTGGGTTTTTTATTTCAATTTATTTTTCAAAAGGTATAAAGGCATCTCAGTTATCATTTTTTTGGTTCACTTTTAATTTGCAAGGAGAGGAAACCCTTCAGGAGAAATTTTCCGAGTTTTTGTTGAAATCTGGGCAAGTTCACTAGCGCTACGCCCAGAGCCTGGCGCTGCGCTCACAAACCCTGGCGCTGCGCGAAAGGAGGTCTCCGCAGTGAAATTTTTACACTGCACTATGCATATGTTGGCCGACATTGCACGAATAAACTGACGTTGCACTCAGGCAAAACCGACATGCCCAGGCCCTGCGCTGGGCCAACAGGCCGACCCGACAACCCGTTTAAAGCTTGGCACTATGCGCACAGAGCACACGACAGGCCCGACACTATGCCCAAGGGCCAGTAGGCCTACACAAGGAGGAATAGTTGCACACAGAGTGCCCCGCTAAGAGGCACACGACAGGCTCGGCACTGCACTAATGCGAAAGGTCACCCAAATTTCACAAAAAATTTCCATCAGCTCAAGGGAAGCCCTCTAAATTGTTTTCAAAACCATACAAGCAAGCTAAAGTGGTAGGTGGCCTTTTCATCCTTGCCCTCCAAGTAATTTTTGTGTTTTAATAGTTAAAAGTGATGATTAAACCCTAGGCTTTGCAAACCCTAGGTCTTCATGACAAGTAAACCTCTATTTTTGACCTCCAAGCTAGTAAATGCCATTTGAAAGGCGGTGAAATTAGGGAAAGCATAGATAAGTTCAAGTAAAGTCCCTCATCAATCTCAAAAGAAAACAGTCATACCTCACATCCATATCACTCATTTGTAAGAGCTGCCCACCATCATTTTCATTTTACTCCTCTTGCCCAAGTTTTTCCAAAAACAACCCTAATCACCATGTCAGGAGCAGAAAATAGTAGCAATAGTGAAAGAGGCCAAGGGTCTATGAGGCCAAACCAAAAACGAGGGAAAGTGAAAAGATTTGAACCCCAGAGCATAGTGGATGTCACCTCATCTACCATGATCCTATCATGTTTCCAGAATGTGGGATATTTTCAATTTTGTGAGAAGGTCAAACAAGTACAACACCACCGAGAGCTTACAAGGTTGTTTTTCCTCAACCTCCACAAAAAACAGGTGAATATTGTAGGGGTGGATTTTGAACTATTAGAAAATGTCATCTCTAAAGCTACAGGGATACCTGCTATTGGTGAGAAATGGTTCAAGAAGGAAAGGTTGGATATGAACCATTATGATCCATTTGCCAAAACTAGGTACAGAGTAGGCTGCAAGGCTATCTTCCCTTTCTCATACCTAAAATAGACGTTTTCACCATTGATGAGGGTTATCATGAAGTACTTCACCTGTGAAGGGAGTTACTCTAGACTTTATTCCTACCATGTTAGACTCCTCATGCATTTCTCAAGGGTTAAAATGCTTCACCTTCCTTACTACTTATATAGGAGCATTGAAAAAATGTCTTCTATTGCCCAGAGGAGAAGTTATGCCCAACAAATGCAGAGTTTGTTCCACCACTCCTTGATCAAGATGGTGGTTCTACATCAGTTGGAACAAAAGGGCACACCTTGGGAAGTATTCATAGCCCATGAAGTCTTCACAAGCCCACATCTTCCTCATCAACCAAACTTGCCCTCATCATCTACACAAGTGTCCTCACCTCAATAAAACCTCCCTTCCTCCCCTTCTCTTGATGCATCAAATGAAGAATGAAGTGGCAATGAAGAATAAAGTGAAAATGAGGGAGATAATGATAATGAGTCAAATCAAAATGAAGAGGGTGAGAGTGACAATAAATCAGTCCAAAGTGAGGCATAGGCAGATGATGAAGAAGAAGTAGATGATGAGGAAGAGGAAAATGATGAGGAAGAAAATGATGATGAGGCAGAGACAGAAATTGATGAAGACGAAGAAGAAGGAAATGATGAAGATGAAAATAGTGAGCATGAAAATGAGCAAAAAAGTTAAAACATGGAGATAAATGGTGATGATGAGTTATGTCAACAAGAGGATAGGGGAGACAACTTGAGCGATGATGGTGATTTGATCCAGCAAGAAGCAGAGGACATGGAAACAAAGAAAGAGGATCACAATGAAGAAAATGAAAGAGATGAAAGTGGAATTTAATTCAGTAGTGATGAAGAGGGAAGCCAGGATAAAGATCAGAATAGTGAGGAAAATGCAGAGGCTAATGGCAACAGTGACACCCAAGAAGCAAGCCTCAGTGATGGACAAGACAACAAAGAGGAAAACATTCTTGATAGTCATGAAAATAATCATGACAGTCATGAAAATAATGAAGGAGATGAAGGGGATGACAAGCAAATTGAAGATCACAGCAGTGAAGAGGAAAGCAACTGAAATGAAGAAAATAATGACAATGCAGAAAACAATGAAGAGGATGAGAGTGGTGATGATGTAGAAGACAATGATGAGGCAGCAAATATGATGACTGATGATACCAATAATGAAGATGAAGAAATTAATGACAACAACAAGGATCACAACCATGATAAAGACACCAACAAGACCACAATCACACCTCCTTCACTCACATATCAAAGAGGTCCAAGGCTTGTGTTTGCTGCCTCTAAAAGGCAAGGGACCATGCCATCTACCTCAGCTCAGCCATTGGAAAAAGGCAAACAAAAGGTAGTAGAAGAAGAAGAAGAATATCATGAGGTGGAAAGGGAGTTTGAGATCATTCATGTAGACAGTGATGAGGAGGATGAAGCAAGGATCTCAAACTTTCTCATCCAAAACAAAAATGCACTCATTAAAGACCTCCAAACCAATATGAATAGGGGAAAAGTGTAAATGATGCCCTTGACTTGGAAAACATGCAGTTAGGAGCACAACTTCCAATCTATGAAGCTATAGCCATTAAGACCTGAAAAGAAGCCCAAAGGGCACAGGTGAAACTAGAAGAGTTCATAGGCACTTATGAAGAGAGTGAGGATGAGGAAGGTTAATCTAGGAGGAGGCCTAGAACCATGGGGTTGAAGAAGGCATTGGGAAAGCAAAGAGAACAAGAAGTAACCCTATTAGAACAACTCCCCCTAGATGATCTTTTGGCCATGGAGATAGCACATGATCGGGAACCTTGGTTGGAAAGAGACAAAATGCACTTGGAGGCTAAATTGGAGAAGGCTAACAAGAATCTTGACCTCCAAAGAAGGATGACTAAGCATTATGCTCGGAGAAACCAAGTTGCAAGGTCCAAACTGAAGAAGGCCCAAGCTAAGATCAAGGCACTAAAAGAAGAAAAAGGCCAAGCTACACTTGCAATTTTGGCAGAAGCTTCTCTAATGGTCTCCCAAACCCCTTGAAGGAGACATCCACCAATTTTGAATAAATTTGGACAAATTTTTGTTTTTTGTGAATTTGGAGGCCTATAAGTGCAGCGCCACTGGTGCTATGCTTTTCCCTTAGGCATCCTCAGAAGGATAAATTTACATTTTTGGATTTCTCATGCCTAGTACACAATGCTCACCAAATTTCAAAGAATTTGGAGCATTTTTGACCCCTCAAAAGGTCAAAAAACACCTCATTTTTCACCATTCTACCTCATTTTCAGGCCTGGGGCTGTGCTCAGAGAAGTTTTGTAAATTTGACTTCTCAAATAGGTTACAGGAGCTCAATCAGAAAATCAAAGGTAGATCTGGAAATAAGACTCAGTAGAATTTCCAACGAGCCATCCTAGAGCAAAATATGACATCGGGAAGGTCCCAAAAACTTGGCTGCAATAGGACCTATTTTCTGCCTAGGATGGCGTTGTGCTTATAGAAAAAACTGTGTTTTTTTGGCCAAAAGTAAATGAAACACACTCATTTATTTCAAAATCATATTTTAGTGTTTTTTAAGGCAAATCAGTCTAGAATTAGGTGCTAGAAGTTATTTTGGCATTTATTTCATGGGATATTCTGTGCCCTAGGCCTTGCATGGTCTCTTGGGAATTTATGACATTTATGAGTGATTTTGACATTTTCCAACCCTATATAGGGTTTTTCCCTCCTTTTCTAGATAAATAGAGCATGAGGGTTTCATTGTAAATGTTGGAATTTGATGAGTTTTGAGACCAATAAATGGTTTTCTTGAGTTTGAAGAAGAAATTGGTCTTGTGGAGTGTGTGAATGGCTGCTTTGATTGATGATGAAGCAGGATAGCTTACAGGATCCCTGAGCATGATTAATGTTGATGTGTCTCTATTTAGTTCTTGTTTCCTTATGTATCATTTTGTTACATCCTTCTATGTTGCAGTAGAATAGAAGAGTATAGGCTAAGAAATGTTGTTTGAGGCACCTTAGTCCTTCCTGTTTTCTATTGTCTTTATGTTTTCCTCTGCTGGTTTAGTTTAAGGAATTCTTAGTTGCTTCTTAGACCTACCTATGCTTGTTTATTCCATGAATGGTTCAATATAGTAGTTTTCAAATATGTTTTATGGTTAGCCTTGCTTATTTGATGCTATTTAAACTTTGTTTTGGAATCTATATTTAAAGTACTTCTTGTTAGGTTTTAGCCAAAGAGGTTGTTATCACCTGATCTGGACCTCAGGCTAAAAAGGCAAGTCAGTGTAACATCTAAACCACGCTCAGCCTTGTAGCTAGCCCTACAAGGTCAGGAGAGGGCTCTCTCTGTGAAAGGATATTAAAAAAAAATACAATAATGGATTGATTTTAGGCTAGTTATAATAATGAGAAAATGTTTAAATGAAATGAATGAATTTTTCAGGGATGTGTGGGACAAATGGGATAGTTTGAATCGGGGAGTTAAATCAGGGATACATGTTATTTCATGGGGAAATGTGTGCAGGAAATTTTAGCAATTAAGTTTTAAATAATTATGAGATGGTAAGACTGGTGAGGAGCTTAAAAGGGCATGGGAGATGGATCCTTTTCAAACAGAAGAAAAACATAGAGTATGAATGATTTCCCAAGGCAGAGCATGAAAATGGATTCTACCTTTCTATCTTGAAAGCATTCAAATAGAGATGTTTATGAATGAATGGTACACATAAAACTTTACATATGAACACAAGGAGAGAACAAATGATAAATTTCATACCACATGGATCCCACAAATTAGAGTTGCATCTCTTTATTAATTCCCCGTCCAAAACTGTTACAATGGAGCATAGAGTGTTCTGCTCGATTTCCATACTATTACCCTACTTTCTGAGTTACAGACTGGTTTACAAATGATTTACAATTAAATTAAATAGAATGAAATGTGGGAAAATATATCCATAGAAAAAGGGAGTTGTTTTAACAACTCAGAACTGGAATTCGAAGATAGAAAAGAGAACCAACAATTTGCCTCTGAAAATAAGGAATAGCAATAAATTTTCAGCCATCTGAAGATTTCGTTGTTACACTGGACGAAATAAAAATAGGCAATCCGAAAACGGATTCCTACTTTGCTGCTGCTGTAGCAATCTCTGTCTCATTTTAGCTTTCGGCCCTTTGACTGTTTCTCACTGTTTTTATCCTTTGAAGAAAACTGTCTTTGAAGAAAATGCCTTTGAATTTATTAAAAATGAAATTATGCCTTTAGTGAAGGAAAGACTCATTTTGAGTGAAAGGAAAGGAGGTGGGGTTTCAAACCGCAATCGCAATTGGAATCGACGGGGGAGAGGGAATACAAAATATAATGGAACAATACGTTGTGATGCTATAATCGCAATCAGGGATCGGGGGGCTAGATATATGTGAAACAAAGCCCAAAATCTATGATGCGATTGGCAAAATGGAAATAGGGATAAAAGATAAGCCAAAGGGATATTTCCACATAAAAAATAGTTTGGCTCTTTTACAAAGAAGAAAACAATTTTTGTGTTGAAAGGCCTTTAAGGTGGGACCCGGGATATAGCGCAATCACAATCGGAATTGGGGGATTGGGGCGGGCGTATTACACAACAAAACTTCGCCAATGCGATTGGGGGTAGGCGATGGGGAATCCTTTGTATAAATGAAATAAAACAAAATTTGATTTTAACAAAGGGAAAGGCCCTTTTATTATGAATGGGCAGAGGCTTATGTGGTGGGCCCGAAGGTCCATCGGCATCGAGAGATTGGAGGAGGGTGGAGGCAAAGTCTTAATGAAATCGCCGATTGCGATGGAGCGATGGTGTATGGGCCGTCCGATTGGATGACAGATCGACGACAGAGGTGTAATTGGAGGGTGTCAATCGGGAGTAGTCAATAGGAGGGGATTATTTTGAAAGCCCCGATTGCATACAGGCCATCGGATCGTTGATCGTATCAACGGTCAAGATAACACCAGGTGAGTTCAATCGGGGGCATGGCAATTAGGAAGGGAGAATCGAAGGAAGGGATTTCAATGCAAAACTTGAAGTTTTATTATAAAGTAAAAAGGCACGAGGGGAAGTGGTTTAATCGCATCAGAGTTTTACAAGGGCCAATCGGAACGCACATTCTAAATGTTGCGATTGCGATGGGAAAGGGAAGGGTTTGGAACGGCGGGGAGGATTTATAATAAAAATTTAACTTTATTATAAAGTTAAAAGGTATGGAGGGGAAGTGGTTATGTTTTATCGGGATTTAAGGAAATGGGACTTTATAATAACAAACTTTTGAAATGTTATTATAAAGTTTAAAGGAGTATGGAGGGGAAGTGGTTATTAAATTGCATATATGTTTAAAATATTTTAATAATGCGATTTTTCCATTGGATGGGGAAAAAGGGATTTTATAAAAGAAAATATTAAACTTTAATAACATAAAGTTTAAGGGAAAGGAAAGGGGAAGGATTAGGGTATAGAGGACTTTATTCACTTATGCATAAATTTCAATCCAGAAGTCAGTTTTGAGAGTGTAATATACTGTTGGAAAGATCTTTCCAGGCTCTTTCTACTGAACATACTTAGAACATGATTCTGAACTAAAAATTATATGGAAAATTCCTCTGAATGGCAGGGTGGTGATGCAGCTTCTGAAGTGTGACTTATTACATATGATGACATAAAATTACATAAAGATGATAATTAAAAGTAAAGTATCATGTTTTCTCCTTAAAACATGGTTTTGAGGAGAAAATTACATCAAGATGAATAAAACATTTCTTTGATCTTCTCAGGTGCTATGACTTTGAGTTTATTGACTTCCTCATGACCTTGCTGATATTTATTAATGCTTGACTCATTAATTTGACCATGGTGAGACCCTAGAACCTAATGAGACACATCCTATGACCTACTTACATGACTCACAAAGTGAAATTAGCTCTTGACTAAAGACCATAGAGAGGAGAATCAGTAAGTTTCACACGAGGGAAAACTGATGGAAAAATCACTTCCATCAATGAATCCATGACCTAGCGGAATCGTGAAAATTTATGGTATGGGACTCCTAATATGCAAATGCAAAAGAGAAATTTTGATCACTGATGGCAGTATGACTAAACTAACACTAACATTGGCTCCAATGGGGATGGTATCTCCTTGGAGGTGCCAAGAACACCGTAGACCAAGTAGCCTTATCCATTGGGTATGGAATCAAAAATATTGAAAACTGACATAATGCAGACTGACTCTGAATCAGGACTAAGACTAAAAACAGAAATAAAACCAAACCATACACATATCATTTAATTTTTATAGCCTTCACCTTGAGCCCCAAGCTTCAATGACTATGTACTTGAACTTTGACAAAAAATAACATGTTATATACAATGATGGTGACATAGTTTCTGATCCATTATCTTCAACAATGGTAGTACTTCAAAAGCCTACCATTCACTGCTCCTCTAGGGTAGTCTTGGCCATCCATTTCTGAAAGCAAGGAAGCATTCTGTCCCCTGTATGCTGAAATCCTGTATGGTCCTTTCCACAGGTTGTAAAACTTACCATGCTCCCCTTTGTCCTCATTTCTTGCATCCCATCTCAACACCACATCATCTAACTGAAACTTTTCTGCTTTGGTCTTATGGTCAAAAATATTAGTTATCTTCTTCTACAACTTAATAGCATTCTGTGACACTTCCTTTCTTGTTTGATGAAGGTGGATCATCTGATTGATCCTTCGCTGATTGTCATCATCTTCACTACCAACTTCTCGTAACAATCTCATAACTGGAACTGTAAGAGATGTAGGAAAGACAACATTAGTGCCATAAACAAATTCAAAAGGTGACATACCTATGGATTTCTTACTGCTAACTCTGTCTGCCCACAATGCATTGATGAGCTTTCGATGCCAGTTTCTTTTGTTTGCCTCCATCATTTTCTTGATTATATTTATCAGCGATTTGTTCGATGATTCCTCCAGGTCGTTTCCTTGTGGATAGCACGTTGTTTAATGGCCCAACACAATGTTATATTTGTCGCAGAAATCCACGATATTCTTAGACTTGAACGCTGCTGCGTTATCTGTTATAATTTTGTGGGGGAAACCAAATGAGATAAAATATTCGATTCTAGGAATTGAATAATTACTGTATCTGTAGCTTTCCTTGCTAGGACGACCTTGATCCATTTATTAAAGTAATTTGTACCTGTCGAGATCCATCGATGCTGTGCTGATGAAGCAGGATGGATTTCTCCTATGAAATCGAGTCCCCACTACTGAAAAGGAGCGTTTACTGCAACTGGTTTCAAAGGAAGAGGAAGAAGTTTCTTCTTCCCTTGGAAAATTTGACATTCATGACAACTCATCACTATTTTATACAAATCTGAGAATAACGTGGGCCAAAAATATCCTGCTCTCAACACTTTGTTAGCTGTAGTTTTCCAAAAAAAATGACCACCACAATCACCTTTATGAAAGTCATGCATTACCTTCTAAGCCTCTTCTGCAACCAAACAATTAAGCAGAATTCCTCCTAGATCTTTCCAATATAGAGCAGTGTTTAAAATACAGTATTTAGCAGACTTAAGTTTCAGTAATCTACCTTTGCTTTTAGACATCCCTAGAGGAGGTGAAAGATGCTGAAGAACATAAAAAATATATTAATACCATGGAGATTGTAGAAAAATGTCTAAAATTGGAACAAGCAAGCCTTCATCTTCATCCTATGACATTGTTGTTATGAGGTTTATGTCCAGGGCACGCAGATTTGATTGGGCCATTAGCTTTGCCAAGCCTTGTCCTTTGATCAACTTCGTGGGTTTGTTCTCCAAATCGTACTCCAACATTGCTGCTATCCATTTACCTCTTCAACCTTCGGGATTAGTTTGCATCAACACATCCTTTACTGTGGCATTAGGAACATATGCAATAGTATGTGAATGCATAATATAGACCCTAAAATCCTTCAGTGCCTTTATAAGAGCCAATGCTTGTTTCTTAATAATATTATACCTCAAGGTAGCATCTCTAATAGTCCTACTAAAAAAGGAAATTGGATTTTCGACCAGATCTCTCTTTTGCATCAAAAAAACAGCCATAGTATGCTCCGAAGTGAATTAAAAAATAATAAAATCTTGAGTATAGTCGGGACTAATCAAGACTGGGGCATTGGACAAAAGCAAACTTTACCAGATTAAATGATTTGATAGCTTCCTCACTCTATTTGACAATGCTATATTTATTCAACATGTTAGTCATTTCCCGTAGATGTTCAGCCAAATTGGGTATAAATCTGCACAAGAAATTCATCTTACCATTGAATGCTTGAATCTCTTTTTTTTTTCTGTGGAAGGTCTATGTGCTCAATTTCCCCCACTCTAGATGGATCAATGCGGATACCATCCTTAGAGATGATATGCCACAACAGCTTGCCTTCATCCATGGCAAAAAGACTCTTCTTTGGATTGAGAGAAATCCCAAAATTTCTGCATTGCTGAAAAACAACTCTCAAATGGTGCAAATGATCATCATCAGAACCAGAAAACACTGTCATATCATCCAAATAAACAAAAATAAAAACATATTTTTCATTGGAAAAATCAAAGTCCATTTCTCACTAGAAAGTAGCTCCAACGTTCTTCAGTCCAAATGGAATTTTGGCATACTGGAAGGTTCCCCAGGGTGTTGTGAAAGCAGTTTTGTCTTGGTCTTTCTCATGCACCAAGATCTGATTATAGCCTGAGTAGCCATTAAGTAGTGACATCCTAGATGCTCCAACTACTCTCTGCAGAATATGGTCCATCTTCGAAAGTGGATAATTATCCTTTAAGGATGCTTTATTAATATTCTAAAAATCTATGCACAACCTTATTTCTCCTGTCTTTTTACGTACCAGGATCAAATTTGAAATCCAGTCAGAAAATCTATTAGGAACAATGATATCAGATTTATACAATTTGTTTACCTCTTTTTCGATGGATGGCAGCAGCTTCGGATTGATTCTTCTCAGCTTCTGTCTAAATGGTTTCTGATCCTGCTTGATGGGAATAGTATGCTGGATTATGTTCTTATCATTAACATTCAAATATGAATAATCCCATGCAAACACATCAGAAAATTCAGAAAGCAATTTAACATACTTTTCCTTTACCTCAGGGGACAATGCCTTTGACAAATTGACAAAATTGGGCTTGTTAGCTGTTCCAAGATTCACATCTTCAACTCCTTTCTCAGTAGGCGCCAAGCTTGGTTTCTTAGCAACATCATCCTGATCAGAAAGCTCCTCTCAAGGTATGAGACCTCTAGGAATTAAATTTTCGTTGAGCTGCAAGATGTCCATCTAATTTGCTTCAATTTCTTGATCATCAACCTCATAATCGCCTTCTATTGGAGTATCTTTGAATTTTCCATCACTCTGCAAAAAAGCATTGATCTCATTTTCATCCCAAAAAACTTGCCAATACCTTAAATTGTTCGGAAAAGCAGGCCTATGTTTGACATAAATATCAAACTTGTTGCTGGAGTTCATCAGAATCTTCAAATTGCTTGCAGTAGTGGCAAGAGAATCAGCAATAATGTTTTGCATCCTGGGTACTATTGTCAAAGTGTACTCTGGGAATGTCTTCAAGATGTCCAGGACTACATTTCGATAGGCCCTCAACCGTGGATGTTTTGCTTGGTACTCTCTTTTTATCTGTTTGATTATCAGCTCTGAATCTCCATATATGGAAATCCTCTTTGCATTTAACTTCTTCAAAATTTTCAGATCTGCAATCAAAGCTTCATACTTTGCTTCATTGTTAGAGCAGTCAAAAGCCAACTTATAAGCACATACTCTAACATTACTAGGAACCTTTTTGGGCTGGAAAACAGGGCTCTAAATCCCTATTCCTATACCAGCTCCTTCCTTACCAACAGTCTATCAAAATCGATGCTCCATAGGCCTTCTTCTTCTTCTTGTAGATGCTGAAATTTTGCTCCTTTTTCTACTGTATCCTAACTGATTTCTGCATCTTTCTGTTGTTCACTGTCCTTTTGCTGCTGGTAGGCAGGAGGCTCAGAAGTACTTGCTGCTTTATCTTTTTCCTATTTGAGGACTTCTCTAAAATTATCTGAAATTTTAGGTATCTCATCTACTTGTACCAACTGAACATTTTCATCATTCAAACCACCATCTGAATATAAGAAAAAGGACTCTAAATCTGTGTGGACTGCATTAATGGGATGATTTACTGGCTTCTCTTTGCTAGTGATCATATATTTCATTTTCTTCTCCCTATATAGCTTTCTAAACTAGCCAAACACAGGAATGGTGGCATAAGAGAAGTCAAATTGCATGGTTCCTTTAAGTTTTGCACCCCAAGACCTAGATAGAAGCATTCCAAACCATGGTGGAACATCGGCAACAACAACATCCATCAAAACATTCTTGGCTGGGATTTGATCTAAGGATACTACCAAGTCTTTGATAAGACCAATGCAATAGACCCTACCTGAGTCAAAATAATACAAATCATGATATTTATAGGTAATATCAAGTCCTAGCTTCTCCATGATGGCTTTGGGCATCAAATTATGTGAGGCTCCGTGGTCCAACATAGCATTATGCAAGATGAACTCATGTAATCTAAGACTCAGGTCAAAAGGAAGGGACTTCACTTTCTTCAGATTGATCTTCTGTGGCTGGACCAAAGATGAGTTTAGGGTAATCATCTTCAACATTTACCATATTTGAAATAGAGTCTATTTGCAAAATTATAGACACTTGAATTTTATAAGTGCTATTTTTCATCAACTCAGTCAAAGGCATAGACACTTTCATCTTAGAAATTTCATTTTCTAAATTAAAAGAAGGATATTTTTCTACCTCTTTGATGGGAGGGTCTTTCTTCTCTATTTGCTCCTTTGCTGTGCTCTGTTGGTTCTTCTCATTTGGGTTGTTAATCGCTGAAGGTGTTTTGCTGGAGGAAGATTCGGCCGACTCTTTCCCTTTCTTCTGAGAATCATTCTTCATTTGGAGCTCTTTTCTCTTTTGAATGGGACTGATCGAAACATCTCTGTTCCTCAAAGAATACTGCTTTTGTTGAGCTAATAAAGTGTTCATGTACCCTCTTTGGTAGTCATCAGACTCATCTTCTAACACTGCATCGTTGGCCAAAATAAAATCTCCGTCCTTTTGAATGTCTGCAGTTGCTGTGTATTCTTCGTCTTCAATGAGAAAAATTGGTGCACCATCGGCGGTGAAGAAATGATTGCCTTCAATCATAGGATCATCATCATCATCTGTCTCTATTCCATGAACATAATTATGTTGTAATGGAGTTCTGATTTGTTGCTATGGTGGCGCTTGGTCCTGCACTCTCTGTTCTCTCTGCTTAATTCTGAATTGCGGCTGCTGTCCTCTGAAATTTGGATTCCTGATTTGTGGTTCAGGCCTATCTGAAATGGTTAATCGATCAACCATATTTTTGACTGTTTGGATCAAAGTGTCCATATTACTGTCTAAAGGAGAGGCTTCTTCTTTCACCGTGACTCTCTTTTCAGCTCTGGTTCGTGCTCTTTTAGCTAGCAGATTAGCTTCTACGCTCACATCTATCTTCTGCATGTCTTCCATCGTTGTGGGATCTCTCTCTCGCAGCTGATATGCCATATTAGCATCGAAACCATCTAGAAATTTAAGCAAGGCTAATCCCACAAGAGGTTTAAGGTTAGCCAGAATAACATTATATACAACATTGAATATTAAACAATAATCCTGTACAGTTTCACCCACATTTCTTTTAATATTTTCATACTCAGACAAAATTTGGAGTGGGTTTTTCTTTACCTCCCACCAGTCTAAGAACTGTGTGTATAACTCCTGCAAACTGCGAATAGAGCCTGCTGGTAAGGCTCTGAATCACTTTCTAACTTCACCTCCAAAGCTTTGGACAAACAACCTTGTAGTTACATTCTCTGCCTCTACCTCATGTAGATCAAAAAGGTCATTCATCTTATCAATATGCTACTGGGTTGTGATGCTTTGAGTGGCATCAAAGATATGAATTTTACTTTGATAATCAACAGGCATATCATTCAGAAGCTGAGGTAAAACCAAGGGTGCATACCGGGTAGCCATGACTCTAGGTGGATTTACAATAGTGTTTGTAGTACAAGGATTCAAGGGAGGTGTTGATGGGGGAGATGAAAGCTGAGAATTTACTGATGGGAATGCTGATGAATTAGGAGGAGGAAATTTTGTTCCTGATGACTCTGAAGGCTCGGGGATATTAGTTACAGTGATATATGACTAAGGGGAATTCAAAATGTAGTCATCAATTGAGGAATTTTCCCTTTGAAATTCAATATCTACAAGGAATTCTAGATCTAAAACTGTGTCATCAAGTGTAGTTTCAGACTTACTTTTAAACAAAGAAAGCTCAAAATTCTCATCAAAGGAAATATCTTCTACAAAAAGCCACTCACTGGGCCAAGTATGGGATCTGAAGATAGGTCTAGGACTTAGTGATCCCTCTTGTCTTCTGACTATTCTTGAAATCAGATTAGGATTCTCAAACACAAGGGGAGGATTTGGATCTAGATTAGCCCTTGTGTATCTTCTTGAAGCCAATGTGGTTAAATTTCTACTGTACAAAATTTTATTTCAGCCTAACAGACTCTGAACATCATTTTCCAGAATCCAGGAATTTACAAGAAAACATTTACTAGGGTGATCTGTCTTTATGCTCTGATACCAAAAATATATTATGACTGTGGCTCTCTTGGAATAAGTGCTTGTAATTGTATTCCCTTCAAAAACGCTTTAACAATGTTCACCTTGTAATAATATTCAAAGCTCTCAAGCAAAACTTTAAAGTTTAATGTGATATAGGGGAACACCTTTAAAAAAAAAAAAAAACACTTAAGCGAACCTTATCACTCCGGTCATAATATCAAAATATTATAACAATGACCCAATTCTTTTAAAAAATACCAACCTTCAAACATATATCATAAAACCCATTTATTCTACCGACGCGACATACATTTCATTCAACGAGGACCCATGCATCCATATTCACCCTTTTTAAAAATTAAATAAACATTTAATAATGTAAAACCGCTAGATCATACCTCGAATTATTGGTTGCGCACTTCACTACGCGATTGTCGTCGGATCTAACGCTCTCCAGATAGGAAAATCCTCGTCAATTTTATGTTTTTTCAAAGGCCGAGGTTTAATGCATAAAAGTTGCACGATATGGGTGGTATTTGGGATATGACGTGCCCTTATATTACTGGATTGTGTTTTTTGGCGTGGTTTTGCTCCGAGCCAAAAGTGGCGTGATATAGGTGGTATGGTTTCCCAAAACCCGCTTTTGGTAAATAAACTGCGCTTTAAGTGTGGTTTGGCACTTTAACTCCTCGCGTCAACTCAACGGTTGGGTCCCACTGATATTACTTCGTCGGAAACAAAATAAAGCTTTTTTACCTCAACAATAGATATTTCCAAGGGATTGTCGTGTTCTATATAACCAAGGTTTTTAACCTTAAAAAGAGGTTGCACCTTTCTTCATTCTTTTTTTGATCTGGACCTCGAAAGGCTGAAAAGGTAAGTTAGGGTAACATATAAACCACACTCAGCCTTGTAGCTATCCCTACAAGGTCAGGAAAGGGCTATCTCCGTGAAAGGATATTCAGCAAAATACAATAATGGATTGATTTTAGGCTAGGTATAATAATGAGAAAATGTTTAAATGAAATGAATGAATTTTTCAGGGATGTGTGGGACAAATGGGATAGTTTGAATCGGGGAGTTAAATCAGGGATACAGGTTATTTCATGGGGCAAGGTAGGAAGGAAATTTTAGCAATTAAGTTTTAAATAATGATGAGATGGTAAGGCTGGTGAGGATCTGAAAAGGGCATGGGAGATGGATCCTTTTCAAACAGAAGAAAAACATAGAGTATGAATGATTTCCCAAGGCAGAGCATAAAAATGGATTCTACCTTTCTATCTTGAAAGCATTCAAACAAAGATATTTATGAATGAATGGTACACATAAAAATTTACATATGAACACAAGGAGAGAACAAATGCTAAATTTCATACCACATGGATCCCACAAATCAGAGCTACATCTCTTTATTAATTCCCTGTCTAAAACTGTTACAATGGAGCACAAAGCGTTCTATTCGATTCCACACTATTCCCCTACTTTATGAGTTACAGACTGGTTTAAAAATGATTTACAATTACATTAAATAGAATGAAATGTGGGAAAATAGATCCACAGAAAAAGGGAGTTGTTTTAACAACTCAGAACTGAAATCCGAAGATAGAAAAGAGAACCAACAATCTGCCTCTAAAAATAAGGAATAGCAATACATTTTGAGCCATCTGAAGATTTCGTTGTTACACTGGATGAAAGAAAAATAGGCAATCCGAAAACAGATTCCTACTTTTCTGCTGTTGTAGCAATCTCTGTCTCATTTTAGCTTTCGGTCCTTTGACTGTTTCTCACTGTTTTTATCCTTTGAAGAAAACCGTCTTTGAAGAAAATGCCTTTGAAGTTATTAAAAATGAAATTATGCCTTTAGTGAAGGAAAGACTCATTTTGAGCAAAAGGAAAGGAGGTGGGGTTTCAAACCACAATCACAATCGGAATCGACAGGGGAGAGGAAATACAAAATATAATGGAACAATACATTGCGATCGTGTAATCACAATCGGGGATAGGGGGTTAGATATATGTGAAACAAATCCCAAAAGCTCCGATGCGATTGGAAAAATGGAAATAGGGATAAAAGATAAGCCAAAGGGATATTTCCACATAAAAAATAGTTTGGTTCTTTTACAAAGAGGAAAACAATTTTTGTGTTGAAAGGCCTTTAAGGTGGGACCCAGGTTATAGTGCAATCACAATTAGAATCGGGGGATTAGGGTGGGCGTATTACACAACAAAACTTTGCTGATGCAATTGGGGTGAGGCGATGGGGAATCCTTTGTATAAACGAAATAAAACAAAATTCGATTTTAACAAAGGGAAAGGCCCTTTTATTATGAATGGGCAGAGGTTTATGTGGTGGGCCCGAAGGTCCATCGGCATCAGGATATTGAAGGAGGGTAGAGGCAAAGTATTAATGAAATTACTGATTGCAATGGAGCGACGGTGTATGGGCCGTCCAATTGGATGATAGATCGACGGTGGAGGTGTAATCGGAGGGTGTCAATCGGGAGGAGTCAATCGGAGGGGATTATTTTGAAAGCGCCGATTGCATACAAGTCGTTGGATCGTTGATCAGATCAACGGTCAATATAACATCGGGCGGGATCAATCAGGGGCATGGCAATCGAGAAAGGAGAATTTAAGGGATTTCAATGCAAAACTTGAAGTTTTATTATAAAGTAAAAAGGCACGAGGGGAAGTGGTTTAATCACATCGGAGTTTTACAAGGGCCGATTGGAACACACATTCTAAATGTTGCAATTGTGGTGGGAAAGGGAAGGGTTTGGAACGGCGGGGAGGATTTATAATAAAAATTTAACTTTATTATAAAGTTAAAAGGTATGGAGGGGAAGTGGTTATGTTTTATTGGAATTTAAGGAAATGGGACTTTATAATAGCAAACTTGTGAAACGTTATTATAAAGTGTAAATGAGTATGGAGGGGAAGTGGTTATTAAATTTCATATATGTTTAAAAGATTTTAATAATGCGATTTTTCCATCTAATGGGGAAAAAGGGATTTTATAAAATAAAATATTAAACTTTAATAACATAAAGTTTAAGGGAAAGGTGGGAAAAAGGGGAAGGATTAGGGTATAGAGGACTTTATTCACTTAGGCATAAATTTCAATCCAGAAGTCAGTTTTGAGAGTGTAATATACTGTTGGAAAGCTCTTTCTGGGCTCTTTCTACTGAACATACTTAGAACATGATTCTGAACTGAAAATGCTGTGGAAAATTCCTCTGAAAGGCAGGGTGGTGACGTAGCTTCTGAAGTGTGAATTATTACATATGATGACATAAAATTACATAAAGATGATAATTAAAGGTAAAGTATCATGTTTTCACCTCAAAACATCGTTTTGAGGTGAAAATTACATCAATCTGAATAAAACATTTCTTTGATCTTCTCAGGTGCTATGACTTTGAGTTTATTGACTTCCTCATGACCTTGCTGATATTTATTAATGCTTGACTCATTAATTTGACCATGGTGAGACCCTAAAACCTAATGAGACACATCCTATGACCTACTGACATGACTCACAAAGTGAAAGTAGCTCATGACTAAAGACCATAGAGAGGAGAATCAACAATTTTCACATGAGGGAAAACTGATGGAAAAATCACTTCCATCAATGAATCCATGACCTAGCGGAATGGTGAAAATTTATGGTATGGGACTCCTAATATAAAAATGAAAAAGAGAAATTTTGATCACTGATGGCAGTATGACTAAACTAACACTAAAAAAGGCCATGCTCTGATCATGCCCTTTGTACATGTTGGATAAGTTGCCTTAAATTTCTTTGTAGATTGATCATAGATGCTTAGGAGTTCCCTCTTCTTTGATTAAATTCATATGTTATCTTGTATGTTTTATAATCTTGAAGGTGAAACCACTAGAAGTTAGATAATTTTCTTGCTTTCTATGGTTCACTGAATTGTTCATCTTGAATGCTTGTTTGCTTAATTATAATAAAAATGCTATTGTTTTGCCCTGTATTATGATTATGTCCTTATCTTGATCAGTATTTGAGACCATATTGTTTAAAAATTACTTGTTTAAGGATTCTTCACTGCCCTTACACACCTACTATGCTCATAAACTTTATGTTCATGTCATTTCACACATGCCTAAAATATCCATTTGACCATGCTAGATTTGCCCTGTTATGCATCTTGTTTCATTGTTGAGATATCCATGACTTTCATAGAATCCATAGCCCAATGATTTGAAGACCTCTCACTCCACCTATTCTACTTGATCATCTTACCCAACCAAAACAAATAACAAACCCTACACTTAACAACTAGCCTAAAATCAAAACCCTAGAAGCAAAAAAGTTCATATCCTTTGCATACAATAGAGAGAGCCCTCTCTGAGTCTAGGAAGGCTAGGTCATAGGACTCCAAAGACTATTCGGATGTTATCATATGCATTTGGTCTGCCAATATACTAAATCATGGGACCTTAACGTAATGGAAATAATGGTGGGAACTTCTGAGTACATAGTTGCTTGAATACCTCGTAGGACTCATATGATCCTCAGTTAAGTTTAGAAAATAAACTGATAGCCAAGAGTAGAATCTAATTGTTTCACCATCCTAGAAAAATGATGAATCAACTAGACCACACTCATTAGAAACCTTACTGTTTTATAAAGAAACTCAAAAAACCCAAAAAAAATATCTTAGATTGGTGTTTTGTAAATTGTTGGTGGTGGACCACAAACACATCTCTTGAAAACAGTGAAAAATATCCACCTGGGGGCTCCACTAGCCCCAGTAGGCCTATTAACTCTACTAGTTATCATTAGACTCCCTGGGATTGTGTCAAATCATCCCTGAGAAGTCTAGAAGCCTAGTTATACACTATGTCAGTTTAGTAAACACTAAGAGAGGTCAGCTTTCCGAAAAATAGTTATAAACTTTCAGCCTCTCTACATTTTGAATTTGAAATCTAGCTTCACAAAGGATCCATACTAGATCTCATCCGGACCCAAATCCTCCTACTATAGTTGTTGACCCAGAAAATATTTTGTGGCGAAATTCCAAAACTGAAGATTCAACTACTGTCGGGACCATTCATAGAGAAATTTCTTCCCTTGAAAACCTTACAGCTTTGCAAGACCCCCAATTTGACTTACACCATACAAAGAACCTTTTCAGAATCAAGTCACAAAGTGGGATTGAATAGACTGACTTTGAGCCCATATATTTGCAGCGAATTTCCAATAGAGAAGACTCTCCTTCCACTCCTCCTGACTTTCAGCTTCTCCATCACTTTATCTCTTTTCATCCCAAGTCTGCTCAGAATCAGTTTGTTGGTCCAAGTACTTCCACCACACCCATCCATAATTCCACTGTTCAAACCACTTCAATTCATCCCCCACCACCCCTCATAAATCCTCCCCTTGTAAATCGTCCTTGGATTCGACTAGCCCCCATCATGGTAGCCTGGTATGCCCCCTGGTTTTACCACAAAATCTAGTACCTTTTCCAAATGACTACCAATCCAAGATCCCTCATTTCATAGGAGATGACACTACCACTGCCCAACAACATGTAGATAGAATGAATGATTTTTTTGACTAGATGGAAATAGAAGAGAAAACCATGCAAATGAGGATGTTTGCCCAAATTCTAGGAGGGGAAGTTAAAAAATGGTTTAAAAACTTAACTCCCAACAACATCCATGATCTCCCTTTCCTCTAGTAAAATTTTATAAACAAGTGGGAAATTGAGAAAAAACCCTTCCAAATCCTTTCATAATATAAAAATATTAAGAGGAATGCGGGGGAAAGCGTAAAGATTATTGCACCAGGTTTAACAGTGTCTACAATACCCTCCCACCTCACATGAAACCCCCACAAGGACTAGCACTAGTAAATTTTCCAGAAGGCTTTCATCTAAACATGACCTACCAATTGAGGGAGAGAGACCCCATAACTTTAGAAGAAATGCAAAGAGGGGTTGTGACTGTAGAGGCCAACTTGATTGAAAAGAGAGCTAGGATGAGGTTGGAAAATGTCAAACCAGGAGGTAACTCCTCAAATCAGAATGTGTATTAGCTGAAGAATGTACATGCATTTATACATGGAGGTGAGGCTATTGGGATTCATCTCCCAATGACTCTTGGCCTTCCTTATTTCCTAATATTATTTATTATACAATATTACATATCCACGCCCAACCCATAGGATTAGGTGTCAACATTCCCCCCTTTAATCCGAAGGGATGTTGGTGAGTCCAAGCATGGATCTGAACTTTTCAAACTTTTCTCTGCCAAGTGCTTTGGTGAATATATCAGCAGCTTGCTCATTTGTGGAACAATGATGTAGATGGATGGTTTTGGCTTGAACATGATGTCGAATTAGATGGTATTTTGTATTGATGTGCTTTGTTCGATCATGGAACTTTGGGTTCTTGGCCAACTTTATTGCAGAAGTGTTGTCGATCATGAGTGGTGTGGAGTACATTTGTTTCATCTGCAAATCTTCCAGGATTTTCCGGAGCCACACAATTTCCTTTGTTTCTTCAGCTGCTGCCACATATTCTGCCTCGGTCGTGGATTTTGCTGGAACTGATTATTTGCGTGATCTCCATGAGAGAGCTCTTGATCCAAGACTCATGGTGTAACCTGTAGTAGACACCCCTGTTTCTTTGTCGCCATCAAAGTCTGAAGCAAAGTATCCGATCAAGCTGAAGTTGCCTACCTGTGTATATTTGAGTCCAAAGTCTTGAGTCCCCTTCAAGTACCTTAACTCTCTTTTTGCAGCAGACCAATGTCCTTCACAAGGTTTTTGCATGAACCTTGAGAGGATTCCAACAAAAAATGAAATGTTAGGTCTGGTGGTGGTCAGGTAGATAAGACTTCCTATAAGTTGTCTATACTTAGTTGCATCCTCAAATTCCTTCCCTTCAATAGATGTGAGCTTCAAGTTTTGTTCCATTGGAGTGGTTAAGGGATTACATTCATCCATGCCAAACTTGTCATTAGGGGAATTTTGAGGTCTAAAATGGGCCTCCTAAGGAAATTATAAAATAATAGTGGAAAAAATCTAATAAGATTTGATGACATCATCAAATTTTAGAGGGAAAAATGAAAAAACTACTTTTTCAATTCATATTTTCAACTTATCTCCCAAATTTTTTACTCAAATTTCGATCAGGAGTACTTGTTGGATGCAGAATTTAATTCCCCATCCAAGGAGTACCCATGTTGCATACTTTCGATGGGTCCTACTACATGAAAAATGAGAAATACATAAAAAAAATGTGATTACAATCACGTTTTTTATGTATTTCTCATTTTTCGTGTAGAAGAGTTCATCGAAAGTATGCAACATGGATACTCCTTGGATGAGGAATTAAATTCCTCATCCAACGAGTACTCCCGCTCGAAATTTGAGTAAAAATTTTGGGAGATAAGTTTAAAATACGAGTTGAAAAAGTTTTTTTTATTTTTTATTATTTGTTAATATTTTTACTTTTTTACTCCAAAAATGGTGAATCATCCATTATGGATGACATCATCATCTTGAATCCCATTGGTTGTTATAAAGTTTATTTTTGTTGTACATTTTTCTATGAGGCCCATTTTAGACCTCAAAATTCCCCTAATGTCAAGAGATCTCCAATGTACTTCTTTTGAGAAAGAAATATAAATTTAGGATGTTGAATTACTTCAATACGCAGATAGTAATGAACATGACCCAAATCAGTCATTTCAAAACCTTTCTTCAATTCTTTCTTCATGGATGCAATATAGCTCTCATTGTTCCCTGTTATCAAAATATCATCTACATATACCACAAGATATACAACTGTTTTTCCAACTTTCTTAACAAACAAAGTTGCATCATCAAGATCAAAATGTTTGAAGTCAAGTTTCAGAAGATGCTTGGCTAATTTCTCATACCAGGCTCGTGGTGCTTGCTTGAGGCCATACAAGGATTTTATAAGCTTGCAAACTTTGTGTTCTTGACCCTTTACTACAAATCCTTCTGGCTGGGACATATAAAATTTCTCCTTTAGATCTCCATTCAAGAAGGTTGTTTTTACATCCATCTGATGGACTTTCCATCCATTTTGAGCTGCTAAGGAAAAGAGAGTCTGGATGGTGGTCCATTTTGTTGTGGGAGCAAAATTTTCTTCATAATCGACTCCTTCTTTTTGTGCGAAACCTTTTTCCACAAGCCTGGCCTTGTGCTTATCAAGTGAGCCATCTGCGTTATACTTGTTCTTGTAGACCCACTTACAGCCAATTGGTTTTGTTCCCAAAGGCGGATCAACCAGCTTCCAAGTGCCATTCTTTATCAAGGCATCATACTCCTTCTGCATCGCTTCTTTCCATTCATCATGAGAAGCAGCTTCTTTGAAGGAAGTTGGTTCATGATCTGTAGACAAACTCAATTCATAGTTATAAGCAATATCCATATCAATAGGAGAATCATAATTATCTACATCACCTTCGATTTGTTGAGTGGAACTTCTTGTTCCTGTTTTTCCAACCTCATCAAGATGAACATTCTCCAGTGTCTTTGTCAGCCATTTGGGAGGACCTTTCTGAGATGGCCCAGGCTGTTCATTTGACTGAGTTGGGATTGATTCAAGATTCAATCTCCCAATTCTGTCAATCACATCATCTAATGTGTCATCCGTGGTTGTTTCTTCATGTGGGGGAGAGAGTGCTTCAGGACATGATTCCACAGTTTGATTCAATATCGGAAACCCCCCTTCAAGATGTGGAATCTCATTATCAAATTCTTGGAAAGACTTTGCATGTGTGAATCTATCCAGGCGATCAAGTTGCCGCTCAACAACCTTGTCACTCTTGGAAGATTCAAGGAATATGACATCTCTAGATATTACAAAATTCTTATTTGCTTCATCATAGAAACGATATCCTTTGGAGTACCCCAAGAAGATACATTTTCGACTTCTAGTACCAAGTTTGTTCCTTTGACCCTTGGGTATCAAGGCATAACAGGTGGACCTAAAGACTCTGAAATGCTTTACCGAAGGAATGTGGCCATGCCACATTTCAAAAGGAGTTTTGTTTCTAATTGAACTTGAAGGACACATATTCTTTATGTAAACATCACATAGAACTGCATCAGCCCAAAACATCAATTTTACATTCTTGAAAAATAACATGGAGCGGACCATATTTAAAATAGTTCTGTTCATTCTTTCAGCTACACCGTTCTGTTGGGGATTATATGGCACAGTTTTTTGATGTTTGATTCCATGTTGACGAAGATAATTTTCAAATTTGTTTGAAGTGTATTATTTTCCATTATCAGTACGTAGAGAGCCAATATTAGTTTGTGCATCATTTTCAATCCATGCATGAAAATTCTTGAATGTTTGAAAAGCATCAGACTTGTTCTTCAATAAGTAAATCCAACACATTCTGGTGTAGTCATCAATAAATTTCATCATGTATTTGTTTCCATTTGCAGAAGCAACAGGCATAGGGCCACATAAATCTGAATGAACAAACTCAAGTTTTCTATGTGCTTTGGAGTGTGAATCATGAAATGGTTGTTTGCTATGCTTTCCTAGAATACAAGCATCACATTCCTTAGGTTTTCTAGGAATTGTAGGCAGTCCATTAACACCATTTTTCTTCAACAAATGAAGGCTTTCATAGTTTAAGTGTCCAAATCTAGCATGCCATAAAAGAATTGATGGGAATGTACCTTCATCATGATGTGAACTGAATGCAAAGTTTTGAGCATGAGCAGATGAACCTTTCGGCTTCAAGAGTCTCCCTTCTTCTATTCCCTCCATGACAAGTGAGTGATCTGATGCTTTTCTGACCTCTGCCTTGCCATCAAACAAGTGAATTGAGTGTCCTTGCTGCCGGATTTCGACCAGGGACAGCAAGTTTCTCTTCAACTCAGGGAGGTATAGAACCTCATGTAGGATATGATCTGGAAGACCAGGCATTTTAAGCCTGACTGTGCCAAGCCCTGATGGCTTGAGTTTGGATTTATCTGCGAAATATGCTACTCCATCAACTTTGTCAGTGAATTCTTCAAAAAAATCTTTTCTAAATGTCATGTGACATGTTTCTCCTGAATCTAGCAACCAATCATCTCTCCATGAAGTAAATGAAACATCAAATAAGTCTTCAGTTACTCCATTGTTACAATGTGCTAGAACATAGTGAGCGGATTCAGGTGCTTTACCTTTGTCTTTGTCATTAGTTTTACCTTTGTCTTGATTTCTTTGCTGCTCAATTTTATCCCAAGGTGTTCTGCATTTGGATGCATCATGTCCATCTTTATTGCAACGTGTGCAATGAAGATTGGATTTGTTAGATTGTCTGCCCCCCCTTTCTGTGAAGTTTCTTCTTCCTCTTCCTCTTCTACCACCTCTTCCTCTGGATGAATCTGGAGCATGACTCTTTTCTCTATGTGCCAAGTATGTAGCCTCTTTGGAAGACGAAGGGATTTTCATCTTCCCAAAAGCTTTCTCTCTTTCTGCAAACTTTTTCTCAAGTGTATCGAAGGTGATATGCTCAAGGTTCCCACTTGCTTGCAAAGACTCAAGATAATGTGAGTAAGTCGGATATAATGCCTTAAAATATGCTATGAGAGGTATGTCCATTTTTACACCAGTGCTATCAATATCATGCATGATCGATCTAACTTATGAAGCTAAGGCAAGGGGATCATCATTCTTCATTTCAAGACTGAACAACTTAATCATCAATTGAACATTTTCTAATTTTGAATGTGAGTCATAGAGTTCTTTTAGCTTGCTCAAGGCATCATAGGCATTTGAGAATGATGAAATGTGGCGACTCAACTCTTCATTTACAGAAGCTGCAATCAAGGCATAGGCCTTGCATTTCTTGTTTTCCCAAATGGCAAGCTCTTTGTCTGAAGTGGGCTTTGATGGGGGATTTCCTTCTTGTCCTTTACAGATTCCTTTCCACAACTCATTAAAAATGAGTGTGTGTTTAATCTTCCGAGACCATTCAAGATATTTCTCTTTGCCGGAGAGAACCACCCCAACAATAGAGATGAGAGAATGCATTAGTTTGCTGGAAAAAAATTCTTTTGAAGAGGAAAAAATTCTGCTAGAAAACTTTCAATTCTGGAGATTTGCTCAATTAAAGGGGACAAAAGCTCTTTGCTAGAAAATATACTAAATTTAAAAGGACAAAAAGTCTTGCTAAAAATACTGAATTCTGCACCAAATATATATATATTTTATTTATTTATTTATTTATTTTTATTTTTTTTGTTTGGAGAGAAAAAAATTGTATGGGAGGTGGTATTATGAAATGGTTGGGGGGGTGGAAATAGAGGACAGAGCGTTGTATAAGGTGTGGAATCCGTATTAAAAAATGGACAGCGTATTAAAATTGAATGTATTGGATGAGCAGTATTGGATGAATAATCAAAGGGCGGTATATGGTGGGAGAGGGTAGTAATATGAGTAGTGGTATTATATGAGGGAGGTAAGATGGTTATATGAGGAGTGTTATATATGACAAGGGGGCGTGAATGTTATATGGACAGCGTTGTATTATAAGTGATGGGGTCGGTGGTAAAAATGGAAAGGGTGGTGTATGCAGCGTGGAGGGGTATTATAACAGTGAAATAAACAGCGTTGTATTATAAGTGAAGGGCGGTGTATGGTGATGTGCTATAACAGTCGAGTGACAACAGTATTTAATCGTATGACAAAGAAGAACGGAAAGGGGAGAACAGTCGAGTGACAGCACTGGAGGAGGGCGGACGGGCGGTATTATGTATGGAGCAGGTCGATGGACTGTATTGGATATGTAAATGGAGTGATATGTATTGGATTTACTTGTACGGAGTTGAAACGACTATATTGGTATTGGTATGACAGAAGAAACGACTGTATATATGGATGGATTATAGTGGAGCGTTGTATGAATGGTGGGTGAGGGAAATGTGAGGTGTGTTGGGTAGGTGAGGGAGAAGTGAGGGCGAACGCACTGGGTTGGGTAGGTGAGATTTTGAAATTGTAGGAATTTAATAACCGAATTTGCAGGTGTGTGCAGGGGCTACAATTTGCAGTATTTCAGGAACTGCAGAATTACAGAATCTTCAGGAGCTGCAGGAGCTGCAAATGTCAGAGCTGTGCAGAGATAAAAAAAATGGAGAATAACAGTATATAACATCAATTTAATGGAGAAAAAAAACTATACAGAAAAACTGACTGAGCAAAGGAATGAGGGAGTTACACCACAGGAAAAAATGCCAATAGTGGGACTGGCTCTGATACCATGTCAAACCAGGAGGTAACTCCTCAAATCAGAATGTGTATTAGCTGAAGAATGTACATGCATTTATACATGGAGGTGAGGCTATTGGGATTCATCTCCCAATGACTCTTGGCCTTCCTTATTTCCTAATATTATTTATTATACAATATTACATATCCACATCCAACCCATAGGATTAGGTGGCAACAGAAAAAAGAGTCACTTACAAAGATGAAACCATAGCCTCAACCTCCTCATCTGAGGCCAAAATAGAAATCCTGGTTAGGACCATGGAGAGAATGATGGAAAGGATAAACTTAAATGAAAGAGCACCTCATAGGGAAAACCAAGTCAATCCCCAAAACAGAAATAGGAATCAAAACTTCAAAAGGGACCCTCCCCAAATCAGACAGAGAGACAATGACCAACAAATCATGCCCCCTTTCCAGGACAATTATGTAGATGAGGAGGAAAGAGAGACTAAGGGGTTGGAATAAAATCAAATCAATCTGTTAGACTCTAACAATGAGGGTGATGTTTCTCTCACTATTAGTCATCCATAATTTTCACTATCTAAAGATGACTAAGTATCAGTTCTAGATTTCTAGAAACAAAGTTCATGAACATTGTGAGTTTTAGAAATCTCACTACCTCCATTATCCTTAAGATAATTTTTTCACTATTTCATCATCCCATCATGTTAATGCTCATCTCACCCATCCCAGAATACCCATCATGGGCTCATGTCACTCAGTGTGTCTTTTTTGTGTCACCTTTGGCCTCAACCCCTCTATTTTGTTTTGCCTAACTCCTCCATTGAACATCTAGGGTTTTTGAGGGAAATTTTTTTTGGTTTCATGACCTCCATGGTTACAAAATTGACAAGGCTTGTATCTTGATGCTCTTACACCTCCTCCTATCCTTAATATACCTTCATAAACACTTCCCATCACTCCTATCCCTCAAAATCATCATTTCTCTACAAAACCTAGCCTATTGCTACAAATTGACACTTTTCGAGACTAGGCCTATATTTTTCCCTCTTGGACCCTTTCCCCTCACTAAATCCTTGAAATTACACTTTCCCCTACTCCCTAGCATCCATCCATATTCTCCAAAATTTCCCCAAGAATTTAGACAACCCTTAACCCCTTCATTCCCCTCCCTCTACAAGGCAGTCCTAATTTCCCTACACCAAACCCTAATTTCCTCTTCCAACTAAGCTAGGGTTTGCTATGGAAAAGAGGCATCAGAGTAGAAGATACATATGTTAGGTAATATTAGCAATCATGAAGCCATACCAACGCATAAACATCATGCCTTTGTCATTTTCCAAGAATTCAATCCAAGGGCCAAGTCATTTGCCACACCTAGGGCAAATTTTTCTTAAAAATATGTTTTTGACCAAAAAGAGATGAATTTGGAAAAAATGAGAGAGTTTTTTGTCCATCATAGGGCCAAGAAGAAAAACCTCCTTTAGTTTTTACACAAGTATCATGGTTTGGAAGAAATATAAAAAACACAGGTGTCCCAGGAGAATTTTTGCACTGCTAGAGTGACCTTGGGAAAATGGGGTTTTCTCATAGCTGGAGTGTCAAAATGACTTGATTGATAAGTCAAAAGACAACTAGACTTGAATATATTTCCAATGAGCTATCCTGAGCTTAATTTGGAGTTAAGGAAGGCCTCCACAAGTTGTTTGCACCAGCACTTTGCATTTCTGCACCATCATTCAACACTTTTTGACCAGTGTTGGGACAGTAAGTTTTTGGACAGGTAAATGGAAACCAAATGGAAAAAAAAAGTAGTTTTGGAAAACAGACTCAAAAATATTACCAACGATATATTGCAGAACTCATTCTAACACCGGGAAGGCCTCCAAATTCCTTCTACAAATTGGCGCTATGCACAAACAGAGTGGCGCTACGCACAGACGAAACTAGGCTAGAATTGCCAAAAATTGGTCCAAATCAGTTTTCCTTTGGGAAGAATGACAAACATGGTAAAAAAGGTGATAATATTACCTCCTTCATAACAGAAAAGGGTTTCAAAGGTTTCAAGTTTCCCTCTAGGGTTTGGCACAAAGGCATTAACTCCACATCATAAAAGGTTAAAAAGGTAAATATTATTGGTACAAAAAGCATGAAGGTTTCAAAAGGGTTCATTATTTACAAAGGAGGGTAAAGGGCCCCATTGGAGTTAGTTGAAGAGTTTTTGAGCACAAGAGAGACATCAAAAGGCTTCAATACTCCTGAAAAGAAGAAGCAAACCATTGGAGAAAATTTTTGAGGGTTTTTTTGTGCAAGTTTGAAAAATTTTATAGGCACTACGCAGCGAGGCTGGCGCTATGCACCTAGCCCTCAACGCTACGCACATACAAGGTGGCCGCAGTGTTATTTAACACTGCATTGCGCACCCGGGACTATGCACCTGGGCAGGTGCTACACACAGGCAGTCTTTGGCCTAATTTGCTAAAAAAGGGTCAAATTTTCGAGTTTTTGCCTCCAAATCTTCTACAAATAGTCAAATAAGGTTGGTAACTCTTTTTCCTCACTGTCCAAGTATTCTTTTCATAATCTAGGAAGACATTTCTTAACCTAAGGCAACCAAATCCTAAGCTATAGAAAAATCAATTTTTGACCTCTTAGGGTAGGGTTTGCAAAAGCATGAGTTGTTATATATGTAAATACACTCAGTGACAGTAGACCAACCTCTAAAAAAATGAAAACACTCCTTGGATGCTTCATCTACCCTCATTTGCAAAAGTTTGCTCCCACATCACTCATTTGCCTTCCCTAAGCCTGAAGACCCTCACCAATCTGGAAATCCTTTGCCTCTAAACCAACCACCATGTCTAAAGAAGAGTTAGTGAGTCAAAGACAAAGTTAAGAAAAGAACAATGAGATGACAGCAGCAAAGAAGAGGCAAAGCCTAAAAAGGAAGACCAAGAGAGTGATGATAGCATGGATGAAAGTGATAAAAATGGTAAGGACAATAGGGTAGAAACAGAGCCTAATGATGAAGAAAATAATGATGAAATAGAGGAGGAAAATGAACATGATAGTATGAAAATAAGGAAGACAGTAAGCCATTGGATCAAAACAGTGATAGTGGTGACACCCATAAAACAATCTCTGGTGCAGAAAAGAGTGTTGATGATGAGTAAGATGATAGCCAAGGGGATTATGAAAAAGAAAATGAAGATGACAGTCAGCGGGAAAGTGCCCAAGACAACTAAGAAGAAGATGATTTTGAGCATGAAAGTGAGCCCAATCACAATGACAAAGGTGCTTAAATAAATGAAGAAAATGAAGATGAAGAGACAAGGGAAGAGGGTGAAGAAACTGAAGACCAAGAGAAAAAAAATAATGAGCGTGAAACAGACTTTGAGGGTGAAGACATTGGCCAAGAAAATGATACAAATGAGACAGTTAATGACATCTTTCATGACTATCATGACACTCATCATGCCTCCATCATTTTCCAAGAACTCATTCCAAGAGTCAAGCCATTTGTCACTCCTAGGGCTAGTTTTGCTTCAAATTATATTTCTTACCTAAAAAATATGAATTTGAGAAAAGTGAGAGATATTTTTTTCCATAATAGGTTGAAGAAGAAAAACCTCCTTTTTTTTTTACACAGGTATCATGGCTTGGGAGAAATGTCAAAAATACAGGTGTCACTAGAGAATTTTTGCAATCCTAGAGTGACCTTGGGAAAATCCATTTTTCTCATATTTTGAGTTTCCAAATGACTTTTTTGATGAATAAAATGATGACTATACTTGAAATTATTTCTAACGAGGCATCATGGTGCCAAATCCAACATCGGGAAGTGGTCCAAAACGTGGTTACAAAACACTCTATTTTTATGCTGAAGTGGCGCTACGCACAGAGAAATCTTGGTATTTTGGATTTTTGACTAGGCTATAGAAGCTGGATAAAGAAAAAACATGCATTTATGGAAATTAGACTCATCAGGGTTTCCAACGAGCCATCACGGAGCCAAATCTGACATCAGGAAGTGGTTCAAAACTTGGTTGGAAAACACCCTATTTTTCTGCTGAAGTGGAGCTACGCACAGAGAAATGTTGGGAGATTTGATTTTTGAATATGAAAATGGCATCCACATAGCACAACTCAAGAATTTCTGGAAAGTAGATTCATCAGGATTTCCAACGTCTCATCATGGGCCCAATTCCAACACCGGGAAGGCCTCCAAATGCCCTCTGCGAAATGGCACTGTGCATAGGAGAAGTTTGTCCAGAATTGCCACATAGAGATAAAAAAAGTAAGAGAGGAAAAAAGCATGACAGCCTTGGATTTTTGGCTGAGGTTTCACAACAGGTGTCCAAGACCTCTTGAAGGACCATTCCACAAATTTTTAGGCAAATTGGACAACTTTTTGTCTTTTCCAAATTTTAACCCCTAGGAGCGCAACACCCTAGGCTCTACGCAAAAATTTGGTGCATCTTCAGCTCTCAAAGTTTACATTTTTGGTTTTTTCACATCACCAAAATTCTACTCACCAATTTTCAGATCATTTGGAGCAGTTTTACCCCCTCAAAAGTTCAAAAAACATAAAAAATTTGACCTTTCTGCCTCCTTTTCAGACCAGGTGCTACACACAGAGTAGTGTTGGGAGATTTGATTTTTGAGTAGCTAAATGCAATCAAATCAGCACAAATGAAACATTTTTAGAAATTATACTCATCAGGCTTTCCAGCGAGCCATCACAGAGCCAAATCCGGTGTGGGGAAGACCTCCAAAGACTGCTGTAAAAATACCTATTTCTGCGCTACACACCTGGAAATGTTTCACTGTTTGACATAGTGCGCTACGCACCTGTGGCTGAGTAGGAAAAATGTGCATTTGGAAAGTTTTCTTAGGCATGTTAGGCCTAAAAGTCAATTTTATTTCCATTTATATTCGGAAAAGATATTTATCTAGATATTTTTGTGCCTTGGGCTTTGCAAAGCCTTAAGGACAACTTAGGATATTTATTTTTGGCCAATAGGCTTCTAGTTACTCTCTATGGCTCTCATATTCCTTGTTTGTTATATAAGGCATGAGGATTCATTGTAAAAAATTGGGACTTGATGTGTTTAAGAGCAATACATGGTTTTATGAGCTTGGACAAGATATTGGTTTTATGAAGTGAATGAATGACTTGTGTGGCTTGATGTTGGAGAAGCTTGCTTGCAGGATTCCATAGCTTGGTGAATGGTGATGTTTTCCTCTTTTAGTCATCTTAAGGAATTCTTGATTGCTACTTAGGCCCACTAAAACTTGTTTTTGTTTCATGAATGGTTAGTATGTTAGCTTATAAATATGATTCATGGTATGCCCTACTTATTTAAAGTTTTCAAAACCCTATTTTGAAGCTTTAGTATGGAATACTGATTGATTAGGTTAAGACAAAGAGGTCTCATTTCGATCTTGCCCTTTTCCCATGCTTACCAACTTGTTTCAGAGTTCCCTATAGTTTGATATATGATGTTTAGGAGTTCCCTCTCTATATATTGAGTTGTTTGTTTATCTTATGTGTTTTCTCAAAAGGCCGAAGGTGAATTTCTAAAGTTAGGAGTTCTAATGCTTCTATGTATCACCAGAATGTTCATCTTACATGTTTATCAATTTGATTATTGTTCATAGAGATTAATGGTTTTCCCTACCTCATGAGTTATTGCTTCAAACTATATATGTTTAAGACCTCTTAGTTTCTTCCCAAACTTAATGTTCATTACACCTCATGCATCACCCAAAGGATCCATTAACCTTGCTAAATCGGCCCTGCAATACACTCTGCTTCATCATTTGGAGACCCTTGACTTCATATGACCCCATATCCCTATTGATTTGATAATCTCTCATTCCACCTATACTACTTAGTCATCTTACCCCAACAGAAAACAAACAAACAAATTACACTTAACAAGTAGCCTAAAATCAATTATCCGAAGCAAACAAGTTCACATCCTTCACACAATAGAGAGAGCCCTCTCTGAGTCTAGGAAGGCTAGGTCCTAGGACTCCAAAGACTGGTCTGATGTTACCATGTCATTTTGTTTAGCCAATCTTCCAAATCACGGGACTCTAACATAATGGCGATCACAGTGGGACCTTCTGAGTTCACGACAATCTAAGTACCCCTTAGGACTTCAGAATCGCTTCATCAAACAGTATCCTATGATTTATAACTACCTCATCACTATCACTAACAAAATGGTGATCATGATGCAACCTCTGATGTCAGTGATAATCTAAGTATCCCTTAGGACTTCAGAAACCCTTACCAAATCATATAGAACTCAAGTTAATAGCCAAAGAGTAGAATCTAGTTGTTTCACCATCCTAGAAAAATGTTGACTCAATTATAGGACACTCTCACAAACCTTAGGGATACTTAATAAAACTTAGAAAACCCCAAAACATTCCTAGATTGGTATTTTTCAGTATTGGTGGTGGACCATAGACACATATCTTCAAAACAACTAAAAACATCCACCTGGCGACTCCACTAGCCTCCAGTAGGCCTATTACTTCACTAGTCCTCATAGACTCCCCTGGGAATGCATTGAGAAATCCTAGTCATGCTGATGGTGGACAAATTTTTTTAAACAATCCACCTGATGACTCCACAACTCTCAATAGACCCAAAGACTCCACTAGAGGAAGAACTTGAAACACGACCAGTCATCCTAGAAATAAAGAGCACTCAGGCCTAGGTTGGATTCAAGAAATTATTGTTTTTATTTGTACTTATGTTTTATCCTACTTTAAGCTTGATCAAGAATACACTGATGAGATCTACATTGATCATTGGAAGGATCTCAAGCCTCGAAAAGTTTAGCCTCAAATTTCATACCATGAGCAGACTTATACACCTGTGCTTACTGCAGATTCATTTGTGGAAAACCTAGTGAAACGTGACTCTCATGCTACATTTCTTACCCTTGCTGAAACCTCAAATAGTCATAAATCTCTTTTTACACTACCTATACCCACAAAGGTCCCAGAAAGATACAAGCCTCTGATTTTACCTCCTATCTTCCAAGCCCTCCCTACAAATCTTGCAAATAAACTACCTAGATTTGATGGAGAAAGCTAAAAAGTCACCACTGAAGAACACATTCAGAATCTTGGGAATTTACTTGACCTTCTGAAATAGAAGAAGATAATGTGTGTATTAGAATGCTTGCCTTATTATTACAAGGAAAAATTAAGAGTTGGTTTAAGGACCTTCCCGTTGCAAGCATTACCAATTTTCATCAATTCACTCAAGTCTTCCTAGATAGGTGGGTGATCATGGGAAATGAAGTTCTCATCATAGAGGAATACATGCATTTAAAAAGACAACCAAAGGAGGTAGTGCAAGACTTTTCAACGAGGTTCAATAAGGTCTACAATGCAATACCTGCTAAGATAAAGCCACCTTCAGGGTGGGCTTTCTTGCACTACCCAAGTTCTTTTGACCCAGAGATGGTTTTCCGGATAAGAGAAAGAGATCCTTAGACCTTGGAGGAAATCCAAAGGATAGCAGTTTATGTGGAAGCCAACATACTAAACAGGAAGAAAAAGCTAAAAGTAATAGAGAAAGACAAAGCATCTCAATAGAAACAGACTTCTTCAGAGGTAAAGCTAGAGATGTTGACAGATACAATCAACAAAATGATGCATATACTTGGCAGGAAAGAGGAATAATATAAGGTTGAGGTTGGTGCTGATTATTCAGAGCAACCGGTAGCATTTTCTTGGGAGGAACCAAATTAGTCATTTCAATGCAAAGATAGCTATCAAAACATACTGGCTGACCAAGGTTGCAAAGAAGAAGATGCAGAAAGATGTTAGGTAAGTACTATAGGCCTTCCTACATCTTATGCTTCACTATTAAGAGAGTATCACAAGAAAATTGAAAATAGAAACAAGGTAGAATGCTCTAATGAATCAGTAAGGGAGGAAATGTATACTACAAACCATTTTTCAAATCCAAAATTTCTCCCCTTAAATCATCTTAGTATGACTGTTTGGATTAGAAAACCAGAAATGGAATATGAGCCAACACCTCTTGAGTCCCTACCCTTGTGCTTCGAATCATTTTAGATTGCTAAAAGAAAGGCTATAGGCCATGAATACTCTCCTTTTAATATGATGGAACAAACTATTGATCAAGTGTGTATAATAGATGACATTCCTCCTATAAATAAGCTATCCAAATATAATAAATATCATGATGATTATGTTCTCCAAACTCAAGATAACATTACAGAACAATCAGTGATTAGTTTGTGGGACAAAGACAGTCATTTTCAACATCTCAAAGACAGTGATCAAAAAATACCACTCAGCTATGAGAGTGAAGAAGAAAGTGCAGAAAGTTTGGGAGAAAGGGAAGGGTCTTTACCTCTTTGTTGTACTTATTTTCAGTTCATCAAAGATAATATTAATGCAATTAGAAGTCACCAATATTTGGGTATTGATTTCAACAACAAAGAACACATTCAGCCCTATGTTCAACCTTCCCAAGAGAAAGTGGACTATTGTAGTTATATCCAAAGAAATATAAAAATGCCTCCCTTTTTAACCGAAGAGGAGATAGATCAAATTATAAACATGCAGTCAGCCTCCATTTATTTTCCTCCTAATATTAACTATCACATAGCAGAAAATGGATTCATAGATCAATTCAAAGAGGAAAAATCTGGTAGTCCAATATGTATGGTTGGTGAAATTAATTATATTAATGATTCTCCAAGGTTTTATCAATATGTTGATAATGATGATGCTTTCCAAACAGAAGCTAACTTTGCAGAGTATTGAGCACTTGGTTTTTGGGAGGAAGCTCAGTTTCATCAACTTGAGAAAGGTAACCAAAAAATGCATAACAAATATGACAGTGATGAGGAAACCTTAGAAAATTTGGAAGAAAATGAAGGCTTGAAAATTTATGATCACAAGAAAGTTGCTGCTCTTCTTTCTGAAGAAGATTTGTTGCCAAGGAATGCTCCTACTCATCAACATGGTGGTTTTCACACAGAACTTAGCCCACTCAGTCAAAACCCATTAGGTTTGATAAAGGATAATGTTGCAATATATGATGAGTATACCAGTTTAGATGATCATGAGGAAGAAGAAGATTTTATTTCCCAAAAAAGTCCTAAGCTCAGCCAAGTGGAGGAACAAACAGGCCTAGATCAAGCTTATTTTCCAAATCTTCACATTCAGGTATTGTTTCATGATCCCTTTGCTGATTTGTTAAAAAAATTTGAAGAGGGAGTGAAATATGTTAAGAGCAGTTTGATTCAAGGTTTAAAGAGAATTTTAGGCACCACTGTTCAAAAGAAAGTAATATGGGAGTGGCCCTTTTGTTTGTCCAACATACTCAAGGAGCTAAACCAAGATCCCTCATGGAATCATCTGCTTGACTGGTTTTGTTGAAAAAGAGAGTTCACCAGCTGAACGTATATCATGTATAGTTTAGATTAGGATAGATAGGAATGCAAATAAGCTCAGCCTTTGATCATATTTTAAATTTAGATTGTTTTGAAAAAAGAAAGAAAAAACTCAAAAACATAGAAAGAATGAAAAAGAGGGAAGATTTGAAAAGAGGTAAAGCCCCATACCCAAAAATTAGTACTACTGAAACTGAGCAACCTTAAATGCCACTGCTGGTTCAAAAAGAAGATCTTGTTTCAGTCATCTAGCCTAATCATGGCTGAACATGTTTAAATTTATGTTGATAAGTTAGTGAAAGAGAGCTTGTCAAATCATTCAAACTTGACATGTAAAAAAGGGATAGACTAGGGAATGAAAGATACTGATTCCACATGCTCAAAACAAAACCAAAGAGGAAGATGAGGATGCATAACAAATGATAGATCACAACCCTTATCTTTCTATTTTACTTTTATGAAAAATAATTTTTGTGTGCATCTTGTTCCTATGCCACAACTCATGGTAAGTCAGATTGCCTAATCCTGATTTAAACCATGTTTTCAATTTCATGTTTATAGCTTAGAGAATGAAGTTTTTCAAACAGCTTAATCTTGACAAATTATTAGACTAGGTAGAGAATAAGAGAGTTCATTAGCCTAATCTGAACTCTTGGAAGAAATAAGGGTACAATTAGATAGTTTGATTTGTGTTTTAAAAAGGAAAAATGTCGATGGTTTGCAAATCCAAGTGCACCCAAGTGAAGAAAAAATGTTAGGCCAAGTAGATTGGGTAGGTATAGATGAAGTTGAGCTGATCATGCCTTTCAGATTATTGAGATCATAGCTTCAAGCAAACATCAGCAAATGAAAAGAGGTAAAAATATGGCCAATGGATGAGGCACTAGTCTCCATCAAGCCAGAGATATGAAAGTTCTGGACACCTCCTGAAAAGGAGATTCCCTCCCCAAGTGGAGCCACTATTATTCATCCATAATTTTCAGTATATGAAGATGACTAAGTACCAGTTCTAGATTTCTAGAAACAAAGTTCATGAACATTGTGAGTTCTAGAAATAACACTACCTCCATTATCCTTAAAATAATTTTTTCACTATTTTATCATCCCATCATTTCAATGCTCAGCTCACCCATCCCAGAAGACCCATCATGGGCTCATGTCACTCAGTGTGTCTTTTTTGTATCACCTTTGGACTCAACCCTCTATTTTGTTTTGCCTAACTCCTCCATTGTCCATCTAGGGTTTTTGAGGGAAAATTTTCTCGGTTTCATCACCTCCATGGTTACAAAATCGACAAGGCTTGTATCTTGATGCTATTACACATCCTATTATTCTTAATATACCTTCATAAACACTTCCCATCACTCTTATCCCTCAAAATCATCATTTTTCTACAAAACCTAGCCTATTGCTACAAATTGACACTTTTTGAGACTAGGCCTGTGTTTTTCACTTTTGGACCCTTTCCCATCACTCAATCCTTGAAATTACATTTTCCTCTACTCCCTAACATCCATCCCTATTCCCTAAAATTTCCCCAAGAATTTAGACAACCCTTAACCCCTTCATTCCCCTCCCTCTACAAGGTAGTCCTAATTTCCCTACATCAAATCCTAATTTCCTCTTCCAACTAAGCTAGGGTTTGCTATGGAAAAGAGGCATCAGAGTAGAAGTTCCATATGGTAGGTCATATAATCAATCATGAATCCATACAAATGCATAAACATCACGCCTCCATCATTTTCCAAGAATTCATTCCAAGGGCCAAGTCATTTGCCACACCTAGGGCTAGTTTTTCTTAAAAATATGTTTCTGACCAAACATAGATGAATTTGGAAAAAATGAGAGAGGTTTTTTTCCATCATAGGGCCAAGAAGAAAAAATTCCTTAATTCTTTACATAGGTATCATGGTTTGGAAGCAATATAAAAAACATAGGTGTCACAGGAGAATTTCTGCACTGCTAGAGTCACCTTGGGAAAATGACGTTTTCTCACAGCTAGAGTGTCCAAATGACTTGCATGATGAGTCCAAAGAAAAATATACTTGAATAGATTTCCAATGAGCTATCATGAGATTAATTTGGAGTTAAGGAAGGCCTCCGCAAGTTGTCTGCACTAGCACTCTGCATTTCTGCACCATCATTCAACACTTTTTGAGTAGTGTTGGGACAGTCTGTTTTTGTACAGGTAAATGGACACCAAATGGAAAACCAAAAGCATTCCTGGAAAATAGACTCAACAATATTTCCAAAGAGCTATCATGGAGCTCATTCTGACACCAATAAGGCCTCTAAATTCCCTCTGCAAATATGCACTACGCACAGAGAAAACTAGGCAAGAATTGCCAAAAATTGGTCCAAATTAGTTTTCCTTTGGGTAGAATGAAAAACATGGTTAAAAAGGTGATAAAAAAACCTCCTTCATAACAACAGAGGGTTTCAAAATTTTCAAGTTTCCCTCTAGGTTTTAGCACAAAGGCGTTAACTCCACATCATAAAAGGTTAAAAAGGTAAAGAGTATTGGTACAAAAATCATGAAGGTTTCAAAAAGGTTCATTATTTACAAAGGAGGGTAAAGGGCCCCATTGGAGTTAGTTGAAGATTTTGTGAGCACAAGAGAGACATCAAAAGGCTTCAATACTCCTGCAAAGAAGACGCAAACCATTGGAGAAAATTTTTGAGGGTTTTTTTTGTGCAAGTTTGAAAATTTTTACAGGCGCTACGCACCTGGCCCTCTGCGCTATGCACACACAAGGTGGCCACAGTTTTATTTAACACTACGCTATGCACCCAGTGCTACGCACCTGGGCAAGCACTACGAATAGGTATTCTTTGGCCTAATTTGCTAAAAAAGGGTCAAATTTTCGAAGTTTTTCCTCCACCTCAGCAAGTAGTCAACATGTTTTATAACTCTTTTTCCTCACCGTCCAAGTATTCTTTTCTATAATCTAGGAAGGAATTGCTTAACCTAAGGCCACCAAATCCTAAGCTGTAGAAAAATCTCAATTTACCCTCTTAGGTAGGGTTTGCAAAAAGAGGAGCTGTTATATATGTAAAGACACTCAAGATATAGTAGACCGACCTCTAAAAATCGAAACACTCTTGGATGCTTCATCTACCCTCATTTCAAAAGTTTGACCCCACATCACTCATTTTCCGAAGACCCTCACCAAGCTAGAAACTTTTTACCCTAAAGCAACCACCATGTCTAAAGAAGAGCTGCAGAGTTGAATACAAAGTTAAGAAAGAACAATGAGATGACAAAGAAGCAGTAAGAGGCAAAGCCTAAAACGAAGACAAAGAGAGTGATGATAGCATGAATGAAAGGATAAATGGTAAGGACAAGAGATGTAACAGCCTAATGATAAAGAAAATAATGATGACATAGAGGAGGAAACTGAACATGAAAGATTGAAAATAAGGAAGACAATAATACATTGGATCAAAACAGTTGATAATGGTGACACCATAAACAATCTTAGGTGCAAAGAGGTTACAAGATGAGCAAGTATGATGTACCAAGGGGATTATAAAAAGAACAAATGAAGATGACATTCAATAGGAAAGTGCCCAAGGAAGCCAAGAAGAAGATAGATTTTTGAGCATGATAGTTAGGCTCCAATCACAAAGGACAAAGGTAACAAATAAATGAAGAAAATGAAGATGAAGAGACATGGGAAGAGGGTGAAGAAACTCGAAGAACAAGAGAAAACAAATAATGAGGGTGAAAAAGAGCTGAGGGTGGCACTGACCAAGAAAGTGGTACAATGAGATATTCAATGACAAATGTTATAGATCACATGACACTCATCATGCCTCCATCATTTTCCAAAGAACTTCATTCCTTCAAGAGTCAAGCCATTTTTCACACTTAGGGCTAGTTTTGCTTCAAAATATGTTTCCACTCAACAGATATGAATTTGACAAAAGTGAGAGAGGTTTTTTTCCATCATAGTTCTAAGAAGAAAAACATCCTTATTTTTACACAGTATCATGGTTTGGGAGCAATGTAAAATACAAAAAGTCACCGTGAGAATTTCGCACCGCTAGTGTGACCCCAGAAAAATCGCTTTTCTATACTGAGTTTCCCAAATGACTTTCTTAATGAATCAAATGACAAAATAGACTTGAAAGGATTTCAAGGAGCCATCACGAGCCAAATCCAACATCGTGATGTGGTCCAAAAATTGGTTTCAAAACACCCTATTTTTCCTATAGGTACTTATGCATGTGAGCAATGTCATGACACTCATCAATGCTCTCCATCATTTTCCAAGAACTCATTCCAAGAGTCAAGCCATTTGTCACTCCTAGGATAGTTTGGCCTAAAACTATGTTTCGAATTCTAAGAGATAATTTACCAACATGAGAGAGGCTTTTTCCATCATAGGTCCAAGAAGAAAAAAACCTCCTTAGTTTTTACACGGTGTATCATGGTTTGGGAGCAATGCCAAAAAATACAAGGTCACCATAGATTTCTTTTTTATCGCTGGAGTGACCTTGGAAAATCAGTTTAGAAACAGCTGGATTTTCCAAATGACTTTCTTGATTAATCACAACTAAACTTGAGAGGTTTTCCAACAAGCCATCATGAGCCAAATCGACATCGTAAAGTGGTCCAAAACTCAGTTGCAAACACCTGTATTTATGTACCAAGAAGTACGCATAGAGAAATGTTGACGGGATTTTCGACTAGGCTATAGGAGTTGGATTAGGAAAAAAAAGAATTATTTGAAGGTATACTCATCATGCTTTCCAACGAGCCATCACGGAGCCAAATACGACATTGGGAAGTGGTTCAAAACTTAGTTGGAAAACACCCTATTTTTATGTCGATGAAAGCACACAGAGAAATGTTGGGAGATTTAATTAATTTTTTAAATAGGAAAATGGCATCCACTCAGCACAACTCAAGAAAGAATTTATGGAAATTAGACACATCAATCTTTCAAACGAAACACGGCCGAATCTCCAACACCGAGAAGGCCTCCAAATGCCCTTTCGCAAAATGGCATTTCACACAGAGAAGTTTGGCCAGAATGCTAACACACATAGAGATCAAAAACCTAAGAGAGGTAAAAAATCATGACAACCTTAGAGTTTCAATTGATAGCTTCTCAGCAGGTGTTCAAGACCTTTGAAGGACCATTCCACAAATTTTGAGGCAAATTAGACAACTTTTGTTTTTTCCAAATTTTGACCCCCAGGAGCGCAACACCTGAAGGCGCTATGCACAAATTTGGTGTATATTCAACTATAAAGTTTACATTTTTGTATTTTTTCACATCACTAAAAAAGTATACTCACCAATTTTTACATCATTTGGAGAAGTTTTTACCCCCTCAAAAGATCAAAAACATAAAAACTTTGACCTTTCTACCTCCTTTTCGCATCAGCCCATGCACATAGCAATGTTGGAGATTTGATTTTTGAGCAAGTAAATGGCATCCAATCAGCACAAATCAATTTTTGAAACTAGACTCATCATTATTTCCAACGAGCCATCACGGAGCCAAATCCGTGTCAAAAGACCTCCTCTCAAAGACCTGGGCCGCAAAAATACTCTATTTCTATGCTACGCAATTGAAAATTTTCACTATTTGGACAAGGCACGATGACCTGGCTGAGTAGAAAATGTGCATTTGGAAAGTTTTCTTAGGCTTTTCAAGCCTAAAAGTCAGTTTTATTTCCATTTATAGTTGGAAAAGATATTTATTTAGATATTTTTGTGCCTTGGTCTTTGCAAAGCCTCAAGGACAACTTAGGATATTTATTTTAGGCCAATAGGCTTCTAGTTACTCTCTATGGCTCTCCTTCCTTGTTTGTTATATAATGCATGAAGATTCATTGAAATGGGCTGGGGACTTGATGTGTTTAAGAGAAATACATTGTTTTATGAGCTTGGACAAGATATTGGTTTTATGAAGTGAATGAATGTTCTATGTGGCTTGATGTTAGAGAAGCTTGCTTGCAGGATTCCATATCTCGTGAATGGTGGATTTTTCCTAGATTTCAATGTTTTTCGGCAGTCCTCATTTTGTTTCGGTCGCTGGTTGCTATAGATCATAAAATTATAGGTTGGGACATGCCTACGGAAGCACCTCAAACTTCGTTTGATATAGCTTTGATGTTTTCCTTTTAGTCACTCAAGGAATTCTTGATTGTGTCTTTATGTGCCCACTAAAATCTGCTTTTGTTTCATGAATGGTTAGTATGTTAGCTTATAAATATGATCTCATGGTATTCTACTTATTTAAAGTTTTCAAAACCCTATTTTGAAGCTTTTTCTATGAATATTTATTGATTAGGTTAAGACAAAAGAGGTCTCTGCTTTCGATCTTTTCCCTTTTCCAATGCTTACCAACTTGTTTTGTGTTCTCGAGAAGTTTGATATATTTTTTTAGGATTTACCTCTCCCATATATTGAGTTGTTTGTTTATATTATGTGTTTTCTCAAAAGGTCAAGGTGAATTTCTAAAGTTATGGTTCTAATGTTTCTATGTATCACCGGAACTTTATCTTACATGTTTATCGCTTTGAGGCATTGCTCATAGAGATTAATGGTTTATCTACCTCATGAGTTATTGTTTCAGACCATATGTTTAATACTCTTAGTTTCTTCCCAAAATTAATGTTCATTACACCATGCATCACATGTGTTAGATCCATTAACCTTGCTAAATCGGCCTCGCAATACACTCGCCCATCATTTGGACACCTCTTGACTTCATCTAACCCCATAGCCCTATTGATTTGATAATCTCTCATTCCACCTATCCTAATTAGTCATCTTATCCCTAACCCAAAAAACAAACAAATTGGTTAATTAATTAAACCAGCCTAAAATCAATTACTTGCTAACAAGTTCAATATCCTCAGACAGAGAGAGCCTCTCTAGGTCTAGGTTGCCATATCCTAGGACTCCAAAGACCTGTTCCATGTTACCTTCATCATTTGGTTTAGCCAATCTACCACAAATCACTGCACCCAACACTCACTACGAGGAACAAAATCTATTTTCCTCAAATTCAAAATGAAGAAAAACCAATTATGAGACTCGAATACTACAAATTGGGATTTGAGAATGCCATAAATGAGGTTCATGGGCAAATATGACCTTAGGAGAAAAAAGAACCAAGATTACCTCAAGAAAAAATATAAACACTATTATTAGGAGAACCCATGAAAACACTCCTGAAAAGACAATACAACACAAACAGAGACAGAAAAAATGATCCAAACAAGGAAAAATCAGCCAGGTTAGTAATCTAAGCCAGCTTTATGGACATCAACTAGTGCCTCTTGAAAAAATTCTATTGTCTAAAGTCCCAAATCGTAACTCAAAATTGTAAAAGTGTTGAAAAGTTCATGGTCAGAGAACTGAAGTAAATGTGCCCAAACACAAATACCTTTTCTACTTGAGGGAGAGATTGCCAAAATCAAGATAACCATACCTCTCACTGAATCGTCGCTCAAGAAGTGTATAGGTCGTGAAAAGCCTTAAAGGTCTTGAACATAGGAAATGATACCGACACTGAATTTAACTAAAGACAGCCCGAGTTGTTGTTTGGACTCGAGGTTTGATGGGAAAATACTAAGAAGGATTTGTCTCTCCTTTCTATATCATCTTAAACATACATGACAAACATTACACAATGCCATGCTATACTCCGTGCCCTCACATAACCCAGCCTAAAGTTGGATGAGAGATTATACAATAACTAAACCTTACAAAGACTGCATCATTCTGATTCGAGTAGAGTCAAGTGTTTGGGCCTAATCAAGGATCTTTGTGTCAATCTAGCACAAATACTTGCTAAGAGCCTAGTCATGATTACGCTGTTGTTCATATCTCTCAAGTATGGCATTCTTTTCTAGATCATGGGGAGCCAAACTTCACAAGTAATTCAAATGGAAATGTCATATGCTACTATCCTTGTCTTCAATCAAATTAGGAGGTTATACAAGGAGTCCCATGCATATATGGTAAGTAGCCTAGAGAGGCCAAACAACACCTCTGGTTCATTCCATTTATTCACTAGACTCATTCATCTTGTGTAATGAATATGATACATTGTGAACAAGTGAATGAAAATGAACAAGATCGAGGCCCACTATAAGGTCAAACTCATCTCAAATGAAGAACATGTCATCCAAACCTAAGAAATTTTCGAACAAAAAACATAGTGGCGAACATGAAATAGAAACAATTTGGAACATGAGCTTTTATGGCTCTTGTCACAAAGGTGTTCAAGAGTCGGTGTCCGGATACATAACACAAATGAAGGTCATTCATACAAACTAGATTTTCAAGCAGCACTCAATAACACTGGGTAACATGAGGCTCTCCTGGTTTGCATTTTCTCAAAGACTTAGGAGGTAAGAAAATATCTACCCAAGGAGATTCAAAGTTGGTCATTAAACAAATCAAAGGTGAGTATTTAGCAACAATCCAATATTGAGAGAGTACCAAAATTTACCCCAGATCTCCTTAAACCTTGAGAAATATTAGCCTGCTACTTCTATCCCTGAGCTCAAACTCAGCTTCTCATGCTAACGAGCTTGCTTCTTTGTTGCCAGATATTGCCAAATACCCTATGAAATTGAACAATATGAATGTGAAAGTTAAAAATCAAGTTTGCCAAAGCAAGCCACCAACATAAACCATCGCAATTTTTGAGGGTGATGGGAACAAATTTATGATCTTCTCATGAATCTAGAATGAATAAAGAACAAGACTCAAGTCGAGTATGATGAAGGTGTTTACCAAGAATGGCCCATAAAACATAGTTTTCCCCATTATTGATGATAAATCTATTTCTACATCTCGTGAGGCAAGAATTGTCTGGTGATTCAGGACCGATGGACCTTGAGGTTTACAATATAAATATAATACATTGCTCAAGGGACTTCAAGACCATTAGAATAGTTGTTCACTCTTTGCCTCAAAATGGAGATATGAATTCAAGCCCCAGAAAGCATGCTCTCAATATCAATACGTATACTACCTTCGATCTTAACTAGCACCGATTCATATTCAACATTATACGTAATATATCTATGCCTATATTACGTCATTCTTCAACTATCGGAACCAATACCACGAAGTCCAACAATAATCCGCATACCCTTATTACTTGAAACCTTATGTAAGTATCGACACTTTTAAACAAATGACCGCATAATAAATCTTGGCTCCGAGCCCACCTCTACGTCCAATCACCCAATCAAATGCTCATATCGTACCTAACTATCCTCCACGCACCTTGGTTAAACTCCGGGCAAGTCCAACGTGCGATCACCATCCGATGGCCCTCTCCCAAATCAACGGCTCGTACGCATATCGCTCGGCCTCCTGGTATGAACGTTAACGCGCGATGGCGCACTTTAAACAGTGGTTTTCCAATGTCGCTCAGGGACACGCAGCACCAATCCTATGGAATCGCTACCCAACCAGAGATTACCGATTACTCGCCTAAAGCGGTGCGATGAAACCTAGGAAACCGCTTTTACTGTGCACCCCCGCAAGGTTCCATCTCCTTCGATGCGCTCGGTTTCGCTCTTATCCTTTACACTCCAGTTCCGCCCATTATATATGAAAAGGTTCTTTTCATCTGTTTAATCCGACTCAGGGTTCGGACCTCGGTTCGAAAAATCTACTCTTCTTACAGCGGAGTCCTCACAACTAGTCACCCTCGGCATGGCCTCTTCGCGTGGATTATACAACTACTCCTTGGGATGAATCCATATATTGCTAGTGGTCTTAACATAGGTTTTTACCACACATTCTCATCACTGATCACGTAGACAGACTCTTAATTAAATCGCAGGGTCTTAATTTCACCCAGCTCACGGGCATTCTTCGCACATAATTAAACCAACAATTGCACAGTTGCACTGAGATAATTTCCTCATTCAATTCGACTAAGAAGACATAAAATCACACACGGGATTTATAAAAAATTCTTCATAAACAGGTATATACATATACATACATATACAGGTGATAAATCTCAAAACAAATTCTTACAAATTCATGACAGGCCAGATATTCAATTCGGTGGCCATTATTCTCCTATTCTATTGCTGAAGAGGTTCTCTACCTCTCTCCAATTCTCTCTCCCTTCTCTCTCTCGGGCCCTCCTCTAACCTCTTTAGGGTTTCATTTATACAATCAGTTTAGCAACTCTTAGTATTCCAATTCCTGAGTCTAGACTCAATAACTGAATTAACCCTAAACTGACTCTTCGTATTCCTATCTCCGCCAAATTCTCATGTTCTCAAAGTGACTTGTGGATAATTACAATTCCCTACCAAAATACTCAAAATATTAATATTTACAAGAATATATAAGAACATGGGACCCCCTATGTCTACTTTATGTACAAGTAACTTTTGAGCCTAATGCCCTTGCATTAGACTCCCAAGCTTCAAAATTTTCATGGTCTCCTGATCATGTGCTCTTCGTCTCTGCCTCCAGGATCCCATACTTGGTATTGATGCTGTTCATCAGCTGCATCATTCTTCAACTGACCTTCTCCAGGCTTCCAGACCTTGTTCTGTAATCTGCCCCCAGCTATGCTTTCACAATCTTCCATTGTCTTTCTCCCGCTGAGACTCTCCTGCTTTCCTGCTGCTGCCTGCTGCTCCTGCGTCACTCTCATCATCAGTCTTCTAATGTGCTCAATCTCCATGTCCATCTTATCCTCTTGCTGGAAACTATCTTGCCCTCTGCTGCTCCTTCCAACCTCACATGCTATCAACATGTTTACTACTTCTGCAGGTGTCATCCTCCATGTTGCATCTGCTGCCACCATGGGTGTTGCTGCTTCCTCCACCATGGGTGTTGCTGCTGCCTCCACCATGGGTGTTGCTGCTTCCTCCACCATGGGTATTGCTGCTGCCTCCACCATGGGTGTTGCTGCTGCCTCCACCATGGGTGTTGTTGCCTCCCCTTCCTGTCCCTCTGCAACATTTTTCTTTTGTCCATCATCTGCAAATTCATTCTCAGAAAAAAATCCACTATTTAATTTCCTACCAGCAGTGACATACTTCTCCAGCGTACTAGTAAACAGAATTATATTCTGCAATCTAGTATCTACTCCTTTCTTCTTCACAGCCTCAGGCATCCTTGCTCCAGGGTTTGCAATCCATTTCTCTTCTTCAAATGATCTCAACAAACAACTCAGCCAATTCTCCTATGTTTGTTTTATATCTTCAACATGCTGCAAGTTAGACTCAGCATTTTCTTCTTCTTTGTGGGAAATCTTCAGTAGTGGCCTCTCATCCTCTTGATGGATCATGGAAATCCAATCAAGTTCTCTCGCCACTGTATCTTCATCTTCTGTCAGCATGGAATCCTAATTCTTCCTCGCTTCAGCAGTTTTTAAAATTTGTTCTTCAGGCTGGCTTTGGCCTACCCAACTAACCAACTCCTTTCTGTCAATAACATTGATAATTCCCTGTATATGAGACATGGTTGTCTCATCCTCCTTCAGCAACATTTTTTCTTCTCCCAAGACAATTTCAAAGGATGAATTGTCTTCTGCATCACCTGTACACATAAACAGACTGTCAGTGTCAAAACCATGAGACCCAATGGTCTCAATTGATGACCTGGTCACCAATTCTTCTCCCGGCATTTCTAAGTCTGGTTCAAGGCTCAGAAATTCTTCATCATCTTCCTCTGCACATGGATCATCAGCAGTATAGTTCCAATGCTTCAATGCCTTCTTTTCTTCTGACAACATATCAATATGTTGTGAAAAACTCCTTTCCAAACCTTCTGTCAGCACCTCAACATGCTGATCTGCATCCTTCATGAGACTGTAAGCTAGCCTCACTTTTCTTCCATCATCTGCTCTATGAACTCCATCCATGAAGATCTTCCTGCCTTGCTTTCCCAGCAACTCATTTAGTTCATAGGTCCTCTGCTTTTCCAATTCTCTTCTCTGAGAATCCAACCTCCTATATAACTCAACAACTTCCATAGGAGTAGACTTCGGGAACCTTACACAACCTTTTATTCCTCTGCTTATTCTTGACCAATCCTCTGTTGACCCTTCTCTCTCAGCTTCACCATCCTGCTGGATATCTTCAATTGACCCTTCTGTATTCATCTCTTCCTGAGATCTCACTATCTCAGCATTGATCTGAACAGATTCCAGATTCAATGTCTTCTCCTTCTCATCAACAAACTCTGAAGCTTGTTCATCTTCCAGGGGTGTACCTGCAAACACACATAGCTTTTTAGTTTTCAAATCACAAGACCTTTCAGTCTTGGCTGCTCCCTCAAGCACTTATTCTTGAATAGGTCTGCACATGGAATCTTCAAATTCCATCCTTGCCTCAAGAACTCTGGGTTCTTCTTCCTCTATGGAGTCTTTCATCACTTCACATTTGTCAGACTCAAGAACACAAGCCCTCACATCATCTGGACTTGTCCAACAACTCAGGAATTCCTCAATGATTTCCTCCTCAGCAAGACAAGCTTCTTGCTGCCTCAAGTCTTCACTATGTCTCACAAGATCTCCTACAGGTCTCCAATCTTCACCTCTATCCTGTCCTCCCTCGCTTCGCTTCACAAGCGCGTAAATTTCTCTTTCAACTCGGTAGAACTTCAGCCTCCAACAGTGGCAATCTTCTTCCTTTGCCTCAACCTCTTCTGTAATGGTTGCCATTTCACACTCTTCTTCATGAGCCAACCAACTCTCTGGCTTTCTTCTATCCATCTCTTCAGTTCGTAGAACTCTTTCTTGATCTCAGCAACTTCTTTCCAATACTCTTCATCTGTGATTCTCTTCCTCATGCCAACTGCTTTGGCATCTTCCCACACTCTGTTGTTGTGGCCTTTTTTCAGAACCTCTGCAATCTCTGCAGTCTCTGCTATGGCTCTCAGTAGCCATTTTCTTCTCTAGGAGTTCTTTACTCACAAGCTGCACTAAGCCTCTGCAATAGCAAGCTCTCTTGCTGCAACTTACCTCACCAAGCTTCTCTCTGAGCTCTGGCTTTTGGCAAGTACTGGTCCCCTCTCTGCAGGAACCTTCGAAGCACTCTTTTGATCACTAGGCTTCACTTTGCAACTTCCATAAGAACACCTATATCATCCAACCTCAATTGGGAATCTTCCAGGTTCTGCCACACTCTTTCTGCACTCAGAATCCCTTATTGTATTCTTCTATCATTACTCTCAAAGCTGTGATCTACTTCTGTTGAGATGTCTTCAATTGTCTGCACTCTGACTTCTGCAAACAATCCTTTAACCAGAGTTAAACACTTCTCATCTTCTCTTAAGAACACTGCAACTATCCTCTTTATCCAGCCTCTAGCTGAATACCAGGCTCACTACCTTCACTATGAAACTCTGTCTTCAATTTTCAGCAACCATAATTCTGCAACTATAAATTCAAATCAGATTAGGGTTAATTACCTGCAAGATCATGATCCTGTCCTCCACTCACTCCACAATCCTGTTCACTTCAAATATGTATGATGCAGTCTTCTGTTAAATAGATTTAAACTTCAACTTTTCTTTCCTGTTCAGTACATGTGCATTTCCAAAACAAAATTTTCAGCGAGCTAACTAAATTCTAGCTCGATACCACTTGATAGCGAGGCCACCCCTTAGCCCCAGTTTACCTCCATAGTCTAGGTTTAGCTCAACTTTTCTACCGAAGCTGTGTGTACAATTGCATCCAATATTTCATGCCCAACCATATTTCCAATCCGGGCAATCTCACAATCTCCCTTTCTTCTATGCTGGCAAATTCAACACTTAATTCTGAGAGTGTTAATATCTCAAATCTCTAAGATTTGAGATATTAATTCCAAGCCCTTATGTCATGCTCTCAATATCAATACGTATATCTACCCTCGGTCTTTTAACTACGCACCTGGATCATATTCAACATTATACGTAATATATCCATGCCTATATTACGTCATTCTTCAACTATCGGAACCAATACCACGAAGTCCAACAATAATTGGCATACCCTTATTACTTGAAACCTTATGTAAGTATCGACACTTTTAAAAAAATGACCGTATAATAAATCCTGGCTCCGGGCCCACCTTTACGACCGATAGACCAATGACGTCTTTGCGAAGGCCCCTGGAGTACAGCGGCAAACCTTGGCTCTCCCCTCCCGCAATGAATCTACACCATTGGTCGCACCTATGTATCAATAAATCCACACCGTTGATCTTGTCTATATGATCCAGGCTCTTTTATTAAACTTCGGGCAAATCCAGCGTGCGATCACCGTTCGCTGGCCCCTTCCCAAATCAACGGCTCATCACAATATCGCTCAGCGTCTTGGTACGAACTATAACGTGCGATGGCGCACTTTAACCGGTGGTTTTCCAATGCCGCTTAGGGACATGCATCACCAATCCTATGGAATCGCTGCCCAACCATAGATTATCGCTTACTCACCGAGAGCGGTGCGATGAAACCCAGGAAACCGCTTTTACTATGCACCCCCGCAAGGTTCCATCTCCTTCGACGCGATCGGTTCGGCTTTTCTCCTTTACACTCCAGTTCTACCGTTATATATGAAAAGGTTCTTTTCATACGTTTAATCCGAATCCGGGTTCTGACCTCGGTTCGAACAGTCTATTCTTCTTACGGCGGAGTCCTCACAACTAGTCACCCTCGGCATGGCCTCTTCGCGTGGATTATACAACTACTCCTTGGGATGAATCCATATATTGCTAATGGTCTTAACACAGGGTTTTACCACACATTCTCATCATTGATCGCATAGATGGACTCTTAATTAAATCGCAGGGTCTTAATTTCACCCAGCTCACAGGCATTCTTCGCACAGAATTAAACCAACAATTGCACAGTTACACTGAGATAATTTCCTCATACAATTCGACTAAGAAGACGTAAAATCACACATGTAACTCATAAGAAATTCTTCATAAACAGGTATATATATATACATACATATACAGGTGATAAATCTCAACTAATTCTTACAATTTCATGACAGGCCAGATATTCAATTCGGTGGCCATTATTCTCCTATTCTGTTGTTGAAGAGGTTCTTTACCTCTCTCCAGCTCTCTCTATCCCTTCTCTCTCGGGCTCCCATCTAACCTCTTCAGGGTTACATTTATACAAACAATTCAGCAACTCTTAGTATTCCAATTCCTGAATCTAGACTCAATAACTGAATTAACCCTAAACTGACTCTTCGTATTCCTATCTCCACCAACTTCTCATGTTCTCAAAGTGACTTGAGGATAATTACAATTCCCTACAAAAATATTCAAAATATTAATATTTACAAGAATATATAAGAACATGGGACCCCCTATGTCTACTCTATGTATAAGTAACTTTTGAGCCTAATGCCCCTGCATCAGACTCCCAAGCTTCAAAATTTTCATGGTCTCCTGATCATGTGCTCTTCGTCTCTAACTCCAGGATCCCATACTTGGTATTGCTGATGTCCATCAGCTGCATCATTCTTAAACTGACCTTCTCTAGGCTTCCAGACTTTGTTCTGTAATCTGCCCCCAGCTATGCTTTCACAATCTGCCATTGTCTTTCTCCCGCTGAGACTCTCCTGCTTTCCTGCTGCTGTCTGTTGCTCCTGCGTCACTCTCATCATCAGTCTTCTGATGTGCTCAATATCCATGTCCAGCTTATCCTCTGGTTGAAAACTATCTTGCCCTCTGCTACTGCTTCCAACCTCACATGCTATCAACGTGTTTACTACTTCTGTAGGTGTCATCCTCCAGGTTGCATCTGCTGCCACCATGGGTGTTGTTGCCTCCCCTTCCTGTCCCTCTGCAGCACTTTTCTTTTGTTCATCATCTGCAATTTCATTCTCAGAAAAAAAATCCACTATTTGATTTCCTACCAGCAGTGACATACTTCTCCAGCATACTAGTAAACACAATTAGATTATGCAATCTAGTATCTACTCCTTTCTTCTTCACAGCCTCAGGAATCCTTGCTCCAGGTTCTGCAATCCCTTTCTCTTCTTCAATTTCTCTCAGCAAACAACTCAGCCAATTCTCCTATGTTTGTTTTATATCTTCAACATGCTGGAAGTTAGCTTCAATATCTCTTCCTTCCTCTTGGGCAATCTTCAACAACTGCCTCTCATCCTCTTGATGGATCCTGGAAATCCAATCAAGTTCTCGGAGCTTTTCTTTCTCATATTCTGCCAGCATGGAATGTTGATTCCTCTTCACTTCAGCAGCTTCTAAAATCTGCTCTTCAGGCTGGCTTTGGCCTACCCAACTAGCCAACTCTTTTCTGTCAATAACATTGATAATTCCCTGTATATGAGACATGTTTGTCTCATCCTCCTTCAGCAGCAGTTTTTCTTCTCTCAAGACAATTTCAAAGGATGAATTGTCTTCTGCATCACGTGTACACGTAAACAAACTGTCAGTGTTAAAACTATGAGACCCAATGGTCTCAATTGATGACCTAGTCACCAATTCTTCTCCTGGCATTTCTAAGTCTGGTTCAAGGCTCAGAAATTCTTCATCATCTTTTTCTTCAACTGTCAGAGTCATCTCCCCTGCTCCAATCACCAGGCCCAAACGATGATCCTTCACTATGTTTCCAGTCAACATATCTTCCTTCTCATTCACCTCTCTGACAACTTTCAACTGTTGTTCTTCCTCTTTCTTTGTATGATTAACACATGAATCATCAACAGTAAAGTTTCAGTGCTTCAATGTCTCCTTCTTCTCTGACAACACATTAGTATGTTGTGCAGAACTCCTTTCCAAACCTTCTATCAGCACCTCAGCATGTTGATCTGCATCCTCGAGGAGACTGTCAGCTAGCCTCACTTTTCTTCCATCATCTGCTTCATGAACTCCATCCATGAAGATCTTCCTGCCTTGCTTTCCCAGCAACTCATTCAGTGCATAGGTCCTCTGCTTTTCCAATTCTCTTCTCTGATAATCCAACCTCCTATATAACTCAACAACTTCCATAGGAGTAGATTTCGGGAACCTTACACGACCTTTTATGCCTCTGCTTATTCTTGACCAATCCTCTCTGGGTCCTTCTTTCTCAGATTCAACATTCTGCTGGATATATTCAATTGACCCTTCTGTCTTCATCTCTTCCTGAGATCTCACTATCTCAGCATTGATCTGAACAGATTCCAGATTCAATGTCTTCTCCTTCTCATCAACAAACTCTGAAGCTTTTTCATCTTCCAGGGGTGTACCTGCAAACACACACAACTTTTTAGTTTTCAAATCACAAGACTTTTCAATCTTGGCTTCTCCCTCAAGCACTTCTTCTTGAACAGGTCTGCACATGGAATCTTAAAATTCCATCCCTGCCTCTAGAACTCTGGGTTCTTCTTCCTCTGTGGAGTCTTTCATCACTTCACACTTGTCAGACTCAAGAACACAAGCCCCTATATCATCTGGACTTTTCCAATAACTCAGGAATTCCTCAATGATTTCCTCCTCAGCAAGACAAGATCCTTGCTGCCTCAAGTCTTCACTATGTCTCACAAGATCTCCTGTAGGTCTCCACTCTTCATCTGTGCTTTGCTCTGCTTCACAAGCAGAAATTTCTTCTTTCAACTCAGTTGCTCTGAGTTCTTCTCTCAACAGGGCAATCTTCTTCTTCCTCAACCTCTTCTGTAATGGTTGCCATTTCACACTCTTCTTCATGAGCCAACCAACTCTCTGGATTTCTTCTATCCATCTCTTCAGTTCGTAGAACTCTTTCTTGATCTCAGCAACTTCTTTCCAATACTCTTCATCTTTGATTCTCTTCCTCATGCCAACTGCTTTGGCATCTTCCCACACTCTGTTGTTGTGGCCTTTTTCAAAACCTCTGCAATCTCTGCAGTCTCTACTATGGCTCTCAGTAGCCATTTTCTTCTCTAGGAGTTCTTTACTCACAAGCTGCACTAAGCCTCTGCAACAGCAAGCTCTCTTGCTGCAACTTACCTCACCAAGCTTCTCTCTGAGCTCCGGCTTTTGGCAAGTACTGGTCCCCTCTCTGCAGGAACCTTCGAAGCACTCTTTTGATCACTAGGCTTCACTTTGCAACTTCCATAAGAACACCTATATCATCCAACCTCAATTGGGAATCTTCCAGGTTCTGCCACACTCTTTCTGCACTCAGAATCCCTTACTGTATTCTTCTATCACTGCTCTCAAAGCTGTGATCTACTTCTGCTAAGATGTCTTCAATTGTCTGCACTCTGACTTCTGCAAAAAATCCTTCAACCAGAGTTAAACACTTCTCATCTTCTCTTAAGAACACTACAACTATCCTCTTTATCCAGCCTCTAGCTGAATACCAGGCTCACTACCTTCACTATCAAACTCTATCTTCAATTTTTAGCAACCATAATTCTGCAACTATAAATTCAAATCAGATTAGAGTTAATTACCTGCAAGATCATGATCATGTCCTCCACTCACTCCACAATCCTGTTCACTTCAAATATGTATGCTACAGTCTTCTGTTAAACAGATTTAAACTTCAACTTTTCTTTCCTGTTCAGTACATGTGCATTTCCAAAACAAAATTTTCAGCGAGCTAACTAAATTCTAGCTCTGATACCACTTGATAGCGAGGCCACCCCTTAGCCCCGGTTTACCTCCACGGTCCAGGTTTAGCTCAAATTTTCCACCAAAGCTGTGTGTACAATTGCATCCAATATTTCATGCCCAACCATATTTCCAATCCGGGCAATCTCACAATCTCCCTTTCTTCTATGCTGGCAAATTCAACACTTAATTCTGAGAGTGTTAATATCTCAAATCTCTAAAATTTGAGATATTAATTCCAAGCCCTTATGTCATGCTCTCAATATCAATACGTATATCTACCCTCGGTCTTTTAACTATGCGCCTGGATCATATTCAACATTATACATAATATATCCATGCCTATATTACGTCATTCTTCAACTATCGGAACCAATACCACGAAGTCCAACAATAATTGGCATACCCTTATTACTTGAAACCTTATGTAAGTATCGACACTTTTAAACAAACGACCGTATAATAAATCTTGGCTCCGAGCCCACCTTTACGACCAATAGACCAATGACGTCATTGCGGAGGCTCCTGGAGTACGGCGGAAAACCTTGGCTCGCCCCTCCCGCAATGAATCTACACCGTTGGTCCCACCTATGTATCAATAAATCCACACCGTTGATCTTGTCTATATGATCCGTGCTCTTTTATTAAACTTCGGGTAAATCCAGCGTGCGATCACCATTCGCTGGCCCCTTCCCAAATCAACGGCTCATCACAATATCGCTTGGCGTCTTGGTACGAACTATAACGTGCGATGGCGCACTTTAACTGGTGGTTTTCCAATGCCGCTCAGGGACATGCGTCACTAATCCTATGGAATCGCTGCCCAACCAGAGATTACCTCTTACTCGCCTAGAGCAGTGCGATGAAACCCTGGAAACCGCTTTTACTGTGCACCCCCGCAAGGTTCCATCTCCTTCGACGCGCTCGGTTCCGCTCTTCTCCTTTACACTCCAGTTCCGCCGTTATATATGAAAAGGCTCTTTTCATCTGTTTAATCTGACTCGGGGTTCCGACCTCGGTTCGAACAGTCTATTCTTCTTACGGCGGAGTCCTCACAACTAGTCACCCTCGGCATGGCCTCTTCGCGTGTATTATACAACTAATCCTTGGAATGAATACATATATTGTTAATGGTCTTAACACAGGGTTTTACCACACATTCTCATCACTGATCGCGTAGACGAACTCTTAATTAAATCGCAGGGTCTTAATTTCACCCAGCTCACAGGCATTCTTCGCACAGAATTAAACCAACAATTGCACAGTTACACTACGATAATTTCCTCATACAATTCGACTAAGAAGACATAAAATCACACATGTAACTCATAAGCAATTCTTCATAAACAGGTATATATATATACATACATATACAGGTGATAAATCTCAACTAATTCTTACAATTTCATGACAGGCCAGATATTCAATTCGGTGGCCATTATTCTCCTATTCTGTTGCTGAAGAGGTTCTCTACCTCTCTCCAGCTCTCTCTCTCCCTTCTCTCTCGGGCTCCCATCTAACCTCTTCAGGGTTACATTTATACAAACAGTTCAGCAACTCTTAGTATTCCAATTCCTGAATCTAAACTCAATAACTGAATTAACCCTAAACTGACTCTTCGTATTCCTATCTCCACCAACTTCTCATGTTCTCAAAGTGACTCGAGGATAATTACAATTCCCTACCAAAATACTCAAAATATTAATATTTACAAAGAATTCAAAGAACATGGGACCCTATGTCTACTTATGTACAAGAAACTTTTGAGCCTAATGTCTGCATCGGGACGGATCCTAGAGCAGTAGACAACATGTAAATTTGCATCTTGTGGCACTTAAGGCACCTAAAGAAATGAGACCTCGATGATCAATTAGAAAATTAATAAAGAAATTACCCCAATTTACAACTAGGTCCTCAAACTACCCTCACTTCCATATTAAACCAAGAAAAGTCTCTTATCCGGATGTTTGAGTTGCTTCCATCCCATAAATAATACCCAATATGGTTGTATCTCTTCTACCACCTCATTCCATAGTTCCGGGGAGTAGTGGAAGCTTAATGAAAATAATTTACGACGATATGTTAGCAGGTGGGTTAGAAACTCACTTTCCATCTTTGAAAAATAAAAAATAACACTTTATTACCCCACAAATTTGTTAAGAAATATAGAATCCTCCTCGAAGAAGGCAAACACAACTAACCATTATGTAATGAACTCACCTTGAGTCACGTATTTTTAATGTTAGTGGCAGGACCTCCTCCACTAGTCCTTCGTTTGTGCCCTTGACATTTAAGGTATTGCCACCTTCCCCTTGATGGCTTTCTCCCTTGTTGCTCACATGATAAAAAGCCCAGGAGCCAAGAAACGATGCGGTACCCACAGAAAAAACATGTAATAATTTATGTTTAGAACAAATCAATGGTTGCTTCTTCGTTACTTCCACAATTGGGGATAAACTCGATGTCGGGTCATTGTCAATGTTTTTTTTTTTGATTTATTTTTTTGCTTTGAACTCAACCAATATGGTCACTTGGATGAGAGTGCATCGGCCAAGGGGAATGTGCCATACATGACCTGGTGTCCACCCCTATGGTCCATACCACCCACCACGGACCTCGAAATTTTTCAATATAGCCATTGTCTATGCAATCTACGATTTTACATGCGGCTTGGAAGTGATTGTCGACGATCCACCTGGTACACTACACCCGGTTTGGGTCGGTTCCCGCCCTGCGGGAATATGGCATGGGTTGTTAAAGTATGCCGAAACCCACCCATCTAGTCGGGAAATAGTTAATATATTCATGATATATGGCCAGTCCCCACATACTACCATTCCACAACAAATCACGGTAATAACCCACCTATCTAAAGTCCTACGGTAACTACGGTCCAAAAGTGACCGAGAGGATAAACCTCATAGTTAGACAACTTTAATCCTCGTCCCAAAAACACCGTGCCCCTCCGCGCGACTACACCGAGAACAATGACCTATATGCTAGTTAGGCCTATGCCTCTAGCCACGTCCCCCACGGCGGGTCACAGAGACAGCCGGGAAACTCGACACTCCCCTCGGCTCCTTCATAATAGTTATAGAAATAGAAATATATCACACAACCATCATGTGAAATAAAGGAATGATGTTCTCGGTGTATGCCAACGAGGGATTACAAAATGTGCAAACTAAATTTGACTTCACACATCCCCATTGCTCAATGGAGTAATGTATAGCCTAGTAGGTTTAACTAACACCGAGAATCTTTGAACAAAACGTTATTGAGACTTTGGTCCTTGCAGTCAAGTGTCTCTAAACTTTTACTGCCATCCCTAACTATACACTCAGCTATACTATCCTATCAAGACAAAACCATTGCCACCATACGCACAGAAACTCACAACCATGCCCCTTATAATCTATCGAGGCTTGCAACTAATGGCAAAAATCACCATCATTGCACCTAAACCTTTTAGCCAAGCCCATCTCCTTCACGGATTACTAACTACGTAGTGGATGGGTTGGCATATACTCTCCACGCATTTAACACCACTTGTAAAGATCACGGGCCAACATCCCACACTCTGCTAATCTATATGTATTTGTTAGATCCCTATATTACTAGTGTAGTCCCTCATTTTTTTGTTAGTGTAGCCCCTTATTGTTATTTTTGTACCCCTCTAGTCCCCACATATTGTTTATTATTATTGTGCCCCATAAAAGCCACTGTTATTCTTTGTGCCTTGGGCTGTTGTTTTTAGGTTGGCTATGATTGTATTGTGACCCCCCATGGACTCTATGTGTGAAAGGAGGTTTTGTCATTTGTATCATCCAAAAATTTACTTTTCATTTATGTAACGTAAATGAGTTTCCCCCTCAAAGTAGCTTGTTGCTAAGACGTTGATCTCTCTTTCTTCTATTTTGAGGTTGTTCATAACATTTGGTATCGAGCTTTGGATTCTGGGGTTCCCATTTGCTTCAAACGAGTCATCGAGGCTTTCGCTATAATTTTTTTTCTACAAATGTTAGTAAGATAAAAAAAAAACCCATTTTGTGAAGCAAAATTTGAGGCACTTTTTATAAAAATTTTAGATCTTGGTTTGAAATATTTTTGAAAAATATGATGTTGTGGAAGTTAGGGGTTTTATAGGCTCTGAATTTCATCTCAAAGAGGTGACCTTGGGAAAATCATCATAAATCTCTCTACGAGCATCGAATTGGAATTCTATAAAAATTGTACGAAAGCACACGAATGTAGTTTCTTTTATATAATTCAAATCTGAAGAAACGATGACATGTGGCATCTTGTACAAGTTAGATGTTTATTGAAGTATTCCATAATTAGGTCATTGCGAGAGATTGGGCATAACTTTGTCTTGAAGAATCCAAACTAGGTGGGACCTTTGGTATTGGAAATAAGATTAAAAGGGATACTAAAGGACCGAATATAAAATCTCGGGGGATACGAAATTACGAGAATGCATTAGTTTCAATTTTGAGTGCCTCAAAAGCAAAGAAAAATGTATGTATTTTTTTTCAGAATTGCATTAGTATTGTTTGAAAAATCGATTTTAAAAACAATTAAGGGAATATTGAAGCATAGATATCAATGTTGGGTTCTAAAAATTCCTCCTAAAAATAATTCAACACCCATTACACCCTCGAAGGCTCTACTATGACTCATGAAGAGGAAAATGCAACATGATATATCAAAATTACAAGACTAAGTGCACCATGTTCCATCTGTAAAGAGTAACAAAAAATGAAATGGAAGTTTTGAAGAAAGGCATGGAAAGCTAAGATGGATGGTTTGAAGAATGACATGGAAGCTAAGATGAGTGGCATGGAAGCTAAGATGGATGGCATGGAAGCTAAGATAGATGAAAAAATGAAAGACAACATGGAAGACATGAAGAGTGATCTAGAAAGCAAACATGGAAGGTTTGAAGGAAGGATTGAAAAAAAGTTGATACAAGAAATGATTCCTAATGGTGAACAATTAGTAGAGGGAAACTCATCAACAAGAACAAAATAAATGTTAATCGTGATTTCACTAAACTCTAATGTTGGAGTGAAGACCACATATTCCAAAGATCGATATGAGGGAGAGTTTGATGGCAAGGATCTTGCAACATGGATATACTACGATGGAGCAATATTTGCAGTCTCCATAATGTGAAAAACACACAAAAAGTACGCATTGGAAACTTTATATTTAGAATAAAATACATTTGTATGGTATCGATGGCTTTTCTATCCTCAAAAATTGTCACTTGGTCAATTTTTATAGAGAAATGATAGCACATTGTGAGGATACAAGAGTGACACCTTCTTTAGCCAATTGATAAATCTGAAACAAAAGGGTTCAATGGTGGAGCACATTGAGGACTTCCTAAAATTCAATATAATGGTAAAGGCGATATTCCAGGAGAACACATGATTGATGTCTTCATGTGGACTTTAAAAAGGAGAACATCCAACATGGGGATATATTTTAGGAACTGACTCATTGAAGCATTCGGGTTGGAAAGAAGAAATTGAAAGTAAAATTATGGCAACAAGGAAATATACCACTCATCTAAAAATATGGAAGTGTTGTAAGTAGACTTCGACAACCTACAAGGTTGACACCACGGCAATTGGAAGAAAAAAAAGAAAAGTTTGCTCTATTATAGTTGTGATAAAAAATACACTAAAGGTCATAAGTGTGCTCATGAGAAGAATTTATTTTACATAGATGGTAAAGAGGAGGAAGAAAATGAACAAGAAACTTCAAAAGAAGAGGATATACCACTAGGAACCAACCTAGAGAAAGAAGAAATGAATCTGATCATATCCTGTGTGCATTGGTAGGAATTACCACTCCTCAGAATTCTCAAGATGGAAGGACATATCAAGAAGAAAAATGTAATAGTGTTGATTGATTAATTAGTACCCATAATTTTATTCATTGTGTAAGGTATTAGGAATTTAGTGTGGCCTATACCTAGCATAAGTGTCAAGTGATGGTTTACCAAATGGAGGCTATAAATTATGGAAAAGTTATAATATCAAGCTAACCATGGGGTAATATATATTGAATAGTCCATTGTTCCATTCCAATAGGAGGTGTTGATGTTGCACGCTAAGAGTACAATTGTTACAATCTTTGGGGACGATGATAACTTTTAATTTTCAAAAAACTTTTCTTGAATTTTTTTTAGAAGAAGAAAGAAGTTGAATTACGGGGTATCGCGGGGAAGCTAGGAAAAGATAATAAGCTCTAATGTCATAAAAAATATTCTGAAGAAAGAACAATAAGGCGTAATTGCACAATTATTCCTAGAATTTCAACATCAAAATCATCTGTTTCTCCCGGATATCCAAAAAGTCTTGGACAATCATTTCAAGGTGTTTCAAACTCCCAAAGAACTCCCACCTATTCATGATCATGATCATGCTATTCATTATTCAGGAAGTGTTCCTCCAAACATCGGGCTTTAAGAGAAATATCCTTATATCCAAAACAACGAAGTGAACATATGATTGCGGAAATGTTGGGAGGTTGGTATAATTCAACCTAGTCAAAGTTATTTCCCTACTCCCGATAGTATTGGTGCAAAAGAAGGATGGATCATGGTGCATGTGTCCATATATTAGGGAGCTCAATAAACCACTATTAAAGATAAATTTCCCATTCATGTGATTGATGAATTATTGGATGGATTACATGGAGAAATTTATTTTGCAGTTGGATCTCATTCGAGGATATCATCAAATTAGAATTAAGGCCCAAAAGTATTGAAAACAAAATTTCCAACTCATGAGGTCATTATGAATTTTTGTTCATGCCTTTTAGCCATACCAATACCCCTTCTACATTTCAAGAGTTGATGAATTCCATTTTCAAGCCCTTCCTTAAAAAATTGTATTTAGTGAAAATTTTTTTGGTGATATATTAATCTAAATCAAGTCTTGGAAGGATCATGTTCAACATGTTGACGAGTGCTCAAACTATTGGAGGAGAAACAATTATATGAAAAAACCTCCAAATTTTTCTTTGGAGTACAAGAGGTGGAATGGCTCGGTCATATTGTATCTTAGGAGGTTTTTAAGGTAGAACCTAACAAAAATTAAAGCCATTAAGGAGTGGAAAGTACCCAAAACCATAAGGGTGTTGTGAGGATTTATCGGAGTTAACAAGGTATTATCGCAAGTTTGTTAAAAATTATGAGGAATAATGCCTCTAACACCATTATTGAATAAAGATGCATTTTCATGGACTCTGCAAACAACATGGCCTTTGAAAAACTTAAGAGGAAATGTGCCTAGCATACGGTCTTAGCTACGTCCAAACTTCACAAAAAACTTTGTTGTGGAATTGTGAGTTTTAACCCTATATAGAGGTATACGCAAACGAATCTTAACGACGGAAAATAAACAATAGCAATAGCTTGGCTTGTAAAATAGATATACACGAATATTTTTTCATGGATCCCAAATCGGGACTACTAGCTTTATTTTTCATTATGTTCCTTTTAGTGTTACAACATATATGCTACATGTAAGGAAACGCCATAAACACAATCCTTTAACCCTGGATTAGAACATAATCGTAGTTCCTTGGGCGGATCTACAAAATGGAGACCGAAAACCATCGTCCCCCAAAACCATATGCAAACCCATGCAAAAAACCATGGGTGGGTCGCCCCACCAAAAAAAAAAAAGTCCCGAGCCTTTGCCAGGACACGACGTGAAGACTCTTCCCCCACATGTGTGACTAATTGTGGAAATAATATAACACATAACCAACATTCTCCCGCTTGTTGTTTTTCTTTCCACGAGGGGGCTGTTGGAGAGCTTAATAATCAGTCGACTCACCTTGCCTTTTATTTGTTTCTCTGCACAAAGGGAGAACCACAGAATTGCTCACAAACTTCGTCAATGCATACGCAACATTCTTCAAAGTGTCCACGTTTACCGACGCTTACCTTTTATCCTCGACATATCTCTGATGATATTGAACATCAATGTTCTTTGTCTTTGAATAATAAGTAGGGTTCTTAGCGAAAAATTTCACTTTGGCTATCAGGTCTATCCTTATAGCTCGTTGCTGTTATACTTGAACACAATCTCTGCCTTAAACTGCCCTTGCCATGAGTGGTTGCCATGTAATGCCTGCAGCAGTTGAAAGAGCCACTACGGAGGCCCATCTTTCTCATCCAGCGGCCACACCTGTGGAAGCTAAACACATACCCACTTATAGATCTTCTTTGGTCCGGATATCCGCTTGATGCATCAAAAAAACCATGAATGTCCAAAACTTTCTTTCCAATCCTAGTCTTCCCTAGTAGCGACCATAATCACTAGTGCCATGCAAATATTTGAAAACCCGCTTCATTATTATCCAATGCTCCTTCCCTAGGTTTGACATAAACCTTCTCAATACTCACACTACATGTGCAATGTCTGGTCTAGTACAGTTCATTACATACAGCAGACTGCAACTGCACTTGCATATGGAGCACGAGACATATCCTCCTCTTCTTCTTGTCTTGGGACACTATTCGGTTTCTTTACACCTATAGGAATAGGAACATTCAAGTTTACTATCTGCATATTGAACCTCTGCAATATAACCTTGACATACCCTGCGGTTTAGCAGGCTTTCCTCTTTAAGTCTCTCTTAATTTCCATACCCAAAATATAGTTTCGGCAAGGATCCTTCATGTGAATTTGGGCTTGATTGGGTCTTGAATCTTGGATAAATTCTTTGTCATTTCCATTCCAACAACATATGTACACATACAAGAACAAATAAATAACACGGTCATAATTAATCTAAAATAAACACGGTGATCTCAACATACCCTGGAAAATGAGTCTCGTATATGAGTATCAAATCTCCTAATACCAAATTCTTGGTGGCTTCATTTTACTTAACCATAGGCTTCTTTAACACCACATACTGAGTTCTTTCATTCCCTTCACCATAAATCCTTCGAGTTGTTTCATGTAGATCTGTCTTCCCAGGATCATTGAAGAAATGTTGTATTCATCCATCTATTCTGCTAAATCAAATGTGATGTGAGATAAAAATATTCTAATAGAAAGTAGCCTTGGCAAGGAGAAAAATGTCTCCAAAATCAATTCTGACACCTGGGAATAACCTTTTGCTACCAATCGAGCTTTGTGTTCTCCACCTTGCCTTATACATTCATCTTCATCTTGAACACCATTTTTCTCTAGATGAGCTTCCTTCCAACGGTAACTCACAGGATCCCATGCCTCATTTTTGTGCAAGGATGCCCATTTCATCGACCACGGCCTCCTTCAAAGCTTTCCATCTCTGAATCTACTACCTCCCTAATAGTTTTGGGATCATCATCGATTATAGTTAAAGAAAAATTTGAACAAGAAGTAGATGGACTATACCTTTCTAGTTGGCTTCTTGAAACTAGTCTTCTCATAGGCAGGTTGCCAGCAGCTCTTCCTCATACGAATATTCTTCTGTTGTGGGGATTGATTTATCCTCTTTGGCCTCAAAATTGTATTCTCATGTTCTTGGTAGGAATTGATGTTGCTGTATGTTCACACCTCTAAACACCACATCTCCGTTGTACACAACCCTATTAGGGTTCCAAAGCTTGTAACCTTTTTATACCATCCATATACCCAATAAAGTTGCACCTTTGGTCTGTTATCCAACTTGGTCCTTTTCTACTTTGGAACATGTACATATACATCATCCAAATACCCTTAGATGTGAAAAGGGGTTATTACAAGTCCATACACTCATGTAGGTGTATCCTCTAATCTTGATGAAGGTGATGCGTCTCTGTTAACCAAGTAACAATAGGTCTCCATTGGCCAAGCCTTCAAAAATTCTGTCTAACACGGTACCACTTGAGCATATACTCTTTTCTATTTTCCATCAACGTTTTTTCATTCTTTAAACTCCATTTTGTTGAGGTGTGTATCTGTTATTCTTCTATCGTGCTATAACACACTTCTTACGATGTTCTTCAATTCCTTCTTGCAAAACTCTCCACCATTGTCTGTCCTCAGCACTTTATGTTCTTATCTATACGGTTTCCACTAGAGCCTTAAACTATTTAAATCTTTAAAGACTTCATATTTCTTTCTCAAGAAATATCCATATATTCCTTGAGAAGTCATCAATGAATGAAACATAGTACACATACTTTCCTAGTGATGGAACGAGCACGGTCCAAACATCACTTGTGCACAAGCTCTAATATTTTGTTTTCCTCTTAGCACACGGAAGAAAAACTCACTTCGGTCTGTGCCCATATACACAATGTTCACGAAATTGAAATCTAGAGAAATTAGACATACCTTCTACCATACCATTTCTGTAGTATCGAAGGCCCTTCTCTCCAATATCGAAGCCTTTGATGCCATATCATGGTCTTTTCTCCAGTCACCACTAGGCTTTCCGCTCCACTTTCGGAACATGATGTTGCCCATCAATAACGGTGATATGACTTGTACGGTTCCAATCTGAAATCCCGCATTAATACCGGTGTCACGAACCATCTTGGGTAGCTACAACGTTGTTTTTACACCGTCATCCATCTTTCTTACGGAAATTAGATTTACGCTTTGATAGAGTCACTCTGAGGAGCACGGAAGTGTTCTAATCCTTCCCTGTGTGACCTCATTTGACTTTTCCACATCCGATAATTCTAGCCTTCCTCTCATCACTAAGAAGACATCACCTCTATCATACTTCTCATACACACGAACCACTCCCTATGGTGAGTGAAGTGAGATGCACCCGAGTCAATCAACCATGACTCATGATCTACATGTGTATTTGAAGAAGAGAGAAGCATACACATCCCACCTTCATCAGGAGTGGTTTTTGCCTCTATAAGAAAAGCATCCTCGATTCCTTTCCTTTCTTAGGAGCTTTAGATGCGGTCCTTTTTGTGGTGCCTTCCTTTCCGCATTTTCGGCACACCTTTTACAAAACTTTCCTGGATATTTAGATATCACTCTGGTTAGATCTCCCATAAACCTTGTTGCTTGTTTACAGTACGGACCTTCCTCGTATAGACAAGGCATCTCCATTACGGACACATATTTCTCCCTCTCATTTCCTCTGCGTGACAAAGGGTGAGACAATGTCATCAGAATTCAACGTAGTTGTATTGCTACCTATTGCAATAACCAAACTTTCCTAAATCGGTAGATAAAAACAAGGCGATGCACTTATCTTCATCGAGATTTTTAATAAATAGATAACAATGAGCTTACCACAATATTTAGAAGGCATTCAAATGCTCTGTCACCAGGAGTCTCCATCCTTCATCCTTAGGTTATACGGCTTTTCCGGCAGAACAATTTTATTCACTAGAGACTTAGATTGGTACAGAGTCTATTACTCCCACAAAGTCTTCGTCATAGCTTCCCCGAGATACATTCAAAAATACTAAATTTGAGACACACAACCGTGTTATTGCTCTTTGCCTTTAAATCCAGTAACTGAGTCTTCAACTCTAACGTTGTCGTTGGTTTAGTACCCGAGATCTCACCGCAGTCATGATCTTTATCCACTATCGGATCACTCCATCTTGAACTTCCACATTTCAAAAACTATGACCATTAAATTTCTCGATCTCTATCTTTCCACCCGCTCTCACCATATTATTTCACGCGAATCGATCCCATAAATCTCCCACTGTGGTCTACACGGTGGACCAAAAAACCCTCGACAACAAAGGCAACCCTTGAAGCCAAAACGGCTACGATGCCAAATGTAGGTTTAGCCATACATAAATTATACGCAAATGAATCTTAAAGGCAGAAAATAAAAAATAGCAAGAGCATAAAATGTAAAACGAGATATACACAAAGATTTTCTGGATCCCAAATGGGGACTACCGACGATTTTCATTATATTCTTATCGGTGTTACAACACATAAATATACATTCGAACGCCACCGACGATCCATTAACCCTCGAGATTAGAACATAACGGCGATTTCCTTGACTAGATCTAAAAAATACTAGGGGCGAAAACCATCGTCTCCCAAAACCATGTGCAAACCCATGCACAAAACCATGGGTCGGTCCGCCCCACCCGAAAAAAAAAAATTTCTCGAGGAGCAACGCCGGGAACCCCAAATAGAGGGGCGCCACCCCATGACCCCCCACGTGCGAATAATTGTTGAAATAATATAAAACCTTCTTGTAACCAGAGATATAGCATTGCCTCACGAAATGGAATTGGTGTGGTTTTAATACAATAAGGAAGACCCATTTGGTTTTGAAATTCTTCTTTACAATCAAAGGAAAGTATTTGCGAGAAGCTATTTATGAGAAGGAAGTATCGGAAATACTACATGCAATAAAGAAATGACGACCTTACCTAATGGGGAAGACATTTTCAAGGTAAAAATTGATCATGATAGACTTAAATACTTTTTGGAACAAAGACTATCATTAGAAGAGCGACAAAAATGGGTCACAAAGATGTTAGGTTATGACTTTGGAAATCATCTACGGAGAAAAGGAAGCTAAATGTTGTTGCGGATGCACTCTCAAGAAAGGGCAGAGAGTGGGGGAAGCATTGATTTTTTGTTCTATTATCCAACTAGATTGGATAGCAAGACGAGGAGGAATGGAAGAATGGCGAAGAAATGTGGAAACTCATTCAAAAGTTGCAACAAAGATCCCAATGAATATTATACATTTAGTTAGAAAAATGATTACTTATGGTACAAAAATATAAGCATATCTTTGTAATAATTTCCAACTAAAACAAAATAATATTTGGAATTTCACCTCTCCCTTAGGGAGGACACTGCGATATTTTTAAAAACTTACCACCAAGGTGAAGAAAAGATTCTTTAGGATGGCCTTAAATCTGATATTCAAAAGTTTGTGCTTCGAGAATGTTTGGTTTTCCGAGAAAAGTAAGTTGAGACAATTAAGACCTTGGGTCTACTACAGCCTTCATCCATTCCAAGTCAACGTTGAGGAGGGAGGTTTCAATGGATTTCATCACGAGGTTTACCTATGTGAAGGAAAGAGTGTCATCATGGTGGTAGTTGATAAACTTACCAAGTATGCACACACTTTTATATGCATTATCCCATCATTTAAAGAAAGTACATTTGCTACGCATTTATGGAAAAAAATTCAAAAGCTACATGGGCAAAGATTGTTGTAGTGACAAAGATCCCATTTCATGCTGAAATTTTGGACGGAACTATTTTCTTGTTGGGTACTCAACTAGCTCCATAGTTCATCTTCCTCATCCTCGATCATATGGGAAAAATGAGATATTGAACGGATGTTTGGAAGGATATCACTTCGTTGTTGTATATGATAAACAAACACAATGGGTCAAGTTGTTACCTTTGGTTGAATGGTGGTATACCACTTCCTTTCATCTTTTGTAGCAAAAATGACCCCATTTATGGCACTTATGGATATCATCCACCATCCATCACATCATCTTTAAGAAAATTTTATAAGGTTCAAACATTGAAGGATAATTGATATGGTCCCACAAAAATTAGCTTATTAGGCAACCTCTAAGCTCCTCATTCAATTGTCATGGGGTAAGTCTTCTTATTTCCAAGTGTAAAGCAAAATATATCAAGTGAGATAGAATGAGCAGCTACTCTATGTTTCTTGTAAATAGTTCTCAATTCTCAAAGTTCAATCAATTCAAAGACGTGAAAATGGCATAATGTGACTAACTATAACCTAGCTGCGGAGAGAAACCTGTAAGTTGAAAAACATAATGATGAATTGAACAAAAATCTTAATGAATTGAATAGCAATATGAATGAATTGAACAACAATGCGAATGAATTTAACGTCACTTATATTATTTTGCATTGGAATTCTGTTTGCAAGCTAACTAGTGACGTTAATCAACAATCGGACGCCTTATTTCTTAGAGGATATCTAATTCTTAGAAATAGGATAACGATTGAACAATAATGCTCTACAATTCTTCATGTTATAAAGGAAAGGAAAAAATAGAAATAAAAATATTTAACAACAATAAAGCATTACTATAAACTAGAAAACGCAAGTGCTAAACTACTCTAATGAAGGAGAAATTGTAACATTATGTAATTCTAGTTTATCGAGTGGAAAAATGAATTCAAAAACTACATCGGATAAGCACAGACATCGAATTAAGCAACTAGCATACCTTTAAAGAATTAGCATAGAAACTCCCCGGTGAGCCAAACCATAAGGTATAACACAATGACAAAGATGATTGCTCAAAAGAAACATCCATTCTTTATTAAATTGAAGGACAATACATGGATACAACGAGATAGTTCTGTCACCGGTCGTTTATTACGAAGGAAATTCCTCTCAAATCTGGTTCATCCTTGGTCCTTTCAAAGGCATTTTCATGCGATGGACGATATTTTCAGGACACTAACCGCTACGCGTGAGTGCAATAGTTTAGGTTCTCGAGCTTGAATCTATCTTTCTACCTTCGGTCGGTTTGCGAGAGCTACTAAGATTCCTTGGGTACGTATGCATCGGTTTTCTTCCATTTAATGTTGATTCAATTTCTCTTTTAACTCACCATATAGAGATACAACAAGTCAAATTTCCGTTGTAAAAATGTTTCCTTTTGTCAAGTAGCCCAATTGCTAATTTTCATAAACCTTTTCTATCTTTATTATTTAAATGAGGGAGAACTCCCAAGAAAGCTGTGTCACAATTTGAAGTAATCATAGGGTGAAACATACCTTAATTCAACCCAACATACTCCCTGCTTACCTATTTAGGGTCATTGTGCAGATGGTTGAGATGTAAGCATGTTTAAGGAGTAGGCAGAGGTAGACCTCTTCACTTTGTACTCTGAAACCCCGTTTCCATCTAATTCTACTTAAAGGTAGCAGGTTATGTACCCATACCGAAATTCTGAATTATGATCATAGCCTACGGAGGATACCAAATAAGAGGCATCTATATCTACATCCTAACCATGCATCATAATACGAACAAATCGTAGCGATTTTTTTTCTTGGTTTGCTCCCTGTTCTTGTGCCCTTTTTTACCTTTGCTGTCCTCTGCGAAGTACAGAAAATGTTTCATCTTTTGTAGTGTAAAGGTTTGCTTAATTTCTTTAGTAGTACACAGTATTATTGTGCTGATACGACCTCCTTTTTTCCAACGTGTAACTCATGCGTGTTCGAATTAACTCGGTATACCATTTTTGATTGGCAGCTCTTTCAGAGGCATAGGCAGGGTTTGTCCATTTGGGTAACCTTTTCATCGTGAATTCTTTCCTAGTTTGGACAAAGGCTTCAAGAGTATCCCTTTGTGTCTAACCGCTCGATTTCAATGGTGCTTGTTAAGTCGATCTAGATACGATCTCGGCAGTATCTCTGAAGTCGATTTGTGCATTCTTGCTTTAGTAGTCTCTATTGGTTCGATGCCTTATTCGACCTTAGTAGTGTCAAGAGATTGGTGATAAAAAACTGTGTTTGGGTTTCGGCTATGGAAATCAGCAACTCTTTCTTGGGCTTAAGACACTTATTAATCGCCTTCAATTGTTTCCTTAAATTAGCCACCATTTTCCTCAATCTTTTGCGGTCTTGCTCGGTTTCTTAATCTTCTTCTGGTATGCTCTCACTGACACAGTTTCGACAAGAGGTGGAGGAGCAACATTGCTCATTTTGAGGACGGGTTAACGTAACCTCGGTGTCTGTGATGGTGTTTGCTACTTGAGCTTTTTGAGTTTGCACCGCTTCGCAGAAGGTCTGCGAGCGGGCGGGACAATGCCGCTGGGTGTCAAAGACGCTGTGCTTGTGTTTTGCTCCCAAAGGGACGGTGTCTCTGATCGGTTAGCAATGCTCTTTATTCTTTCCCTTCATTATTTATCTCATAATTCTTGAGGGACGAACAGAAAGGCTTGTGATTCCTCTTGGTGAGGTAGAACCTCGGTGTGGATAGGGGCGGTGGCAGTGGTAGACTTGTCTATGGGTTCCTCTTTCTCTTCGGCTTCCAATAGGCTTCTGGGTTCATGGCCTACCCTCATTTTCTCCGGGGACTACGACCATCTTCCTCATAGTCTTGCGAGGTGCATTTGAGGGCTTGAGGGTGGTGAACGAGGATGGCCTTGCCTTCTCTATGATTAGGGTTCCTAAAGTGTTTTGGACCACTTTTTTTCGCGGGGTTCTAAAGATGAGGTATGGGTCCTTTTCCTTCTAGGTATGTTTATCTGGGGAGCTCGATTTCTACTTCACCGGGGTTTTTCTTAGGTACTTTGTGTGGTGAGGTTAACAAAATTGTCCCCGAAGACTGTCTATTTAACCACATCGACTCATGTAAGGTTATTAATTTTGATTAGCACGTGGTGGCTTGAAAATTGTAGGGGATTTTAGCTCTTCTTGTTGACAGTCATGCAATATGGAATTTGAAAGTAGGCGGGATTTCGTGAAATATTTTGTGAAAATCTTGACTAAAATTTTAAATTTATGAGGTTTTACCACGTCTTGGCATACGTCATGTAATGAGAATATTTGGATGAATTTGTTAAGTTCCTTCCATGGTTGGTGTAGAGAGGAAGGGTTAATCCCTTTCCTTTTCGTTCAATGGCTCTTCCGGATACGTGTCTTTTCATGCCTCTCCTAAGAGAATTTTCTCTGTGTCTCTCTTCATGGTATTATGCCAAGACTTCGGCTATAATTTCTCTTATGGTAGTATAACTCTTCCCTTGATTACGGTACGTCGCTCTTGCAAGAAGTTATGCAGAAAATCAGTGCTACTTCTATATCAAATCATTGTAATTGGTGTGTATATTGCTTAATTTAGCTTGTTGGAGGGTAATACTAGTTGCACACAGAAATACGGAAGTTCGAAGGTTATTCAGAAGAAATTTCCTCCCATGGTTAGTATGTTTTCTGCATGCTTTTTCTTGATTTTATTCTCTCTCGGCTATTGTTGTTTCTAATGAATATTGTATGCAAAGAGAAAAAGGGAATATTGCGAGTCTGTGCGGAGGTAACTTCATGCCTTAATTGGTGACCTTCTAGTGCCATGGTATATCTCTAACGATATTTGTGCGGAAATTTTGGCTTGCTTGCTAATTTATGACTAAGTACACCTCCATTGGGCTAAGAACACACATCCTCAAGTACAAGAAGAAATGCGGACAATCATGAATGCGAATAGGGAATCTAAGTTCTATAATCATGGCCTATCTACGTGAGAGAGTAGGTCATGTGTTCAGGATGGGGGATGAGGAGTAATTGAGTAATTATGAGCATACACAGGTGTAAAAATTGATTTGGAAGTTTTGACATGAATGCATCTCGTGTGGAGAAGTAGTGGAGAGGGAGAGAATAAATATAACTATTATTATGATATGATGTCCTTCTTTAATGATAAGTGTGACGGAAACAAAATGATATAGGTAATGATTGGCGGCTATCATCAAGAAAGTTAAAAATGTAAGCATATCTCCTTAGAGTTATTTATGTGGTAGATTAGAACCATCACTAGTTTGAGTAATGGCTTATGGAAGAAGGATGGAATACAGGATATGTACGAGTATTTGGCTATTGATAAACATACTATCATACCATAAGCAAAGCCACTACGCTAGCAGGCATTCATAAGCCTCGATAAGTTTGCTATTTAACTCAAAAAGCAAGTCGGGATCCTTATGTAAAAATGGTTAATGCACGCAATTTTGTGGAGAGAGAGAATCACCATCTTTGGTATGATAGACATATAGCCATGGTACTTACTCACTAGGCACAGCAGCAAAGTGATCAAGCTAGCTTGTGATGAGACCTCTTGTCCTTGATAGGTTGAAAGGTCAATACCTGGGGTGGTGGCCAAGCCCAATGACTGTATCACTTGCTAAGCTCTTATGAACATGGTAGGTGGCTCATAATAAGGACCCATCCTCTTTGAAAATTTTCATGTAAGCATAGTATTACTTTTTTTAAACATAAGCATTTCGATTTATAAGGTACGATGTCTTACGGTGTGATGGCCCGGATAGTCACAGTGCCATTCACTAGGATTGTAGTCGTCGGTACAGCTAAGTGATGAAGCCTCCCCATCTCAAGTAGATGAGGGAATCGTGCAGTGTGGTGGCCATTGTGGGCATGTCATGGCTGAGAAACCCTTATGATCATGGTAAGGCGGCCTTGACATTAGACCCTTATCCTCTCTTAAAAATGCATGAAAACATAATAGTTATTCTTTATACATGAAGGAAACATTAACTCCTTAAGAATTGGGGATGGTGAGGAAGAAAATAAAAAAAGAAACCATTAAAATTAATATCCCTTATTCCTATTTCTTCATATTGGAGGGAAATACTACTCAAAGAAAGTGTAGAAAGATTACCATCATAAGATCATGTATTGTATGATAACATAATTGATGCAGGAATGAATTATTATTCATTTATATATGTACACTATTAGCTCCCATTTTAGAATTATAGTGTCAAAAGAATCATCATATTGGTAACTTTTACTACTTTCCTCCTTTCTTCTTTGCCACTTCCTCCTGCCGGGTAACTTTCATAGCTTAGGTGAGGATCGGGGAATTTTGACAAAAAGAAGGAATAAAATGGAAAGAATAAGGTTTTTCAATTTGATTGAACAAAAACTATCCAATTGGATTGAAAAACGACCATTCAAGAGTTTGAATAATAAGGATAAAAACAAAAAAATCGTGGCTTTAAATTCGGTGAACAGCAGTTGTTCAATTAGATTGAACAACGTTCGTTCAAAGAGTTTGAACAACAAAGGGAAACGCGAAAAGGTGGCAATTGAATATGATTAAACAATAGATGTTCAATTGGATTGAACAACAATAGTTCAAAGAGTTTGAACATCGATAAAAATGCAAAAAGCTTAACATTGTTCAATCCGTTTGAACAACAACTTTTCAATTAGTTGAACAACGGTCATTCAAGGATTTGAACAACTAGAGAATAATGAAAGAGGAAAACGAATACATTTCGAGGCCTTGAGGGCTTGATACAACAAAATAGGAACTAGGGAATTGAAAATTATATGCATTATTTACAAATGATGGTGAAAACTCTCATGTGCTTGGGGTTGTGGGGTTATCACCCCTCCGTACAACTTGGATGGTGAGGATGGTTTAAATGCTGCTAGAGAAAAAATATTCCTTTGTGGCGGTTTGTGATATGGCGCACTCTTGTGCCCATTTTACTCGAAATGTAGAGCTAGACCCATCTGTGGTGGTCAAGGTGGTGTAACATTGTTGTGTACTTCTTGAATTTCGTATGGGCAAAGACACCTTGTTTGTAATTTTCCTAGAAAATCTTGGAATACGAAGTCATAGAGAGTGCCAATCTCCCTTTTTTGAAATATCTTCTTCTTGATGAGGTTATCATACCACTTAAGCTAATTCTTTGGATGATGGGTTACATTGTTTAATAGAGCCATTCCAACATTTCATCTATCTCATTTATTTGTTGGAGTGTTTTAACACCAGGCTTCTTGTGAAGTCCAACCCTACCTCTGTTTGTTCTTAGAGTCTTGATTTTGGTGAATAGGGAAAATAGTCTCTCTCCCAAATACTAAATGATATGGGGGGTATCCGGTGGTTTTTGTGAGGTTGTGCAATAGGCCACGGAAGCACGGTAATCTAGTGGCCCAATCCCATCTATGTGTTGATACGATTTTGGTAATAATTTCCTCAAGAACTTTGTTAGTGCTTTAAATACCATTTTCCACTGTAATTGGTAAGAGATGTAACTCTATGGATGATATGAGTGATTTTTAGTTAGCGGTGAATTTTATTACCTATGAACTATGCCCCCCATTGGTTATCACTTCATGACAAACCATATCGCATGAACAACTCAAAAAATTAATCACAAGTTGTTCTCCATGGCTCTTTGATAGAGCCCTTCTACTATTTCTTTATGTAATTAGTTGGAAGCTAATGTAGGTTTACCGTGGTTTGATGATTGAATAGCCCAACGAAATCTAGTGCCCACCTCTCAAACGGTTCTCCGCAATTGTGGTTGCGGTGGCATTTCATCTGCTTGGCACGAGCGGCCCCGTTCTTTGGTAGCTATCACGAGGAGAAACTTGGACATATTTTTTCGCATCTTTGAAAATGTTAGGCCAATAGTAGCCTAATTGTAACAATATGTGCCGGAGCTGTTGCGATATGTGAAATGGCCACCACAAGGCTGTCGTGGCGGGCCGTGGGATGTCATAGATCTCGTCACGATGCATACGCATATGTGCATGTCGGCCCCGTATGAAGAGGTATCCTGCAAGTCTAGGAGAACCTTGCATTGTGTGGTACGATTGGTTTCCGTTCTGTTAATGTTAAGTGTACGGAAACGCTTTCCTCTTTGTAAGTAATTTTCCACGTACGCATGCCATGGAATTTTGCGTGTATGGCATTTCGCTACGCAAAAAAATGTGTTCGTCGAAGCTGATCATCAGCGCTAAGCGTATCTTACGTGGCACAGAACCCTAGAACGAAGTCTGTACGTTCCTTTCTTGAACAGTCCTTGATAGTTATATCGAATTCTGTGATGGCAACAACCAACGAAGTTATTCTCCCATTGCGTGATTGGTTTATTAGCTAAATATCCTAATGGCGAGTGATCAATATACGGGGAGTACTTGATAGCTAGTTATATAATGTCTAAATTTATTAATAGCATAAATGATAGCCAAGAGAAATCCTTCTCGATCATATAATTTAACTCGGTGAGAGTGAGGTTTTTGCTGATATAATAAATAGCATAAGCCTTTTTGTCTTCTTCTTGGCTTGTAAAGAACACTATTCTGATAGGATGTATCTAAAGAAATGTGAAAAGGCAATTTTAAGTTAGGCCCTCGTAGAATTGGTGTTGTCGAGACCCGGTTTCTTTAAATCTAAGCCGGTGTCATTTATCGATCCCGTTGGAATTCAACATTTCTGGTTAATGCATACAAAGGTACAACTATTTGTGAATTTTTTTTATAAATCTACGATAATATCCTGCATATCTAAGAAATTAAGTACCTTTGTACGTATGCAAGGGTGTGGATAATAGAGAAAGATTACTTCTATTTTTGTTGGATCTACTTGTATTCAGTGCGGAGATATGATGACAAAGATTATCCTCGGTCATCATCATATGACATTTTCATTGCTTAAATAGAACCTAGTAGCAATACCATCGCTCCAACACCTTTTCTAGCATTTATAAAGCAATCAGAAGTCCTCACCATATGGTGTGAAGTCATCCATATAGATTTCAAGCCCCTCATTTATTAAGTCAGAGAAAAAAATGATGATTGTGGCTCTTTGAAATATTTGTTTGAGGCATTACATAGCCCAAATGGTAAAACTTTGTGAAAAATACCCATGGGGTAAGGATTGTCTTATCACAATGCTTCAAGGGCTACCTAGATTTGATTGTAGCCACTAAACACAGTCAAAGAAATGAAAATGTTTGTTTCTTGCCATTGTGTAAGGACTTAGTCGATATTAAGAGAAAGGGAGGGGGGTAACTTTCTATATTTACTGGCTATTTAGTTCTTTGAATCAGTAGTTCTCATTGCCATTATTTTGGAATGACTACCGGAAGGTGGAACCATTTATACGAAATAGGATAGATAGAAATTTACATCAATGGGTTTGTACCTCGTCTTTTACAATAACCTTTAAATGTGGGTTTAGCCTTCGTACAGAGGTTGCCTAATGGGTCAAGCTTCCTTATCCGTATAAATATGATGGGTGTAAAGTGAGGATCTAATCCTTTCATATGCAGGTAGTCCCAAGCAAATGCCCTTTATGATTTTATAGAACTTTGGAAGCCTTTGCTTTTGGTTACTATCCATTACTTGATATTCGAGATATTGCACGGCTCAATCTCAATGGGTGTCTTTGTTATGCATGATGGTTGTGGAGAATATATTGATCCTCGAGGTTTTGTCGAGGTACTCTTGAACTCCATCTTAAATGACTATTTTCAACATTTGGCATTTAAATTTTTGAACGTGGGTCGACTGATTCAAAAAATTGTTGATTAGATCGTCTTCGGTTTCGATTTTTAAATTCAGAAGCTTCCACAATATCGGTGGGTGGATGTTTTGTTCCCAACATGCATATGGAGGTTTATGAATTTTTACCGTGGGTAAGCTTGGTTTGGTAGGTGGATAAATAATGATGGTTTTTGTGGAATCTCCTCTAGCGATGGTCATCTTCCCACTGATGCATTGCTTCTGTAGCATTGATTTGCCGGCCCAAAGGTCGCCTAGAATCCAATGGGTGCCCGTCCATCCTACATTCTTTGGATTAATAACTAATATAAATAATTTAAGATATTCACATGATTCTCTGAGACAAGATGTCACACTATTCCTTCTAGTGTGATAATAGACACCAATACAAATAGCTCTGCTTGATGTAGCCATTAGTTCTAATAACGATATGCCCTAGCTTTTGCGAGTTCCCTATAGTTAGGATGTTAATAGCCGCCCCTAAGTCGACCAATGTGTTTACTTAAAGGAATGTACGGAAGATTTGCCCACGATTACTGTGGGATTTCTGGTCTTCCATGTTCTCGGGTGGTTCCTTACCTAGTAATAAGTGGACTAACATTCCTACCACATGAATGGTCGAAACAGCCTTTGTTTTTTTACTTTTTTCCTGGCTCTTTAATTTTTTGCGTAGATAGAATTTCTTGTATGCTTTCGGAAGAATTTTATTCGAGAGGTTTTCTGCTCACAGGGATGTCCAAAATCTAGAGGCTGGAGTCTGACGATTAACCTTTCAAAGAATGGAGGTGGAGATACCCTAATCTCTTCGAATATCCCTTGATCGATCATTTCCTTCTTTCTCTTTCCCTACCTGTTTGTTATGTTGTAGCTAGGTTCCGTTGAAGTCTAAGTTTGGGTTGGTTGAGATTGTGACTCCTGGCAGTGATATAAAATCGTCCTAATCTGGGTCTTATTTCATTGCATTGCCTCGGTTTAGTGTCGATGTTTGGATCTTCTATGATAAGTTAGGCTGAACAAGTCTTGTTATTGGGATTATGGTTAGGTTGAAATTTTGGTAATTGAGGACGTGGGATTGGGGTGAGGGTTGCGTTGAAGTGGGTATGGAGCTAGAAGTGTAGGTTGATTTTGGACCCACTGCTCCCAGAGTGGTAGGTTAGTAATTCCCAAGGTTGTCGCCAATTAAGAGGCCAATTAGTGGTTTTGAGAAGGGATCTCTTGGCCACTAGGCTTGGTATGGAGTTTTTTCCAATAAGGAGGAGAACAAGGAAATCTTGGCCAATTATTCACAGTGAGGGTTGTGTTGGCCAAGGTTTCATAAAGCCTTATCTGAGTCGACTAAGTAGAAAAAGGGTTTTGGTTTTCAAGTGTGCAGGAGGTTTTCTTTGGATTAAGCTGACAGAGGAGAAAAGAAGCTGAGGGCAGGTCTTGAGGCATACTGATCGTACTGTATTTTCGATGCGATTCATTAATTGATGAGGATTTATCCACTAGTAAAAAATGATGAAATTAATGACTAAGTGACTAAAAATGTTAGTCACCGCAATTATTTCAAGTGAATTACTACTAAATTTGAGCAATTTTTTGTGACCGAACTAAAAATGATTAACTTCAATGACTAATTTAGTCTTGGAATAAAATATACGACTAGATAATAAGTGACTAAACTAAAAGCGACTAACTTAAATGACTAATTTAGTCTAGGGATAAAATATATGACTAGATAATAAGTGACTAAAGTAAAAGCGACCAACTTAAATGACTAATTTAGTCTAGGATTAAAATATATGACTATGTAATAAGTGACAAAATTGATAATGATTAATGTAAATGACTATTATAGTCCAAGAATAAAAATATGGCCAAATAACAAGTACAACAAGTATATGAATTAGTCATTTACGTTAGTAACTTTTAATTGTGTCAGTCCATATATAACATAAAAAAACGGTTGCAGAGCATTTGATGAAAGACTCAAAAAAAATGCTATGGTGATGAGACATCCTTTTCAGTATTTTGGGAAATAATAAGTTTAAGAAGCTCGAAACAACTCTTGGAGTCATGTTCAATGAGTGACCATAAACTTAGGGGTGTCAGAGTGGCTAATAATCATAGATTATGGTGGATGATAGTCACCATAAATAACATTTGTCGTTTAGGTCATTTTTTTTGGTGGCCAATGTTGGTGAATCACTATATTATATATATCATGGTACCATATATTTCTTTTTTAAAGGAGAAAATGTATTGAACATGAATTAAGTTGCATCTCGTGCATATGTTTAATGTCGTGATGTTGTGAATGGTTTGCACATTATCTGTATCATATATTTGTAATCACTTCTTTCAATTTTACTTTAAGAAATAAAGGAAGAGGTGCACTAACTCCTGATCCCCTCATATTATGCTTTTAAACATTAGCCCATAAATCAAACACATGCCCCAATTTCTCTAGTTTGGAAGCCCCTGGATGAATATGATAATGAAATCCTCCCACCCGCTAGTTCTAACCCAACTATTGAATGCCTTTGGTTGGCATGTGTAAATGGCTTTAATTGATCCATGGATATGTATGAAACCTAATTTTTTATTGAAATTATACAAACACCCAAATTAACACGAGGTATAGAAATTTCAACCTTACAACTCTCTCATCCAATATTAAATACTTTACTATAGCTAATTATTCAAGGGGTAATCTACTTAACTGTATATTAAATATTAAAAACACTCAGATTAACACAAGAAAATAATAAAAGTATTTAATATAAAGTTATAATATAGTTAGATGTTAAATTGGCATGTGAGACCCCCTTGTTCATGGGACAATGGCTGCCCTTCATGCAATGATTTAACTATTTAATCCAAGGAGGTATACATACCTTAATTTCCCTTGGATTCAAACCCATGAAATTTAAAGGGGAAAGACTTTATAACATAATCCTAACAAGTAAATACAAACTTAATTTGTATATGTATCAAAGTTAGTCTAAGAGTTGCATGACATGCTTAATTTTGCACGAAAGCAAGGGAACTCTTGAAGCGTTTATCACAATAGGCACGTATGGTCGATTACGATTATTAGAGGTATGTTAGTTTGGCTTTCCCAATCCACAACTTGCACACATTGTTATTATTGTTAAAGGTATGTTAGGTTAGTTTACTTGTTCAAAATCATGCACATTTGGTTGTGTTCATTAAAGGCATGTTAGTTCAATGACAAAACCAATAGTTTGTCAAGTTGGTCAACTTAGCGAGTTGTGTGTCATGTCAATCGTCTTAATGAGAAACATGTCTTCATGTCGATTATTTTATTTACTGACATGCACATTCCATTGTCATTGTCAGTGATGTGTTAGGTTGGTTATTAACATCTATTTTTTATTAACACTATCTTGGAGATTAACCCTATCAACATGCATGTTTAACTACAATTGTGAGAGGTATGTTAGGTTGGTCAACCCCATAAACAACATTTATGTTCAATTATGAATGTTGAGGCATACCACAATGGTCACCCGATTACCAACATGTACCTTTTGGTTATCACTAGTAGAAGCATGTTAGTTTGGTCAACTTGATAAACTACATGTATGGTTGGTTACACATATTAAAGCCTCATTTGATTTTTCGATGCAATATATATTGTGTAAGTCTTTTTACCATTATTGATGGCATGTTTTGTTGGTTAACTTAGTTAACATCACATACATTCAATATGATTGTTAGAGGCATCAAAGGATACTCAACCCATCTAAAGTAATGCATAACATTGATGGGGGCTTGCTTATTGCTTGGTGGGTGAAAATAGTCTGTTATTATTCCCCCACATTGCCATGTGACATGTTCACCCCTCATGTGCCAAATTGCCTTCTTAAGGGGGCTGTTTATTTAAGATAGGGTTAGGTCAAAGTCTAGAGTGACTTTGGTAGAATAAATACCACTTAGTTGTAACTATCGAGTTAAAGTGGTGCTTTCATAAATTTGAAGATGCTTCTACCACATTGCAATGTCTAAAATCAATTAATTTCCACTTGCTTGTGTTCATCAAAAAAATTTCAATAAAAAAAACAAATGTATGTCAAAGCAAGTTAAATAGCCCAATGCTCATTGACCCACACCACCAACGTTCCTAGATTGATCTCCTTGCTTGCATTTGTTAGGGTTCAACCTCATCCCTCCTAACATAAGTCATTTACTCCACCATTACGTACACATGCATACTTCTAAAAAACATGGCAAACTTGACCATTGTCATGCCTTACAAAAGAATTTCAAAAACATTGTTACATTTGCACCACAACATATACATCTGTGCAATTTGTATCAATATTTCCTAAATTGTTATCTAGTTCTCTTAATACAATATTCTAGCACCTTGACACCCCTTAACCCTATAAAGATCCTTGTATTGATTTCATGACCCCACCCTCCACTAAAATCATTAACTACACTTACATATATTCAGCTTAACAAAAATTAAAACAAAAACAATACTATAATTATAATATTATATAGATAAAATATCTCAACATTTAAAAATAATAATATATCTTTAAACCTACTTAACAATATCAACAATATATATACATATCTAAACTAAATATGGGCATAGACACAAGAAAAATACAGAATAGACACACAAGTTTTGTGGCACAATGGCATGCCTCGGTAATCAGGAAAAAAAATAGATGTTTTATTGCCAAATAATTTCAGATTTTATTTTAAAAATAAATAAAATTTGATCGCAAAACTAGTTGTTAATGGTTGATTTCCATTTAATTAATTTTTTGAGTATTTATATTTTAATTAAAAAAAATAACGAATTTTTTTCATTTCGAAGTTCTAACCCTAGATTCCAAAATATCAATATAAGATTGAAATTTATATAAAAACATGCTTTTGATTATAAAATCGACATTAAACAATATTTCTTGGTTGTGGTGTCCAAATAAAAGACAGGTGCCGTCACGGGGAAGATGGGTTGTATGAGACATAGGAGAAACACAAACACATCTAAATATGCATGACATATTCCAAATTTCTTTTATAACTTGTATTTAAAAATTATTAAAAACTTTAAAATTTAAATCGTAGTTTAGAGTATTCTAATGATTAACTAAACGTATATTGAAATTACTTAACTAAATTTAACATATTTAATTTTTTGAATTAACCGTTTGTTTAAGTTAATAACAATATCCGATTCTTTTAAATTTAATGGGTTAAAAGTATGTATTTTTCAACCAAGCAATTTATATTTATATAATTATATTCAGTCTTTGAGTGTTACTGAACGTGCTTGTTTTCTAATGTCGACCTTTACATATTGATTCTTAAATTTTTAAAAATAAATTGTATTTCTTTTCTAATGTAGACCTTTACACATTGATTCTTAAATTTTTAGTCAACACTAAACTAATTCAGGTTCAATGCATTAACGAATGCGTTATAACCTGTTGTCGCGAGGATAATAACAACCCGACATGTAATATTATTAAAACCTTTTGTTGTTAGTTGTGAAAAAAATGAATTTGATGTGTGATACTTGAACAATACTAAAGTTTTTTAATGACAAGTATAAATGCACTGGAAATTTTGTATATACATTAACACATATTAATAAAGAGTGCATCGCTACACTTATATGCTCTAACCTTTATCTACCACTTTTACTCTTTAGGGAACATCTATTTAAAATTTTGCTAAAATCTCCATGTTAAATAATACATCAACAATATATCTATGCATAAACCTTCTCCTTACGAGAGTGGACCGACATGGATTTCAATCAACAAATGGCGGGAACCTCCAAACCTGGGCGGGAACCCTTCTCTCTCAAATTTCGCAAGAAGGTGAAAACAACTGCATTAGGAATGATAGTTTTATTTAGTAGTCAAATTTTAAAACCCTCGCTGGTTCAAGGGTTTCAAATTTGAGCTCGGGCTTTCCATACAGATTCCGGGATCTATCTTGGGCAGCTGAGCCGAGCCTAGCCATGGGCAAGCGTGGTAGGAGTTAGATCCCCGTCAGTTGAGCCAAGCCGAGCCATGAGCAAGCGTGGTAGGAGTTCATAGACGACCTGGCTTCCTCCGAGGAAGAACGGCCATAGAATGAAGAATCGAGTCCCAACAAAGTAGAGGAAGACCAGGAAGATATCGAAGTTGTAACTAGACCTACGGTAGACTACAACGTGAAGATGAAGAAGACAATCAGCTAGCCGATCGGAATGGGTTCTCCCCCATGCACTGCTTGAACCTGCTGAACGCCTTTGGGGTGGGGGGCTTGGCACCTAAGACCGGTTAAAAGCCCGATGCTCCTGTTTCACATTTTAGTGTGATCTTGGTGCATTTAGGTTTTAATCCTCAGCCTTTTGTGATTAAAGCTGGATCCAGTTAATTTATAACATTCCAATTTATAGGTTTCTCGAGTTCGCTAGGTTTTAAATGATACATTTTATTTTTAATTTTTTTTGTTAGTGTTCTGTGTTATAACTTCATTTCTATAAAATGCAGGGAGGTGGCAGATCTTTAGCATGGGAAACAACTGGAAGAGTAGCAGTTGGGGCTGTGGCAAAGAAGATACTTGAGCTAAAAGCTGGGACCAAGGTATGGTCATACTACTTTCAGTATTGCAATTTGCATAAATGTGTTGAGGCTTCTCGTATACTTTTTTCTTCTTAGACATTTTTAATTTCTGGGAACATTATTTCTCTACTACGTTAAATATATATTGTTGATCTTTAAATTTCTGGAAAATAATATAGTGTGGAATACCTCATTTAATTGCAGAAATTTTCCTGTCTAGATGAACTAGACATTTTTAATTTCTGGGAACATTATTTCTCTACTACCTTAAATATATATTGTTGATCTTTAAATTTCTAGAAAATAATAGTGTGGAATACCTCATTTAATTGCAGAAAATTTCAATTATAGAAATTTCCAATTATTGAAAGCAATGTTGTGTTGGTATCTTATGTGAAAATAGCTACAGATACTCATTAAAGGACTCATGATAGGCACGTGGTAAACAATATCATGTATGCATACTGATATTGCTAGGATGTAGAAATTTCCATTTTGTAGTTAATCATAGTATCCGAGTAGAATTATTATTTCAAAAATTGAAATTATGTCAAAGGATTTGAACTCATGAATTTACCATGCCCAATTTTAGGCATGTGGCTTGGGCAATACTAAATATTAAGTTAGCTTTCGTTGACACTTAAATTACAGAATTTAAAAATTAAGACATGTAAGTGCTCTAAAGCCATCAGCTTCTAGTCATCCTCTAGTTAACCAACAAAATGAGTAATGGAATATTAGTGGAAGTCATGAAAACTAATGAAAATGCATGTTATCAAAATGTCCAATTGATAGTGTGTGTTAAAATTTCTTTGAAACCACCATCCTTGCAATTTACCACCTATCAGATTAGAAATCTACTGAATAAAGATACAATTGGGATGTTAAGTTATCCAAAAACCAACTATCTAAGAAAACAGATCAGATCTAGTTACTTGTTGGAATTATTAACTCAAAAAACTTTGGGATGTAAAGGGGTATTCAATCAACTAGTAAAAGAGAAAACCAAACTTGGAGTGATTATGAAAAACTTTTGGATTTACAGGAGTAGTCAATCAGCTAGTAAAAGATCATAGTCGCTGGCAACCTCCTTTGACAAATTGTACAAGGCATCTTCAAATACCAGACTACACTAGCTCATAAATTTTCATTATTAAGTAGCACTATCTACTCAATTCATATACCACACACATCACAGTCTGTGCTGGAATTCTATAAAGCTTTTGTTTTTGAAAAAATAAAAACCACACTAAATATGAATCTCCCTTTCCTTCAAAAGGCTTTCATCTACAATGTGAATGAAAGGCATTCTACCAAGTAACAACGATAACAACTTTAGAGTACACAACCTCTTGACAAGTACTAAGGTTGTGATTGCAACCATTGATTGATCAATTGCAGCGAATAAGGGGACATCTAAGGCATGCCAGCCCCTACCAAATAAAACATCAAATTTTTTTAAACCGTATTGTCGAGGAAGCTTTATCTTTTAACCTATTGAATGTTTTGGAAAATGATCTTCAATGTTTGTATCTCCTTCTTGCCTTTTTGAATGGCTAGTGCTATTCCCAACCCTTGAACTTTTGTTGCCACCACTTCCTTTTAGCAGCCATAGTGTCATTTGTTGTAACTAAAGCACTGTAAGCATGCTCACAGCTATTACTACAACATTTTCCTTGTTTCAGTGTTCTTTGCAAGGAATACAATAAAATATTACCATTAAAGCCTCCTCAACAACTCTATACTAAAGATAGCAATAGGATGTTGAGATCCACTTTCTACTCCACGAAAAATCGTGAAAATATTTTAGAAAAAGAATACAATAATGCTCTCAATCAACCAACTCCATGATACAAGTCAACGATAACATGATAATAGAGTTGGTTTTGCAACAATCCTCCAAAAATGGAATCACAAAGTAAGGTTCCTCCTCCAAGTGGTTGACCATGTATCTACCTTCAGGAACAATGAATGAATCCTCCTTAGAAGCATGTGTGGCCTCCTCCAAAGTGGATTTCTTCTTCAAACCTTGAATAAATGCACAAACACCATGCAAAACTCCATGAAAGTGGCACTTGTGGCATCATGAGTAGAACTTTCCATCAATATTCAATGCAGAATATGTTTGGCTGAACTTGAGCACTGCTCAGCTATCTATCAAATGAACTGGGTATGATGGAGGCCTCTAGTAGAGGTATTGAGGGTGAAATCTAGTAGAGGTGTAACTCCTTAAAGGCATGGGCAGTAGTGCAATGTTACTATTTAGCATTAAAGGTTTAGCTTTTGACACATTTAAGCCTTGTGCCTTGGTACCCAATTTCCATAGTGTATGATATAATTGCAATCCATGTATATCAGAGCACAGTTGAGGACAAGCCCAAGCAAGAAGAGAATGCAATACAACTGAGAAGTGAGATATTCTACCTTGAAGGCATGACTCATTAGGTATGTAGCTGAAATGAGAGATAAAACAAGAGATATTTTTCCTTTGAGATCCTTACATTGACTATGAAATTTTTTATTAAACGTTGAGGTTTCATAGTGACATGATTTTGCATAGGAGTCTAGCAGTTATTTGTATGTCAGAATAAGAGACAGCTTGAAATTTTTAACAAGAATTGAGTTCATCGAAGTCTGGCCTAATCAAACAAGAGGCCTAGTATTGAATTTATTCTTATACTCTGAAAAACAAGGAGTATTGTTGTAGTACCACTATAAGAATGAAATGCTAAACTTGCCCATGGTCCTGAAGCAATCATTCGGACCTCCTTAAGGAGAAAACGTTTTGTTTGATCTTGGATTGTTCATTTTGTATGCCTATCACTTCAAGTGGGTATGCTCTGAAATATTTTGACCTTTGGAGAAGTAATAGTCCTATTGTGGTGTCAGATTCGTTGCATACATGAAGGTGTATTAAAGACTATAAGGGCTCAGTCTACATGCATTTCTTGACAACTATTTGACACCTGGCTATATGAGTCATAACTATACGTTGATGAGGCTTCATGCCTGTCGGAGTTTCAAGAATGACTTTAGCTCATTTTGATCCAAGTTTCAAAGATTGCAAGCCATTCTTATCTAAGTTTTAATGGAAGATTACAGATCTAGGTACAAAGGTTCTTCTGTCCGAGTTTGAGGATTTATTTAATCACTCTCTTCTGCCCTAGAACAGAAGGACTTGTCTTGCGGATTGTTCACTTGAAACAACTTCAATACAGATAGAGATTTATGCAGATTGAATTCTCTTAAATTTGATTTGAAGTTCTGAACCAAATTACAATTTGTTGTTGTTTAAGGTTCTCATAAGCAGTTGTTTGAAAGCTATGACCTCTCCTCTACTCTTTGAACAAGACTATTGAACATAAGTATGATAAATATTTGTTATCAAAACTAGGGCCTAAAGAGAAAAAGTGTCATTTGCATAACTCACTGAAGTTTCATGCATGAATATTTTATTGAAAGGCTAGTTGTTTAAGTATACATCTGATGTAGAATGAGTTCAAACTTGCAAGAAGACTTCTATAGTCCAATTGTTTACAACAAAATTCTTGATCAAGACTCAGTTCCCAGTAAGACCATCTCAAATATTAGCTCTCCAAGGACTTCAATTGTGAGCAGTAACCTATTGTGACATCTCCAAAATTTTGATCTTCATAATGACAAGGCAGACAACATACATCTTCAAGACATCAAAGGTACATCAACTTAGTTTGATTTCTGTTTTTTCTCATTTGAAGGAGTTGTCATGAGTTGAAGTAAGTTTGTTGTCACCTACAAAAGTAAAACATTCATTATCATCAATTTCTTCATTGGATGGTAGAATGAATTTATTGCAACAATTGAGATAGTGTAAGGTTGGGTATAGGTTAGATTAGCGGCATCCAATTCACAGATCCATTCAAGAATAGAAGTTTCACATTTCTTCACATTACAGGACATTCGTCCTATAAAAGGTAGAAAAGCTAAGATATTGAACAACGTTGAAAACCCATCATGATCGTCATGATCTAGTCAAGGACCTCTCCTTCATAATTTTTAGGGTGTTTGAAGCAGATCATTTGATTATGAAAAGTGCAACATGCAAAGTAGTGATAACAACACCTTCAAGCATCATGGGTATTGTTACAACAAGAGAATGAAGATTCTGTAAGTCTATAATGGAAACACCCTTATTTGAGATTGACTATGAATCAAGCATTCTTGATCCTTAAAGCAAATGAGAGGCAGAAACACCTTATGATTTGAAACAATATTTGGTGTGGCTAGTTAGCAGAGGAGTTCAGAATGATGGTATTATATAACTTGGAAGTGACTTTTGCATAACGACAACTTTCTTCATGAACAAAGTTGTATAACAGTAGATGAATTTTAAACATGATTATGACCTCCAGGAATAATATGTGGTCCTGGTAAGGCTAACCACATGTCATTATAGTAATAGTATGTGACAAGTAATTGGATAAATCATAAAAGTTCTCGGGGACAGTTCACTCTATGATGATTACATCTACTAAAATCACTAGTGCTTGGTTACAGAGTTTATACTCTAAATAGAGAACACGATTGTGTCATAAATTTCAACATTGTGTTTTACAAAGTAATTGAGATAGTTGTTTATAGCACACGAGCTTTTGAAATTCCAAATCCACTCTTTCTTGATTGAATTTTACTGAACTTGACAGGATTATAGTGAAATTTCATTAGCCTATCAGCCATCTCATGAGGATGCCACATATGACTTCAAATATGGTGTTTGTTCAGTTCAGGTATGGTTAAGCATGCCTATTTTCTGAGTAGTATGCCTCTCTTTAAATGCTTCTTTCTTTTGAAGATACAACTTAGTGATTTATGTGTTATAACTGCATTTCTATAAAATGTAGGGAGGTGGCAGATCTTCAACATGGGAAACAATTGGAAGAGTAGCAATTGGGGTTGTGGCAAAGAAGATATTCGAACTAAAAGCTGGGACTGAGGTACGGTCATACTACTTTCAATATTGCAATTTGCAGAAATGTGTTGAGGCTTCTCTTATACTTTTTTCCTCTCTAGATGAACTAGACATTTTTAATTTCCAGGAACATTATTTATCTACTACCTTAAATATATATTGTTGATCTTTAAATTTCCAGAAAATAATATAGTGTGGAATACCTCATTTAATTGCAGAAATTTCCAATTATTGAAAGCAATGCCATGAATGCTATGTCAAACTATTTTCTCTGTTGGTATATATGTGAAAATGGCTACAGATAATCATTAAAGGACTCATGATAGGCACATGGTCAACAATATCATGTATGCATATTGCTATTTCTAGGATGTAGAAATTTCCATTTTGTAGTTATTCATAGGATTCAAGCAGAATAATTGTTTCAAGAATTGAAATTATGCCAAAGGATCTGAACTCATGAATTTTACCATGCCCAATTTTAGGCATGTGGCTTGGGCAATACTAAATATTAAGTTGGCTTTTGTTGACACTTAAATTACAGAATTTAAAAATTAAGACATGTAAGTGCTCTAAAGCCATCAGCTTCTAGCCATCCTCTAGTTAACAAACAAAATGAGCAATGGAATATTAGTGGAAGTCATGAAAACTAATGAAAATGCATGTTATCAAAATGTCCAATATGATAGTATGTGTTAAAATTTCTTTGAAACCACCATCCTGGCAATTTACCACCTATCAGATTACAAATCTACTGAATAAAGATACAACTAGGATGTTAAGTTATCCTAAAACCAACTATCTAAGCAAACAGATCAAATCTAGCTACTTGCTGGAATTATTAACTCAAAAAACTTTGGGATGTAAAGGGGTAGTCAATCAACTAGTAAAAGAGAAAACCAAACCTGGAGTGATTATGCAAAACTTTTGGATGTACAGGAGTAGTTAATTAGCTAGTAAAAGACCATAGTCGCTGACAACCTCCTTCGACGAACTGTACGAGGCATATTCAAATACCAAACTACACTAGATCATAAATTTTCCTTATTAAGTAGTACTATCTACTCAATTCATATACCACACACTTCACAGTCTGTGTTGGAATTCTGCAAGGCTTTTGTTTTTGAAAAAACAATAACCACACTAAATATGAATCTCCCTTTCCTTCAAAAGGCTTCCATCTACAATGTGAATGAAAGGCATTCTACCAAGTAACAAGGATAACAACTTTAGAGTACATAACTTCTTGACAAGTACTAAGGTTGTGATTGCAACCATTGATTGATCAGTTGCAACGAATAAGGGGACATCTAATGCATGCCAGCCCCTACCAAATAATACATCAAAAATTTTTAAACCGTATTGTCCAGGAAGCTTTATCTTTTCACCTATTGAATGTTTTGGAAAACGATCTTCAATGTTTGTATCTCCTTGTTTCATTTTCGAATGGCTAGTGCTATTCCCAACCCTTGAACTTTTGTGGCCATCACTTCTTTTTAGCATCCATTGTGTCATTTGTTGTAACTGAAGCACTGTAAGCATGCTCACAACTATTACTGCAACCTTTTCCTAGTTTCAATATTCTGTGCAAGGAATACAATAAAATATTACCATTTAAACCTCCTCAACAACTCTATACTAAAGATAGCAATATGATGTTGAGATCCCCTTTCTACTCCAAGAAAAATCACGAAAATATTTTAGAAAAATACTACAATAATGCTCTCAATCAACCAACTCCATGATACAAGTCAACGATAACATGACAATGGAGTTGGTTTTGCAACAATCCTCCAAAAATGGCACCACAAAGTACAGTTCCTCCTCCAAGTGGTTGACCATGTATCTACCTTCACGAACAATGAATGAATCCTCCTTAGAAGCATGTGTGGCCTCCTCCAAAGTGGATTCCTTCTTAAAATCTTGAATGAATGCACAAAGACCATGCAAATCTCCAATAAAGTGGCACTTTCGGCATCATGAGTAGAACTTTCCATCAATATTCAATGCAGAAGGCTCCATTTGGAAAATTTCATTGTAGAAGTACAATCTACAAATGAGAAGATGAAGTAATTATCAATGAGTGGACATCCTCATCATAATAGCTTGTAAATGTGTGCAAGGTGACTTCCTCTCATATAAAGTGTCCTCCCCATTGACTAACAAATTCCTCAAAGGGGTAATGACCCTTAAAATATTTGTTGAAATTTTGAGTGCCTTATAATCATATGTCTGGCCAACATATCAACTATTTTCCTTGATGAACAAATTTGAAAAAGATGTTTGAATTATCGCTGGAGATGCAAGTGAGACTCGAACACACTGAAATAGATATGAGAGAAAGTCGTATATTCTTCACATAGGTAGAAAAATTGATCATGCAACACTCTGAATGCATGTGCAACTACTAATATATTTCATGTTACCTTATTTTTTCCAAATTTTGAGTATAGTTTGTTGGAAATTATCAACTATTCACTAGTGGCTTGGCCTCTTCAAGTGTGTAAAAAAACATCAAACTATTCTCAAATATTTGCAACAGGTTGTATAAATTTGTTGATTTGTAAGAAGTGATGTGTTTAGCTAGAAACAACCCTCGTACACTATTTTAATTTCCACATCTGATGAAGTCAAAGTAGTATGGTGCTTCTTCATGTTGTTTTGGATTTCTTAGCCTACATGAACTTTTTCTTGCTTTTTTTTTTTTTACTTTGAATTTTTTCATGAAATTTTCTTTAGTTATTTTTGTTATAAATCATTACGCTCTAGAAGATGTGCATCAATATTCTCCTGCCATGCTTGAGAGTTAGTTTTGTCTATATAAAATTTCCAAAATTTGTCCAAAACTCTCTTTTCACAACATGCAGAAACCTATTTATCTAGTCCATTTAAGCCAATGACTTACTTATCTAGTGGACCATTCTATGTTTTGGGTGAAGGAGCCACACTTCTCAATTTTGAGAGAGATTCATTTTACACCTGGGCAACTAGACATGCTTCCTTAGCAACCAGGTTGGTCATGAATTCCTATTCGAGAAAATGGACTTTATGTAAAAATCCTGTGGCATACCTATTATCTGTTGCATCATTTTACACAACTGAATTGAGCTTCACGGTTTCTACTGCTTTGTCGATAACATGCTTTGACATGTCCTTTACTAAATTTTATATCTGCAACTCTCTAACTCCTTTCTGTGACCTTCCTACTTTCTCCAAGTCGCCAGACATTGTGGGTATTCTAATTAATGTTATAAGAGAGGTACACTAGCAACCATTTGCCTCTTGGATGTTGAAATTGCTGAATAGATGCCTTGTCAAAACAAGGCTTCAAGTAGAAGGCCTTAGTAGCTCATCGTTCATGTCTGCATCTTCTATTTTACTTTCTTAAGGAGACGATACATTACAAAGGCCTTGTTTCAGCTTTATACATTTAGCATCATCATCACTCGACGCATAAATAATTCCTATCAAGAATTTTGTGCATTCAATGGACCACTATTTATGATTTGACCATGGGTGTTTTCCTTCATACTTTATATGCCATATTCCCTAGATGCATTGTTGAATGTACAACTAAAGGGTTTCTCAATGCTAAGTGTGTTTTCTCAGACATTTCAAAATACAAGCAACATAGAAAGATTTGTGAACACAAAAACACTTTTGTCAATTTTAAAACGTCCATGGTTGTTTTCTGATATTGACATCGAATTTGATACCATCAAGAAGACAGAGTGCAGAATTATGAGTATGTTGCATAAGGTAGGGATAAAAGCAATGAGTGAAAACATTTTTGAGGTTTTGGACTTAGCATTGCAAGTTCAGATTGTTGATGTCCAAGCTGAAGATGTTGCATCTATGTCAATTCTTGCATTCAATTCTAGCTATGATGTTATTACAACCATGTGTAGAAGATTGGACGTATTTGTTGAAGACAAATTTGGAAAAGTTTGAAATTTTAGCTCATAATATTGGATACATTGCATGTTTATCTGCTACTCCTTTAGCAACCGATTATGCAACCAACTTTTTGTGTCAAATCCACAAAAATGTTGGTTTGAAAGTGAATTTGGGAAACATAGATGTTCTTATATTAGGATTATTTTGTGCTCAATGTGATAAAAAAAATTTAGCTAACTCAGGGAAAAGTGACCTTGATGTATCTTTATATCAGATATAAAGGAAATACATTTTTAATAATACAACTATTACAGTTTGCTTCAAGTATTTGTCAATCTCTCTTTCCTCGACTTCTTTTTAGTGAATCATTAGAGCAAGTTCGTGTTGTTACTATGTGAAGAATTTCTCGTCTTCTATGTCATGCTATCAAAAGTGGCCTTCTAGGAACAAAACCTTTGTGGATAAAATACTTGGATATACTTCCACCTTATGAGAAGGTTGTGAGGAGATAATTTTTTTTGAAAACCCGTTACTTCATTGAGAATAATGTAATGGATATTTTGTTTGAAGAAGATGATGACGCATGCAACAAAACAAAAGAAGAAAATATGTTTGGAATATTGAAATGTGCTTTGGAAGCCACTGAGGATCCGGATATATTTGAGACTTTGTTGGAAACAATAGCAGAAATTATGAAAATGGCTGATGTCCATGGATATTGTTTTTTTTTTTTTCATTTTCTTTATTGATTGATCAGCTTAACAATTCAAATAGTTGGGTAAGAGCAACAACTACTAGGTTAATACATAAATCTGCTAGTTTTAAATAGAAGGGAGGAATCAGATCAATCCTTTTCAAGTTTGGTGGAATTAGAGATGAGCTGTTTGAATAATTGAAAGAAAGGTTTGTCACACGCCTAGTTATGAGAATTGTGAGACATTCTTGGATTTGTATAATGCTTCAATGTTTGTTTAGGATGTAGGTAAGTGTGAATGATAAAAGCTTTCTGCCATTGTTCTATATTGGATTCCCATTCTCTCTAAGTTATCAAAGGCAAGTTAAGACTTGATTAGACTAAAGGAAAACATATTCCATTGCCAAACTTTAACCTTACAGGGAAGTGCACAACACTTGTTTGATACTTCCACACATTTTGAGGGCATGCCAATATAAATGTAAATGTTTTTGGATACACTGGCGTTGGTTAGTTTTAGAAAAGTTATATTTGTCAAATATGTTGGTTTCATGAAATAATATTTCCAACCAAAAGGATAAAGACTTGGCATGTCTAGGACATAGTGGTGTTATTTCTTGCCTGTATTTGTGATTTATTAGTATTCCACCACTAATGAATTCATTACATATTTGTATGTTTAGTAGTATATTACAATAGTGACTTGTTAAAGGAAAATGATTCTAGTTTGTTTGAACGTCATAAAATGGAAGGAAACCTAGCTTTGAATTAGGAAAATGGAATATATTTTGAAAAATATGTTTTTTGATTGAATATAGGCCCATTGCTTGATCATTTAAAAAAAAATAGTCACGACAATAAACAATGATTTTGGACACGATGAATTACGGAACTCTCTAGCTCAAAAACAAGTTAGCATATTCAAATTTGTGTGCATTAGATAAAAATGAATGAGTAACATTCAATTTTCTTAGAATATTTATAGAACCATTTTAGAGATTCTAAATGGAAATTGCATGTGCTAATCTTGCTCAATTAATTACATGGAAAACAAGGGGCATACATAATTTTTTGGCTTATGGGAATTGGATTCCTTTTCCCTTGGAATAATACGTTGATAATTGAATATTACTATATTGAAGCTATATTCCTAGTTAGTATCATAATTTACAAAATATTGTCTTGTTCTTTTTTAGTTTCTTCTTGTAATTTTGTGTTAGCAATACTTTGCTCCACCATTAGATTTCTACTAACCAGTTTTACTGTTGAAGTGTCACTTCTTCTTAGATATAACTAGAGGAAACGATACAAATACAAAAGTGGAGCATGAGACATTCTTAGTAGAAATTTCTAGCTCTTTTGTGTTTATTTGTGAAATTTTATTTGCTTTGTTTATACAGGTCATCTGGCCACATAGTGGCCACTATTTCCCAACTAGAGAAAAATTGTTCGAGTTTCTTGCTTTTATGGGGAAAAATGACATTAACAATATTGCTAATGTTGAGGTATATATCGTATAAATCCTTTATAGTCTACTTTAGTTTATATTCCAGTGTTCACTAATTTTCATGTCTTATACTCTGCATTGTAACTTTTTTTGTTTTCTTTTTGCAGAAAATGGACTCAGTATTGATGGTAAGAAGCAAGGATCGAAGAAAGAGGGGAACAATAAAACTAGAGTGAAAAAGAGAGATAAGTCTATTGGTACCAGTGGTGTACCCATAGAGCCAATATCCTGCATTAGACACACAGATAAATACTGATGGTCAAGTTTTCAGAGTTGGTGAATTCACTTGCAATTCCTTGGAAAGATAATGATAATGTTTTGAAGTGATGAAAAATATTTTATCTGTAAATTGTCCTCCAACCAATATTAAGTTGGAAATTCATATTGTAGTACTTGACATTTTATGTAATATAATTTGTGGTTGGAATTATTTATAGTTGCACTTGATATTACTTGGTATTGTAATTAACATATGTAACTTTGCATTTTCATATTAGATGAACATGTAAATTGTATGAAATTTTTTAAAAGTTAGTTGCAAAATCATACTAATTAATTTATGTTGATTAATAATGAACACATAAAATCAATCTAGAACTATTAAAATAGTATTTTATATTGATTAATGATGAACACAAATAAAATGAATATACGACTAAATTAGTCATTTATAATGATTATTAATGAAAGTAAATGAAATGAATATAAACTACTAAATTAGTTGTTTATATAATGAATAAATGACTACTTCAAATGATATATTTGTGACTACAAATGAAGACTAAATTTTGCATATAGATGACTATTAGTAGCTAATTTATAGTATCTTATAACATGACTAAAATTTAGTCATATTTGTTCGGTCATTAATTGGTTTCAAACGATGACTAAAATTTGCATATATATGACTATTAGTAGCTAATTTACAGTATCTTATAACACTACCAACATTTTGGTCATATTTATTTGGTCATTAATGGGTTTTCTTGGGTGATGATATAGTCATATATTTTGTTGTATATTTGGTCATTAATTGTGACAATTAATGACCAAATCAAAGATTAAATCAATGACCAAATCAATGGCCAAATTAATCTCCAAATTAATGATCAAATCAATAACTAAATTAATGACCAAATATACAACTAGACAACAATATTGAGATAACCAATTAATGACTAAGCTAAAAACGACTAAAAGTTGGTCGCGTTATAAGATACTGTAAATTAGCTACTACTGGTCACCGACCGAAAAGTAGTCGTTTATATGCAAATTTTAGTCATTTTTTTAGTAACTAATTAGTAATTTTCTACTAGTGATATAATGGAAAGAGGTTGTGATTATGATGGTTGATTCCTTTTGAAAGATCTAAATGACTTATTTTAAGAGTCAGTAACTTGTTTCTTAATTTCTACCATTTCATTGGTCATTGTCTTCAGAGCCTTTTTTAACCCTTCCAAATCAAAAGGATATTTAGGATCTTTCTTCTTGGATTCATCTTTAAAAGTGACTTTCTTAGTTTGCTTTCTTTCATCGGTAGCAACTTTCTTGTCAAGGGCTATAAATATATTTTATACAGACAAAAATTCTTTCATATTATCAAGTAGTGTTGTTTTATTAGCTCTATCTACAAACATAGAAATATTTGAAGGAAGAGCACTAATGTACCATTCAATTTGGACATCATTACCACGTCTGGAATTTTCTGGGATTTTATTTAACAATTTGTGAAATCTTGAGTTAATATTTTATTTCTCATTTGAATTGATCTTAAGATTTGAAAAATCATTAATTAAGGTTGTAGTTGTTCGATCATCTCCAAACTTCATTAAAAACTGCTCCTAAAATATATTCTAGCTATTAATTGATCCAACAGGTAATGAAAAATTCCAAGACCCTATTGATGCTTCAAATGTGTAAGGAAAAAGTCTGACAACACAATCTTCTTTTGTGACTCCATTCAAATTGATGGCTAACATGAAATTGTGAAGATGTTCCTCTGCAGGGAGTCCGTCTTCAGGATTAAATTTAGGTAACCATCTCCCTAGATTCTTAGGAAATGGATGTAATTGTGCTAGAATTTGAACTTCCCTTGGGTTATTCCATGGTCGATTAGCCATTATTTGAGGAGTGGGTCCAGTAGGGGTTGTGATTGAGCCAGGGGTTGTAGAAGGATTTATTGTTGAAGATGATGCCCCTATGGTACTGGTTGTTCGTGAGGGAGAGGATTGAGTGAAAATGGGAGAAAGAGGATGATAATAAGAAGGTAGAGGAGTTTGGGAAGAAATGGGGTTGAGAGAAGGATTTTGAGGTGGAGAAGTTTAAGTGATGTCGCTAGTTGAATATTCTCCTTTTGAAGTGTCTTTTCTTCTTTGGTGAGTGGGTAATGGAAATTAAAATGGTTGGGTTCCAAGTTTTTGACTATGAGATATAGTTAAAACACCAGAATATTTACAAGATGAGGATATACTTCCTTAAGAAAAATCAGATTGGATGACATTTTCTCCAGATATGGAAATTCCTTCCTATCTCTGAATAAAATTTTGTAGCTTAGGTGTCTCTGAAACTGGATTTGTCTGAGTGGAAATGTATCCCTTTTGTTTTGGAACTGAGCTAGGAGATGAAGTAACTAAGTGAACAACTTCAGATCTAGAGTCTGGAGATTTGGAATGTGAAATTTAAGTTGGTGGGTATTTTGAGGGAGAATGACTCTTTAGATGGCCTTTAGATTTCAGAGAAGAATTTTTTCCACTCATAGTCTTATGGCCCTCCTTCTAGCACCAAAAATGTTGATGGCTTGAAATGTATGCCTCAACATCGGGGAAAACCACCCGGTCAAGACCTTAGAGCGGATCCTTTTTTGTTTGGATTGGTTGCTCTGACTAGGATTATGGGACCAGTTTCCCGTTTAAATAAAATTATAAAAGGATGAGATGTATATTTAATGGTTTTAATGTAACTAAGACTTTAAACATAATGAATACTTGAAATTAATATCTATCCTGGGATAGATTCTATATACATATGTGATCTAAAAAGGATTCCGTAAACAATATGAAAATGTAGATTATCAAACGGTTATGAAGTTAAAACAACGAATGATAGATAAATTTAAATAAATAGCTAATTAAACTTGCTGATAAAACTTATCACATATATACGATTTTGTTGTTTATACATATACCATATGATTCCAATCGCAAATAAAAGTAGTGAAATATGTATGATTGCTTGTAACACATATATGATAAACTTAAATCAAATAACCATTTAACTCTTAAGAAAAGGAAAAACATACAGATAATAGATCTCGGTATATTGTAACTCTTCTCATGAGAAAATAGTAGTGGTTCAACCTTCTATTAAGATAGCTTAAGTTACAATAGTGAAAACAAAATCTTTCTCTCCAAACTTCAGTACCCTTTCTCCATTCAAATGAAGGGGATTTATGGTTTTTCAAGCAAATACAAATATATAAATGCAGAATAAAATTCTAAAGTGGTTTTAAAAAATAACGCTTAAAATAAAACAATAAGATAATTTAAGATTTTGTTGTAACAACTCAGCTAAGACTGTGAAGACGAATGCCCTCCCATACATTGTCGTAGCTCATAAATATCTATCATGGGCTTCAATTTAGGTGAGACCGTGGCTGTATCCGCATTTGATCAGTAAATATAGCATCCCTGAGTGTTGGCAGCATATGAATGGTTGTGTTAGATAAACATATAAGCATTATCCACTGGCTATGAGGCTTAACTAATAAATTCCAATGGCATTCTAAGTCTATGTTTGATCAATTTTCAATCTTCTTGACCCTTTTCTTGGACAATTCCTGCCATATTCTAGTCAACAATTTGATATTAGGTAGAGCTCCCTCAGGGAAGTTTGAAATAAGATTTATCTAAAGTAAATTAACACTAATGGATTCCATGAGGTCATTGGAGATGTTCCTTGCATTGAATATTGTTGTTTTTGTATGTTTGAGGAAGATTTCCCATTCCATGAAGACTATTTCCTTTTGTGATTCCTCTATCCTTAGGAGATCGGTTAATTTCCCTTAAGCATTGTATTTCCATGTTATGTGGCCTGTGATTTTCTCCTCAATTTCATCAAACTATGTCCTTAGGTCGAATAATTGATTTACTAATGCATTGGTTTTTTGACACAAATCATGAATGATGTCTAATTTCTGACAGAAAGTGAAATGTTGTTGAGCAAGGAGAATATTTAATTCTCTCGCTTCCCTTTTAAACTCAACTAATTCAGGATTAACTTTCAGCTACTCAATATTGTGTTGTAATTCTTGAATTTGTGCATCCTGGATCTTCAAATAAGAGCCATGTTGAAGTTTAAGGGCGTCGAAACTATTCTAGAGTTTTCCAAGTTATTCTTGCCATTGTTGAAAAACCATTTTCTTCTCATTCTCAAGGCCTTGTTCCAACTGCATAATCTTGTCATCCTTTCCCTTAAAAATATTTTGTATCTCAGTGGCTTTGTCTATAGTGGCAGTAGCATATGCTCCTGTGAACTGTGAGAGTCTTCCAAGATCCTCTACAGGGGTATACTATGAACCTTTCCATACTACTTCAAAATAAGTTTTTCCAGGGACTAAGGCCTAGGATTGACCGATATTTCTTTTCTTTATTTTTATTTTGATGACAACTTTATGTTGAGGACTGTAGAATATGTGGAGGGGAGGAGTCTCTTAAACCCTTAAAACCACCTTAGAGATTGGGAATGTTGGTATGATCTCTATGTCATCAATCTCTAGAGGGTTGTTAGAAGCCCGAATAGTAATTGGGGTCTTCTCTACAGTTTAAGAAGTTTCTAAGACCATCTCCTGTGATGGAGTCTTACTATATTGAGACTATGTGTCTTTAATAACCTCATTGAACTGCTCCCATATTGCATCAAGCTTATTATCAAGAAAATGTTCTTCAGCCTAAGAAGAGGAGGAAGTACATGTCCCTTTTGTTTGGGGTATATCAATAGTCTGTGCGAAACTAATAGTTATAACATCATCTTATTTCGTGCTTTCTCTAAGAAACTTCAATGAATCCGTAAGCAACTTATCAATCCTTTTATCCATGTACTAGTTGAACCGAGTTATCTCCTTTGGAGTTAACTATGTTGTTGCTAGTTTCAAAACCAGTGAATAGGCAGAGGCTTTTTCAAATAAGTCATCAAACTTACATGGCTCATGATAAAATTTCCCAATAAATGATTGTGCAGTAACCCTTTTGGAAATTTGATTGGGATCATACTCCCTGTTAAGAATAATTGGGAAGCCTAAAATCTGAATAACATCAATTTCAAGACAAGCATGCTTGTAATTATCTAGATCATATAAACCACAATGAATAGGAAAAACATACCACATTGTCTGTTTGGACTCCTTTAAGACCTTTGAAATACCTTTTCCTACGACCTAGTGTGTTTTTTCTTGGGCAAGAAGTTTGTGAGGAACATATAGGAGAAAAACATGGGGTTTTGCAAGACTATCAAAGATTCATACATAAGTAAATGAATCTTCACCAAACCAGTTTCCAATTGATAGTAAGTTATTTTCACCTTCTAGCAAAACCCTAGGATCTTTCTTGTCAAAGACGCTTTAGTGAATGGGAAACATTACTCCAAGACAAAATTTATAAAAATGAGGCTGATACTTTGAGTCCCAAAGCATATCATGATAAATTTGGATAGGGGTTGGGTTTTATAAAGTCCATTTCCATCCCATAAAGGTGAAATCAGAGGTAAAACATATAGCATCCATTATGTAGGCACTCATATAAAAAGGAGGAACTATATTTTGTGAAACCTTACATTTACTCCTATAATTCAAGATGTGAGTGGCTATGTTGTCAGACAATATATTTCACCAATCCATGATATAGCCATCATAAGAAGCGTCAACGAGCGGTACCCATTGGTCGAAGAATTTTTTTGTATTAAGGTAATGATAGATTCTACATAACATAGCAGTTATTTGACAATATGGACCAACAAGGGAATCAACCACATAAATACCCTTCTCTTCTCGCTTATGCTTGTTGGGATATCTTCTCCAGTCTTTGATGGGCTCTGATGGATGATCATGTTCGCTCATGAAATTCTCTACAAAACGTTTGTAATACTTTTGTTGAGGCTGTGGAAAATGGTACATTGTGCTCAAACCACTGCTGGTGAATGAACCAATGTTTGTTTTCCTATATGTCAGGAAATTTCTTTTTGCAATGTTTACATTGTCAACAACCCATCTAATCATATTTTTATAAGGAAGGATTGTTGGTCAGGCTGCAATCTTATGTAAGAATGAATTGGCTACATATTTGTAAGTAGAACTAGAGACCGAGGTAGAATCATTAGTTGTAATTGTTCTTTTTATCACCCTGGGTCCTTCATTCTGCAAAAGCATATAGATAGTTTCCCAATAGGCGCTTCCAGTATCTAAAGTACATAATGTGTCAAAAAATAATCCAGGCATTTCAATGCTTTACGTTGCAGTAACAACCAGTTGTTGTTGAACTATGCGTTTCTTCTTTGTTCTAGCTTCCTTATACATATCTACTGAACTTTGCTAATCGAGACTGGCCTGTAATGGAAAACACAAGAATAAGTGATAATTGCTTCACCATGTTGGGTGTGTGTTATATTCTTTCCACGACTAATCACGCACCGGGGGGGGGGGGGGGGGTAGCCCCCCTTGTCGGGGTCCTGGGCAGCGCCCCGACGAAATTTTTTGGTCTTTAATTTCCGGTGGGTGGTCTGCGCCCATGGTTTTTTGCATGGTTTTGGGGTACGATGGTTTTCGGCCCCTGGTATTTTGTAGATCCGATCAAGGGAACTATGGTTATGATCTAATCTAGGATTAATGGATTAGGGTTTATGTATGCTTCGGCATGTATATATATGTGTTGTAACACTAAAAGGAATATAATGAAATATCAAAGGTGATAGGTACGATTTGGAATCCGGAGTGTAATATACGTGTTTATCACCAATTTTATGTTTTGTATATGCCTGCTTGTTTGATACTCTGTTATAATATTCGTGTGTAGATAATTTCTGTTCAGGGTTAAAACCTACATTTGGTATCAGAGAAGTTTCGGCTTCAAGGGGACGCCTTTGCTGCTGAGGGTTTTTTTGCTCGGGCCTGAGGTAGACCCTGTTCAGTGGGAGATCTGCGGGATCGATTCTTGCATTGAAAGAAGATGGCGAGCGGCAGAAAGATAGAGATCGAGAAATTTAATGGTTAGAGTTTTGAGTTGTGGAAGCTCAAGATGCAGGATCTGCTGGTGGATAAAGATCAGTGGATCACGGTAGATCCAAGTACTAAACCAACGACAATGTCAGATGAAGACTGGAAGAAACTGGATCGGAAGGCTAAGAGCACAATACGGTTGTGTGTCTCAGATTCAGTATTGTTGAATGTATCTGGGGAAGCTACGGTGAAGAATTTTTGGGAAAAAATTGGGACTTTGTAGCAATCTAAGTCTTTGGTGAATAATTTGTTCCCGCGGAAAAAGCTGTATAACCTGAGGATGAAGGATGGAGACTCAGTGACAGAGCATCTGAACGCCTTCAATACTGTGGTAAGTAAGTTGTCATTTGTTGATATTAAAATCTTAGATGAAGATAAGTGCATCAGTTTGTTGTGTTCTCTACTAGACTCGTGGGACAGTTTGGTTATTGCAATAGGTAGCAATACAACTAGCTTGAATTTTGATGACATTGTCTCAGCCTTGTTGTCGGAGGAAATGAGACAGAGAAATATGGAGGGCCAGAATGGAGATGCCTTATATGTATGAGGAAAACCCCAAAACAGAAAAAATAATAAGGTTTCGAGTGGGAGATCAAAATCTAGAGGGAGATCTAAATCTCCTGGAAAGTTTGTAAAGGTATGCTGGAAATTCGAAAAGGAAGGGCACTACAAAAGGGAGTGCAAATCTAAAGCTCCTGAGAAAGGAAAGGGATCTGATGATGCTCCTTCTGCAGAGGCAAAAACCACCTCGGATGAAGGTGGGGATGTGTATTTGGCTTCTTCTTCAAATACACATGTAGATCATGAATCATGGTTGATTGACTCAGGTGCATCCTTTCACTTCACTCCCCATAGGGAGTGGTTCTGCGAGTATGAGAAATATGATGGTGGTGATGTCTTCCTAGGGGATGATAGGAAGGCCAGAATCGTCGGACGTGGAAAGGTCAAGCTGAAGCTGCAAGGTGGAAGGATTAGAACACTTTCTGGTGTTCTGCATATTCCTACATTGGCCAGAAATCTGATTTCTGTAAGCAAGATGGATGATGCAGGTGTAAAAACAGTGTTCGAGAAAGATGCCTGCAAGATGGTTCGGGGAGCACTGGTATTAATGCGGGGAGTTCAAACTGGAACTCTGTAAAAGCTACAAGGTAGCACTGTTATTGATGGGTGTAACAGTTCTATGGTTCCTGAAAGTGGAGCAGAAAGCCTAGCTGTCTCTGGAGAAAAGACCATGCTATGGCATCAAAGGCTTGGACATATTGGAGAGAAGGGCCTTTGAATACTGCATAGAAATGGTATGGTAGAAGGTATGTCTAATTTCTCTCTAGATTTCTATTTCTGTGAACATTGTGTATATGGGAAGCAGAATCGGGTGAGTTTTCCTTCTGGTGCTAAGAGGGCGAACAAGATATTAGAACTTGTGCACAGTGATGTGTTTGGACCTGTGTCAGTTCCATCACTGGGAAAGTCTGTGTACTATGTTTAATTCATAGATGACTTCTCAAGGAATACATGGATATATTTCTTGAGGAAGAAATCTGAAGTCTTTGACAAATTTAAAGAATTTAAGGCTCTGGTGGAAAACCAGACAGAGAAGAAGATAAAGGCGCTGAGGACAGATAATGGTGGGGAGTTCTACAAGAAGGAATTTGAAGAGTTCTGTAAGAAGTGTGGTATAACACGACAGAAGACTACTCCATACACACCTCAGCAAAATGGAGTTGCAGAAAGAATGAATAGAACACTGATGGAAAAGGCAAGAAGCATGCTCAGTGGTACCGGGTTAGGACAAGAATTCTGGGCAGAGGCAGTGGAGACTACATGTTACTTAGTTAATAGATCACCTTCATCAGCGTTGGAGGATAAGACTTCACATGAGGTATGGACTGGTAAGAAACCCTATCTTTCACATCTAAGGGTATTTGGATGTGATGCATATGTACATGTTCCAAAGGAGAAAAGGACCAAGTTGGATAATAAATCTGAAAGGTGCATCTTTATTGGGTATAAGGATGGTTTAAAGGGTTACAAGCTTTGGAACCCAGAAACAAGGAAGGTTGTGTACAACCTAGATGTGGTGTTTAGAGAAGTGAAAGATGTTGTTAAACATGAAGTCCTACCAAAGGAACCTGAGAAGATAGAGTTTGAGCTAAAGGAGGATGAATCAGACTCTACAACAGAAGAAGACTCAGAAGATGAAGAGCCACAAACTCCATCTTTGAGAAGATCAGTTTGGGAAAGAAGGCAACCAGAAAGGTATAGTCCATCTGCTTTCTGTTCAGGTTTTGCCTTAACTATAATTGATGATGAACCCAGAACTATCAGGGAGGCAGTAGATTCAGAGGATGGAAAACTCTGGAAGGAGGCCATGGTTGATGAAATGGCATCCTTGCACAAAAACGATGCATGGGATCTGGTGGAGTTGCCGGCTGGAAGGAAGCCCATTGGGAGAAAATGGGTTTTTAAGAAGAAGATGAATGTAGAAGGCAAGGTGGAGAAATACAAAGCTCGGTTGGTAGCGAAAGGTTATTCCCAGGTGCCGGGAATTGATTTTGGTGATATTTTTCTCCTGTTGCCAAGGTTACTTCTATTAGATTACTTTTATCTGTTGCTGCTGCATTTGATTTTGAGATAGAACAGATGGATGTGAAGACAACATTTCTTCACGGGGATCTAGAAGAGGAGATCTACATGAAGCAACCTGAAGGCTTCATGGTGAAGGGTAAGAAAGAACTGGTATGCAGGTTGAAGAAGTCTCTGTATGGGTTAAAACAGTCACCAAGGATGTGGTATCAGAAATTTGATACCTATATACGGGGACTTGGCTTCACTAGAAAAAAAGAGGATCACTGTGTTTATTTTCAATTAATTGGTGACCGTGTTATTTATTTGGTCTTGTATGTGAATGATATGTTGCTGATTGGAAATGACAAAGAAATTATCCAAGATTTGAAGACCCAAGGGTGTTGAAGAATTGGGCTAGTGACTAAGCTCTCCTGTGGCCCCCTGTGGAAAGAAAACAACAAGTGGGAGAATGTTGGGTATGTGTTATATTCTTTCCACGACTAATCACGCGTGGGGGGGGTAAGAGGGGGGGGTGGTAGCCCCCCCTGTTGGGGTCCGAGGCAGCGCCCCAACGAAATTTTTTGGTCCTTAATTTCCGGTGGGCGGTCCGTGCCCATGGTTTTGTGCATAGTTTTGCACATGGTTTTGGGGTACGATGGATTTCGGCCCCTGGTATTTTGTAGATCCAGTCAAGGGAACTACGATTATGATCTAATCCAGGGTTAATGGACTAGGGTTTATGTATGCTTCGGCATGTATATATATGTGTTGTAACACTAAAAGGAATATAATGAAATATCAAGCTGGTCGTCCCGATTTGGGATCCAGGGGAAAATCTCTGTGTTTATCTGTTTTATGTTTTATGCTCTCGCTATGGTTTATTTTCTGTTATAAGATTCGTGTGTAGATAATTTTTGTTCAGGGTTAAAACCTACACATTAGAGATTTCTTCGTGCAAATAACTATTTTTTATAATGATTTATGTCTTTAAGTGAAAATCTTGATGTTATCAAGCTGTAATCATCAAGTCGCTTAGAACTTCAAAAAACCATAAATTTTTTACTTTTGGTAATTGAATGATAAACATGAATTCACGTGGGCCCTGTACATGTCAGCATATCAGAATATTTTATCTGATAAATCCTGTGGTTACACCTTAAAACTTACGATATTTGGGGCTTAAGATATAGATTCTTAAAATATATAATAGTTATAAGTGTAGGCGGGAAGATACATCGAAGGCTTTGTATTGGGGAATGAAGTATCAGGGATGTTAAAGAGTGTCATTTGATATAAAAAGTCTTGATATGAGTAGAGAGGGGAATATTAGAGGATTGAGATATCATAAGGGAGGATCATCTAAGATATCATATATCGGGAAAGTGATGCATCAAGACATTGTGATATCGGGAGGTTTTGGGATAGCGGAAGGGTTAAGCATCGAAGATATCGGGTATCATAGGTTTTGTGATGACAGTCATTTAAAAATTAAGATATACTGGAGTTCTGATATGCCATGTGGCAGTATGGTGGGGCCAACATTTCTTTAAAATATTCAAAAAGGAAGCGCATATGTAGCTTTATACTATATTTCGTGAAAGTTTGATAAGGGAATGTTTTATCGTAACTTTCCTATAAGGAATGATAAAGTAATGAAGTGATCTGATAAAATCCTTTCAATAATGCAATTTTAAATAACAAAGGCTTATCATTTTTTTATGTGTGATAACACTTGTGTCATTAATATCTGATATGTAAGTTACGAAAAGGGAGGTCCTCATGTGAGAAGGTGTTTTAATTACAAAAAATAAAAAATTTGCCTTATTTTTATTATAACCTAAATATATATTATGATATAAAAGGATCCTCATTATTTATTAGTTAACTAACATAAAAATAAATGGGGACTTGTTGAGTACTACAACAAGACCACAAATTTCGATTAAAAACCTTTCCCACAAATTATTAGTTTCTCAGGTTTCCAAAAAAATGTTGTTTAGGGCCCCAAAATGGCTCTAGAGTTGAGGACTCGAAAAACTGCCAAAAATAATAAATTGTGCGACAATTAAGGAAGCTAAAAGAAATAATTTTTGGCATCCAAGTGGAATAGGAAGGTGGCCACCAATATCTACCTAAATCAATCCTCCCCCCTTATGAAGCAATGGTCCCCATTTCATTGAGTGCCTCCATGAAATGGAGAAACTTTTATTGAACTTGGTTCTTAGTGAGCCACTTGCCCTACTATAAGAGTTCGCGATATTTGACAACCTAATATAGTTGGATCCTCTATTGGAGAGTGTTATTGATCTATGTGTCCATGATCCGATCAATTGTGGCATGTTCAATGCAGTCTGGGTTGAGCTCTGTTGGTGTTAGTTGTTTGGCAGTGTTTGATGTGTCTAGCAATGCTGGAAAGTATGGTCGAAGGAAGTCCACATTGAACATTGGGTGCAGGCCAAGGAATCGGTGAATGTTGAGCTAGAAAGTGTTGTCTCCCACAACCTTGGTGATGGTGTAAGGCCCATATAGGAGTGGTCTAGCTTCCGATGGGCTCCAACAGGGCGTTATTTATGAAAAATTCAACCAAAATTTGTCACCCACCTAAAACTTATGTGGCACCCGATGTTAATCATGACGTTGTATGTACTTGGATTTGGATTTATCCAATATTTTTTGAACCTACTGGTGGATGTTTTGGATGCATCTAGTAAAATTGATTGCTTTATCAACCTCAAACTGTACATGTGCATATTTTTTCTGTGTAGTCGCATGAGACCTGGGAACATCAATTAGGCACAATGGTTGAACTCTTAGATCCACTTGAAAGGGGTTGTGGCTTATCGTGCTATGGAGAGCTCTGTTAGAACTGTGTTGCACATAGGGAAGGCTCTCATCCCATGTTCATGGATGCTTGGAGTTGTACATGCGCAGTATGTGCACGATCATTGTTGAGATTTTTAATTAGTGAATTAAACGTCTTAATATTTAATTGTCAATCCAGGAGTCATAAACACGAGTTGTATTGTGTTTTTGGTTCAATTTAACGGTTAGAGTATATAAGTTTCCTTAATAATGGTTGTTAAGTACAGAATGATGAAAATATTCTTCTAGCACTCATCTCACTCTCATAAAATAATTCTTCGCTCCAACATGAGCAATCTAAAGGAAACTAATTTAACTCAATACATTTTGTTTCATATTCTAAATTATTATAACTTTTTCTGCAATCAAAAGACAAACCCGTTGAAATCAAAGGCCCGATGAAATTCAATCCAAGTACAATTCTTGAAATAAAACCTTTTCAAAGCAGGAAGTTCAAACTCTAATTATTCAAATAGCTGAGGCAAGCAATAATAAAAACCTAAGATCTAAGAAATCAAAATGTAATGCTACAACTTGAAAAAGAAAACTAGAATAAAATCTTGAACTATCAACCTAGGCTATTTCATTCAAAAATAAAATACATTCAAACCACACTACTACAAAGACTGATTTTGAAATCAACTTGAACTGACATATTGGTGCTTAAAGGAAAACGAAATATTAACGAAATTATCTGAGTTTATAAACGAAACTGAATTGTTGTCACACTGCTATGAAGTCAATCTCTATACTACAACACTAGGTATGTAAATCAAACTTATTTTATCATGCGAAAATAAATCTAAATTATCCTACGATAATTTAATGACTCAAATCGATGCTCCAAATGCGATGCCTTGAATTAAATCACGTTGCTTGAATTAAATGATACTTCTTGAAATTGATCACACGATTTCAGTTAAACAATCATAATGCTGGAAATAAATCGCACAATTCAAATTTAGAAAATGAAGAACACAACACCTATTGCTACCAAGCACAAATTCATTTGCAATTACAATCAAAACCTTTCAAACCATAAATCGTTCATATTCATATTCAAATCCACACCATGTATCAAAAGTCAGAAATCATTATATTCCTATATTGTGGATGCTCCAATTATAAATATGAATAAATGTGACTTAAGTGGATGAACAAAGCATGGCTCTGTGTTAAAATATGAACCTAGGTTATAAAATGAATTAGAGATCGTCAACATAGGAGAGCATTCCTTAAATCATTTAATCTAGCTATCTGAACTGTTTAATGAATCTTATCTCCAGAGGTGGTGGGCCCTCCCACGCCCAGAGTAAGCTGACTTACTACAATGAAAGAAGGATCTAAAACATCAAATACATAATTCATAATTAACCATGATAATAATGCTTTTGGCTCACAACTTGAAGGCGATCATGTATATTTTCAATACATAGTTTGGGAACGAATTGACATAAGTCGCAATATATATTACTAAAGACAACAACAATTCTAACTTTTTACCAGTTAGCTCTTTTATCAATGTACAAAAATCACGCTTATATAGCAGCAGTGCTTCCCTTATTAAATGGATCGACTGTTTACATAGAATATGAATTTAGGATTTTTGGTTAATACACATTAGTTAAAATCAGAACAAGAAGATTTGTTTTCCAATCTGAGTTTGATTTGGTGCAATCCTGACTTCTGGAAGTAATTTGATCATCGCATTGTTGGCAGAGGGAACGCACAATTGGTAGGCTCGAGTCTGTCATCCTCCTTATCATAGTCCTTTGAAAAATAATTCTTATGACCTGGCACATATTTGGGAGCCCTGATCAATATATTTGTGCCACAGTCTATTACCAATGCTATGTTTGGAAGTGACCCCAATCGAGAGACTCTGATGTTGTTTGTTTCTTTGAGGGTTCTGACCAATCATGGAAATTCGAGCGATGCAGAAGGGCACACACAAAGTACAACCACATCTTCAATCATGTAATTACTTGTCCGTGGTCGAATCATTGCTACTCGACTTTTTGAAGAAATCACCACCGCTTGAGATGCGAGGATGTTGAATGGCTACAGTAAAAGTCATAGGACTTTGTTGTCGAAGAGCCTCTAAGGTTGGCGCCCTTGAGTGATGGAAAATATCACACTAAGAAAGCTTGAAAATAAATTTCGTAGAGCATAATCCTTGTTCAACTATTGCTTTGGAAGAAATCAGAACATCATAATATGTTTCCTTTTTTGTTGGAGTAATAATATTTCTCTGAAGATGTTGATTCTTAACTAGACCATCTGTGAATATGTTGCCACAATAATTCCTCACACCATAGTCACATACGAGTAGTTCTGGTGGCAAATTAAATAGGGAAAACAATGCACTTCTCGACAATTGTTACATTAGGATCATGCATTGATACAACAATATTAGGTATAATTTATTTCCAGGATTTATATAGTAATTCACAAATGATGTCCATTACCATAAAAATGACATTGTGTGGGTGTTGTTCAGCAATCTCTGCATACAATCTCATCTTGAGACTCGACAAGAGGTGCTGAATGTAGTTCTCAATATTTGTCATTGAATTTAGGTTGTTGCTTCTGTTCATGAGATGAATCCATACTCAAATGTGTTTTAGGAAGCATTCCTACACTGTTGGTATGAAAACTTCTTAGTACATGAATTATTCATCTGCCACCAAGAAGGCATATTATTAATAACATTTACACACAAAACACTCTTCAAATTAATTAACAAGAAGAATTCATAATTTAATAACTATTGCCTCTGAATGCCTCTAACTATCATCTTAATAAGATAATAATGATTAAAAACACTAGTCACAAGCATATAATCGTTTGATAAAAATCATAAAAATATGGACAAAAAGGCAGCTCAACATTCCCCGTCTTTGATCTTTTTGCACGTCCTCATGCAAGCCAAACCTTTAAACTGGAAAACTATGAAAGAAGGCAGGGGAATTGTTTGAAGATCAGAATATGCTTTGCGATAAGAGTGTCATAAATTTTTTTGCAAGGAAATATAAAGATGCTTGTCATTTAAAACATTCATTTGGCCTGCAACATAACTACTGAAATGCTAACTAAAACCATGTTACAATTTTAATGAAAGTATCAAGATCAGGTATAGAAATCAGACATCATAGAGGAAAGAGTATTGCACATACCTGTTGTCTTGTCTCAAATGAACTCCCTATTTTGTTTCTACCTAGAGTCTTATGATAAAAATCAATTTTTTGCTAAAAAGGTGCAGTTTCAAGAAGACTACTACTATATGAATCTTGAACCTATAATATATAGCATGTATTTAGAGGCGATCACAATCAGTACACATGGTTGTAAATCAACACCTTGTGAGTAGTTATCACTAATTAATTCATCACTCTAGATACCATGAAAAATTGAAGTGATTTATGATGCCAGAAAAGGGAAATAAAAATAGAGCAATATGACACCTCTTGGACCAATCAACAACCTCTTCATTAAACAATCTAAAAAAATTTGTTTTTTGTATGAAAACTAAATTTCTTCTTAATCGGTACAAAAAATTGCCTTCACTACGGGTACCACATTATTAAAGATTCCAATTTTTTGAAAAATAGAGCTCAAAGCATCATGTCCAAATCATCTTAAAACCATTGTCCAAGAAATAAAATGATGAGTTTCAGGGAAAGAGAAGGATAAAAAAGAAAATCATAGTATGCAATTAACTTTAATGTCACAAACATGGCCCTGCTGCCCGCAGGCTTCCATAACCTCAGCAGGGATGCCTTTTAACCCAGCGAAATGCCTGCGTCCCACTTACTAGATATAGATTTAGAGTTAGTTTATTTGAATTTTAAATGAAGGCCACTATCCTGGATTTGTAACCAACTGATGGCAGTGCCACTCACAAAAAGTAACATGGATGAACAGGTCAGCTCGTGATGAGACCACCTATCTTCCATCTTTTTTTGGGCTGAAATCCATTACTCTGGTAACTAGCAGTAGTAATTTCATGCATGTTAGGTCCCATGATCATGGTAGTTAGGCTCATTACAAGACCTCCTATCCTCCCCTAAATCTTTTGTAAGCTCTGATTATGTTTAACCTTAAAGATTACTTAATAAGTGGGGAGACATATCTACTCCTTAAGAGTACAGGATGGCATGAAAAAGATTTTTTAATGACTAATAATTATTGGCTAGTACCTCTACCCTAAAGACTTATTGAAAATATCCTAGATAATCCCTGAAAGATTCCTTGAGTTAATAATGCTAGTGTACTCATGAATAGCTCATTATGACCTTTACAAGAGTGGTCCACCATAGGGGGTTCTCCAATAGTACGTCTAAGGGAAAATGAAAATATATATCTTAGATGAAAACTTTTTAGAATGATTAATCATGGTTATTTTTGCAAAATCATGAAGTATTAGAGTGAATCATTCTCAACAAGATTTGTCACAAATGTGTGTGTCAACAACTAAGGTGGATCAAAAGCACTTTCAATGGCCATACTTTAAAAATAAAAACCCTAATAGCATTATTGTAACATATTTTATTCATAGAATTAATTTATTCTTCTACCCTACTCTACCCTGAAAAGCAGAAGACTCCTTTTTAAGTATAGGAGTACTTCCAATGCGGCCATGTGTGGATCATGTGCAAAGATATAATCATGCCCAAATTTAACATATAAACTTGGAAGTGTGCATGAGCATGAAAACCAACAAATGTAAATGATATGAAAACAAGAGATTTAGAGGAGCATAATGCTGCCTCACTTGAGTCGTTGTTCGGAACCAATGTTTGATGTAATCATGGTAGTATTGGTCCATTTCTTGATTTGGCCCATGCTGCGCATCCTCTTCTTTCATGCCATGTCGATTGTACTCCTTATGGTGAGTAGTATCTTGATTAAATTCTAGGTTTGCTGATAGACATGTCAAGAACTCCTCGATCTTAGGTTCTAGTGGATGTTCTCCATTGATTATAGTGCATGATTCATTCGTCTCCCTAGATGATTGGTAAGGGAAATCAAAAGAGACTTCCAAATCCTCTTGTGGTGGTGGAGAAATGGACAAGTTCTTGACGATTGTCAAGAAGTTATCTTCTTGGGAGGTAGAGATCAAGATCCCAGTAGTCGTTGGGGCTTGAGAGATATCCTTCATACTTTTTATCATCTTCAAGTCCATCTGGTTGATTGATAGTCCATGTCTCCACACACAGATTAGTAATGGGGGTTCTTACAGCACCTCCAAAAAATGATATGACGTTAAATATTTGAATCTGAAGATAAATGAATTTAATAAGCTATTAGCTGAAATAAGGCTCACCACACTTGCATAAAATAAATTTGCATAAAAGGAAGGGAACGATGTGTTGGGGAAAATGTCGGATCATTGTATTGTTTAATCTATTGAAAGAAAAACAATTCGGAAATTAAATGTCTCACAGAATGTTTCGGACTATTATAAGGCCTATGCTGCTTGTGAGGCTTAGCTATGGTTCCTATAGATGTGTCTTACTAAGTCTGTGAGATTTACACACTTTGCAAATTACATGAAATGCAGAAATGAAATCACTTACACAATGTTTTAGTCTATTCTAAGGCTTGCTTCTACTTCTATGCATAAGGGAAGGGAAATAGAAGTTCAAGGATAAGTAAAAGTGATCAGACTTTGGAGCAACCCCACCATAGTGGATGCATTGCTCTTCACTCACATCTTACCGTGATCTCTCCGCCCTCTGACTGCCCTACAATACCCTTGAAAATATGTAATAAAAATCTTACCTGAACCAAAATACATCTCCCCGACAACGACGCCAAAATGTGGAGAATTTTAATTACCGAATTAAACCTCTTAATATTTAATTGTCAATCTAGGAGTTGTAAACACGAGTTGTATTGTGTTTTTGGTTCAGCTTAATGGTCAGAGTATATAAGTTTCCTTAATAATGGTCGTTAAGTATAGAATGATGAAAAAACTCTTCTAGCACCCATCTCACTCTCATAAAATAATACTTCACTCCAACATAATAAATCTAAAAGAAATCAATTTAACTCAATACATTTTGTTTCATATTCTAAATTACTCTAAATTTATGCCATCAAAAGACAAACCCACTGAAATCTAAGGCTTGATGAAATTCAATCAAGTACAATTCTTGATATAAAACCTTTTCAAAACAAGAAGTTCAAACTCTAATTATTCAAATGATAGAGGAAAGCAATCATCAAAACCTAATATCTAGGAAATCAAAAATTAATGCTACAACTTGAAAAATAAAACCAAAATAAATATTTAACTATCAATCTAGGCTATTCTGTTCAAAAATAAAATACATTCAGACCACACTACTACAAAGACTGATTTTGAAATCAACTTGAACTAACATATCAGTGCTTAAAGGAAAACGAAATCTTAATGAAATTCTCTGTATTTATAAATGAAACTGAATTGTTGTCACACTGTTATGAAGTCAATCTCTATAATACAACACTGGGAATGGAAATCAAACTTATTCTATCATGCAAAAATAAATCTAAATTATCTTAGGATAATTTAATGACTCAAATCGATGCTCCGAATGTAATGCTTTGAATTAAAATACGCTGCTTGAATTAAATGATACTGCTTGAAATTAATCACACGACTTCAATTAAACAATCACAATGTTGGAAATAAATCACAGAATTCAAATTTCGAAAATGGAGAACACAACACCTATTTCTACCAAGAAAAAATTCATTTGAAATTACAATAAAAACCTTTCAAACTATAAATCAGTCATATTCATTTTCAAATCCACACCATATATTAAAACTCATAAATCGTTATATTCCTATATCGTGGATGCTCCAATTATAAATATGAATAAATGCGACTTAAGTGGAGGAACAAAGCATGGATCTGTGTTAAAATATGAACTCAGGTTATAAAATGAATCAGAGATCCTCAACATAGGAGAGTAATCCTTAAATCATTTAATCTAGCTATCTGAATTGTTTAATGAAGTTTATCTCCAAAGATGGTGGGCCCTCCCACGCTTGGAGTAAGCTGACTTACTACAATGAAAGAAGGATTTAAAACATCAAAGACATAATTCACAATTAACCATGATAACAATGCTTCTGGCTCACAACTTGAAGGCAATCATGTATATTTTCAATATAGAGTTTGGGAACCAATTGACATAAGTCACAATATATATTACTAATGACAACAAAAATTCTAAATTTTTACTAGTTAGCTCTTTTATCAATGTACAACAATCACCCTTATATAGCAGTAGTGCTGCCCTTATTAAAAGGATCGATTGTTTACATAGAATATGAATATATGATTTTTGGTTAATACACATTAGTTAAATCAGAACAAGAAGATTTGCTTTCCAATCCGAGTTTGAGTTGGTGTGATCCCGACTTCTGAAAGTAATTTGATCATCACATTACTGGAAGAGGCAATGCATAACGGGCAAGCTCGAGCGTGTCATCCTCCTTCTCATAGTCCTTTGAAAAATCGTTCTTCTAACCTGGCGCATATTTGGGACCCATTATCAATATCTATGTGCCGCAGTCTATTACCAATGCTATGTTTGGGAGTGAAACCAGTCAAGAGACTCTGACGTTGTTTGTTTCTTCAAGTGTTTTGGCCAATCATGGAAATTCAAGAGATGCAGAAGGGCACACACAAATTACAACCACATCTTCAATCATGTAATTGCCTATCCTTGTTCGAATCATAGCTACTGGACTTTTCGAAGAAATCACCACCACTTGAGATGCGAGGATGTTGAATGGGTACGGTTAGAGTCATAGGATTTTGATGTCGAAGAGCCTCTTAGGTTGGCACCCTTGAGTGATGAAAAATATCGCACTAAGCAAGCTTGAAAACAAATTTTGTAGAGCATAATCCTTGTTCAACTATCTCTTCAGAAGAAATCAGAACATCATGATATGCTGCCTTTGTTGTTGGAGTAATAATATTTCTCTGAAGACATTGATTCTTAACTAGACCATCCGTGAATATGTTGACACAATAATGCCTCACACCATAGTGACATACAAGTAGTTCCAGTGGAAAATTCAACAGGGAAAATAATGCACTTCTCAACAATTGTTACATTAGGATGAGGCATTGATACAACAATATTAGGTATGATTTCTTTCTAGGATTTCTATAGAAATTCACAAATGATGGCCATTACCATAAAAATGACATTTCGTGGGTGTTGTTCAACAATCTCTGCACACAATCTCATCTTGAGACTCGGGAAGAGGTGAAAAATGTAGTTCTCAATATTTTTCATTGAATTCAGGTTGTTGCTTCTGTTCATGAGATGAATCCATACTCAAATGGGTTTTAGGAAGCATTCCTACACTGATGGTATGAAAAATTCTTAGTATGTGACTTATTCATCTGCCACCGAGATGGAATATTATTAATAACATTTACACACAAAAAAAACTTCAATTAATTAACAAGAAGAATACATAATTTAATAACTATTCCCTTTGAATGCCTCTAACTATCAGCTTAATAAGATAATAATGATTAAAAACACTAGTCACAAGCAATAATCATTTGATCTAAATTGTAAAAATCTTGACAAATAGGAAACTCAACAATCATCATGTTGACGACCTTTGTTTGGCCATCATTTTAGGGGTGGAATAAAGTTGACTTGGTGAGATTGGTGTCCAATAATAACAAGAGGATTGACCAAAATGTGTTAAGGAACCTGTTGTCAAAATATGATATAATGGTTTGTGGGATCCTAAAATGTACCCATACTCATTCAAAGAAGAGTTTGGCAATGTATTCTATTGTGATACTCTTCTTGCAGGCCGCCAATATAGCCATCATAGAAAATTTTTCATGACCACCAATACATAGTCATTACCATGCTTTGTAGAAGGAAGGCCAGACAGATAGTCCATGGAGATGGATTCCCAAGGCAGGCTGGGAGTATACAGATGGGTGTACAAGCCTTGATTCTTGATCGTTGGCTTAGCTATGGCACAAGTCATGTAGAATCAAATATATTTTCCAACATCCTGTTAGAGTTTTTGCTAATTAAAAAAACTTATGTAAAATTGCCACAATTTTCTCCATGCAAAAGTGTCATGTGACCCAACTGTAGTGTGCTTCCCAAATTAGCTTGGCACACTCGCTTGAAGGAACACAAAGGTGGCCCACATAACATAATAACGCATCTTGTAAGTGATGGAAGTCTGGAACTTTCTTGCCATCCACTAGAATCTAGTATGTGGTGGTGAACTCTCAATAATTTTTGTATAGTTGTGGCCATCCAAAGGTCTCGTGGCCACAAGAGTTGAGAACAATGGGCAGTGTTGCAACCAAGGGTCGACTGAGGAAATTTTCAACATGATCATTGTTTCCTTTCTTGTATTCAATGATAAAATGGAATTTTTAAAAATATGTGGACCACTTTTGATGGTGATTGTTTTGTAACCTCCCTTGTGTTTGTATGAATTGCAGAGGTTAGTGATCTATGTGGATGGTCGTATCCTTCCCCAAAATGTAGTTCTTCCATTGTGGGAAAGCCTGCTCAATGGAATACATATCTATATCACAGGTGGGGTATTTTTGAATCATATTGAAAAGTGTCTCACTCTGGTAGGACATCAGATGCCCTTGCTAGCTATGAAAAACACCAATAGCATAGTTCGAGACATCCATATCAATTTCAAATGGTTGTTGCAGGTCTGGAAATGTGAGTATTGGTGTAGAGAAAAGGTGGTGCTTCAGCTCAATGAACATTTTATGTTGGGACTCGGACCATAAAAAAAATCGCTTTTGCTTCATCCTTGGTAACATGACTCAGAGTCCAAGTGATATGAGAGAATCCCAACACGAACCTTCAATAAAAATTGGCAAGGCCTAAAAAATTGCGAAACGTTGTTAGAGTGGTTGGGGTTGGCCAATCACAAATAACTTGGATTTTAGTCAGATTGTAATGTTCCCAATTTTAGCCTCAAGCTAAAATGGAACATTATAGTTGCATATTTCCATTTTTTTGAATAAAAGTGGGTAAAGTGACCCATTCATGTAATAAATAGGAATAAAATCCCTTACAATGTGAAAAGGGATCATCATGGAGCTAGATTTCACACCCTCGTGTGTGAAAGAGGTTAAAATGCAAATGGACAAGGCCTAATTGACCAAGTCAAACTGCGTTGGCATGAGTTGGAAAGCACTAAGTGGGACAGCGCAGTTTTAGTGGAGGAATATTCCATGGGGGAGGAAACTTCTAGAGGAAGGAAGGTGGAGACTTTGTTGTGTTTAAAAGAGGAGCAAGGCAGCCCACTGAGATTATCTTTAGATCATTTTACATCCAAGTCTTAGAGACTTGTTGCTGCCTCTTGCTGTTCAGCAGAGCTGCAGTGCTTTCGGGCATGAGGGAGTCTTGTTTAGGATTTCCTCTCCTTCTTGAGGAGCTCATTAAGGATTGCACTCATCCTCCATATTCCGGCATTCAGGCCATAGCATCAGCCTACTTCATCAGCGCAGTGTCTGTAGCAGATTATTGTGCAGTGTTGCAGGATGTTGCTGGGAGGTTTCCTACAATACCATTTTGAGCTGATCTTTCAGAGGAGGGAGGTTCTATACTTTCAGAAGGTTAGTGAGGATGGCTCTCGAGATTATTCCACTATCATTGGCAGGAGGCCAATCACTTCCATCAGTTACATCACAGACCCTCTCATAGACTGCGTTCTAGTTGGAGCATATTTGCAGTGAGGGTGTTGCAGCTATTTCAGAGGGTGAAATCTCTTGTGTCGAGATCAGCCTGACATTTGGGAGAATCATTAGAGAAAGGCACATCATCAGATTCAGCCATTCAGCTTTTTCCATTCCACTCCACATATAGAGTTGCTGCTGCTACCCAGCAACTCCAACATTTTGACAGTTTTGCATATTCCAGCCAATCCTTCTAGGATTGACTTGAGGTAGTGATTGGGAGCTTAGATATTCTCTCCCAATGATGTATGAGCCATGTATATTCAGATCCATGATGTTTTTTACTCAGTACAACAGTCTCCCTTCTATGACTATGTAGTCCCTATTCATGGGCATTCTGCTATGGAGCAGCACTTTGTATTTTGGCATATGTTTTCATGGAAGGCTTCTTGCCTTGTTCTTTTGATGTTCATTGTATCATTTGCTGCTGATATTCATAATAAAATGGCTCAAGGGTTTTCATAATTTTTGGCATAATGTTTATTCACTGCTATTTCCAGTTTATGTCTTTATATTGTTGTAGCTGCATTTTTGGGTTATCTTGCAAGATTCCCAACCTTGTTGTATTTCCCTCTTGGGGATATTGTCCCTTGAAAACACTCTATAGACAGAGTCTGATAGTGGGCCAGGAAGCCTCTGGAGCTCATCCTTCTTTATGAAGGTGACAAATCCAGTAAATGTTGGGTGTGGAGCCTGCTTATCTTGTTTACTTTGTATCATAGCATTGGACCCTTATACCTTCAAAGGGGCGGCAACGCCGCCCGTAATTAATCGCTGTCGTGGGGGGTCCAGGGGGGGCGGCAACGCTTTTCGGAGCCCCCCCTGGCGGGGGTTTTCGGGGGCAGCGCCCCTGAAGCTAAAAACAAATGTAAAATTGCCTTGTAAAAGTATAGTAATTTCTAGTCAATCTGGGCCGTTCATTAGGCAAATCATCTGACGGTAGAAGTTATGTTTAGATTAGGGTTTTTTGCCCTAGAAGGCAACCCATCAATTTTATGAGGGCATTGTATTGCGGCTGTGTATTGTGTATGTATTCTTGGAGCAAGAAATAGAGCGGGAGACTGTGAGAGAGAACAGAGGATATTACAACGGATCTGCTGTAGGTTGTCTCTTCATTTTTGTTGGATAATAGAAAGGAAGGACTGGCTGTTTGGGGTGGACGTAGCCCAAACTGGGTGAACCACGTATATCTGTGTCTCTCTATTTTTATGTGTTTTGTGTGCTTTTATTTTCCGCATATTTTATGTGTTGCAATGTTCTGTAATATTTAATTTTCTAACAGTAAATGCCCCTTCAGTCTATCTCTGGAATATATTTCCCCTTCGATTGACAGTGTTTCTGAAAAAGGAACATTACAGTGGTATCAGAGCATAATCTTGGCTCAGCCTGTTGATCGTCAGCCAAGATGCCATCTAAGAAGATGAGAAAGACTTCACTTTTTGGAGAAGAAGAAAGGAAAAGGAGATGAGCTTGCCAAGCTTCTCCCTAAATCCACCTAGGGCTTTCATGGGAGCCACAAGCAAAAGAGAAGGGAGAGATTTGAAGAATCTCCACAAGGGTTTGAAGTAGAAACAAACTCTAGGGTTTCTGATGAGGAATGTGAGCATGCAGTCACATCCTTTGATGCACAACGCAGTCACATGTGCAGCTTGGTCATGGAAAAGATGGGAAGGAAGGAGAGGTGACCAAGAAGAAAACTCTTGGAGGTTTTCTAAGATAGTATGAGTCTCGAACTCAGGCATTCAGAGATCATCTCACTTTCATGGACTTTTGCAAGACCAAGGTGAAGGAGAGCCAACAGCAAGATATATTTTTTCTATCTACTTTCGGAGGTTCACCTACATGTTAAGACAAAGCATGGGTAGAGGAGCTGAAGACCATGTTGCAGTAGCAGAAGTTTCCAAAGGAGATGCTATCAGATTTTCAGCGCTGCAATTTAGAGGTAAGACCTATGCATGGTGGATATTCGAGTCATATTATTTAAAGGAATACAAATAATTCTTCCTATTTCAGATTCATTGAAGAAATGATGGAAATATTTGGTGGGAGAATATCTGAAACACATGCAGAAACAAACCAAGATATTGCATGTAAAGGGAGGAAACATAAAATCAGATCCGCTTCAGAATATTGTTGAGAGGCTGGCATCTTGCATCATACCTTGTGGGAGGCAAGGTATCCATCTCATATTCTTGCACAAGAGAGCATGGAGGTCTCTTTTCAAAAGGAGATCAAATTTTGGAGAAGTTGCCCCTACATGTTGATGAGGAGGAGGGAAATTGCGTTGGTATAACTAGAGTTGATCCAGTTCCTCATGCAGAGGAAAGAGGAGCTCTTGCTCCACATAGAGGGATTCTTGTGTCTTTGCAAGAAATTCCCCATGATCTCCCATGTAGAGATCAAGGCACAACTCATGATACATTTGTGCCATTGTTGGTAGGGTGCAGAGATATGGAGATAGAAGGAGGAGATAGGGAGGATGATCAACATCATGTGATGAGGAGCACACACCATATCTATTTTATGAGGTTGATGCACCTAAGATGATGATTTGATTGCGTAGTGGAAGCATGGAGGGTTTTCTCCATTCATACATTCAGTCATCTCTTGATGATGGTGTCTCACTGCATGGAGACATTACACCAAGGAGACCACTAGATCAACAAAGGAGGTTGGATAATCAATATTTGGGGGCCTCACACCTTGAAGGAGGGTGGAAACCTTGGGAGAGTTCAACACAGCATAGAGAGTTTGGGATAGAATCAAGGAGGAGGGAGACACTCTCTCATTTTCAGCATCACCCACTCTCATTAGTCATACTACGCTGACAGATTTTGCTGTAGGGATGGATGATTGCATCTTCATGATGCAGGATGACTGCTCCATTTATTTAGTGAGAGAGATGATACTTCCTTTGAGGAAGGACTCTTTCATGCATTGGAGTAGATGGAGGCCACTCATGCTTACATTGCCCAAGATCGGGAGATTCTTTGGAGGTGATAGTCTCTCATGGGAGGCTCATTTTCAGAGAGCATCATTTCTATTTGAGCATGAGTAGCTGCATGATGGCATGGCAGCAACTTTTAGGATGAATTTGGCATGAGGGGATGTCAAGGTAGCAGGCAACAGCGTGATGGAGCACCATATTGCAGAACACCAGCACTGTCTATGTGGAGGATTGATCTAGGATGGAGGACTCAGCTTTGGTTGAGTATTCCCCAGGATCTTGATGCATGCATGGCCTTGATGGAGATGGCAGATAATTAGTGGATGATATGATCATCTATCATCATGGCAGACTCTTCTTGACTAGATTTTCTAGTCTCAAGGAGAAACTATTGCATGCAACACATGAGGACTTCCTAGCTATGCACTTGGATGCAAACTTTTCTTTTCTAGAGGAGTTCACTTGGGAGGGAATCCAGTATGATCTACATCAGCATATTTTTAGATGTGGAGCCCAGATGATTTTGGAGAGGTTGGCACAACCATTCCCTTACTCATTGGAGGGGAGGGAGAGCATTTATATGAGCCATTTCAGCTCAATGTCTCAAGTACATGGTAAAGAAGGTATCATTTCCCATTTTTTACCTCTTTACTTCATATGAGCAACCTATTGTCTCAAGGAGGATCATCCTTTCTTGCATTTGATAAGATGTACTTGTAGCCTTGATTGTGGCTATTTTTATGATGGTCTGTGGGGGAAGCCACATGCTTCTTGGTGTGCACCATTGGCACCAATTTGTATTTATATGATTCCATCTTATGAGGAGTTTATGGTAGAAAAAAAGTGGCTAGTACAACACTTGTTATTTTTTATTTTGAGGCAGGCCAAGGAGGCATTGCACAGGTTCCATGAGTGGAACTTTGAACCACTCTCCGGTTGTCATTTGGCAACTTGCTTTTATTGTGTATTGCTCATTGTATTTCTGATGTTGTATATCTATTGAGGAACATTATTTGGAGAGCATTGTATGTACAGCCCATTGGGAGCATGATTCTCCCCATTTCATATGTTTTATCTTGCAGGAGACACCATGGGAAAACCATGATTGCCACATTGCTACTTGTACCTTCTTGTGGGAAGGACCACTTGGAGAATTTGAAGAGGCATTTCATGGCTGATTTTCTTGATGGGGTAGCTTGGGCCATTCTTGGAGGCCATACCATTTCAGCCCAAAGACAAAGGCATCCCCATATGTGCAGCAAATGGAGAGAGGACCATCTTGAGAAGCACAAGCACACTCTCCATTCAGCCCCAACACATTACAGAAACTGGGGGTTGAGATTTTCATTTGGATGATAGCATGGATGAGAGGATCATCATTGGGAGCAGAATTATCCCATGCATATCATCACTCCTACCTTAAGGAGGTCACATTCCAGCGAGAAGGATTCCACTACACCTTCTATCTTTCCATGAGGAGCATCATTTTCAGTTTGCATACTTGGGAGAGAGCATTGGAGGGCAGATTTATTGTAGCATATTTGAGCAGTGGTGGGACCATGGATGAGGAGGCCATAAGAGAAGGAGGAGGAATTTTGTTCTCTCTATGCAGTTTCTTGGGGACAAGCAACATGTGGGAGGGGAGGACTGTAATGTTCCCAATTTTAGCCTCAAGTTAAAATGGAACATTATAGTTGCATATTTCCATTTTGTTGAATAAAAGTGGGTAAAGTGACCCATTCATGTAATAAACAGGAATAAAATCCCTTACAATGTGAAAAGGGATCATCATGGAGCTAGATTTCACACTCTCATGTGTGAAAGAGGTTAAAATGCAAATGGACAAGGCATAATTGACCAAGTCAAATTGCGTTGGCATGAGTTGGAAAGCACTAAGTGGGACAACGCAGTTTTAGTGGAGGAATATTCCATGGGGGAGGAAACTTCTAGAGGAAGGAAGGTGGAGACTTCGTTGTGTTTAAAAGAGGAGCAAGGCAGCCCATTGAGATTATCTTTGGATCAGTTTACATCCAAGTCTTAGAGACTTGTTGCTGCCTCTTGTTGTTCAGCAGAGTTGCAGTGCCTTCGAGCATGAGGGAGTCCTATTTAGGAGCTCATGAAGGATTGCACTCATCCTCCATATTCCAACATTCAGGCCATAACATCAGCCTACTTCATCAACGGAGTGTCTATAGCATATTATTGTGCAGTGTTGCGGGATGTTGCTGGGAGGTTTCCTACAACACCATTTTGAGTTGATCTTTCAGAGGAGGGAGGTTCTCTACTTCCGAGAGGTTAGTGAGGATGGTTCCTGAGCTTATTCCACTATCATTGGTAGGAGGCCAATCACTTCCATCAATTGTAGCGCAGACCCTCTCATAGACTGTGTTCTAGTTGGAGCATATTTGCAGTGAGGATGTTGCAGATATTTCAGAGGGCGAACTCTCTTGTGTCGGGATCAGCCTGAAATTTGGGAGAATCATTGGAGAAAGGCACATCATTAGATTCAACCATTCAGCTTTCTCCATTCCACTCCACATATTGAGTTGCTGCTGCTACCCAGCAACTCCAGCATTTTGACAGTTTTGCATATTCCAGCCAATCCTTCTAGGATTGACTTGAGGTAGTGATTAGGAGCTTAGATCTTCTCTCCCAATGATGTATGAGCCATGTATATGCAGATCCATGATGTTTTTCACTCAGTACAACAGTCTCCCTTCTATGACTGCGCAGTCCCTATTCATGGGCATTCTGCTATGGAGCAGCACTTTGTATTTTGGCATATTTTTTCATGGAAGGCTTCTTGCCTTGTTATTTTGATGTTCATTGTATCATTTGCTGCTGATATTCATAATAAAATGGCTCAAGGGTTTTCATACATTTTGGCATAAATTTTATTCACTGTTATTTCCAGTTTATGTCTTTATATTGTTGTCGCTGCATTTTTGGGTTATCTTGCAAGATTCCCAACCTTGTTGTATTTCCCTCTTGGGGATATTGTCCCTTGACAACACTCTATATACAGAGTCTGATAGTGGGCCAGGAAGCCTCTGGAGCTCATCCTTCTTTATGAAGGTGACAAATTCAGTAAATGCCCCTTCAGTCTATCTCTGGAATAGATTTGCTTGTCGATTGACAATGTTTCTGAAAAAGGAACATTACACGGATCCACATGCATGCCTTTCCCATCAATGATGTGCCCTAGATATTGGACTTGGCTCATGCCAAAGGTGCATTTCTCCAAGGTTTCACATAGCTTGTGTTGCCGTAGAGTTTGAAGGAACTGTCAAATCTGTTGTAAGCATTCTTCTCAATTCTTGCTAAATATGATGACTTCGTCCATGTATACAACCACGAACAAGTTGGTAAAGGGTCGCAATATCTCATCCATCAACCTCATTAAAGTTTCAGGCACATTTTCAACTTGAAAGGCATGACCAACAACTCAAAAAGGACCTCGTTGGATTTTAAGGAGAACTTCCATACATCTGTGGGATCTATTGGAACCTGGTGGTAGCCAAAATTTAAATTGATCTTAGTGAGGTAATTGACCCCCTTGTGCTGGTCAAAAAGGTCATCAATATATGGGATTGGATTCATGTTCCTAACAATGATTTTATTTAGTGCTTGATAATTAATGCAATGTCTCCAAGTCCCATCCTTCTTGTATATAAGTACAATCAGGCTCACACAAGGTGAGGAACTTGGTCTAATGTGCCTTTTTTGCAACAAATCATGGATTTGCCACTTGATTTCTTCATTTTCTATAATAGAGCAGCGATATATTGACCCATTGCTTTTAGAGTTAGATAGATCGAATGTTTGACACGATAGTGAAAAAGTACCCTTGTGGGTGAGGAGGAGATGTCCTTGTATTCTTCCACTACCTTATCCACCTGCTTTTTCCATGTAGTGGAACTCTTATAGGGGGCAATAGATGTGGTCAAGATATTCCCCTTACTTTGAGAGCAGATCAAATAGAGGACAAATTTCTTGATCTAGGAGACGATCTTACTGCATTGCTTAGCAGTGATCAAAGAGATGGAAGTAGGTGGGGCTGCCTTTGGTATCTTGTATAACTTACTACCTAAAGTAATAATAACAGTGTGAGGCATGTAATCATACAAAACATGTTTCTTCCATATGTATGGTTGACCTAATAGAACATCACAAACTTCAAGAGGAGAAAAATCACATAATATCTCATATGTGAAAGACTTGATGATGTAGGGAATGAAAAATTATTGGCTGACGTAGATATCTTGTCCTTGATGGAGCCACTCAATGGTGTATGGTTATGGGTGTTTGTAGTCAGCAGGCCCAACTACTTAACAACCTCCGTTGAGATGAGGTCCTTTTGGCTCCCACTGTCGACAGTGAACTATAATGGAGACCCTTTCACTCACATTTGTGAGTAGAGGAGACACTTCACTTCTTTTGGATCTTCCGGCTCAACCTTTTAGACCTTGGTGGTCGCAATGGTGGTGGTGGGCTCTTTGTCGATAATCTGCTTCCCTTTTTCATTCCCCTTGTTGGGTTCTGAATTAGTTTTGGAACATGCATATGAATCTGAAGACTTCATCTTAGCCACCAATCACTGCTTGGGGCGACACCCGCTTGTGTTGTGAGTGGGACTCTTTTGGAACTCATGCCATTTTCCTATGTCCTTATTTAGCTTCGTGGTGTTATTATTTACTTGCGGCTTCGATTGGTTTTCCTGGGTCACCAAACCTTTGCTTTGGCTTGTGTTCTGTGATTTGGGGGTTCCTTTTTCTTGATTCAAATTCGCAGATCCAAAGTCCCACTTCTTTTGTTTAAATTTATACTCAATCTTGACAACATATCAGTATGTGGTGCCAAGCGAGGATATGTTAAAGAAATCCATCTCATCCTTTATGTATTTGTGTAGATAACCACAATACTTGAGTACCATATGCCACTCAGAATCCTTGATACCCAACTGAGTGTGAAGGGTATGGAAAATTTTTGTGAAATTTGACACTTCTTGATCCCTTCCCTACTGAAGTGTGGTCCATTTTATGTACTTATCTTCATAGCTCCCGAAAAGGTAATATTGTTCCTTAATGGCCTCTCGAAAATAATACCAAGTGGGTGTGGCTGAAAATAGTGAGGTTTCTGACTCATCCCTCTACTTGAAGTAGGTTTCCCACCAGTCCTTGACCTGGTGGCAGCTTTAAGGAGCACAAAAGTAATCTTTTCCCTATTGGAAAAATTATGGACTGAAAAATATCCTTCTAGTAGATTCATCCATTTATTTACAACATTTACGTCTATCCGACCCTAAAATATAGGAATGTCAAGGTTAACTTGTACCTTGAAGGGGGTGACGCCTCCTAGGTGGCTGCCAGATCAAGACACTTTACCTATTGATACTCACCGAAGGATTTGGGAAAATTTATTCATCATCTTGTTCCTTTGTCGCTCGAGGGCTTCTTCGAGCAACATTTAGAAAGGATCTCTTTCTCCCTCTTCTTTTTAGGCTTCCACCATGGGAGGTTGTCAGGGTTAGTGAGGTCAGTCTTGAAAAGGCTCAACAAGTTCAAGTCCTTAATCCTTATACCCCGACCTCATTGGGGAAATGAAAATAAAAATAAATAAAGAGCAGACCACTATGATACCACTATTCCAAATTTATGCAAGAATGAAATGAAATACATATTCAAACTGAAAACACAGAGCTATAACGAAAATTGAACTTCAATTCATTAATAACAAATTATTGAACTTAATTACATGCATAAATGGAAATAAACTAGATAGGGTGATGATAGATTATCTATGAGAAACAAGGGAAAACCCTAAACATCCAAAAACCTAACCCTAGGATATGAAGCACCAAAATTTTGTGGGCCCTATTGGGGTTAGTTGGTACATCAACTTCTCGGGGTCATGAATTTGGCATATGATCTTCCTTTGACGTGTGCAATACCTCGTTAAAAATATCTATCCAAGGACTACAACTTCAAATATATACCCTTATAATAGTTGTGGGCTTGTATGATTTCAAAAAATACACCATTTAGGGCCTCAAACCAACTCTGGAAGTTCGGGACCTGAAAAAACTGCCAAAACTAGTAAACTATGCTACAATTAAGGAAACTGAAAGAAACAATGTTGGGTTCCAAGTGGTATAGGCAGGTGCCCACCAATATCCACTTGGATCAATCCTCCCCCCTTAGGAACTAATGGTTCCCATTGTGTTAAGTGCCTCTATGAGATGGGGAAACTTCCGTTGAACTTGTTCCCTAGTGAGCCACTTGCCCTAGTGCAAGAGTTGGCCAACTTTGACAACCCGATATAGTTGGATCCTCTATTTCCAAGTGTTATTTTTATATGTGTCCATGATCTGATTAGTTTTGTCATGTTCCATGCAGTCTGTGTTGAGATTTTTTGGTGTTAGTAGTTTGAAAAATTTAGATATGTCCGGTAATGGTGGAAATTATGGCCGAAGGTGGTCCACATTGAACATTGGGTATAAGCAAAGGAATGGGTGAATTTCAAGCTCAAAAGTGTTATCTCCCACATCCTTGGTGATGGTGTAAGGCACATATCAGAGTGTTCAGAGCTTTCGATGGGCTCCAACAAGGAATTTTTTTTGCAAATGTAACAAAACTTTGTCACCCACATGAAACTTATGTGGCACCCGATGTTGAGCATGTCATTGTTTGTACTTGGAATTGGATTTATCTAAGATTTCATGAAATAGTTGGTGAATGTGTTGTATGTGTTTAATAAATTGGTTGCTTTATCAACCTCAAGTTGTACATGTGCATATTTTTCCTGCGTAATTGCATGAGGCATGGCAACATCAATCAGACACAATAGTTGAAATCCCAGACCCACTTGAAAGGGGTTACGGTCTGTCGAGCTATGGGGAGTTTTGTTATAACTGTTTTTCACGTAGGGAAGACTCTCATCCCATGTTTGTGGATGCTTGGATGGTTACATGCACAATATGTGCATGATCATCCTGTTGATGACCTTTGTCTGGCCATCAGTATGGGGATGGCATGCAGTCGACTTGAGCTTGGTGTCCAATAATAACCAGAGGCTTGACCAGAATGTGCTTAGGAACCTACTATCCCAATATGATATAATTGTCTATGGGATTTCAAAATGTACCCATACTCATTCAAAGAAGATTTTGGCAGTTTCCTTTGTTGTGATACTTTTCTTGCAAGCTGCCAATATATCCATCTTAGAAAATTTGTCCACTACAAAAAATACACAGTCATTACCATGCTTGGTAGAAGGGAGGCTAGATAGATAGTCCATGGAGATGAATTCTTAGGGTTGGCTGGGAGTCGGAAGCACATGTATACAGGCCTTAATTCTTGGTGGTTGGCTTGGAGATGACATAGGGTGTGTAGGATTTGATATATCTTCCAACACCCTGTTAGAGTTTTGGCCAATAAAAATACTTTTGTAAAATTTCCATAGTTTTCTCCACACGAAAGTGTCCTGCGACCCGACTGTAGTGTACTTCCTAAATAAACTTGGTATGCTCACTTGAAGGAACACAAAGGTGGCTCAGGTAGAATAATAATGCATTATGGAGGTGAAAATATGAACTTTCTTTCCATCCAATAGCATCTGGTATGTGGTGGTGAACTCTGTATCATTTTTGTATATTTGTGGCCATCCAGAGGTATTGTGGCCACAATACTTTAGAACATTGGTTAGTGCGGCAACCGGGGGCTGATTGATTCAATATGCAACATGATTCGTGTTGTCTTTCTTGTATTTAATGTTTAAATGGAATTGTTGCAGATATGTGGACCACTTCATATGGTGATCATTCTACAACTTCCATTGTGTCTATATGAACTGAAGAGGTCGGTGATCTTTGTGGATGACCGTCTCCTTCCCTAGATGTAGTGTTTCCATTGTCTGCAAGCCTGCATGATGAAATGCATCTCATTATCATAGGTGGGGTATTTCCAAATTGTATCAGAAAGTGTCTCACTGTGATAGGCCATTAGATTCCTTTGTTGGGTGAGAAAAACACCAATAGCATAGTCAAAGGCATTTGTATAAATTTAAAATGGTTGTTACAGGTCTAACAACATGAGTACTAGTGTAGAGAAAAGGCGGTGCTTCATCTTAGTGAACGCCTTATGTTAGGACTTAGACCAGAGAAAAAAAAAATTGTTTTCTCCACCCTTGGTAACATGACTCAGAGGCCAAGTGATATGAGAGAATACCAACATAAACCTTCAATAAAAATTCACAAGACCCAAAAAACTGTGAAGCTATGTTAGGGTGGCCGGGGCTGGCCAATCCCTAATGAATTGGATCTTAGTCAGATCCACATACACACCTTGTTCATCAATGATGTACCTTAGATATTGGACTTGGCTCATGCCAAAGGTGAGTTTCACCAAGTTCTCACATAGCTTGTGTTGTTGTAGGGTTTGAAGGACCTTTTGAATGTGCTGCAAGTGCTCTTAGCAATTATGGCTGAAGATGCGGATGACGTCTAGGAATACAACCACAAATGAGTTGGTAAATGGAAACAAGTTGTCATCCATCAATCTCATAAAAGTTGCAGGGGCATTTTTCAACCCGAAAGGCTTGATGAACCACTCAAAAATACCCTCCTTGGATAAAGGCGATCTTCCATACATTTTTGGCCTGTATTAAACCTGGCAATAGCCAAACTTTAAATCGATCTTAGTGAAGCATTTTTCCTCTTGAGCTAGTTAAGAAAGTCATCAATCCATGGGATTGGAAACCTGTTTCTGAGAGTGATTTTATTTAGTGCCCGATAATTAATGCAGAGTCTCCAAGTCCCCTCCTTATTTTGTACGAGTACATTCGGGCTCCCACAAGGTGAGGACTTGGTTGGATGTTCCTTTTTGCAGCAACTCCTAGATTTTTCGCTTGATTTCTTCATTTTCCATAATAGAGAAATGATATATCGACCCATTGGGTAGGGTTTCTTTGGTAGTCATATTGATCAAATGCTTGACCTGACAGTGCAAAGGCACCCCTGTGGGTGAGGATGATGTCCCTGTATACTTCCACAAGCTTATCCACGCACTTTTTTTGTGTGGTGAAACCCTTATCGAGGGATATACATGTGGCCATTATCTTACCCTTAATATGAGAGCGGGTTAGAGAGAATTTTTTTTTGTCATTCTGGGAGATGATCTTACTACATTTCTTAGCAGAGATCAAAGAGATGACAATAGGTAGGGCTACCTCTTGTATCATATATAACTTAGTGCCTAAAGTAATAATAACTATGTGAGGCCTAGACTCATACACAACATGTTGCTTCCATAAGTATGATTTCCATAATAACACATCACGAACTTCAAGAGGAGCAACATCACATAATATCTCGTATGTGAAAGGATTGATGTTCTATGGAAGGCGACACTTTTGGTTGACACAGAGATCCCATCCTTGATGGAGCCACCCGATGGTGTATGGTTGTGGGAATGGTGTAGTTAGCAAGCCCAACCACTTAACGACCTTCGCTGAGATGAGGCTCTTTTGGTTCCCGCTGTCGATAATGAGCTGCAGTGGAGACCCCTTCACCCACATTTGTGAGTGGAATAGACACTCCAATTCCTCTTGATCTTTTGGCTCAACAATCTAGACCTTGGTGGTCATAACGGTGGCGTTGGGTTCTGTGTCAATAATATGCTTCCCTTTATCATTCCCCTTGTTGGGTTTTGACTCAGAGTCATAACATGCATCTGAATCTGAATCCTTCAACTCAACCACCAATGACTGCTTGGCGCGACTCTCACTTGTATTGTCAGTGGGGATATTATGGACTTCACACCATTTTCCTATATCCTTCTTTGGCTATGGTGTTTTTCTTTCCTTTTAGCTTCCATGGGTTTTCTTGGGTCACCCCACCTTGGCTCTAGATTTTGTTTTGTGGTTTGGGGCACATTTTCCTTGCTTCATATTTACAGATCCAAAGTCCTGCTTATTTTTCTTAAACTTATGCTTGATCTTGACAACATATCGGTATGTGGTGTTAAGCGAGGAGATGTCTAAGAACTCCATCTCGTCCTAGATGTATTTGTGTAGATAAATACGATACTTGACTACCAGATATTCCTCAAAATAATTGATACCCAACTATGTGCAAAGGGTATGAAAAATATTTGTGAGCTCTGGAATGTCTTGGTCCCTTCCCTTCCGCAATGTGGTCCATTTGATGTACTTATCTTCATAGCTCCCGACAAGGTAATATTGTTCCTTAATGGAATTTGAGAAAGAATTCCAAGTGGCTGCGATGAAAAATAGTGAGGGTTCTGACTCGTCGCTCTACTCATAGTAGGTTTCCCACGAGTCCTTAATGTGGTGGGTATATTTGAGGAGTGCAAAGGTAATATTTTTCCTATTGGAAAAATTATGGACCAAAAATATCCTTCCAACAGATTCAACCATTTATCTACGTCATTTTCATCTATCTGATCCTCAAATATAAGAATGTCAAGGTTAAATTGTACCTTGAGGGCATGGACTCCTATGTGATTGTCAGATCAAGATGCTTCTCCTACCGATACCTATCGAAGGATCTAGGAAATGTTATCCGTCATCTCATTCCTTTGTCACTCGAGTGATTCTTCGAGCAACGTTTTGAAAGGATATCCTACTCCCTCGTCTTTATTTTCTTACGCCATGGGAGGTAATCAAGGTCGATATTGCAAAGGCTCAACCAGTTCAAGTCTTGACTCCTTACACCTTGAACTCATTGGAGACATGCATAGAAAAACAAAGAAATAGCATACCGCTTTGATACCACTGAACCAAATTTATGTAGGAATCAAATGAAATACACAGTCAAATTGAAAACATAGAGCCACAATGAAATCTAAACTTCAATTCATTAATAACAAAATACTAAAATTGTTTACATGCATAAATGTAAATAAACTAACTCGGGCAATGGTATCTTATCTCTGAAAAGAGATGTGACAGATGCATGCCTCTAAACGGTGTTACAATGAGGCTCCAAGGCCTTTTAATTATTCAAAAACAAGGGTAAACCCTAAAAATCCAAACACATAACCTTAGGATATGAAGCGCCAAAATTTTAAGGGCCTCGTTGGGGTTAGTTGGTACATCAACTTCTTCGGGTTCTAACTTTGGCACATGATATTCGTTTGATGTATACGATACCTCATTAGAAATTTCTATCAGAGGAGTACAACTTTTGATTGCAAATGTTTTAGTTTTCTCGTTTTCCAAACCAACGTCGTTTAGGGCCCCAAAAAAAATCCTGAAGTTGAGGACTCGAAAAAAAAATGCCAAAAATAGTAAATTGTTCTACAATTAAGGAAACCGAAAGAAACAATGTTGTGGGTCCAAGTGGAATAGGGGAGTGGCCACCAATATTTGATTGGATCAATTACACCCATTCGATATTTTTTTCCTTTGTTTGAAACATAAATGAAACCTAGGATTTAAATGGATATCTGAAGGATCATAAATGTAATGTTTCTTCATATTTAATATTCAAACATAACTAAGTATACATATAAAAGAATTGTAGAAAACTAGAGGCAAGAGTCATATAAGAAGAAATGTTTGAAATATACCTTTGTATTATGATAATCTAGAGAAAGAAAAGAAACCTTTAAATAATACATGACAAACCATTCCATAGCCTCATATCTCTTTAAATGGAATTTCAATAGAAAAACCCTAACTACTCTTGATCTCATCATTAAGATGTACCAAGTAACCCAGTGGGCCTCATAAAGTGGACCTTTTTACTAAATAATTATCCACAACTATCTAATGGGATTTGTTCAAAGATGATAGTTGTATACAACTATTGATTAACTCCCATGTGTCCTAAAGTATGATGGTTATGGTGGTGCCCTAGCATGTCCTTCCCCTTCAAGAGTAATGTTACCTTAAGGATAGAGATGAGGAAATAGTTATAGAATTATTGTTGCTTCCCACATGACATCTTAAAGCTACATATATTTTCATCAGACCAATACTTCTCGAACTATGCATTGGTGCAATTAACATTCTTTGGTATCCAATAATGCTTTCGGTCAAAGCCAGGGGGATCCTTCTTCATCATCTCTTAGTAATTTGGTTAATGCCTTGCACTTAAATCTTGTAACCTTATTCATAAAAGACACGTGAAATACTAGATTAAACTTTGAGTGAGTTGGGAGAGAAAACTTGTAGGCTAGTTATCCAATGTGTTGAATGATCTTATAAGACCCATAGAACTTTAGTGCTATGTTGAATGATCTTATAAGACCCATAGAACTTTAGTGATATTTTTATCTTTGAGTGATATTTATTTACAGGGTTGAAGGTGAAGAAACATTTGATCCCCTTCTAGTGATGCTAGTATGCTTTTTATATCATTCTGTTTTGAGCTATAACCAAATTATCCTTGAGTGTATCAAGAATGGTTTTTTTTTGCGTGAAATGCATTATCCATGGATTGAACGAGAAATATTAAGGGTTGCAACTAAAATGATTTCTCTTTAACTTGAAAATTGATTGTGATGTATTTTTAATTTTCTTGATTATTAGCTTCTTCTCTTATTATTAGGTTGTTCTTATCATCAAACAAATATTAAAACAAGAAGATTAACAATGCACAGGAACACAGGATAAAGGTTGCAAGCTAGGGCCAAAACCTCTCCGCTTGACTAGAAAACTTTCAAATCTCTTATCTTCTTATAGATTCTTCAAATGAAGAATTCAAAGACCTCTGGACCAAGACCAAAACCCTTCCAAGACCAATTTTGACCTCCTTGATGATGTGATTCCTCTGTCCCAGTCAAACCTAGTCAAATCTCTTCCAGTTGCACAAATTTGACCCCGAACTACAAAATTTCGGCCCCTATTGTAGGTCTAATATTTTTGGCTCGCAGTAACAGATTTTGCTTCCACACGTGTGATAATATTTAGGGATTCCAAGGATTCCCTTGACCTTATCTTGAGTTTATCCTTCTCTTAGGGGTTGTAGATGATCTAATAGACATTCGTTCAACCTTATTCTAGCAATTTCATTAACTTCGATCTTGCAGTAGTAAAACCCTAGCTTTCCTCTTCGGACATGCGAGAGAGAGAGAGAGAGAAATAACCCAAACAATTTCCCTTCATCCTTCTTCCTTCTTCACTAGCCTTCTTCATCTTCTTCTTTGCTTGTATTATGAGATAATGAATGATGTCCATAGGATGTCGAGTTCTCTCCTATATATAGGCTTAAAGGAGGAAAAAAATCCCTAATTGAGGACAACTTCTTAGCTGCCATGTTGACTTGGTATTGGAGGGTATTTAGACACTTTTAAATACAAAATTAATTATTTTTACAACTTACAATGCGCCCGATGGGGTGTTATTCAAATGACAATGACTCTTTTAATTTCTTGACCCTATGACAAATCTAAGAAGCACTGAATGGGTGCTTGACTTCTAAATAAAATACCTTGAGCATGAAACTCGTGCTTCAAGAATAAAAATAATAAATTTTATTTCATTTTACAATATACAAGAATCAAAAGTACATTTCATATATATGAAGACCAAACCTTGTTAGACATTTCAACACTCCCTCTTAACTAAGGAGGTATTCATAATGGTACATGGACATTCTCAAACTGGAGATATCTCATAAGAAGAGTTAGGTTGGTAAGCCATCTCAAAAGATATCATTTCATCGCATCTCTTTACATCATACCAAAAATAATTTTCACATAGTAAGGCCTTGAATAACAAATATATATCTCCACAAGATAAGAGCGCAATGGTGGCGAGACCAATAATTGATAGACACCATCATCATTGTCTCTCAAGGCGCATACCCCACCCGGGTATTCATAGGGTATGTCCTTTTAGGAAAATTCCTATATTGGAATAACACATCCTCAAGGAATTTCCTTGTTAACTAATCTTACATCTTAGATGCCCTTCCTCATCCTCAAAGAGTATCAGAAACCATATGCTTACCCAATCCTCCATTGTTTCAAGTGAAGACAAGAATGATGTGCCTATCTCTCCCTCTCAACTAGGGAGGATATGTCAACCAAATCAAGGTTTTCTCTAAAATACACAAGCTTCTTATTAGGAAGATATTTTTTCAATTTGTCAGCTACTTGTTCATTAGTGGAGATATATTATAGTTGCAACACTCTTGCACCAGATTTTGTATGTAATGATACTTTTTATTTACATGCTTTGTCTTTTCATGGAACACTGTGTCTTCATACAACCTTATACAACTAGTTTTGTCACAATTTATCACCGTAGGGTCCATCGGTCCTTAAAATAGGTCAGACAACAACTTCCTCAACCAGGAAAATTCTTTTTTTACTTCACAGGTTACAATGTATTCAACCTCGACACTAAAATCAATTGATTCTTGATTTCTACTCATTTAGGATATCACGAAGGATCCCAAACTAAAAAATCCTCTAGTAGTGCTTCTCCCATCCAACTCACTGCCTCCCTAGTCAAAATATGTATATCCAATCAAGTGGACATCATTCCTTTTATCATACTTTAGGCATTAGTGGATTATTCCTTAGAGATATCTCAATATATGCTTGGCTTCTATCCAATGATCATGCTTGGGTTCTACCTAGAACTTACTAATAACATTCACTGAAAAGAAAATGTTTAGTCGAGTATTTACCAAATACATTAGTCAACCAACCAATTATCTATACCTTGTCAGATCCACAGGGATTGATTCAGAATTTCTTAGCCACTACAAGTTTGTGGTCATAGGGGTTGCCATATATTTTAAATACATCGTGTCAAACCTCTTCAACATCTCCATCACTTACTTTACTTAACCTAGATATATCTCATAAGGTCCTTTCCAGACTTCCAACCCCAAATAATAGTGTATCAACCCTAGATCCTTCACATCGAATTATACAACCAATTGTTTTTTACACTCTTGAATATGACCTTCCACACCTATCATGAGAAGATCATCCAAATATAGAAGTATGATTGTGGCTCATCCTGCACAAACTTGATATTGATATTTGGATCAATGGAACTCTTCCAGAAGACTAATCTTTGTAGGTATGTGTCCATCTTTTCATACCAAGCCTTTGGTGCTTGTTTAAGGCCATAAAGTTCCTTCTTCAACCTACATACATGAGTATCTTTATCTTTTACTTCAAATACCAAGGATTGTTCTATATAAACTTCTTCATTTATAGTAACATTCAGGAATGTTGTCTTTACATCCATTTCATGGATGTTCCATCCCATCGATGTTGCCAAAGAGACCAAAAAATGTATAGTTGTATATATTGTTGTAGGAGAAAATGGTTCTTTGTAATCGATGCCTTCCTATTGGGAGAAACCCCTAGCCACAAATATTGCCTTATATTTATCAATACCTCCATCAATTGCATGTTTAATATTGTAGGCCACTTGGAAGTTACCACAGAATTTTATTCGGGCCTAGGATCGATCTCCCAAACTCCATTCTTCATTATTGATTGATATTCTTCATTCATGACATCTTTCCATTCTTGATGTTTGACACCCTCTTCAAAGGTGTATGTTTCTACTTTGATTAAATTTTTAATATAGACTACATACCCTAAATATATTTTGGGCTTCTTACTTTCTCTAAACATTCCCTTGGAAGATCCATGTCCCTCTGCATCTAGGAGAGTATATTTTAACCAATTAGGTCTCTCTCTACTTTCAGGGACAATGACTTGTTTCAAAATTTCACTAGGACGTGTTTTCTCTTCTTAAAATATTACAAGTTATTTATCATTGGAGTCAATCAGGAGATCCTCTGATTTCTTGAATGTAATACTTTCATCAAAGATCACATCTCTGCTTACTTCTATTTAGTGTCCTTCATTTATGTAGATCCTATATGCCTTTGAATTATTACTATAGCCACCAAATATTCCCTCCATGTTTGTAGGATCCAACTTCTTTCTATTATCCTTCGAAATGTGAATATAAACAGGACAACCAAATATTTAGAGATGGTCCATGCTTGGTTTCTTCCCAGTGAATGCTTCTTCAGGAGTCATGTTGTCCAGTGATCTGTGAAGACTCGATTTTGAACATATACAACAGTATTTGTTGCTTCATCCCACAAAATTTTTGGCAAGTCTTGATCATGTAACATTGCTTTAACACTTTCTTCAATTGATCAGTTCTTTCATTCATCAACTCCATTTTTTTCAGGATTATATGGGACTATCAAGTCCCTCTTAATCCCACCTTCAAATTTGTGAGTTCCTTTGAAATGTATTCTCCTGCATTCTCATATATTTTTACCTTTATCCTACTTTATTTAATGTTCTCTGCTTCAACTTTTAATTCTTGAAATTTGTCGAATACTTCATCCTTAGACTTCAGAAAATAGATCCAAGTTTTCCTTGTGTGGTCATGAATGAATGTTACATAATATAGATGACATCCAAGATACTTTACAAACATCAGACCATAGACATGAAAATGAATGAGATCCATGATTTATTTTTACCTTGAAGCATTTCTTCCAAATGGTATCTTACCATTTTTACATAATGCACATCCCTTTCATACTCCTTCATGATCTTCCTTGAGTTCAAGGATGCCATTCACCATTGAATTTAGAGTTGGTAAGATTTTGTAGTGAAGGTGACCAAACATTTTGTTCCAAAGTCCACATGGACTTACTTCAATGTGAAACAAAGCTTGAGAGAGAGGAGTCAACAATCTGTAGAGTCTTCCTTCACGAATCCCAATGATCTTTGCATTTTCGATGCAATAGTTTTTATCCCATACTACAACCTTTCCATATATAAAAGTGACTCTATAGATGTTATCTTCTAAACATGAAATAGATAGTAGATTATTTTGAAAACCTGGAATAAATAGGAGTCTCGTTTTAGACTCGAAACGTAGACAAAGGAAAAATGAAGATTGTGGATTATCCAAATTCTCAACCTCCAAATAGGATGTTGTTGAGATGAATATTTCCTCTATTCTCTAGCTCCAACGAGGTTAATCCAGTTCCTCTTACAATATAGTTATTCTTATCACCAAGCTCAATGGAGTAGGAATATTTTCCTCTTGGTAAGGTATTTAATTGCTTGTGCTCACCTGTGATATGTATTAATGCTCCACAGTTGATTACCAAAATATTATCATCTTCAAATGTGCCATTAAGTGTTGATAATAATCCTTTGTCCTTTGTAGAAGTCTTGGTCATAATATTCTTGATGGATAATAGGAGATCCTATAATGAATTTATTCATTGCTTGAGACGACTTGCTCATTCGGGTTTATGCAGGAAAACAATAATATACAGAAATAAACATAAACACAGAGATGCAACAGAAATAAAACTTCATTTCATTAATATCATATAACAGAAATATGCTTACAAACATATTGGAAGTAAACTAGATAGGGCACTGGTAGGCTTATCTCTGAGAAGAGATGTGGCGGCTACAAGCCTCTGCACTGTGTTACAATGACGCTCAAGGGCCTATTTATGATTGAGAAACAATGGAAAACCCTAAACATCCAAAAACCTAACCCTAGCAGATGAAGCACCAAAATTATGGGTCCCGTTTGAGTAAATTGGTACATCAACATTCTCGGGGACGTAACTTTGGCATACGATCTTTGTTTGATGCGCACAATACCTTGTTAGAAATATCTATCCAAGGAATACAAATTTTGACGTGAGAAACATCGAAGGAATTTTGATTTGGTCTCAATTTTCCCAAAAACGTCTTTTAGGGCCTCAAAACGCCTCCGGAAATTCAGGACCCGAAAAAACTGCTAAAAATAGTAAGTTGTGCTGAAACTGAAAGACTGAAAGAACTGATGGTGGGGGTTCAAATGGAATAGGTGGGTGGCCACCAATATCCGCTTGGATCATTAGGGCCTCAAAATGGCTCCAGAAGTTCAGGGCCTAAAAAACTACTAAAAATAGTAAGTTGTGCTGAAACTGGAAAACTGAAAGAACTGATGGTGGGGGTCCAAATGGAATAGGTAGGTGGCCATCAATATCCACCTAGATCATTCTTACCCCCTTAGGAAGCAATGGTCCCCATTTCGTTGAGTTCCTCCATGAGATGAGGCAAATTCTGCAGAACTTGGTATTGGATTTGTCGAAGATTTCATGGACTTACTGGTGGATGTGCTGGATGCGTTCAATAAATTTGGTTGCTTTATCAGCCTCAGATAGTATATGTGTGGAATCTGTATGTGTGGCCGCATGAGGTAAGGCAACATCAAGCAGTGACACGCCTGGGGTCAGATCAATCGAGTGCTTGGCATGATAGTGTAGAGGAACCTATGTGGGCGAGGAGAAAATGTCCTCGTATTCCTCCACGACTTTGTCCATCTGTTGTTGTCATGTAGGGGAACCCTGTTTCAAGGGCGTGGCTACAATATTCTTCTTGCCCTGTTGGTGAATTGTAATGAAAATAAATTTCTTGGTTTGGGAAACAATCTTACTGCGTTTTTTTGCAGTAGTAAAAGAGATGACAGGAGGCAGTACTACCTCTGGTATCCTGTATAATTTATTTCCCAAAGTAATAACAACAGAATGAGACCTAGAATCATACACAACATGTCGCTTCCACAAGTATGGTTGGCCCAATAATACATTAGATACATCAAGAGGAGCAACATCACACAGTACCTCATCCGTGAATGGCTTGATGTTGTATGGAAGGCAACATTGTTGGCAGATGCGAAGATCTATTCCTTGGTGAAGCCACCCAAGGGTATATAGTTGCGGGTGTGCTATGGTCTGTAGGCCGAGCCACTTCATGAACTTTGCTAAAATGAGGTTCTTTTGGCTTCTGCTATCAACAAGGAATTACAGTGGAGAACCCTTCACCCACATCTCTGAATGGAAGAGGCTCTCCCCCTCCTTTGGATCCTCAGGATCCTCCCTCTGGAGCTTGGTGGTGGCAAAAATGGCACTGGGATCTGCATTAATGATTTGCTTCCATTTGTCATCGCCCTTTTTTGGTGCTAACTCAGGATCAAAACATACATCTGATTTGGGTGCCTTCAGTTCGGCTACCAACGACTGTTTGGCCTGACACTCATTTGTGCTGTGAGTGGGGCTGTTATTAAATTCACACCACTTCGCTGTGTCCTTATTTGGATTTGTGGTGTTGTTCTGAGTCACCCTACTTTGGATTGCCCCTTGTTTTGCAGTTCAGGGGCGCCTTTCCCTTGCTTCGGATTCACGGATCGAAAGTCTTGCTTCTTTTGCTTAAATTTATGTTCGATCTTGGCGGCATAGCGATATGTCGTTCCAAGCGAGGTAATGTCGAGGAACTCCATTTCCTCCTGAATGTATCTATGAAAATAGTTGCGATACTTGAGCACCAAATGTCTCTCTGAATATTTAATACCCAACTTTGTGCACAGGGTATGGAACAAATTCACCAGTTCGTGCACATTTAGATCCCTTTGTTGCCACAGTGTGGTCCATTGGATGTTTGTGTCCTCATAGCTCCCCACAGGGTAATATTGTTCCTTGATGCTGTCTTATAATGTATTCCAAGTGGATGCGACCGAGAATAGAGAGGGTTCCCTCTCATCCTTCTACTCACAGTAGGTTTCCCACTAGTCTTTGACATGGGGGGCAGCTTTTAGGAGTGAAAAAGTAATATTTTCTCGGTCGGAGAAATCATGGACCGAGAAATACCCTTCCAGCAAATTCAACCATCTATCTATGAATTCTACATCTATCTGTCCTTCAAATACAAGAATTTCGAATTTTACCTGTATCTTGAAAGGAGAGGCGCCTCCAAAGTGGCTGTTGGATGTAGATGTGTCACCGATGGGCAGCCGTTAAAGGATCTGGGAAAAGTTATCCATCATCGCATTCCTTTGTTTCTTAGGGGCCTCCTCGAGCAATAATTTGATAGGATATCCTGCTCCCTTGTCTTTCCTTTCTTCCGCCATGGGAGGTCGTTGGGGTTTGCGAGGCTGATCTTACAAGGGTTCAACCAAATCAAGCCCTAACTCCTTATACCTTGCCCTTGTTGGGGACATGCAAATAAAAATAGAAAAAGAGCAGATCACTCTAATACCACTGATCCAGATTTATGCAGAAACATAATAATATATAGAAATAAACATAAACATAGAGATGCAGCGGAAATAAAACTTCATTTCATTAATATCATATAATAGAAATATGCTTACAAACATAATGGAAGTAAACTAGCTAGGGTGTTGGTAGGCTTATCTTGAGAATATATGTGGTGGGTATAGGCCTATTCATTGTGTTACAATGAGGCTCGAGGGCCTATTTATTATTGAGAAACAATGTAAAACCCTAAACATAAAAAAACTTAACCCTAGGAGATGAAGCGCCAAAACTATGGGCCCCGTTTGGGTAAATTTTTACATCAATCTTCTCGGGTACGTAAATTTGGTATACGATCTCTGTTTGACGTGCACAATACCTCATTAGAAATATATATCTGAGGAATAAAACTTTTTATGTGAGAAAATTTGTAGAATCTTCCATGTCACTCCCGGTTTTCCCAAAAACATCGTTTAGGGCCTGAAAATGGCTCCGGAAGTTCAGGACCTGAAAAACTGCTAAAAATAGTAAGTTGTGTTGAAACTGAAAATGTGAAAGAACTGATGGTGGGGGTTCAAATGGAATAGGTGGGTGGCCACCAATATCCACCCTGATCATTAGGGCCTAAAACCGGCTCTGGAAGTTCAAGGCCCGAAAAACTGCTAAAAATAGTAAGTTGTGTTGGAACTGAAAAACTTAAAGAACCGATGGTGGGGGTCAAAATGGAATAAATTAACCCTAGGAGATGAAGCGCCAAAAATATGGGCCCCGTTTGGGTAAATTTGTACATCAATCTTCTCGGGGACATAACTTTGGCATACAATTTTTGTTTGATGTGCACAATACCTTGTTAGAAATATATATTTGAGGAATAAAACTTTTGACATGAGAAAATTTGTAGAATCTTCCATGTCACTCCTAGTTTTCCCAAAAACATCGTTTAGGGCCTCAAAATGGCTCTGGAATTTCAGGACCCGAAAAACTGCTAAAAATAGTAAGTTGTGCCGAAACTGAAAAGCTAAAAGAACCGATGGTGGGGTTTCAAATGGAATAGGTGGGTGGCCACCAATATCCACCTGGATCATTAGGGCCTAAAAACGGCTGCAGAAGTTCAGGGCCCAAAAAATACTAAAAATAGTAAGTTGTGTTGGAACTGAAAAACTTAAAGAACCGATGGTGGGGGTCCAAATGGAATAGGTGGGTGGCCACCAATATCCACCTGGATAACTTGCTACCATGGAAAACTGATTTAAATACTTCTTCTAGGATGTAGTGATCTTTAGCATGCCCTTAACCAACCTTAGCTCTGAAACCATGGTGAGAAATATTAAGAGTTGCAACTAAGATGAGTTTTATTTAACTTGATAACTGCTTATGATGTGTTTTTAATTTTCTTGATTATTATCTTCTTGTCTTATTATTAGGTCGTTATTATCATCAAACAACTACTAAAACAAGAAGATAAACAATGCACAACAACATAGTATATAGGTTGCAAGCGAAGGCCGAAACCTTTCCACTTGAGAGGAAAACACACAAATATATTCTCTTCTTATAGATTCTTTAAATGACCAATTCCAATACCTTAGACAAAAAGAAATACAATTCTAATACCAAGTCTGACCTCCTTGATGATGTGCTTCCTTTTTCCCAGTCAAATCTCTTCCAGATACACAAATTTGACCCCCAACTATAGAATTTTGGCCTCTACTGCAGGTCTGAAATTTTCAGCCCCCAGTAACAGTTGATGCTTCCACACATGCATATTCAGATCTTCCAAGGCTTCCCTGACCTTGGATCGAGTTTATCCTCATTCTACGGCTTGTAGATGATCTATTAGATCTTCCTTCGACCTTCTTCTAAAAATATCCTCAACTTCGATATTGCAATAGTAAAACCATAGCTTTCCTTCTTCACATGTGTGAGAAAGAGAGAGAGAGAGAGAGATAATGCAAACACTTATCCTTTGTCCTTCTTCCTTCTTCGGTAGCCTTCTTCTTCTTCTTCTTCTCCCTCCTATATATAGGCTTCCAAGGAGGACAAAATGCCCTAATTGAGGCCGACTTCTTAGCTATCAGGACGACTTGGACTTGGAGGGTATTTTGACACTTTCAAATACTAAAATAATTCTTTTTACAAGTTACAATGTGCCCGATGGGGTGTTATTTATATGAAAATGACTCTTTTTACTTCTTGACCCTAGGAAAAACCATAAAATCACTAAATAGGTGCTTGATGTTGGATTGATTTGGACTGACCCAGGTTCAGACTTACTACACACCAACCAAACCCCTGATCATTGGCCTTTTCGGCAACGACCTGCAAGAAGATTGTAGCCTCACACGAAGTGACTATGGGTGCATACAGAACCATGTTTCTGCAGCCTTGAGGGACTAAGAGATGTGGTATTTTATAATTATCTTATGCTTAAAACTCATAAATTACTTCGCCACATTCAATTAATAACTCAAACATATCATATAAACCCATAAACCATTATTGTGTTGACATAACATGCAACTGTAATAACTACTTCGCAACAACATATATTAAGCAAATATATACATAAAACACAAAATAACACCAGAATATCATCCAAAAAACTACTTCTTTATTATGATGAATCCATGAATACAACTTGTCTCGACATGCACACTAAGTTGCAGGTTGTCTACGCACTAAGTTGTAGACTCTTCCCATGTCTCTACGCACTTAGATGCAGAGGCTTCCCTAATACAAATTAAAAATAATTTTCCTTAGCCATGTATCATCTCCTTATTATCTCTAATCATAATATTTAAATACTTTATATACTATTACATCACGAGGCTAGATCATTACAGACTCCCTAAAACAAGCAACTATAGCCCAAAACTCTTTACAAAATTGTGCGCTTTACAAAAAGAAGGGACTTCGACCTGCCCTGAAACCCCTACACCACCACATAGTATATTTAAAATGCTCCACTGCATGGTCCAATTCGCTTTCTGCTATGTGGTCTACTTCACACTCTGCTCCACAAAATGCAGAGTCTTAGCCAAAATCTAGGCCAAGTTGGGCTACGCCCAACATGCCCCCAACACTCACATGTGACTAATCCCAAGTCACTCAGCTACTTTGCCTCTGATTTTGTTGCTATGATGTTGTAGGCCTTGCTGAATTGCTATAGAATCCCTGCGGTCTGCTTTTCCTCGGTGCACACTTCTTCCAATCTTGCTTCTGTCACTGATCCTGCAGTATTCTACAACTCTACCTCTTCTCATTGTTGAAGCTCTATAAGCTTCCCATCCACTTCCTAAGATAGTTGCAGTGCCTCATCCTATCATGGATGAGTCCTTTCTGTCAAAACCTGCTCTTATTTTCTCAACTCTTCTATTTTCGATTGCAGTGCATTTCCTTCATTTATCTTGGTGAACTTCTGTGAGATTGGTATGGTCTTCGCAGTTGTTTGAATCTCCTCCAGTTGTTTTTGTTTCTGTTGAATGCATTCTTCTAGATTTTTCAATTTGGATCTTCCTACAATGAAATCCAAATTTGTAAAGTGTTATCCAACAACTTCCCATAGTCTTCCACTGTTGCGAAGATACCAAAAATTGCAACCCTCAGGTTGGTGTCCCTCTACTCTCGTACTTTTGGTGGCGTAGTTTGCTGCAACTTCATCTACAACTCACTGATCTTCATCTCATATGAAAATTGCACTTCCGCAATTTTCTCCTTTTATCCCTTTACGGCAAGGTTGATATTCTTGACCTTGCCCTCCATTGATTCCTCTTCTTGGACATTGATGTTTGGAACTTCTCGCCATGTGGCTTCGACCACCTCTTTCAACTTATGTTGTTGTTGCACTGCCTAGTCCTTTTCCTGGATGGCCTGGTCGGGTTTTTGCTTCAGTGAAGCTCGATCTTGTTCTACTTGAATGTTCATTTTTTATGTGATTTTTTCTCGCTGTTTCAACTCTTTTATGATTCCTTGATGCAACTCATGCAATATTTACATTGGCAGAACTGCGATGTTCGTGTTTACATACTTCCATCCTTTCACCTGGTGATTTACTTCGGTGGATTCAAACTATAGGGCTCCGGAAGGTATTTGCATAAACCACACCCCAAGTGTGGGCTCTATTAATCTTTCTTCCAAAATCCTTTCCTTTGTTTGTGTTGGATGTATGGTTGTCTATGCCAGTATCTTTAACTTTGAAATTTTCTCCTCGACACTTGTTAGAAGTACACCGTAGTGATCCTCTAACTTGTTCCAGGATTTTTCCATAGCTTCTAGTATTCTATCCTTGATCTGGTCCAGGTCCCCATCAGTAAGAAACAATGGAATTATGTCCTTTTGTTTATCTTCCTTTTGATTCTTTTTGGGTTTCTTGGCAGCTTCGAAACCTGCCTTCCTTTTCTCTGCAACAGATGGTTTTGGCTCAGTCTTTTAAGGCTCTTTGTTGTGCTCATCTCCTCCAAGAGGTTCCTTGTCATGTTTCTCCTCCTATTCTTCCTCTTCTTCATCCTTTTTCTTATCATTATCCTTTCCACTTGGTTCTCCATGCCACGATTTTTCCTCCTCTGTCGAAGTGTCTCTTGCCTCTATCTCTGATGCAGTCATCCATTCTGCCAGCCACTCTTGTGCATGTGAAAATAAATTGTCTTTTATTACCAAGTATGGTAATGGATTACATGTCTTTGTCGCGTCCTTGCGAGCCTGTATATAGATTCTCTTGAAATCGTATTTGAACTTTGCGACATATTGGTATTGCTGGTATAGGTTTGGTGAAAGACGGGGGTGTTGGTTCACCAACATATGCAAATCCATGTGATATAATACAAAAAATATCATGTTCTCCTGAGCTCATGACAGTTTATTGGTATACCACAACGAGCCATACCGCGCGGCTTCGCAAATATCTAAAGATACCGAAGGAAACTGCGACTCCTTCGGCTCTCTCCATGCCAGCATTGTTATTATCAAAATCAACCATGAATAATGAATTTAGTATCTTTCTCTTGGACCTTGCAATAGTTATCTAAAAATTATTTGCAAAGGTACTTGGACCATTTGTACTAAACCCCATTGGCACACTGCGCAGCTAGTGAAACCTCTGCTGCAGGGACTTCATTGGATCGACACTTTCTCATGATGTTCCCAGCTAGTATGTGTGTTATGAAGTAGACTCCTTGGTCATTTATTGAATTAATGTCATATCCTTCCTTTGGTTCCCTTTTGTGAGTCCAATCTTCTTCTACTTATTTTTCGTTATTTCCTTGTCCTAGTCTTTTCCCACAAATTCTTCTGTGGGGTTCTGTCCTTGATATGGCAGTCTAGTGATTCTCCATATCATCATTTCATCAATAGGGATCCTCTTTCCCATCCATAGGCATATATCGTGCACCAACACGAGCAATTTTATTATACAGGTTGTGTTTGTTGGGATTCTACTGAAGTGCGACACATTCAGCATGTTCAATATCCCCGACTACGCTAATCCAACCGCCCATTGTTGCAGTTCGAACCTCGTCACACCACTATCAGGTTAGTGGACCTGCTTTAGATACCTGCCTAATTTGAATTGTGGGTATTTCTTCCTATCGTTGAAATAAGAGTCTGCAAACTTTAGCTGTGGAATTTTCCCAAGAATTTATCCATTGAATGGCATTGACTCTGGCAACAGGGGTGTAAATGTGCCATACTTTGCATCCTTTGAATCTTTTACCGGTTTTGTGCTCAGTTTCCTTAGTGGAATATATGATGGAAGAGGTGATAGAAACACTGCACTCTCTGTTTCCATTTGCGCCTGTTCTACTTCTTCCTCACTGTCTCTTACTTGTTCTGGTTCTTGCTCGACAGGTCTCTTTTCTTGTTTCTTCTTGGTTCTCTACTCTTTGTTTGGTTTCTTTTGTGGAGATATTCAGTTTTTAGTTTGTGGTGATTATGTTGCATCTGAATTGATGCTACGGGTGTATCAGACGGTGTTGCAGTTTGTTCCATAATTCTTTCTATACTCTTCTCCTTGAATATACGAATGAAGTCTTCAGAATTCACACAACACTGTAAACTTCTGAAATTTCTCCACACTTAACAAATTTCGAGCTCTGAAGTCAACAAAGTGCCAAATCTTGGTGGGACGTGGATTTTTATAACAACTTAAAACTTCTAACCTCATCATTAGCTCTAATCATGTTCATATTATGTTCATTAACTGCATATTCTATTAATACATCCTGCCAATTTGTCCTCATAAATGCAGCCTTCTGTACCCTTTAACGACAAATTTCCCTTTTAACGATCATATTTTTCCTGCAAACCTTCGACATACTCTAGAATGAAGTGCAATAACTCTTCTTGCGAACTTCGATATCCTCCAGACTGTAGCGAAAAACCCTTCTTGCATCGATGCTTCCTATGTCGTAGCTCTTTCTGCAACATAGTTTATAGTCCACTGCCCACTTTCAACTGTTGGTGGCACTAAGAGTTTCCTCCTTTCTGCTTCAGAGTGAAGATGTAGGGGGAGGGTTATCCTTGTACAACTTCAACCTGATTCAATTTAATCTTCCTTGAACCAATCTTCCATTTAACTTCTCTAATTTAACTGCACCTTCATCAGTGATATGCTTGATAATGTATGGGCCAACCAATGCATCTAGAAATTTCCTGGAAATTTTACAAACTTATTGTCGTAAAGTAGAACAAAGTCTCCTACATGGAACTTCTTATGCTTAATATGTTTGTCATGCGAGGATTTTTCTCTTTCTTTCTGCACGTGCTGATGGAATCATGCTATAAATATATCTTCCTCCAAAGCAATCAATTGCGACATTCTTTCCTCCATTATATCAGGGTTTTCCATACCTGTAAAATTTGCAATCCTCAAGCTACACACAATGTAATCCATGGGCATCAGAGCTTCTTTTCCATAAACCAACATGAAAAATTTCTAACCTGTGAACTTCATATATGTGGTCCTATGAGCCCATAATACTGTTGGAATTCTAAGGTCCTAATCATATCTATTCACGTTGCATACCTTATTATGTGCATTCTACAAAATATTATTAAATTCTTTCATTGTTCCATTGGCTTGAGGGTGACAAGGGGTGATCTTCTGATGATAAACTAGAATTCCTCGGCCAATGTTTCATTAATATTATTAAGGAAGTGTGACCCTTGGTCACTCATCGAAATATTTGGACATCCAGATCTAAACAATATGTACTAAAAAATAAACTTCGCAGTAGTTTCTATATTGCAGTACCTTACTAGTTGTGCTTTTGCCCATTCACAATCTGTCTTGAAGATGGATCCCCATTGGGATTCGAAACGTTGAAAAAGTTTTGTTAATATCGTGGATAATTCGAAGCACTCTTCTTCAATTAGAAACCACAGAAGCTTGAAAACCATCAAGTAATCAATCATTGTAATTATGTACCTCGCACCAGTCTTATTTCCAGGTGGGTTTATTGGCCCAAAAAAATCAATAGCCCACTTATCAAAAGCCTACAATGTAACTTGTGGTACCAATGGCCTCTCATCTCTCCTTGAAGGATTCCCTATTCTTTTACATACATCACATGCTCTGCAATACTCTATGGTATCTTTATGTAGTGTATGCCACCACAGTGTTGCTCTCAAAATCTTTTGCGTAGTAGCTTTTCCTGCATAGTGTCCACAAGTTGCACCCCCATGAGATTCTGCTAGAATCATTTGCCTTTCATGTTCAGGGACATATTTTCACAATATCTCATCTGGTCCCATATTATATAAGTGTCCTTCTATTATTGAGAAGTCAGATACCTTAACCAACAATTCTTTCTTTTGTTCTGTAGTATACTCTGAAGGAGGCATTCCTGTGGTAAAAAATTTAACGATATCCACGAAGTGATCATTTTCCACTCTTCTTGCAAACAACTATGCATCAGGGAGATTATCTTCTATGCTACTTGTTTCTTCCCCTATCTCCAGTATTGACAGATGGTCAAGTCATGCATTCAACCTCCCTGGTTTAACAATGAGTCGTATTCCTAGAATAAAAACAACCATCTACAAATATTCCCCCCCAAAACAAGCTTATTAACCAAATACTTAAGTGCAGAATGATTTGTAAACATCTTAAAGTGTGACCCCAACATATACGGTCTAAAATTCTGCAAAGCATACACCATGGTGACTCCTTTCCTTTTTGTAGTGGTGTAATTATTTTCTGCTCTAGACAACTTCCTACTTGAAAAATATATAGGATGATCAATCTCTCCTTCACAGGGTTGTGCTAATACCAATCCAAAAGATATACAAGAAGAATCTACATGGACATGGAATTAATTATTCCAATCAGGGAATACTAGTATAGGTGAATCTACCATCTTTTCTTTCAATATGTCGAGGCTTTTATGACCTTATTCATTCCACTGAAATGTTACATCCTTCTTCAACAATTTCTCCATAGGCGCAGTGATCTGCGCATACCCCTTGATGAACTTCATGTAATACCCAATATGTCCCAACGTAGTGTGAAGCTATCTTACTATCTTATGTGGAGGAAAATTCACAATGATAGCAATCTGAGCAGGGTCCACCATTATTCCTTGCTTGCAAACAATATGTCTCAATAATATGTCAAAGGGTGCATTAAATATACACTTATTTAAGTTCAAAGAGATCTAATACTGTCTACATGTGTTGAGCATGAGTCTTAAACTTCGAACATGCTTGCTCAACAATCCAAATATTGTGCAATCATCAATGTATACCTCCAAAAAATTGTGGATGTACTTTTTAAAAGATGCGATCACCACCCTAGAAAATATAGCAGGGTCATTTTTCAGTCCAAAAGGCATTACTGTGTATTGATATGAGACCCATTCTGTAGCAAATGTGGTCTCGTGCCAATCTTCAGGTGCTATCTTAATCGAATGATATATTGAGAATCCATCTGTAAATGAGTAAATTTCATGTCCCCCTACTTTGTCCAACACTTCATCTGTGAAAGAGGTAGGGAATTGATCATGTAAACATGCATCATTCAACTTTATTAGATCAACATAGATCCTAATTTCTCCTTGAGTCTTCTTCTCTTGCACCACCATAGTGCTCACCCATTTTGATTCTTCTACAACTTCAATAATTCTCGTTGTTATCATCTTATCAAGTTCTACTTTTAATCTCTCCATATAATTCGGGTTTAGTCTGTAAGGTCTCTGTTTGACTGGCTTCACATCAGGCTTCAGAGGAATCTTCATGACTCCTATATCTCCTATTATGCCTTTCATATCTGAAAAATTTGTAGGAAAAACTTCTTGATATTAATGAAGTAACTCTATAACTTTACTAACTGTTTCTTCATCCCAATAATCTCCTATTATTGCAAAATTGCAAACTTGGGTACCTTCTTTGATCTAATGTTTGCCTTCTTGGTATTAAATGGCTTCATTATGTCTGGTATCTCTATCTCAGGTCCGATGATTTCACAGTATCCTTCTGACTCTACTATGTCGATGTTGCAAGGATCTTCTTCTTCTCCATCTGCAATAATGTTGTAGCATTCCAATGCATGTTCTATCTGCGCATCCCAATTAGGTTGTTGTCGTGTCAGTGAGGTGACATTCTCAAATATCTTCTTCTTGGCTGCCTGAAAGGCCCAATCCACGCAGGGGCAATCATATTCAAATTTGAAGGTTAATATGAAGCCATCAACCATGTCTGCCCAATTATCGGTACCATGTCGAAGCTTTGTATCTAGGTACTAGTTATTCGAGATTTTCTTCAATGTTTTAATGAATCCATGTACCCATTCTTGTTGTGGAATCTCCTTCCATGATAAATTTCATAGTTGGATATGCTCCCTGGGACTAGTTTGACCATCATATTTTATCTCCATCTCTATTTCTGTCTGTCCAAACCTTATCCACATTAATATTTGACATTCCTGCCAACCTCTTATATTCTTCTTGTGTGCATTCCACCATCTAGAATGGGTAGATTTCAGAGCTATATCCAAGGCTAAAAATATTTGATTCTTTGGAACTTGTTCTTCATAATCATTAAGAAAAATATTCACATCTCCTATGCCATCATAAGAAGGCAGGTCACATACCTCAGACATCATACATTGAACAGATTTGGTAACTCTTAAACAATGCCTTGTGGATAATTCATGCAACCTATTCTTATACTTTTCCATCTCTTCTTCTGAAACTGAGGCATAAGAACTGTCATGCTCCTAGCTCAGGTTTCCTTCTCTTGTTAGTAAATTAAATATTACAGAGCAATGAAACACATAAAATATGCGGAAAACACAAGCACACAAAACACATAAAACCAAAGAGACACAGATATACGTGGTTCACCCAGTTTGGGCTACATCCACCACAAATAGCCAGTCCTTCCTTTCTATTATCCAGCAAAATGAAGAGACACAACCTACAGCAGATCCACTGTAATATCCTTTGTTCTCTCTCACAGTCTCCCTATCTGTTTCTTGCTCCGAGAATGCACATACAATACACAGCCGCAATACAATACCCTCATACAAGTGAGGGGTTGTCTTCTAGGGAAAATACCCTAAACTAAACATAACTTCTACCCTCAGATCATCCGCCTAATGAACGGCACAGATTGACCAGAAATTACTATACTTTTGCAAGGCAATTTTACATATGTTTTTAGCTTCGGGGGTGCTGCCCCCGAAACCCCCCGCCAGGGGGGGACTCGATAAATTCGCATCCGCCCCCCCTGCACCCCCCAAGTAGCATTTAATTTCGGGCGATGTTGCTACCCCATTAAGGTACAGGGTTCCAACGCTGTGATACAAAATAAACAAGATAATCAGGCTTCACACCCAACAATCTCCCACTTGGAGACTGATTGTAGCAATTGCACTGCTGCTTCATTTGCTGGACAATGACTCCTCTTTGGACCTAGCTGTTTCTCATCTTCATCGTCATCCTTGAAGACCAATTGAAACTGAGCATAATCTCAGTTTCTCCCTGGTTACAACTTTTGTTAGCATATTTGCAGGATTCTGGATAGTGTGTATCTTTTCCAGCTTCAACTGTCCATCTTCTAATACTGACTGTATGAAATGGTACTTGAGCTGTATGTGTTTAGTCCTGGAATTAAATGTTGAGTTCTTTGCAAGATGAATGGAACTTTGGCTATCACTGTATAACGTTCCCATATCATGCTTCTTACCCAATTCATCCATAAACCTTTGTAACCAAATCATTTCCTTACTAGCCTTTATAGCAGCAACATACTCTGCTTCTGTTGTTGAAAGTGCAACAACACTTTGGATTTTTGAAACCCAATTGATAGTTGTTCCACCTACAGTAAATACATATCCTGTAGTGCTCCTCCTATTATCTCTGTCACCTTCCATATCTGCATCAACATATCCCTGTAGAGAAATGTTTGAACCACCAAAGCATAATGCTTGATTTGTGGTACCTCTCAAATATCTGAGAATACATTTTACTACCATCCAATGTTCTTTTCCTGGATTGTTCATGTACCTGCTTACAACTCCCACTGCATGTGCAATATCAGGCCTTGTGCAGACCATTGCATATATTAAACTTCCAACTGTTGTTGCATATGGAACTTTAGACATATAGTCCATTTATTCTTGGGTCTTGGGGCACATCTCCTTACTAAGTTTGAAATGGCTAGCAAAAGGTGTACTCACTGGTTTTTCATTCTTCATATTAAATCTTTTCAACACCTTTTGTATGTACTCATTCTGAGACAGTGTTAATTTTCGATTTTTACTGTCTCTAGTTATTCTCATACCAAGGATTTGTTTTGCAGCTCCCAAATCTTTCATTGAAAATGAATTTGCCAATTTTCTTTTGAGCACATTTATTTCCTGCATGTTAGACCCTGCAACAAGCATGTCATCTACATACAATAACAATATAATATAACTTCCATCATTTTTCCTTTTCAGATAAACACAATGATCAGAGTGACATCTAGTATAACCTTGTTCAGACATAAACTTGTCAAATTTTAGATACCACTGCCTTGGAGCCTGTTTTAAGCCATACAAGCTCTTCTTTAACCTACACACTAATTTTTCTTTCCCTTTGACCTCATATCCTTCTGGTTGCTGCATATAGATCTCTTCCTCCAAATCTCCATGGAGAAATGTTGTCTTTACATCTAACTGTTCAAGATGTAAATCTTCCGCTGCTACAAGACTTAAAATAGTTATGATTGAAGTCATCTTAACAACAGGAGAAAATATTTCATCAAAATCAATACCTTTCTTCTGTGCAAACCCCTTCACCACAAGTCTAGCTTTGTACCTCTGTTTTCCTCCATCTTCTTCCTTTAGCCTATAAACCCATTTATTCTGCAATGTAGTTTTACCTGCAGGCAACCTGACTAAGTCCCAAGTCTGGTTATGCATTAAGGAGTCCATCTCTTCTTCCATGGCTAGCTCCCACTTCTTCCTGCTTTCAACCTACATTTCTTCTTCATAACATTCAGGTTCACCAGAATCAGTCAACAATAAATAATATAATGAAGGAGAGTATCGTTCAGGGGGTCTACTTATCCTGGTAGATCTTCTAACACCACTTTCAGGTGTTTGAGGTGCATGTTGCTGTTGTGGTGGTTGTTGTTGTTGTGGCTCTTGATTATTATTATTTTCAGGCACCTTTACCTTTTCTGTGATCTCATCAAGAACTGTGTATTCTTTGTTTTCTTTTTCTTGTTTCTTTTCCTGCAACTGATTCTTATACAATACCCTTTCATTGAATATTACATCTCCGCTCCTAATGATTTTGTGATTTTCATAATCATATAAGTGATAACCAAAATCATTAACACCATATCCAATAAAGGTACATTTCTTGGATTTTACCTCAAGCTTTGTTCTATTTTCTTTATTAATATGGATAAAGGCCTCACAACCAAAAGGCTTTAAAAAAGAGTAGTTTACCTTTTTACCTGTCCATGCTTCCTCTGGAATACCACCATCCAAGGAACTTGAAGGCCCTCTATTTATTAGATAAACAACAGTATCTACAACATCTGCCCAAAATTGTAAAGGAAATCCTGCATGCAATATCATGCACCTTGCATGCTCCATGATTGTTTTGTTCATCCTTTCTGACACACCATTTTATTGTGGTGTTCTTGGAATGGTCTTCTCTCTGTGAATTCCATGCTTTGAACAGTACCTATCAAACTCTTTGCTAAAATATTCACCTCCATTGTCTGATCTGAGACACTTCAACTTCTTTCTTGTCTCAATCTTAACCAAAGCTTTCCATATCTTGAAAGTATCAAATACATCAGATTTATTTTGAATACAATAAATCCAAGTTTTTCTAGTTGCATCATCAATAAAAGTAACATAATAACGAGAGGCACCAAGAGATGATACCTGAGCAGGTCCCCATACATCTGTATGCACAAGCTCTAATTTTTCACTCATGTTTTCTTTCCCAACTCTGAGAAATTTGACTCTCTTCTGTTTTCCATAAATGCAATTCTCACAGAAATCCAAATCAACATTCTTCAAACTTGGTAACAAATTTCTTGAGTGAAGAATCTTCATCCCCTTCTCACTCATGTGTCCGAGCCTATGATGCCATAATGCTGCATCTGCTCCTTTGGAAGTTAAAGCATTAACAGAGTTAGAAATACCATTGCATAAATACAATGTACCAACCTTTTCGCCTTTTGCTATTACCAACGCTCCTTTGGTGACCTTCCAAGTTTTATCTGTAAAAATTGTCACACAACCGTCACTGCCTAACTGCCCTGTTGAAATCAGATTTTTCTTCAGATATGGAACATGCCTTACCTCCTTTAATAGCCATTGGATTCCGTTATGTTGTTTTACAAGAACCTTACCCATTCCAACAATTTTACAGGGTTTATCATCACCCAAACGGACTTGTCCAAAATCTCCTTGAACATAGTCATGAAAATATTTCTTATCAGGTGTGGCATGGAATGAGGCCCCTGAATCTACAACCCAAGAAATAAAAACATTTTTGAAAGAAAGAATCAAAGCATCTTGTAACACATCACCTGTCACATTTGCTTCATGATTTTTTTCTTGATGTGTGTCTCCTTCCTTTCCCTTATGATATCTACAGTCTTTCTTTAGGTGTCCTTTCTTTCCGCATTTCCAGCACATTATCCCTGCTCTAGACTTGGATTTGCCTTTCCTTGATTTACTGTGATATCCCGAGCTCTTTCCTCTTTCCATTCTTCTTCCCTTAGACTCTGCACTCAAAGCATTACCTGATGTCTCACTGGAGCTTTTCCATCGCATTTCCTTGCTAAGGATAGCACCGACAACATCATCAAACTTTAAAGTACTAGATCCAAAGACAGAGTTACTAATGGCCATAACTAAACCATTCTAGATTTCTGGCAATGAGCACAAAAATAAAAGAGCCATAACTTCATCATCAAATTTTACCCCTACAAAACTTAACTGACTAGTAATTGTATTAAAATCATTTAAATGGTCTGCAACAGATCCACCTTCTGACATCTTCATATTAAATAAAAATTTCATAAGAAATACCTTGTTTGAGGCCGAGGTTTTTTCATATAATTTCGCCATGGCCTTAATCAAACCCTCTATTGTTGTTTCCTTTGAAATATTGAAGGCTACCGACGCCGCGAGGCATGAACGTACTGTTCCAAGTGCCTTTCTATCAAGAATATCCCATTCTGCGTCTGTCATAGTTGTCGGCTTATTTGTTTTTCCGTTCAATGGTAGGTACAGATCTTTCTGATACAGATAGTCTTCCATCTACATCTTCAACAGCGGGAAGTTTTGGCCATTAAATTTCTCAACCCTAAATTTACCATCTTCTGCCATTTCTCCCACTCGAATCAGGAACCCTTCTTTCCTGCAAGTTTATCAGCCAAATAGACCTTCAACTCTGATACTAGTTGTTAGTAAATTAAATATTACAGAGCAATGAAACATATAAAATATGTGGAAAACACAAGCACACAAAACACATAAAACCAGAGAGACATAGATATACGTGGTTCACCCAGCTTGGGCTACGTCCACCTCAAACAGCCAGTCCTTCCTTTCTATTATCCAGCAAAATGAAGAGACACAACCTACAACAGATCCATTGTAATATCCTTTGTTCTCTCTCACAGTCTCCCTATATGTTTCTCGCTCTGAGAATGCACATACAATACACAGCCGCAATACAATACCCTCATACAAGCGAGGGGTTTCCTTCTAGGGAAAAAATCCCTAAACTAAACATAACTTCTACCGTCAGATCATCCACCTAATGAACGGCCCAAATTGACTAGAAATTACTATACTTTTACAAGGAAATTTTACATCTATTTTTAGCTTCGGGGGCGCTGCCCCTGAAACCCCCAGCCAGGGGGGCTCCATAAAGTCGCAGCCCCCCCCCCAGACCCCCCAAGAAATGTTTAATTTCGGGCGGTGTTGCCGCCCCATTAAGGTACAGGGGTCCAACGCTGTGATACAAAATAAACAAGATAATCAGGCTCCACACCCAACATCTCTAGTAGGGTTAACCCAATCTTTTTCCTTAGTTGTCATTTGATATATATGGTCTATGTATGGTGCACAATATTCTTCTTTGACTGGTTCTGTGTATCTTTCTCCTTTTGATGGAACCAAGGGAACAATCACTCTCATATTATTTCCTTCAAATATCATCTATCTCTTATTCAGATTAATTATGGACATATTTTGAAATTCCCAATCAAGTCCAAGAAATGCAGGATAAAGGTTACTGTCATCAATAATCTCTATTGCTTCAAAATCAACACTAGTGCAAACTCCTTCAATATCGAGTGTGGCACGTGGTAGTCTTCCTATAGGGAAAATATTTAGTTTATTTGTCATTCTTAATTGAATAGGTGACCACTGTATCTTTGGCTTACCCATCAATTCCCATGTCTGCTTCGTCAAGACATTAGCATATGATCCCAGATCCAAAATAACTTGATTCATCTTATATTATCCTATTTGTGCACTGAGCCTCATCTCTCTTCCAGTTCTTTTCTGACGATGAAATTTATTGACCGCACGCATATCACTTCACGATGTTGCATTTGATGCACATGAATATATCACCTCCTGCAACCCTACTACAACCTTTTGATCCCTTAACAATTTCAAGCAAGAATGTAGAAAATACCTTAAACTACTTACTTGGCTTGTCGCATCCTATGTCATAGCAAGGTTCTGCATCGAAGTTGATGACACGCCGCAGTTACTTCTCTGATTAGTGTTGGTCTGTGCACTAGAGGTTGAAGCCTCAACATCCATGAAGCTTCCCTTTACTTCCATAAATTCTTCTTTCTCTTTCTGAATATAAAAAATAGGAGCTTTCTCAACATTCTTTCAAACCATGCACCTTTAGATTCCTTCTTTCCATCCACCTTATCACTACCAGTCGTAGCTCCACTTCTAGGGACAATATTGACTCGAGATTCATCGGTCCTTCTTTAAGCAGTAATCATATAAATATTCTGTGCCAACTGTTGATTCCTCTTTTCTTGCATCTTCTCCATAAGTACGGGACATTCTTCAATTACATGTTCAAAGGATTTACAGTACTTACATGTTGTTGTGGGGTTTTGGCAATCTCTCGCGAAATGACCTACCTAGTCACAGTTATAGCAAATCATTTGTCCACGTCCTCGACCAGCTCCACCACCTCGACCTCTTCCTTGGTAACCTCCTTGACCACCGCATTGTATATTGTCCTCATGTCCATACTCTTATGCTTACATTTTATAAGTGTCGACATTGCGCTCCACCATTAAGTCATATGCCCGAAAATTGTTCTCATCATGTCCTACTAATTTACAGAACTTGCAATATAGATTCCTTAGATTTTGCATGTATATCTGCAACAAGTAATAATATTTTGAGTGATGTTGGCCTCTAGCCTTACATATATCGCACCACAGGCTAGATCCTGCATTCAAGGGATTAGGTGCTCCACGATCCATGTAATCCATGAATATAGGACATTGTTCCCTAGAATGGCCCTATGATCTGCACTTCGTACACCACACTTCTTCTCTAAATTCCTTACTTTTCTTGATGTCTTGGATCTGTAGGGTCAGTTTCGCCAGTTGATTATGAATCTGTTGCATACCTACATTGGTATCTCCTATGGGCGAAGCTTCCAATTTCATTGCAATCTCCATAGCTTCGGCTTGAGTTCCTATCTTTTGTTGCATAAATGGAAATCTTATATGCGGTAGCAACGCAACTATAAACCACTGTTGATCTTGTCGCAAATCTATGTCGAAGCTTACTTGATCCAATAACAACTTAAACCTATGGTCTAACTCCCAAACAGACTCAGTAGGTTTATGTTTGATTTCTTTCATCGCAGTAATGCACTATGACCGAGACTTCGTCTTTTTAAACTCTCCTACCAGTGGTGTTTTGATATCTGCAAATGTTATGTTTTGATTAGCTGAATACTGAATATACCACGTCAATGCTTTATCACGCAGTGTTGTACCAAGTTGTGACTTATTTATATTCTCATTGTTGATCTACTTCACGGTTCATACATATTCGCATAAAAACCAAAATTGTTTTGGATCCTCTAATCCAGTTTCTTTGAAAATAGGTAGCTTAATATCATCAGCCATAACTCCACATTTAATTAATCACTCAAATATATCATATAAAACCATAAACCATTACTGTGCTAACATAACATGCAACTATAATAACTACTTCGCAACAAAAGATATTAAGAAAATATACACAAAAAACAAAGAATGCAAGAATATCATCCACAAAATTGATTCTTTATTATGGTTAATCCTTGAATACAACCAGTATTGACCTGTGCACTAAGTTGTAGACTCTTCCCAGGTATCTGCGCACTCAGCTGTAGAGCCTTCCCTTCATTGCAAAATACATATTACAAAGAATTTCCCTTAACCATATATCATCTCCTTATTATCTCTAAACATAGCATTTCAACCCTTTATATAATATTAGATTGCGAGGCTACATCATTACAATACCATGGTCCATATACCATGGAATCCCTTAAACAAGCAACTATAGCCCAAAACCCTTTACAAAATTGTGCGCTTTAGAAAAAGAAGGGACTTCGACCCGCCGCGAAGCCCCTATGCTGCCGCGTTGTATATTTAAAATGCTCCACTGCGCGGTCCACTTCGCATTCCGCTCCATAAAATGTGGATTCTTAGCCAAAATCTAGGCCAAGTTGGGTTGCACCCAACACTGGAACTCTAAATAGAAGAGCTTGAGCATTAAACCCATGCTTCAAAAAATAACAATAATATTTTTTCTTTCTTTTTACAATATACAAGAATAAAAAGTACAATTAATATTTATGAAGATCGAACCTAGTTACACGTTTCATATTTATGAAGATCAAACCTAGTTACACATTTTACCCCCTTCTAGTGATGCTAGTCTGATTTTTATATCATTATATTTTGAGTTATAACCAAATTATCCTTAAGTGTATCGAAAATGGATTTTTTTTGTGTGAAATGCATTATCCATGGACAAAACCTTGTAGGTGCCTATTAAATAGGAAGTCATTGATAAAGGTTTTGGACATAGAAGACTTCATATGATGTCATTTTGGTAGCTCCATGATAAGTAGTATTGTGTTGTCATTCTACAAGGGGAGCCGTTGTTTCGATTGGTGTGGTTTCTCAAAATCAAAACATCAAAATTAGGTTTATAAGCACTCATTTACCACTTTAAATTGACTATTTGTTTAGGGATGATACATAATTCTTGTGTTCATATGGGTACTTTGAAGTTTAAACAACTCTTGCCAAAATTGTATTGTCCCGATCCAAGAAAATGGAATAGGAGTATCGTGTATCTTAAAAATTTGATCCGTGGATACTTAAGCAACTAAGAAGGGGATATATAGGTATGATAATGCAAAAAAATTAGCATATTTGGAAAGATGGTTGACCACCACCATGGCCATGGATTTTTTACCCACTCGTGGGAGTTCCACTATAAAATATAGAAATGTTGGTCCAAAATTTTGGGATTGATAACGATTGGAATACCACTAGCATACTCGCTATCTCACCCTTGTTTCTTTATCGTTTATCACAAGTTGCTACAACATATATGATGTATGTTTTCAAGTCATCTTAAAACACTAGGAACTTGTCTTTTTCATAGGTTTTACAAAAGTTATAGTGACTTATTGTAGGTGATGAATGCAATTCTTGTAAGACTCTTCTTTAAAGGTAGAATTATTTATTAGAACGATGCACCCTTTATTCCTCATATCTTATTGTCATGTATAACCTTTAGGAGTGTTGGGATCTTACTAAAGCTATTGGATGAGTAGAACTACAGTGTCATTTTCCAGCCATTCTTTATGGCATCCCTCGATCCAACCTTAAATGCGGAGAGATAAGGTAAAGAAGGATCCATCCTACTCAATTGCATGGATAAAGAATCAACTAGCACATTTTATTTACCCTTCTCATAGATGATGTCATAATCATACCTTAGCATCTAAGTGACCCTCTTATGTTTCTTAGAAGATGATAACCTTTGTTTTAGAAAACACTTTAGACTATAGTGGTTAAAATTGATTTAGAAATATCCCCATATGAGATAGGGGTTCCAGGTCTCCACTACATGAATGGTTCCCATCATCTCTTATTCATATATGGATTTTCTCAAATTAAAATCACACACCAACTTGTTTGTGAGTTCCAAGGGATTCCTTTCGTGTTTCAAAATTGCTCCGAGACCTCTACTCAAACCATCACATTCTAGGAAAAAAGTAGTTCACATTGGATGTTTTTAAATTTGAGAAGGCTTTCTTAATTAACGTGATCCATGCAAGGGAATTATTTCTTAGTAGTGATTTTTGGAGAGAAATATTTTTTTCCATAATTTTTACAAACATTTTTTACAAGTTGGTAAATGTTAAGAGCCCATGCAAGCTCCTAAGTGTCTTATGCTAGGGATAATCTCACATAGACTCAATTTTCCTAGGATCTATGCGGATTCCATCTTAACTAATGATGTGACCCAACTTTTCATCCTATAAAAACCGAAATAACATTTGGGTTATTTTAAAAATAGTTGGTGGTACCACATTAGTTGCAAGGATTTATTGACATTCTTTGTGTGGGAATATTGGAATTTGTTGTAGATCAATATATCATCAAAGAATACCAACCCAAAAATGTGTAGAAATGGTTGAAACTTTTTGTTAATGAGGCTATTGAAGGTAGATGAAGTCATGCAAAAGCCAAAGGGTATCATTAAAACTTCATAATTACTATCATGTGTGTGGAAGGTTGTCTTCAAGATGTTTTCCTCTTTCATCCTTATTTGGCGGTATCTCGAATGAAAGTAAGTATGGCTGAAAAACATAGCTCAATGGAGTTACATCCAATAGATTGTCAATATTCAGGATGGGGAATTTGTCTTTGATGGTTAATTAATTCATAGCCTAAAAATTAGGACACATGTGCCAATTTCTTTCCTTCTTTAATACTATGGCCTTTAACCATTATTCTATGTAAAAAAGTAACTATAATGACACACAATTGGAGATAAACAACCGAGAACCAATGGAACACCATGGAAATTGTCTCCTTTTGAATGTGGTAAACCCTCTGGTGTGAAAAATTCTTATTGATGTTCAGAGAATGCATGGGTGAATCTCCTTTGTGGGGGTGTCCACTAATTTTATGGCATTGAACTATACAATAATACATAGTGGCCTTTGAAAAATATAAATTTTACAAAAATTGTTTGTGCACGAATCGCTCTTTGCCTTTCGTCACGCATAGGGTTTCTGGTTCTGTGTGAGGTGCTCGCCCTAGCTAGGGCTAGGCCCAATGGAGGAATCTCATGACCCTCCTTTGCCTCCGCCTCCTCCTGAGTTTGAGGCGTTCAATCTTCTAATCGCTTCCCAACCTAAGAAGAAGAAGCAACTCACCTCCAAAATTTTCAAGTGACTGGATGAGATTCCCTCGGTGGCTCTCCTGCCTGAAGGTCCAATGAAAGTGGCCCTTTCCCTTGTAGACCATGCTTTGGTCGGATAGTTCACATGCTTAAGGCCCTCACCAAAAACTACGGAGGCCTAGATCACTCGAAACTGGAAGCCCCTTATTGCAAACAACGTTACCTCATACTTCCTGGGGCGGGGGTTTTTTCTGTTTGAATTCAACACCAAGGAGGATAAGGACATGATCTTCAAAAACAAAGCCTATTTCATGGGTCCTAAAGGGTTGTACCTAAATCACTGGACTTCAGACTTCGACCCCTCGGAGGATGTCCCATCTGTTGTTCCAGTTTGGGTCAGGCTCCCAAACTTGCTGGTGCACTGCTGGAACTAGGAATCCTTGCAAAAAATTGACAATGCCCTCAGGAAATTCATAGACAGACCTAATAACAAAGACCAATATGACTGCACCAAAATCTGCATGGAGGTGGACCTCAAAGTTGGGCTGCTAGAAGCCATCAAGCTAGCTAACAGTGGGAAACTGGTCCCATCTGCAGAAATTAGATTATGAACAATTGTCGTTCAAATGCCACGGATGTCATGAGTATGGCCACTTCTCCAAGAACTATCCCAAAATTGCAGCCCCAGAAAAGGAGAAAGAAGAAGGATGGCAGGAAGCCAAGAAACCTGGAACGAGCCTTAAGCTAGGGCCAACGGAGAAAGGAAAGGGAAGTTTAGCACCCACGGGGAGTATTATTAAAGCCAAACCCTCCCAAAACGGCCAAGAGAACAACTTTGTAGCCTTGAGTTCAGAGACAAAGGAAGTCTAAGAAATCAATCCACAGAACATGCAAAAGGACCTCCAAATGTAGGAAACCCTAGTGACATTTACGATAGGTGAATATCTTGGAGGAACCCCAAAGAGAAAGACTCTGTCACCGAGGGGGTAGATCAGGAATCAGAGGAGTCAGAGGAGGAAGGAGAAATTTGGGACTCCCAAAATATAGTCAGAAGATCTACCAGGGGACGTAAATCCTCCAAGGAAAAGAGAGAACAAGAAACCTACAAGGAGAAGCTACAGGGGACCCAGCCGACCCTGGAAAATATGTTGGAAAAAAACCCTAAAGCACACAGAAATCAAATCAAAGGCTCTAAAGGAGCCCTCTCATCTCAAAAAAGCAAGTAATGAGGATCGTCTCCTAGACTATAGAGGGATGGGTAGAAACCTAAAATTAGAAGCAATGAAAATTATAGTAAGGTTGGAAAGGCCCAACATTCTTCTCATCCAGGAGACCAAAATGGAGGAAATGGAATTTCTCCATAAAAGCAAACAATTTTTGGGAAAAGGGGGAGGTGTCGCAGTCTCCTCTAGAGGGAAGGGAATGCTATGGGACGAGACATGATTTGAGAAAATCTAGGTTAAACTTAAATCAAACTGGAATTTTGCTCAAATTTTTCATCTTCACACCAAAGAAACTGTGACTCTCTTCAAAATTTATGCTCTAGTCTTCTTGGGAGACAAAAAAGTATGTTGGGAATCCATTAGGGAGCTAGCAAATGAGAGTCAGATGGATAATGTCATTCTTTCTCGAGACATGAACATCACTTTAAGTCAAGAGGAGAAGCGAGTGGGCAGCATTGTAAGGGATATAGCCAGGGAATGGGTGGAAGAGCTCATTCAGGACTGGGATCTGTTGGATGTCAAGCCACCCAAGGGAAAATATACTTGGACCAATAGAAGATCGGGTCTAGGCCACATCGCTGCAAGGTTAGATCATTTTCTCATCCAGATATCCTTCTTTCTCTTAGGTCTTGATGTCAGTTCTGTTATTCTTTCTTCGTCAGTATCTAATCACAAGCCCATCAGACTTCAGCTGAAGCCGCAAATGAATCTAGGACCTATTCCCTTCCGTTTTAGTGCCCTCTGGGTGCATCATTCCGACTTTTTGGAAAAAGTTGAGGAAGTCTGGAAACAACCTGTCAGTGGATCCCCCTTATTTGCATGGGAAGAAAAGCTGAGGAGAGTGAAGAGGGCCCTCAAAAGCTGGGAAAAAGCCCTCCCCTCTCCAACTGAGTCAAGGCAGACAGCCCAGGCCTGTTTGGAAAGTCACCAGAAACAAATGGATGGACATCTCAAAGGACAGCTTGATCTTGGAAGAGGAGCTCCAGGCTAATCTCCATAAGGCTTGTTCCCAGGAGGAGGAATATTGGAGGCTTAAATCTCGCAGTCTGTGGCTACAAGTTGGGGTCAAGAACACCTCCTTCTTTCATAAGCACACTCAGGCCAAAAGAAGCTTTAACTCTATAGTGGAGATAACCTCAGGAGATCAAACCTTCTCCGACCCCACCAGTATCAAACATGTTTCCCATCAACACTTCAAATATCTATACACAAAGGACAAGCAAGCAAGTCTTAGCTCCAATCTGCTCGAGTTGTTCCCTCTAAAGGTAAGTGCCCAAATGAACGCTATGCTGACTGCTCCTGTCACAGTCAATGAAATCAAGCAAGCTCTTGATGAAATGGATCTAGACAAGGCTCCTGGGATGGATGGATTCACTGCTCGATTCATTAAAACTTGTTGGAACATTGTCAAAAAAGATCTCTACAAAATGATCTTAAAGTCCCAGACCTGCCACAATATTGGGGGCAGCACCAACTCAGCCTTCTTGGCACTTCTAACTAAAGAGAAGGGTGAAATTACTTTCAACAGGTTCAGGAAAAACTCACTCTGTAACATTGGCTATAAAATCATCACCAAATTCATGGCCAATATACTGAAAGGACTTCTTCCGATAATCATCCCTGACAATCAAGAGGGATTTTTCAAAGGTAGGCAGATTACTAATAACTTCATTCTAGTTCAGGAAGTGATTCATTCAAGCATCCAAAGACGAGAAAAAGGCATGGCTATCAAACTGGACCTGGCTAGTGCATTTGAAAGAGTTAGACACAAATTCTCTTTAGGATCATGCAACAATTTGGGTTTTACTTCCACTTTATAATTTGTCAAGGCCTGCATTGCGGAAACATGGATTGCTCCTCTCGTTAACGGGCGTGCTGCGGACTTATTCAAGGCAAGTCGCAGGATAAAGCAGGGATGCCCTTTATCCCCTCTTCTCTTTGTCATTCAAGATTCTATCCTCAGTTTTATGCTGGAGAAAAGGCAAATCGAACACAAGCTTATGGGCCTTAGGATCATCAAGGGAGTCAGAGACATAAACCATGCTCTCTTTTCTAATGACTCCATTCTCTTGGGGGTTGCTTCTGCCTTGTCGGCCTACCGCTTCAAACTTGAGCTGGATCTCTACTGCCTTGAGTCTGGAAGTGAACTCAACACGGGAAAATGATTTATTTATTCTTGGAACCTCAATGGCCTTGAGCTAAGAATGATCACCAGAATTTTAGGCTTCAATGGTTCCACAAAATGGGGTTCTTTTAAATACCTCGGGCTACCGATATTCCAAGGATGCATGAGTGGGAGGGACTGGCACCCTTTTCTGGACAAATTCAAGCTTAAAATGCAAGCCTAGGGCATGTCGTGGCTCAATATGGTAGGTAAGACCGTTCTTATTAAGTCAGTTATTAATGGTCTTTCAATTTTTTAGAAGTCTGTCATGTTGGGAATTCTTCGTAAGATGGAGCAATCCATTCGCTCCTTTTTATGGAAGGGAGGGAAGAACAATGCCGAGAGAATTCTGTTGATCAGTTGGAACAAAATCACCATGCCGCTGCTAGAAGGTGGCCTTCACATAAAAGATATCAGTGAGCACAACATTGATCTGGGGGAAAATATCTTATGGCGACAGGTGGCAAAGAACCTGGGATGGGTGCAGATTTCCTTGTAGAAAAAATATAGCTTTGGAAGGTGCCTTCAGAGCCTGGAGAATTTCCAATCTAATTTCCAGAGCTCCCAGATTCATCAGCTGTGTAAACACGCTCTTCCACTGCTGCACGACCACCTGTACTTGATTCCAGGCAATGGGAAACATATTAGATTGTGGGAGGATAGGATCATGGATGTAGAAGCTATTGGGGAGGACTGTGAGTTCCTGGAGCTAAAAATGTGGATGATTGCAGGTGGTCGATGCAAGTTGTGGGACATTTCAGATTGGGATAGCAGCAACTGGGATGGATGGAAAAAAATAGAGATTCCTACCCATATGGAGCAAGCATGGGCCAAATTCATGGAAGTGCTGGCTGGGAAAGCCCCCCTAATCGTAAGGAAAAAATACAGAAGGGGTTGGGGTTCCTCGAAGGGATGTTACACCGCAGCAGAAGGCTACAGATGTCTTAAAGCCATTTCCACTATCCCCCGTAACCCTGTGATTTAGAAAGGGATCTGCCAGGTTAAAATCATTCCCAAGATTGATATATTCATCTAGAAGCTAGGGCACAACAGTATTCTCACATTTTAAAATCTGCAGGGTCGCGGCTTCCATGGCCCCTCTCGGTGCCCGTAGTGTCAACAGCAGGAGGAAAATATGGTTCACATCCTTCTTGAGTGTTTCTATTCCTGGGCCATATGAAATGAAACTTTTCTTATTTGGAACAATAGCCCTACCCTTCCATCCAACACCATGAGTTTGTTGTCCTTTTGGGGATACATGTTCCCTAAATCCTTCCCCGGGAGAGGCTTTCCTTTCGAGGGGTGGATGATTATCCCAAACCCCATTTGTTGGAAGATTTGGCTTGAAAGAGAAGGCCCTTAACTAGTAGCAAATTGATGTGAAAATCCAAAGCATATTCAAAGAAATAATGCAGGCCCAGGTAAACCAGAAGAAGGCTTGTAGCTTAAACCAACAAGACAGGGAGTGGTGTCAGCAGCTGGGGCTAAATCTCCCCATGGCAAAAAATATGGAGAAAGACAGAGAAGAATGGAAAATCAGGTTGGAGGATGAGGAGTTCGACAAATGGAGAAGTAGCACAAATATTCACACTATGTTTTTTGACGGCGTAGCAAAAGGGAATCCAAGGAAGGCCGAAGGCAGAGGAACTATCCGCTTCCCTTTAGACCAAATCATTTCCCACTTTGCCTGGGATTTTGGGATCACCTTGAACAATCAAGCGGAAGCCATGGCTCTTCTCCAAGGCTTGAAACAACAGAAAAAACATGGAATCAAGGAGGCTCGCGTTATTGGAGACTCACAAAACCTCATTGGCCTGATTATGACAAAAACGGTCCCCAAAGATCTCCGCTTGCAATGGCTTTTCGATCGTATTAATAAGCTGACCGGGTATTTTGACAGACTTCAGTTCTTTCTTGTCCTTCGAAAAAATAATACAAAATCGGATCTTGAGGCCAACATCATTGTTTCTTTATATGCGGGATCTCTCCTCTGTGATGAGGGGGATTCATGGGACCCTCTGCCTTAGCCGGCCTCTCTTCCTGTCATGTATTTTTGTCTCTTGCTACAAAAATTTGTTTGTATTAGAAGGTATGCTAGTCAATGGAAAATTGATAGACTGAATGTAAGAAGCAGAGTAGGCGAACTTTTCTGTTTCAAAAACCGCCTAGAATTTAGGTCTTCAGATGTAAAACCACCAAGCATAAGTCTTGGAATTTTTGAAGCAATATAAACATACCCGTTTCTGTAAAAAAAAAATACATTAGTGGCCTTTATTGGAAAACTTATCCATGCAATGAAATTTAATACTTTTAAGGGAACTAGATGTAAGCTCTTTGACGGTATTGATGAGCACCATCATTAGGTACATTTTATGGGGTTAATTTTCACCTTTTTAGCCAAATTATTCTCTCTTTCTCACATTTAATTACATTGTGGTCATATTTTTCTTAGTGTAGATGGTATATTAATGGTTGTCATACTTCGAAAGCCTAATGTTGTTTAAATGGAGGAAAATCAAGAGTATGCCATTTTTTAGGAAGATTGCATAGTCAAGGCTCGGTGTAGACAACAAGGAGTGATTGTAGGGTCTTGACCACCTCCTTAAATCCTAAAGGCAACCAAGATATCCTCGATATTCTCCTCCAACAACTCAAAATCAAAGGCAACCAAGCAAGTGGAAGATCAAAGGGAGCCAAGCTCCACTTCTCTCGAGTTCCAAGGAGACAAGCCACCTACTTTTTAGAGAGTTGTTGGTAGCTACCCTTTAGGATAAATAGGGCAGAGCAAGAGCTCAGTAGGATTTGATTTTTTGAGATAGCTAGAGCATTCTTAGCTCTTGTAATAGAAATTTGTGACTTTCATGTGTTATGTACTAGAGTAGTTATGAAATAAAATGAGTATTCAATTTTTGCTTCACTGAGTTACTTTCAGGGATATGAGCTTGTGGGTTAGGGCCCAATCCATTGGCCTCAGTATCTCTTATGTATTTTTTATTACATTTCATGTTGTTTTAGTTATTTTCCTTACATTTCATGTTTTTGTAGTTAGTTTCCATACATTTCATGTTGATGTAGTTATTTTCTTTACATTTCATCATTGTTGTAGTTAATCTTCTTCAGTTCATGTTGCAATAGCATATAAAACTTCAAAATTATGTGTTAAAGCCTCCATCTCTCACCTCTTCCATTGGGGCTTGAGGAGGGTATATCTTCACCACATACCCAAAATTGATTTCAGTTTATGACTTCTTGGAAAAGTTAGATAGGTTGCTTTTATCACGAACATGTTGTAGATGCAGAGTTAGTTTTCTATTTCAAGTCCATAGTTAGGTTTGCTTAAATTCAACTCATATTTTCCACCATTTTCATGATATATTTGTCAATGATGAATGCATGAACATGTAGTTTGCTTGTAGGTTTGAGTACAGCAACAAAGGGGGACTTCCCCGACACCATTAGCTTCAGTTTCCACCCCTCATCAACCAACTTCCAATCAAATCGCCTTCAGCCCTATTTTTGGAAATCTCCACCACAACACCGAGAGCCACCTTAGAGGTGAAAGACGAGATTTGAGAGAAGTTATGAGCTTGGAAAAAGGGTTGGCTACCTTCCATCCACCTAGATCCAATTTCACCCCACCTTTCCTACCCCTTTCCTCACCGTTTTTGGACTCAACCTACCCTCGACTGTTTCCTGTAGCGTTTCAAGACATCTTGTAGCACTACAGGAAATCTTGTAGCATATTTTGTAGCAGTGCGAATCAGTCACTTCTTCAGCCCAAAACCTCTCTTTCACCTCATTTAGACCTGGAATAGCCTCTAAGATGAGTCCAATACCCTCTTAATTCACCTCAGCACCTCCTTATTTTGTTGCAAAAAAGAGTTATTTCAAAGCATGGTTAGCTCATTGATAGATGCATTATTAAGCATAACACTTAAGAATGAGATAAATAGAGTTCAATCAGTCATTTGGTTTAGCATGTGCCTCTTTATTAGTTTTCCTTTCTACAAGTTCAATTCTACAATTTAATTCATGAATGCCACTTAGTTTAAATTTATTTCTTGCATTAGCTTAAGTGTGGATTTCCTTTCTTGCAAATAGCTAGATGAGTCATTATGATATAGAATAGTTTCTTTTATTGCTGATAGAGTAATGGTCATGAGTTATTTTTAGTCTTAGCTTTCATTCATAAGTGTGACAGGATTCCTTTCCTAAAAGTAACCCTAGCAGTAGCACCTCATCGTAGAACTGGGAAGAGGATGGCATGAGTAGAATGAATATGTTGTGCATATATCACTATCACCTCCAAGGTTGTACGAACCCCAGGTTGATAATGTAAAGTAGAGTAACCTCTATTAGGCCCCTATATTACTACTATAGTTCCTTATTGTTGTTAGTGTAACCCCCTTATTGTTATTATTGTACCCTTGTAACCCCCATATTGTTATTTGCAGAACCCAGATCATCCACAGTACCATAAAACAGTTGTCGACGTTTCGAATCCTCACGTGGATCCATCTTCAGGACGAGAAATGAATTAAGGAAGAAAGAAGGTCGCAATAAGTCAAGGTATGAATGGTGAAGGCCAATGAAGATGAAAAGAGGAGCCGACACTAAGTCATTCTAATTAAAATTTTATAATATTTTAATAATTTAATTAAAAATATAAAAAAAAAATTAAAAATTTTCAATTAAAATTTTATTAAATTAATCTCTAATTCTCTAAGGCTTAATATGATAAATAATTAAAAAGTTTTAATAAACAATTAAAATTTTTATTTAATTATTATTAATGAATTAATTTTTTAACTTTACCTAAATATATGTTACTAAATGAGTTTTAATCAAACCTTATTAACTAACCCTAATAAAATACCAACCATTAAAATATATATATATATATATATATATATATATATATATATATAAATTAATTCCTAATAAATTGTAATACTAAAACTTCATAATGAGCACCATTAATTTTCAATTTTCCTTAACTCATAATAAATAATAATCAATTAATTTTTATTTTTATTTTCTACGTAAAACTAATTCTATTATGTATAAAAGTTACTGGTACAAAACTGCCACAGTGTCATCTGTGAGAGCCTGACCACTGGGCTTGATGAACAAGCTCGACAAAGAGAGTCTAGACTGCCCTAGATGGGAAACCATTCCTTTAAAAAAAAATATCTTGGCCGCCCTTGAGAGGGAAACCGGCCTAAAGTTCATACATAACAAGGTAACATAGAAATATATACTGAAAGTAGCAATCAGCCTTTCCAGTTGAGCCTTGAGGCAAGGAAGCAGAAAATTCCAACAGTGATTGAACAGAAAAACCTGGAGAGTTTGAGAGCTGAGAGTGTCACTGTTCATGAGCCGGAGATGGAGGTTCTTCCACAATCCTGCACCCATAATCATTGTTGTTGTCGTCCATTCCTGCTTTGAGAGCGCCATCCATGTCAGTGTGTTCAACCTCCTTGCGCAGCTCGTTCTTGGGAGGGAGATTGGAAGCTGCTGGCAAGTCCACTCCGCTGGGAAAGCTTGAGACCGGAGGGGGCTGGGGAGTGGCTATACGGGTCGGAGCGGGGTTGGGAGACTCTTCACGGAGAGTTACAGTGATAAAAGTTATAATAATGGGTCTATTCGAGGAGCATTCGAATCGAAATTCAGCACGCTGGGAGGATTTCCGAATGGAGGGATTAGCATTCTCATGAGAGACAGGAGGGAAAGCACTGCTGGAAGGGACAAAAGCCGTGGGAGGGGTAGACCGAGCAGCACTAACATTTTCCGGAAGGCATCCTTGTCCTCTGCAGTTGTGCATAGCTTGAGGCTAAACATGCTCCTCATCAGCAGAGGAAGACCCCGAGGCAGAGCTGAAGGAAGGGCGGTGATAAGTGGCAAGGCCTCGACTGGTTCCTCGCCTGAACTGCATTCTATGGCGGAGGCGAGGCATGGAGATAGGGGCGGGGTGATGGAGACTAGAGCAGAAGGGACAGACAGAGAACTCAGGAGCCCTGAGAGGTGAATTAACACCGCTGAAGATTGTCGACGGAGCACAAAGAGGAGAGACAAGACCACCGAGATGATCTGCCCAAGCACTGTGAGGTGAATTAACACTACAGAGGGGGCTGTGGGAGAAGTGATACTCTGGAAGCGGCTCAAAACACACAAGCAAGGTGCAACGATGCCCAGTGTGCGTTCTCGCACTGGATTCTGCAAAACCAGGAGGGCATTCACCACAAAGGGGATACGGGGATCCGCCACTGCATTCACAACTATTCGAACCATCTAGAATGAGCTCCATGGCTAGGAGAACCGCCATATGAAATTGAATAGGGATCCGATCAAGAGCATTAACGTCTGCTTGAGCTGGCGAGTTAATGTTTTCATAAATGCTTGTACAGAGGGCCATATGGCCTCCCCACGCGAGCTCCTTCGGGAGCTGCGCAGGGACCCATGTCCCATCAAACCTCTCAAACATCCGCATCCGGAGAATAATCAATTAATTTTTATTAATATAATAAAAATTAATTAATGAAATTAATTATTATGAGTAAGTGGCATAATTTACTAAAAAAAAAAAAATTACTAACAAGATTTTAATTTTATTAATAATGAGCACCATTAATTTTTAATTTTCCTTTACTCATAATAAATAATAATTAATTAATTTTTATTAATAGAATAAAAATTAATTAATGAAATTAATTATTATCAGTAAGTGGCATAATAAGAGTTTCTGAGCTGCCACGACTCTAAACTAGAAAACTAAAAGGAGGGAGAAGAATACCTGCAACATTATACCTTGGATGAGGACGAACCTAGGGAGCAAATCTGTCTAATAAGCGGTCGCCAGCTATCACTATTCTCGTAACCTCCATCCCTGTTGATGTTGTGCGGGTGTTTTATAATTTCCAGCGCTTCTCTAATCTTATGTCTCTGATGGTGTTCCTCCCTTGCAATAATTCTAGCATCCTCAAGGCGCAAGTGATGTTTTGCTTTTGAGGAGTGATAAGCAAGAGTCGAGGTTTGTGATCATTCATGTTTAATATCGGCACCATGCTCTTTCAGATGCTTATGCAAAGAGCGCCTCGTTTCGCCAATATAACACTTCTCACAAGAACAGTCAATCTTGTAAACACCTTTGAGCTGAACCTCACTAATTCTATCTTTAACTAAGCGCATCTTTTATCTAATGGTGCCTGCTACTAAGAATTGTGCAAAAATGTTGCTCTTCCCCAAAACCCTAGCAATTTTGTGCCCTTAAATTATTATTGTTAGGTTGGTTAGGATTACATTATCGCCCCATGGACTCCTATATATAGAAAGGAGGTTTTGTAATTTGAATCATCCAAGAATTGTTCATTCATGTAATGTATTGGAGGTTTACCCCTCGAATTTTCTTATTTATAAGGCATTGATATCTCTTTTCTTCTCTTTTTGGAGCTGGTTTCACAACATTTGGTATCAGAGCTTTGAGATTCTAGGGTTTCGCTGCTCCAAATAGGTCATCGTGGAATTTTCGCTATAACTTGTTTTCTATGAAGGTTCAGAATCTGAAATTTTTAGAGTGCGAAGCCAAAATCCTGAGGAACATCTTTGCAAAATTTCAGAGCTTGGTTCACAATATTTTCGGAGATATGATCTGTGAAAGTTAGGTCATTTTGCAAGGTCCTGAATTTAACCTAAATAGGTCATCGTGGTATTTTCATAATAAATTTTTTTCTACGAAGGTTCAGAAGCTGAAAGTTTTAGAGTGCGAAGCCGTAATCATAAGGAACATCATCAGAAAATTTCAGATATTGGTTCGCAATATTTTCAGAGATATGATTTGTGGAAGTTAGGGCTTTTTGAGGCTTCTAAATTTCATCTCAACGAGGCGATTGTGGGAAAATATTCATAACTCTCTCTTTGAGCATTGGATTGGAATGCTATAAAAAGTGGCCACAAGTACACAGACTGTAGTTTTGGTTCTATCAATTTCAGAGCCAAAGGAGGAAATAGTGACATGTGGCAAGTCGTACAAGTTCGCTCTACTGAACCAGTCCAAAATTGGGTCATTGTGGGAGATTGGACATAACTTTGCCTTGAAGAATCCAAATCAGATTAGACCTATGGCATTTGAAAGAATATTCAGAGGGCTACTGCAGGGCTGAATTCAAATATTGAGGATCCGCAATTATAGAGATGATTAAATTTCAATATCGAGCTCCTTAAAAGCAAGTAAAAGATGTGTATTTTTTTTTTTTTCGAATTGCATAAGTCTTGTTTGAAGAATCAAGTTGAATTGATTCCAAGGGCATATTGTAGAATAGATATCAATATTGGATTCGAAAATGGCCCCTAACAATAATTCAACACCCATTAAGCCTTTAGAAAGCTCTACTATGACTCATGAGGACGAAGAATGGCAACATGACATATCAAAATTACAAGAGCAAGTGCAAAAAATTTCGCTCTCGCAAAGAGCAAAAAAAAATGACATGGAAGTTTTGAAGAAAGGCGTGGAATCTAAGATGGATGGTTTGAAGAATGGCATGGAATCTAAGATAGATGGCATGGAAACTGGCATGGAATCTAAGATGGATGACATGGAAGCTAAGATCGATGAGAAAATGGAAAACATGAAGAATGATCTAAAAGCAGATATGGAAGGTTTGAAAAAGTTGATACAAGAAATGTTTCCCAATGGCGAAAATATATTAGAGGAAACTCATGATGAGAACAAAATAAATGTTAATTGTGATTTCATAAAATCTAATGTTGGTAGGAAGAACCACCATATTCCAAAAATGGATATGAGGAAGTTTGATGGAAAGGATCCTGTAACATGGATACTACAGATGGAGCAATATTTTGATCTCCATAACATGCAAACACACAAAAGGTACGCATTGCAACATTACATTTAGAACAAAATACATTTGTATGGTATCGATGGCTTTGCTCCCGTAAAAAAATTGTCACTTGGTCAATTTTTACGGAGGAAATGATAGCACATTATGAGGATACAAAGAGCAACACTTTCTTTAGCCAATTGATAAATCTCAAACAAAAGGGTTTAATGGGGGAGCACATTGAGGACATCCAAAAATTGAATAAAAGGGTAACTGATATTCCAGAGGAACACGAGATTGATCTCTTCATAGGTACTTTAAAGGATAACATCCAACATGAAATTCGCGTTTTGGAACCTGATTCATTGGAGAAGGCATTCAGGTTGGCAAGAAAAATTGGATGTAAAATTATGGCGACAAGGAAGCCTACCACTCACTTCTATAAAGAGGGAAGTGTTGCTACTCCTAGATTTCCACAACCTACAAGGTTGACACCACAACAATTAGAAGAAAAAAGAGAAAAAGGGCTTTGATATAGTTGTGATAGAAAATACACTAAAGGTCATAAGTGTGTTGAGAAGACATTATTTTACATAGATTGTGAAGAGGAAGAAGAAAATGAACAAGAAGAGGATATACACCCGGAACCAACCCAAGAAGAGGAAGAAATGAGTCTGACCATATCGTGTAATGAATTGGTAGGAATTACCACTCCTCAAACTCTCAAGATAGAAGGACATATCAAGAAGAAAAATTTAATAGTGTTGATTGATTTAGGTAGTACCCATAATTTTATTCATTGTAAGGTAGCCAAGGAATTGAATTGTTTCCTATACCCAACACCAGAATGTCAAGTGATGGTTGCAAATGGAGGAACTATAAATTGCTCTGGAAAATGCCATAATATCAAGCTAACCATGGGGAATATGTATTGACTAGTCCAATGCTTGCCATTCCTATGGGAGGTGCTGATGTTGTACTAGGAGTACAATGGTTACAATCTTTGGGGACGGTAGCTTTTAATTTTCAAGAACTTTTCTTGAAATTTTTTTCAGAAGGAAAAGAAGTCAAATTGCGAGGTATTGAAGGGAAGCCGGGAAGGATAATAAGCTCTAATGTCATGACAAAGCTTCTAAAGAAACAACAACGAGGCATAATTGCACAATTATGCTCACTAGAAGTTCCGACATCAAAATCATCTATTTCTGCAGATCTCCAACAAGTCTTGGACAATCATTCCAAGGTGTTTGAAACTCCAAAAGGAATCCCACCTATTCGTGATCATGATCATGCTATTCATTTGATTCCAGGAATTTTTCCTCCAAACATCAGGCCTTATAGATATCCTTACTTCCAAAAGAGTGAAATTGAACGTATGATTGCAGAAATGTTAGAGGCGGGTATAATTCAACCTATTCAAAGTTCTTTCTCTGCTCCTGTAGTATTGGTACACAAGAAGGATGGATCATGGCGAATGTGTTCGAATTATAGGGAGCTCAATAAGCTCACCATTAAAGATAAATTTCCCATTCCTGTGATTGATGAATTATTGGATGAATTACATGGAGCAATTTATTTTGCCAAGTTGGATCTTCGTTCAGGATATCATCAAATTAGAATGAAGACTGAAGATATTCCAAAAACAACATTTCGAACTCATGAGGGTCATTGTGAATTTTTGGTCATGCCTTTTGGCCTTACCAATGCACCTTCTACATTTCAAGGGTTGATGAATTCCATTTTCAAACCCTTCCTTGGAAAATTTGTGCTAGTATTTTTTGATGATATACTAATCTATAGCAGGTCTTGGAAGGATCATGTTGAACATGTTGACAGGGTGCTCAAACTATTATAGGAGAAACAATTATATGCAAAAACATCCAAATGTTTCTTTGGAGTACAAGAGGTGGAATATCTGGGTCATATTGTATCTCACGAGGGTGTTAAGGTAGACCCTAATAAAATTAAAGCCATTAAGGAATGGAAAGTCCCCACAACCATAAAGAAGTTGCGAGGATTTCTCGGGTTAACAGGGTATTATCGCAAGTTTGTTAAGAATTATGGGAGAATAGCAGCACTTCTAACAACATTATTGAAGAAAGATGCATTTTCATGGACTCCTGAAGCAACTAAGGCCTTTGAACATCTTAAAGAGGCAATGTGCCTAGCACCGGTCTTAGCTATGCCAGACTTCACAAAAACATTTATTGTGGAATTTGATACCTCAGGAAATGGAATTGGCGTTGTTTTAATGTAGGAAGGAAGACCCATTTCTTTTGAAAGTCGTCCAATCAAAGGAAAGTATTTACAAAAACCTATTTATGAGAAGGAAATGTTAGCAATACTGCATGCACTAAAGAAATGGAGAAATTACCTAATGGGAAGACACTTCAAGGTAAAAACTGATCATGATAGTCTTAAACACTTTTTGGAACAAAGAATATCTTTAGAAGAGCAGCAAAAATGGGTCACAAAGATGTTGGGTTATGACTTTGAAATAATATATAAAAAAGGGAAGCTAAATGTTGTTGCAGATGCACTCTCAAGAAAGAATGAAGAGGTGGAAGCATTGCTTTGTGCCATTTATATTATCCAACCATATTGAATAACCAAAGCAAGAGATGAATGGAAGAAGGACGAAGATGTGTGGACACTCATTCAAAAGTTGCAGCAAGATCCTAGTACATCTGATACATTTAGTTGGAAAAATGATTCCTTATGGTACAAAGATCGCTTATATCTTTGTAAGAATTCCCAACTAAAACAAAAGATTCTTTTGGAATTGCACACTTCTCTTTTAGGAGGACACTAGGGATTTTTAAAAACTTATCACAAGGTGAAGAAAGAATTTTTTTGGGATGGCCTTATATCTTATATTCAAAAGTTTGTGGCGGAATGTTTGGTTTTCCAGCAGAATAAAGTTGAGACTATTAAGACCCCGGGACTTCTACAACCTTTATCCATTCCAAGTCAACGTTGGGAGGATATTTCAATGGATTTTATCACAGGTTTACCTAAGTCCGAAGGAAAGAGTGTCATCATGGTGGTAGTTGATGGACTTACCAAGTATGCACACTTTTGTGCATTATCTCATCCATTTAAAGCAAGTACAGTTGCTACTACATTTATGGACAGAATTCAAAAGCTACATGGAAGCCCAAGGGTTATTGTTAGCGACAGAGATCCCATTTTTACTGGAAATTTTTGGACGGAGTTATTTTCTTGTTTGGGTACTCAATTAGCTCATAGCTCATCTTATCATCCTCAATCTGATGGTCAAACCGAGATAGTAAATAAATGTTTGGAAGGATATCTTCGTTGTTTTGTATCTGATAAACAAACACAATGGGTCAAGTGGTTACCTCTCGTTGAATGGTGGTATAACACTTCCTTCCATACTGCAACAAAAATGACCCCATTTATGGCACTTTATGGATATCATCCACCATCCATCACATCATCTTTAAGAGAAAATTCGAAGGTTCAAGCAGTGGAAGATCACATCGAACATCAACAAGAAGTTCTCCAACTCTTAAAGGACAACCTGAATTTGGCACAACATCGAATAAAACAACAAGCAGATCAACATCACAGCGAGAGAAGTTTTGATGTAGGAGACTGGGTATTTTTACAGCTACAAGCATACAAACAAATGTCCCTCAAGCAAGCTAATAAGTATAATAAATTATCGCCAAAGTACTGTGGTCCTTACAAGGTGTTGCAAAAGATTGGTACTATGGCATACAAATTGAAGCTTCCTGCTTCTTCGCGAGTGCATCCAATTTTCCATGTTTCATGCTTAAAGAAGGTTATAGGTGAAAATATTCCAGTTAAAACAATATTTCCATAACTTGATGAGGAAGGAAAATTCATATTGGAACCTGAAGCGGTCATGGAAACAAGAACTCGACAGCTACGGAATCGATCAATTTCAGAGTATCTCATCAAGTGGAAGAACTTACCCACTAAATATTCTACATGGGAGGACGATAATTTTATACAGAAGCGCCCAAAGCTACTCAAGTGTTGAGGACAACACTTTTTTGAAGGAGAGGGGCATTTTAGGTCCCTATATGACTAGTATAGTCCCTTATTGTTGTTAGTGTAACCCCCTTATTGTTATTATTGTACCCTTGTAACCCCCAAATTGTTATTATTGTGCCCTTAAATTATTATTGTTATGTCGGCTAGGATTACATTGTGGCCCCATGGACTCCTATATATAGAAAGGAGGTTTTGTAATTTGAATCATCCAAGAATTGTTCATTCATGTAATGTATTGGAGTTTTCCCCCTCAAAGTGGCTTATTTCTAAGGCGTTGATATCTCTTTTCTTCTCTTTTTGTAGCTGGTTTCACAACAGCCTCTGGGAGTTGCAACACTCTTGGTGCAATACCAGGACTCACCATTTTTTTTTGTCATTGCCAGGGAGGTGTCTAAGTAAATGCTTTGATTTTGCTTTAGCATTCCTTTATGCTTTTCTTTTACATTAAGTTCCAAGATATTGAAAAAAAAAAAAAAAAAAAAATAGTTTGACTTTCATGCCTCGTAGGAGTACAGATAACCAAGGAAAATTTTTACCAAATACCCCCACATCCCCACATAGTCACCCTTCACTCTTCTTCAATGATTATGAGGCTAAAGATACCATACGTGAGTCCCTTGAAAACTTTGAAGAACATACTAGAGAAGAAGAAGATTGTGCTTCACTAATTCAAGTCATGATGAAACTGGAACCCAAGGAGTCTTTCCCATTAGAGAAACATATAGGGAAACTAGAATGAAGAACGTCAGTCCCTCATCCCTTCCACATTTCCATGGAATTACTTATGAGGATCTTGACACCTTCATGTTTGAGTTTTTTGTTGTCTACAAGACATATGAATATGCCTCAAATGACCAAAAGCTAAAACTATTCCTATCCACCCTCAAGGATGTAGCCTTGCGCTAGTTCATGGGTTTTCCTAGGAACAACATCACTACCTGGTCAAAGATGCAAGAGTCCTTTAACAACATATACAGAGACTACTGTAGTTCCAAATAAATAAAAGAGGAAATATTTAGGATGACTCTAGGACCTCATGAATCCCTAGAAGATTATGAAGAAAGATTCCAGCTGAACTATAAAGAGTCAATTGCACCCTTGATCCAGGATCACTTAAATTGGTACTTCTCCGAGGGATCAGGGAACAGGTGATAGAAACCCTTAATATGTTGTATGGAGGAGACATCTACCAGCTGCCTTATGAGGACATCAAAATTGTCTTTAGAAATCACTCTAGGGCAGCTAGAAAGAAAGGCAGAGCTAGCCAAAGCATGACAAAAACCCCTTCCTCTTCCACCTCCGTCAAGCATGAGATTGGAAATATGTTGGAGGAATTAAAAAGTGAGATGTTGCACAGTTTTTATTTGCAAATGGACATAATGAAAATCAAGAGGAAGCAAGAGGAAGCAAAAAGGTCCTTGGATATCTTCTGCCCTAGATGTACTAGAAAACACCCTCGGAATGAATGTCCGCTAAATGTCATAGAGGTTTGCTTAGTCTATGAAGAGCAACATGCCACAGATAATTGTGCCTCCTTACCTAGGCTCAAATTTTTATATCAAGGTGGGGAAGGAGGACCCGAGCAACTCTGTTTCATAAATCAGAGGAGGCCTCAAGGGCCTCGGTCATATTAACAGGGTATGCATGGTACACCTTAATCCTACTATCATACAAGTCAGAATGCACCTATGCAGTCTTCGTACACCTCCACTCCTCAATCATGGCCTACACCTCCTACTTTTCCTTACAACCCTCCATATCAGCCTCATATTTTGAACCAACCATTCCAGTAATACGTTCCTCAACCACTTTTGTGGAGCAACCCATCGCAATGGTGGAGGCCCCAACATAATCAACCACTTGCTTTACTACCTCCACCCCAACCTCAACCTCATCTCACCCATTCTTCTACACCTAATTTTCCTCACATGCCTGCCCAACCCTATCTGAACCAGAACAACAAGTAGGAAAAACATGTTTACAGTGGGGAAACATCCTATCCAGCTTATGTTGTGGATATACATAAGTTCAACCTCAGGCCTGGAAGAGTACTCCCAGATAATCTTCCTCCATCCCCACCTAGTAGATATTGAGGAGGAAAAGGAATAAAGCAACACTTAGATCCAAAAACCTCCTTTTCCTGAGTGTCTGATCCACTCTAGTCAGCACATCCCATAAGAGACTGAACTTCTGGGAGAACTAAAAAATGGTGTGTGAAAATACCCCTTCTCTAGGCCATTAAGGATGTTCCTATTTACAATAGGCTCATCAAAGAAAAATTCTTGAAGAAACCTGGGAGAAAGAAGAAAGACACCCCCACCATCAATGTTGTGGGACAACTGTCTGACTTAATGTTGGGAAGGGTGATGTTCTCGAAGTACTTGGAACCTAAAAGTCCGGTAGTAGATGTACATCGATGATGTCATAGTCCCAAATACTCTGATTGATCTCAAGGTTGTCATAAATTTGATGACCAGTGAAACTATGCTTAAACTTGGCCTCCAAGGAGCTTTGAGAAAAACCACCACTGTTTTGAAACTTGCAGACAAGTCCATAGTAGCTCCGGAAGGAATTGTTGAGGATATTATGGTCTCAATCGAATCTTGGGAGTACCCTGTATATTTCCTGGTCCTCCAACCAAAAACCAAGTTTAATGGATATCCTTTCATTTTAGGAAGACCTTGGTTAGCCACTGTCGATGCTTATATCAGATGAAGGGTCAGAAATATGACAATAAAGAATAGGTCCTTGTCTAAATAGCTGGTATTATATCCTCCTCCCCAACCTTCCATCGACCATGAACCACCTTTGTGGTTGGAGGATGGAGAAGAATAATATGAATTATACAGTGCCATACCCTACCCCATTTGTACTATAGATACTGTTCTTAGAGGGGGGAAACCTAATGAGTATGATCTCATCAACCACATCATTCAAAAAAAGCCCCCCACTGCCATTCCACTCGATGACCTAGTCAAAGAATCTGAAAGCCACCCTTGGATGGAATTTCACTCAGTTGAGTCAACCTATGAAACCACCAAGGCTATGGAATTTGGCCCATCAAAATCTCTGAAGATCAACTCATCCCTCTAAGCCAAAAAAGAAGAGAAGTTATGCCAACCCTTGAAGCAAAACCTTGATGCATTTTCTTGGGACTACAAAGACATGAAAGGGGTGCATCCCTCAATGTGCACACATCATATTTATATTAAAGAAGGATGCAAGTATGTGCACCATCCCCAAATGAGGATGAACCCAAATCTAAAGGACGTAGTGAAGGATGAACTGCAAAATTTGTTGGATGTTGGTTTCATCTATCCCATATCAGACAATGAGTGGGTGTCTCCTCTTGTTCTAGTCCTAAAGAAGAATGTAAAAGGGTGACTTTGTGTTGACTACCAGGAACTAAATAAGGCCACTAAGAAGGACCATTTCTTCGTGCCCTTCATAAATCAAGTCTATATGGCCTTGTAAGGAAGAAGATTTTCTCTTTCCTAGATGGGTTCAGTGGGTATAACCATATCCAAATTAGCCCTGGGGACCAGGACAATACCACTTTCACATGTCTCTGGAGCACTTTCTCTTACAGAGTCCTTCCCTTTGGGTTGTGCAATTTCACTGCTACTTTATAGAGAGCAACCCTGAGCATTTTCTCTGAACTAGTCCATGACTTTGTAGAAATCTACATGGACGATTCCACACCTTATGGGTATGATTTCCAAGAATCTCTCCAAAGTTGAGCTTAACTATACTGCCACAGAAAATGAGATTTTAGCCATTGTCCATTCCTTAAACAAATTTAGGCATTATATTACTGGTTATCAAACCTTTGTACATTCTGACCATGCAACCATCAAGTACTTAATTAATAAACCAGATGTTAATGCTAGAATCATTAGATTTTTGTTTTTATTATAGTAGTTTGATTTCACAATTGTTGATAAACCAGGAAAGGAAAATGTTGTTGCAGATTTCTTATCTAGACTAACTCTACCTGCAGATGAGGAAGGCATGGTGATGATCATCTTCCGGATGAACACCTATTTTATATTTCAGCACTCTCTCCTTGGTTTGCTGACATAGCTAACTACTTGGTTGCTCAAAGGTTCCCTCCAAACCTTCTATCCCGAGAAAAGAGAAAGATTATCAAGGAAAGCACCCCTTTCACCTGGATTGGTGGAAATATCTTCAAGTTTGGTCTTGACCAGATTCTTAGAATATGTTTGAGGGAAGAAGAGGGTTTTGACATCCTATCAACATGTCATGATGGTCCCTGTGGGGGGCACTTTTCTACTAAGAGGACAACCTTCAAATCTTTGTAAGTAGGTTACTATTGGCCTACCCTCCACCAAGATTCCAAGAGATACACCAGTAGATGTGATCAGTGCCAAAGGATGTGGAGACCTACACTGTGGGATGAAATTCCCTTGCACCATCAGGTGGCTTTAGAGCCATTTGAAAAGTAGGGAATGGACTTGATTGGACCCTATTATGAAACCAACTCCAAAAATAGAAGACAAGAGAGATCAGTGCCTTAGAAATTAGCCACTCCGAGGGGGCAACCTCCAATACATTACATAAATGAACAATTCTTGGATGATACAAATGACAAAACCTCCTTCTATATATAGGGGTCCATGAGGTCACAATATAATCCTAGCCAACCTAACATTAATAATGTAAGGGAACAATAATAACAATATGGGGGTTACAGGGGCACAAAAATAAAAATAAGGGGGCTACACTAATAAAAATAAGGGACTACATTAGTAATATGGGGACATAACATGCCCCTCTCCTTTAAAAAAGTGTTGTCCTAAATGCTTGAGTAGCTCTGGATGCTTTTGTATAAAATTATCATCCTCCCATGTATAATCTTCAGTGGGTAAGTTCTTCCACTTGATGAGATACCCTGAAATTGATCGATTTTGTAGCTATCGAGTTCTTGTTTCCGTGATTGTTTCAGGTTCCAATATGATTTTTCCTTCCTCATCAGGTTCTAGCAATATTTTTTGAACTGGAATTTTGTCACCTATAACCTTCTTTAAGCATGAAACATGGAAAATTGGATGCACTTGCGAAGAAGAAGGAAGCTCCAATTTGTATGCCATAGTACCAATCTTTTGCAACACCTTGTAAGGACCATAGTATTTTGGTGATAATTTATTATTCTTCTTAGCTTGCTTGAGGACATTTGTTTGTATGGTTGTAGCCATAAAAATACCCAGTCTCCTACATCAAAACTTCTATCGCTACGATGTTGATCTGCATGTTGTTTCATTCAATTTGTGCCAAATTGAGGTTATCCCTTAAGAGTTGGAGAACTTGCTGTTGATGCTCAATGTGATCTTCCACATCTTTCACCTTAGAATTTTCTCTTAAAGATGATCTGATGGACAGTGGATGATATCCATAAAGTGCCATAAATGGGGTCATTATTGCTGCAGTATGGAAGGAAGTGTTATACCACCATTCTGCCAGAGGTAACCACTTGATCCATTGTGTTTGTTTATTAGATACAAAAAAACGAAGATATCCTTACAAACATTTGTTCACTATCTTTGTTTTACCATCAGATTGAGGATGATAAGATGAGCTATGAGATAGTTGAGTACCCAAACAAGAAAATAATTCCGTCCAAAAGATTCCAGTAAAAATAGGATCTTTGTTGCTTACCATAATATTTGGGTTTCCATGTAGCTTTTGAATTGCTTCCATAAATGCAGTAGCAACTGCACTTGCTTTAAATGGCTGAGATAATGCACAAAAGTGTGCATACTTGGTAATTCTATCAACTATCACCACGATGACACTCTTTCCTTCGGACTTGGGTAAACCTGTGATAAAATTCATTGAAATATCCTCCCAACGTTGACTTGGAATGGATAAAGGTTGTAGAAGACCCGAGGTCTTAATTGTCTCAACTTTATTTTGCTAGAAAACCAAACATTTTGCCACAAAATTTTGAATATCAGATTTAAGGCCATCCCAAAAAAATTCTTTCTTCACCTTATGGTAAGTTTTTAAAAATCCCGAGTGTCCTCCTAAAGGAGAAGTGTGCAATTCCAAAAGAATCTTTTGTTTTATTTCGAAATTCTTACAAAGATATAAGCGATCTTTGTACCATAAGGAATCATTTTTTCAACTAAATGTATCAGAGGTACTAGGATCTTGCTTCAAATTTTGAATGAGTTTCCACACTTCTTCCTCCTTCTTCCATTCATCTCTTGCTTCGGTTATCCAATCTGGTTGGATAATAGAAATTTCACAAAGCAATGCTTCCACCTCTTCATCCTTTCTTGAGAGTGCATCTGCAACAACATTTAGCTTCCCTTTTTTGTAGATGATTTCAATGTCATAACCCAACATCTTTGTGACCCATTTTTGTCGCTCTTCTAAAGATAGTATTTGTTCCAAAAAGTGTTTAAGACTATCATGATCATTTTTTACCTTGAAGTGCCTTCACATTAGGTAAGGTCGCCATTTATTTATTGCATGTAGTATTGCCAACATTTCCTTCTCATAAATAGCTTTTTTTAAATACTTTCCTTTGATTGGGAGACTTTCAAAAGCAACGGGTCTTCCTTCGTGCATTAACACATCACCAATTCCATTTCCTGAGGCATAAAATTCCACAATAAAGGTTTTTGTGAAGTTTGGCGTAGCTAAGACCGGTGCTAGGCACATTGCCTCTTTAAGATGTTCAAAGGCCTTAGTTGCTTCAGGAGTCCATGAAAATGCATCTTTCTTCATTAATGTTGTTAGAGGTGTTGTTATTCTCCCATAATTCTTAACAAACCTGCGATAATACCCTGTTAACCCAAGAAATCCTTCCAACTAATTTATGGTTGTGGGGACTTTCCATTCCTTAATGGATTTAATTTTGTTAGGGTCTACCTTAACACCCTCGTGAGATACAACATGACCCAGAGGCAATTGGTTGAGCCTTTTGTGTGATAAGGCTCTCAAATCCCTTCTCCATACATGAACCTAGGGATAAAACATTTGACCTTAGCGTTGTCTTAAAACAAAAAACCCATTTATAAACTATATAATAAAAACCTTAACTGGGAGGCTTGCTAACCAGGCGGAAGAAGTTTTATATGGCATGTGAACAACACGGCGGACAAGAATAGCACTGGCAGTTACGGTTTCCTCCAGCGGCTTTGGCAACAACTGTTCATAACAACAATCGTGATGCGGTCTATCCGGAGATTCCAGTCTTTTATTGTCACATGGCAAATGGTGGTCACAGTTTGAAAACCCGATAGCTGCTTAACCATCTTATTTATCCGTTGCAGTCTAAAAACCTATCAACCATTACAACCTGTCACATGCTTCTCCGACACGGTTTTGACTTGCGCAGTTAGAACCTAGCGTTGTGGGTTTATAAAATTTAATATAAAGTTTTATATTTAATCCCAACACCCAAACCTTATTATAAAGGTTTTTGTAATGTTTTTAACCATGACCCCGAACCTTTAAAATTTTTATGTTATGGTCTTAGCGCTTAGGTTTGAATGTTTAGGTTTTAATACAAAGTCGAAAACCCATTTTTAAATTTTTTACACCATAGCATTTTGCACTAGGTTTTGCACCTTAGAGTTTAACATCATGGATAGGTTTGCACTACTTAGGTCATGTGTATAGGGTTTTAGGCTTAGGTACTAGGTTAGATTTAAAAACCATAGACCTTTACACTTTAAGGTATTTCACCATAACTTTAACCCACTTTACACCTTCTCATCACACATGACGACCATAACACTGAAGGAGCTTTCACTGGTGAAACTGAACCATGATAAATTTGAGGACGACACTGACGAAATTGGCGGATTAGAGACTGAACTGGACTTCGATTGTACTTGGAACGTTGTCAATCTGTACTGATCAAGATCCTCCTGTATCATCTTGTAATTTTGATATGTCATGTTGCAATTATTTGTTTTCATGAGTCATAGTAGAGCCTTATAAAGGCTTAAGGGGTGTTGAATTATTTTTAGGAGGCATTTTATAACCGAATACTGATATATCTTCTACAATATGCCCTTGGAATCAATTCAAACTGATTTTTCACACAAGACTTATGCAATTCGAAAAAGAAAAAAAATACACACATTTCTATTGATTTTGAGGAGCTCAATACTAAAATTGAATTATCTCTATGATTTTAGATCTTCAATCTCTGAAATTCAGCCTTGTAGTATCCCTCTAAAGCTTCTTTCAATTGCCATGGGTCTCACCTGATTTGGATTCTTCAAGAAAAAGTTATTCCCAATCTCCCACAATGAACTAATTATGGACTGGTTTAGTAGAGCGAACTTATACAGCATGCCACGTCTCATTGTTTCCTTCTTCAACTCTGAAATTAATACAAAGTAAACTACAGTCCATGTAATTACAGCCACTTTTTACAGAATTCCAAATCGATGCATAGAGTGAGAGTTATGACGATTTTCCCAGGGTCACTTCTTTAAGATGAAATTCTGAAGCCTGAAACAACACTAACTTACATAGATCATATATCCAAAAATATTTCAAATAAAGCTCTAAAATTTTTCTACAACGTTCCTTAGGATTTCAGCTTCTCTCTGTAAAAACTTCATATTCCTAACACTTGTGGGAAAAAAATTATTGCGAAAATTCCACGATGTCCTGTTTAGGTTAAATTCAAGAGCCTGCAAAAAACCCTAACTTACACAGATCATATCTCCTAAAATATTGCGAACCAAGATATGAAATTTTTCCATGACATTCCTCAGGATTTCGGCTTTGCGCTCTAAAAATTTCAACTTCTGAATATTCGTATAAAAAAATTATAGCGCAAATTCCATGATGCCCTATTTGGAGCAGTGAAACCCTAGCATCCAAAGCTCTGATACCAAATGTTATGAAACCGGCTCCAAAAATAGAAGAGAAGAGATATCAACGCCTTACAAATCAACCAATTTGAGGGGGAAGCCTCCAATACATTACATAAATGAACAATTCTTTGATGATACAAATGACAAAACCTCCTTCTATAAATAAGGGTCCATGGGGTCACAATATAATCCTAGCCGACCTAACAATAATAATGTAGGGGAACAATAATAACAATATGGGGGTTACAGGGGCACAACAATAACAATAAGGGGGCTACACTAATAAAAATAATGGACTACACTAGTAATATGGGGACCTAACAAACCCATTGATCCACCATCTAGGAAAAAGAGGTATATCATAGTTTGCACTGATTACTTGACCAAGTGGGCTGAAACAAGGGCTGTAAAAGTAGAAACAAAAGAGAAGGTAGATGAGTTTCTAAGAGAAAATGTGTTCTAAAAGTTTGGATACCCCAGAGAGGTAGTCACTGATCATGGGGCTCAATTTACATCTCATCTCATTAAAAACCTCCTAAGGCGGCACAAGATAAAGCACAATACTTACGCTGCCTATCATCCACAAGAAAATGGTGAGGTGGAAGTGACAAATAGAGCCTTGGAGAACATTCTCACCGAGGTTGTGAGAAGCAGTAGAAAATATTGGGCAGACAAATTGGTGGAAGCCACTTGGGATTATAATACTACTTGGAAGACAGCCACAAGGTTTACTCCATATTATCTTATTTATGGGAAGAAAGCTTTGTTTTCCATTGAGTTTGAGTACAACACCCTGAGAATGGAAGCTTAGATAGACCTGGACATCACAAAGGCACAACAAGAAAGGTTGCTCAGCTAAATGGTTTGGATGTATTCAGAACGCAACCTCTCCTTCACACAGAGGTAATCCATCTACAAAGTAAAGTTTGGCATGACAAGCACTTCAAAAGAAATACATTTCAAGAAGGAGATTGTGTTGGGTGTGGATCCTGATTATCTTGTTTATTTTTTATCACAATGTTGGACTCTTTAACCTTAATGGGGTGGCAATGCCACCCGTAATTGTACGTTGCTTGGGGGGTCTAGGGGGGTGGTTGCGAGCCCCCCCTAGCGGGGGGTCCAGGGGGCAGCATCCCCGAAGCTAAATACAGATGTAAAATTGCCTTGTAAAAGTATAGTAATTTCTAGTCAATCTCAGCCGTTCATTAGGCGGATGATTTGACAGAAGAAGTTATGTTTAGTTTATGGTTTTTTCCCCTAGAAGGCAACCCCTCGCTTGTATGAGGGCATTGTATTGTGGCTGTGTATTGTATGTGTATTCTCAGAGTGAGAAACAGATAGGGAGACTGTGATAGAGAACATAGGATATTACAACGGATCTGATGTAGGTAGTGTCTCTTCATTTTGCTAGATAATAGAAAGGAAGGACTGGTTGTTCAGGGTGGACGTAGCCCAAACTGGGTGAACCATGTATATCTGTGTCTCTCTAGTTTTATGTGTTTCTTATGTTTGTGTTTCCGCATATACTTTATTTGTTCTATTTCTCTGTAATATATAATTTTCTAACAATTGGTATTAGAGGCGAAGGTCGATTTGGCTGATAAGCTCACAGGAAAGAAGGGTTTCTGGTTTGAGTGGGAGCAATGGCGAAAGATGGTAAATTTAGGGTCGAGAAATTTAACGGCCAAAACTTCCCGCTGTGGAAGATGCAGATGGAATATTATCTGTATCAGAAAGATCTGTTCCTACCATTAAGCAGAAAAACAAAGAAGCCGACGACTATGACAGATACAGAATGGGAGATTCTTGATAGAAAGGCTCTCGAAATAGTACGTTTGTGCCTCGCGACGTCGGTAGCCTTCAATATATCGAAGGAAACAATAGTAGAGGGTTTGATTAAGGCATTGGTGAAACTATATGAAAAGCCCTCAGCCTCAAACAAGGTATTTCTTATGAAACGTCTATTTAATATGAAGATGTCGGAAGGTGAATCTATTGCAGACCATCTAAATGATTTTAATACAGTTACCAGTCAGTCAAGTTATGTAGGGTAAACTTTGATGATGAAGTTAGGCTCTGATATTTTTGTGCTTATTGCTAGAAAGCTGGAATGGTTTAGTTATGGCCATTAGTAACTCTGTCTCTAGATCTAGCACTTTAAAGTTTAATGATGTCGTCGGTGCTATCCTTAGTGAGGAAATGCGACGGAAAAGCTCTGGTGAGACATCGGGTAATTCTTTGAGTGCAGAGTCCTGGGGGAGAAAAATGGAAAGAGGAAAGAGCTCGGGATATCGTAGTAAATCAAGGAAAGGCAGATCCAAGTCCATATCGGGGATAGTGTGCTGGAAATGTGGAAAGAAAGGACACCTGAAGAAATACTATAGATCTCGGAACGGAAAATAAGGAGACGCACATCAAGAAAAGAAGCATGAAGAAAATGTGACAGGTGATGTGTTACAAGATGCTTTGATTCTTTCTTTTGAAAATGTGATTCCTGGGTGGTAGATTCAGAGGCCTCATTCCATGCCACACCTGATAAGAAATATTTTCATGACTATGTTCAAGGAGATTTTGGACAAGTCTGTTTGGGTGATGAAAAACCCTTTAAAATGATTGGAATGGGTAAGGTTCTTGTAAAACAACAGAATAAAAACTAATGGCTATTAAAGGAGGTAAGGCATGTTCCATATCTGAAGAAAAATATAATTTCAACAGGGCAGTTAGGTGGTGAAGGTTGTGTGACAAATTTCACAAATAAAACTTGGAAGGTCACCAAAGGAGCCCTAGTAATAGAAAAAGGTGAAAAGGTTGGTACATTGTATTTATACAATGGTATTTCTAACTTTTTTAATGTTTTAACTTCCAAAGGAGTAGATGTTGCATTATGGCATCATAGGCTTGGACACATGAGTGAGAAGGGGATGAAGATGCTTCACTCAAGAAATTTGTTGTCGGGTTTGAAAAATATTGATTTGGATTTCTGTGAGAATTGCATTTATGGAAAACAGAAGAGAAACAAATTTCTCAGAGAGAAAATAAGAGTGAAAAATTAGAGCTTGTGCATACAGATGTATGGGCACCTGCTCAGGTATCATCTCTCGGTGGCTCTCGTTATTATGTTACTTTTATTGATGATGCAACTATAAAAACTTGGATTAATTGTATTCATAATAAATCTGATGTATTTGATACTTTCAAGAAATGAAAATATTTGGTTGTGATTGAGACAGGAAAGAAGTTGAAGTGTCTCAGATCAGACAATGGAGGTGAATATTGCAACAAAGAGTTTGATAGGTATTGTTCAGAGCATGGAATTCATAGAGAGAAGACAGTTCCAAGAACACCACAAGAAAATGGTGTGTCAGAAAGGGTGAACACAACAGTCATGGAGTGTGCAAGGTGCATGAGATTGCATGCAGGATTGCCTTTACAATTTTGGGCATATGTTGTAGATACTGTTGTTTATCTAATAAATAGAGGGCCTTCAAGTTCCTTGGATGGTGGTATTCCAGAGGAAGCATGGACAGGTAAAAAGGTAAACTACTCTTTTTTAAAGCCTTCTGGTTGTGAGGTCTTTGTCCATATTAATAAAGAAAATAGAACAAATATTGAGGCAAAACCAAAGAAATGCACCTTTATTGGATATGGTGTTAATGATTTTGGTTATCACTTATATGATTATGAAAATCACAAAATGATTAGGAGCAGAGATGTAATATTCAATGAAAAGGTCTTGTATAAGAATCAGTTGCAGGAAAATAAACAGGAAAAAGAAACCAAAGAATACACAGTTCTTGATGAGATCACAAAAAAATTAAAGGTGCCTGAAAATAATAATAATCAACAATCACAACAGCAACACGCATCTCAAACACCTGAAAGTGGTGTTAGAAGATCTACCAGGATAAGTAGACCCCCTGAACAATACTCTCCTTCATTATATTATTTATTGTTGACTGATTCTGGTGAACCGGAATGTTACGAAGAAGCAATGCAGGTTTAAACTAAGAAGAAGTGGGAGCTAGTCATGGAAGAAGATATGGACTCCTTAATACAAAACCAAACTTGGGTTAGTTAGGTTGCTTGCAGGTAAAACAACATTGCAAAATAAATGGGTTTAGAGGCTGAAGGAAGAAGATGGAGGAAAATAGAGGTACAAAGCTACACTTGTGGTGAAGGGGTTTGCACAGAATAAAGGTATTTATTTTGATGAAATATTTTATCCTATTGTTAATATGACTTCAATTAGAACTATTTTAAGTCTTGTAGCAGTGGAAGATTTGCATCTTGAAAAGTTAGATGTAAAGACAACATTTCTCCATGGAAATTTGGAGGAAGAGATCTATGCAAAAACCAGAAGGATATGAGGTCAAAGGGAAGGAAAAATTAGTGTGCAGGCTAAAGAAGAGCTTGTATGGCTTAAAACAAGCTCCAAGGCAGTGGCATCTAAAATTTGACTAGTTTATGTCTGAACAAGGTTATACTAGTTGTCACTCTAATCATTGTGTTTATCTAGAAAAGCAAAATGATGGAAGCTATATTATATTGTTATTGTATGTAGATGACATGCTTGTTACAGGGTCTAACATGCAGGAAATAAATGTGCTCAAAATAAAATTGGCAAATTCCGTGGAAATGAAGGATTTGGGAGTTGCAAAACAAATCCTTGGTATGAGAATGACTAGAGACAGGAAAATTCACAAATTAACACTATCTCAGAATGAGTACATACAAAAGGTGTTGAAAAGATTTAATATGCAGAATGAAAAACCAGTTATTACACATTTTGCTATCCATTTAAAACTTAGTAAGGAGATGTGCCCCAAGACCCAAGAAGAAATGGATTATATGTCTAAAGTTCCATATGCATCAACATTTGGAAGCTTAATGTATGCAATGGTCTGCACAAGGCTTGATGTTGCACATGCAGTGGGAGTTGTAAGCAGGTACATGAACAATCCAGGAAAATAACATTGGATGGCAGTGAAATGGATTCTCAGATATTTGAGAGGTACCACAAATCAAGCATTGTACTTTGGTGGTTCAAACATTTCTCTACAAGGATATTTTGATGAGGATATGGCAGGTGACAGAGATAAAAAGAGGAGCACTACAAGGTATGTATTTACTGTAGGTGGAACATCTGTCAATTGAGTTTTAAAAATCCAAAGTGTTGTTGCACTTTCAACAACAGAAGTAGAGTATGTTGGTGCTACAGAGGCTAGTAAAGAAATGATTTGGTTACAAAGGTTTATGGATGAATTGGGTAAGAAGAACGATATGGGAACGTTATACATTGATAGCCAAAGTTCCATTCATCTTGCAAAGAACTTAGCATTTCATTCTAGGACTAAACACATACAACTCAAGTACCATTTCATACGGTCAATATTGGAAGATGGACAGTTGAAGCTGGAAAAGATACACACTAGCCATAATCCTGCAGATATGCTAAAAAAAGTTGTAACCAGGGAGAAACTGAGAATATGTTGAGTATCAATTGGTATTAATGTATGATGATGAAGATGAGAAACAACCAGGTCCAAAATGGAGTCATTTCCCAAAAAATTAAGCAGCAGTGGAGTTGCTACAATCAGTCTCCATGTGGGAAATTGTTGGGTGTGGAACCTGATTATCTTGTCTTTTGTATCACAAAGTTGGACCCCTGTACCTTAATGGGGTGGAAACGCCACCGGTAATTGTATGCTACCTGGGGGCGGCTACGAGCCCCCCCTCCCTAGCGGGGGGTTTCAGGGGAGCACCCCCGAAGCTAAAACAGATGTAAAATTGCCTTGTAAAATTATAGTAATTTCTAGTCAATCTGGGTCGTTCATTAGGCGGATGATATGACAGTAGAAGTTATGTTTAGCTTATGGTTTTTTCCCTAGAAGGAAACCCCTCGCTTGTATGAGGGCACTATATTGCGGTTGTGTATTGTATGTGTGTTCTCAGAGTGAGAAATAGATAGGGAGACTGTGAGAGAGAAGAGAGGATATTACAGCGGATCCACTGTAGGTTGTGTCTCTTCATTTTGTTGGATAATATAATGGAAGGATTGGTTGTTCGGGGTGGATGTAGCCCAAACTGGGTGAAACACGTATATCTGTGTCTCTCTTTTTTTATGTGTTTCTTGTGTTTTTGTTTCTGCATATACTTTATTTGTTCCATTGCTCCATAATATATAATTTTCTAACGGATTGGGTACTGCTCTATGAATCCATATTCAAGGACTTCAAAGGTAAACTAATGAAAATGTGGCAAGGACCTTATCAAGTGGAAAAATTCCATGACAATGGGGTTGTTGAGATCAGTACCATAGATGAGGAGGCGATCTTTGTGCTTGTCAATGGTTATAGGCTAAAAATGTATAAGAAGCCCTTGTCTAGAGCCTATTGAGAAATTGGAGGGCTGCAAGTTAATACAAATTATATTCTTGATAATTACTTGCGACCTTAATTGTGATATGTATGTCTTCTATTCTTATATTTTAGTTAATATTTCATCAAGTCAATTATCAAAAGGCACAAGACACAAAATTAGCCTCCTAGAGCCAGGGAAAAACCTCCCCCTCTTGGAGAGGAAAAATCACAAAGAATTATTCTTATAGAACTTCAAATGACAAGTACCATGACCCAGAATTAGACCCTTAACCTAGATGTTTTTTGATCCCTAGGTGAGCAAAAACCCCATGTTTTTTTTACTCTCTGCAGTGCTACAAGATGTCCTAGGTTGCTACAGTTTCCTATAGTGCTACAGAAAACCCTGTACTGCTACAGGAAATTCATCCGAGAGATAAAAAGCTCACTCAAGGACACCTAACCCTCAAAGGGGACATGAAAAACTTTTTTTCTCTCGTACCTAACACTCCTAACCATCACTCTACTCCATGAATACATATTCACTCATTGAACCCTCTATTTCACCATTGTGAGCTAGTTTAGCTAAAAACTTACACATGGCCTCTCCCCTCATTTATCCACCACTCCATTCACCCCTTAACTCCATCCCCAGCATTCCTACACTACTTCTCCTCATTTCTCAGCTAAGTGGAGTTCCAAAACAACATAAAAGGGACTGCTACAGGAAGATTATCACTTCCTGTAGAAATCTTGTACATGTAACAACAAGTCAAGGGTGTAAGAGGTAGTTGATGGAAATGGCTCCAGATGATCACCAGAGGACTCTAGAATGAAATACACATTGGCATCAACACATGAGGATATCTATGCAACACCTGCAAAAAAGAATCAACAAACAAAAAAAATAAGCAACTCACTCAGAAAAATATGAAGAAAAAAAACACAGCAAAGAAAAAACATTGATGGCCATCACCATGCTCCATATTTATGCAACTCCTTAGCGGCAAGTAGGCTCAGGTATGGCTCCCTCACCCTCTCGCTATGCATCATTTGGCTAAAATTAATTAATGTTGAAATAGAGAGATGAAAAAGGAAAAAAGGTGGTCAGTTAACTTGGCCACGCTCGTAAAGTTAAAGTGAAGGAGAAGTGGAGTTTCGCATGCCACCTGGGTTGTCAAATCAGTTAAGGGAGAGATCATTAGGAGTTGGAGGTGATTATGTGGCAGATGGAAATGATTGGCTCGAGTGGGGCCAACGATCTAAATGAGGAAAACCTGTGCCAAATAAAAATCACCACTATGATTCAAGTCTGCTCAATTTGGAATAAAGGCATGATTTAGCGCATTCTCCTTCATTCCATTCTGCATTTCAAAAACAATTAGAGCAGGAAAGAGACAGGAGCCATTGAGGAATTCTGCACCAAATTCAAAGTTTGCATGCAAGCCCGTGCTACAAGAAGTTTGTTGATGCTACAAGAAGTATACAGGAAGGTTGCTCAGTGATAAGAACTGCCATGGGAGCCACTCACATATTGTATTGACACCCAACACCACCATCTCCCAAGAAAGAAAACATCCAAGTGCAGAGGTAAGGGGATGTCACCCCACCAAGTTATGAATTTTTTCATGAAAAAATATACACAATCACAACAATAATTTAAAATTTAATAGGTTGTTAATAGAAGTAGGGTCAAGAAAGTCTCAGTTTGTGTTGAATTGAAGCATTTTAGGTCCCATAGCATCATTTTTCTAAGAAAAAAACCATCCAGCCATCTCCATAACACATTCATAAGATGGGGGGAGGTTTTAATAGAAAGGAACCCACATATATTAAAATAATTAGATTACACCCTCAAGTGTTTGAAATTTTTAGAAATCATCAGTGGCTAGGATTATTCGAGCTCCTCAAGGGCTTTGATGATGAAGTGGCTCGGGAATTTTCGGTGGCCTTGCACTCCCAAGCAGATGATAGGGCCACCACTGTGGTTAGAGGATTAGACATTACTATAATTCCTGAATTGATTAGCAGAGTTACAACCTTGCGTCTAGGAGTCAAGTGGAACAAAGAGGATAGAGTCTCGAGCATAGCCTCTAAGAAGAGATTATTTTTTCCTAGTTAGGAATACATTGAGGATAAAAATGGAGTGAGAAGGGAAAGTCTCCCTTACCCATGGGATGAAGTAGCATATCACATCATGAAATATTTTTCCTCTTAGGGAAGACTCATTGTGGTTTATGGATACCACTTCAAATTACTACATGAACGTATATTACAAGGAGATATACCTCTAGAATAGAGACTAAACATTCCCTACTTCCTCCTACATTCAATCAGAGACATGAGCCAAACAGTGAGGGGGGGAAGTATCAACACCTAGCTCACCATTGCCTCATTAAACTTATAGTGGGAGATCCTCTCAACAAACTAAACATCCTTGTACCTTGGTCAAACTTCATAGATATGGGCAGAGAGGCATTCATTGGGACATAATTTGTCACTCCTACAACAACCACTACCTCTAGTCTTAGAGAGAGGGGTGTGAAAGAAGAATAGGAAGAGATTGAAGGGACAAGGGAAGAAGAGGAAGAAGAGGAGATGGAGACATAAGAAGAACACACAGAAAACCTAGAAACAAAGGAAGGAAAAGATGAGGAGGAAGAGAAAGATAAAAAAGGAGAAGGAGACGAAAAGGAGGGGGAAGAGAAAGAAAAAGAGAAGGAAGGAAATACAGGAGAGGAAGAGATTCTAGACCCCATGAAGAGCACCAATATCTCTCTTCAACAAACCAGCCTATAACTAGGAACCTCAGAAAAGGAAGTGGTTGCCACCTTAGCCACTCTAAGCACACTTGTGAAGGAAAAAATAAAAATAAAAATCCCCGTGCACTTCAGGACTAGAAAGAGTGTCAGGGTGAAACAAGGGAGACCCCAAACTCCAAATAAGACCCTAATAACAATTGAAGAGTCACCCAATAAGAAAGATGAAATCGGCCCAGAGGAGGAAAAAATTCAAGAGGTCACCTCACCTAAGAAGACACCTATGACCTATATCAGGAGACACTCTTCAAGGCTAGCATCCATTAAACAAGTACCAACCCCTACAGGCCTTCAAGAGGCAGAAAAGGAGGGGAAATTCTGTAATAGGAAAAACAAATTTTTCTACTGGAAACTTTGGCTAGGCTACTAGAAACTCCAAATGTGCCACAGAAAGAGTAGGAATTCACGAGGGAGGAAGATAAGGCACCTTTGGAAGGGAAAGAGGCCCAATATATTGAAAAAGAGACAAAAATTTAGGGGCGTGGTGCCAAAGGGAACAAAGAGGAGGAACCAAAGGAGGAGCCTGCCTCTCCAAAATTTGTCTCAAAAGACATAAAAACAATTCTACATCCTAGCCCATAGCCTACCTTAGCTCCTACTAATTATTAATTAAAGGAGGAAAGATGATACCTTAAAAGCTCTGAATTTCCCTATTTTTTTAGCTAGAGCAAGAGAGAGCATGCACACACCACTGGATGCAAATTTCCAAAACAAAGAGTGTGTAAGATATAGGGATCATGGAAGAAAAATTCACTGAGATGGGGAGAGATTTGGCTGATATCAAAGTCAAGGAAGCAATGTTTAAGGAGCAACTACAAGAGGAACAAGCAGCAAATGCAAGATTACAAAGGTAATTGCAGCAGAAGAACAAGAAGATTGCCACCATGGAAGACATGTGCATGGAGGCAATACAAAACAGGCATCCCTCAATCTCTTATGTCATCTACTTGAAGGAAAAATGGTTTCAGATTCAGATTAAAACACTAGCATCCTATGGGTCATTACCTTTTCAAAATTGCAAGAAATTTATTGACTTTTGCAATCAGTCCAACATATAAGATAAGGCCAAGTTGGCATAATTTTATATGCATAATATTATCGTGACTGATCTAAAATTTTGGGAACCTAACCCCAAGTTCGGGGATATGCAGTTGATGGCCTTAGCCTCTTGGATGACCAATGAGGAGGCCATGGAAGAAGATGTCAAAAAGGTGATGAGAAGGGAAGGAAAGGAGTCTCTCCATATCAGGGCAGGGCTATTCAGCCCTAAAGGGGTCATTAACAATCACCTAATGATAGAAAATGATTCCAGCTTTGCAGATAAATACCTCAACACCCAAGCACAGGCCATTTCACACTTTCATGACATTTCTAGATTGTTGGGAGAGGAATGTGTAATGTCAATTCAGAGAAGATGGAATGGCCTCCCTCTTAGCCTAAGAAACATGCAGTATCATACTCCAAAGAAATTGAGAAATGCGCTAGAAAGGGCACCTTTGTACAAGAAGGCTATGTAGACAATGAAGATTCAATGGCTTGGCTTAAAACTTAGTCCACCTTTATTGTTGGGACTAGGTGAAGGAAAATACCAAGCTAAAGAAAACAAAGAATGGGAGGAGGCAGAAAAGAATGTTGGATTCTACCCTCTTGAGGGGACTCCTTCCCTAATACCTTGGGATGTCAGAGAAGGCACTAAAGCACTAAAAGAAATAAATAAAGAGGACTAAGTTGCTCAAAGGATGAGCAACCATTTGGTAGGGGGGTAATGATGAGCACCATCATTAGGTACATTTTAAGGGGTTAATTGTCACCTTTTTAGCCTAATTATTCTCTCTTTCTCAATTTAATTGTATTATGATCATATGTTTCTTAGTGTAGATGGTGTATTAAGGTTAGGGTTGTCATACTTCAAAAGGCTAATCTGTTTTAAATGCAGGAAAATCAAGAGAATATGCCATTTTTGAGAAAGATTTCACAATCAGGGCTTAGTGTAGACAAAAAAGAGTTATTGTAGGGGGTTGACCACCTCCTTAACTCCTAAAGGCAGCGAGGATATCCTCAAGATTCTCCTCCAACAACTCGAAATCAAAAGCAGTCAAGAAAGTGGAAGATCAAGGGGAGCCAAGCTCCACTTCTCTCGAGTTCCAAGGAGACAAACCACCTATTTTAGGGAGTTGTTGGTAGATACCATTTAGGATAAATAGGGTAGAGCAATAGCTCACTAGGATTCGATGTTTGGAGATAGCTAGAGCACTCTTAGCTCTTGTAATAGACATTTGTGACTTTCATATGTTATGTCTTAGACTAGTTGTGAAATAAAATGAGTATTCAATTTTTGCTTCACTGAGTTAGTTTAAGGGAGTTGAGCTTGTGGGTTAAGGCCCAATCCATTGGCCTCAGTCTCTCTTATGTATTTGTGTTTACATTTCATGTTGTTGTAGTTATTTTCCTTACATTTCATATTTTTGTAGTTAGTTTACTTACATTTCATGTTGTTGTAGTTAGTTTCTTTACATTTCATGATTGATGTAGTTAATCTTCTTCAGTTCATGTTGAAATAGCATATAAAACTTCAAAACTATGTGTTAAATCCTCCCTCTCTCACCTCTTCCATTGGAGATTGAGGAGGGTATATCTTCACCACAGACCCAAACTTGCTTTTAGTTTATGATTTCTAGGAAAAGTAGATGCAGAGTTAGTTTTTTGTTTCAAGTGCATAGGTAGGTTTTCTTGAATTAAACTCATCTTTTCCACCATTTTCATGATATATTTGTCAATGATGAATGTATGAACACGTATTTTTCTTGCGGGTTTGAGTAGAGCAGCAGAGGAGGACTTACCCAACACCATTAGCTTCAGTTTCCACCCCTCATCAACCAACTTCCAATCAAATCGCCTTCAACCCTGTTTTTGGAAATCTCCACCACCACGTCAAGGGCCACCTTGGAGATGCAAGAGAGGATTTGAGAGAATCTCTGAGCTTGGAAAATGGGTTGGATACCTTATATCCACCTAGATCCACCTTCATTCCACCTCTCATGCCCCTTTCCTCACCATTTATAGCCTCAAACTACCCTCGGCATGTTTCCTGTAGTGTTTAAGGACATTCTGTAGCACTACAGGAAATGTTGTAGCAGATCCTGTAGTAGCGCCAGTAAGACACTTCTTCAGCCCAAAACCTCTCTTTCACCTCTTCTAGACCTGGAATAGCCTTCAATACATCTTCAGCACTGAAATCATGAGTCCAACACCCTCCTAGGTCACCTCAACGCCTCCTTCGTTTGCTACAAAACAGAGTTATTTCAATGCATTGTTAATCATAAAAGTTAAGCATGAGATAGATAGATTTCAATCATTCATTTGGTTCAGCATGTGTGCCTGGATTATTTTCCCTTTCTACAAGTTCAATTCGGAAATTTAAATCATGAATGCCACTTAGTTTAACTTTATTTCTTGCATTAACATACGTGTGGATTTCCTAGAGTAATGGTCATGAGTTATTTTCAGTCTTAGCTTTCATTCAGAAGTGTGACAGACTTCCTTTCCTAGAAGTAACCCTAACAGTAGCACCTCAATGTAGAACTGAGAAGAGGATGGCATGAGTAGAATGCATCTGATGTGTATATATCACTGTCACCTCCAACTTTGTATGAACCCCGGGTTGATAAAGTAAAGTAGAGCAGCCTCTAGGAATTGCAACACTCTTGGTGCAATACTAGGGCTCACCAGGTATATTTGTTTCCTCCCTTTGTGAAGGTTACTTATAAATCCTTGAATTCCACAATCATAGATCCTAGAGTTCATACTTATTATACCCCTAGAACTACATCACAATCATTGATTTCAATAGAAAACATGTGAGTTTTGAGATGATACTCACCCATTTAGAGTTGGTTTTTTTCACATCATCCACCACATTTCATCATACAACCATTAGCTATAATAATTTGAACATTAGGTGTTGGAGCCAAGATCCCCCGTGAAGTAAAAACTTTGCAGATCGAGGAGAGAAGCGCGTAGCGTGAAGTATCTTTTTGGTCTTAGGGGCGTTGGGGTGGGTCAAAGCCCCTTAATTATGTAATGGGATGGGATTTTTGGTGAACGTTGGACTCTGCTAATGGTTTTGGACAATGGTATTGTAAAATCTAAATCTATATAAGGATTCTAGATAGAATTCATAGGTAGGCTTGAATGACATATCTTTTGTGATGTATTTGGATGTTGTTGAGTAAAATAATTTGCATTAGATTACTAACATAAATTGTCAATCCGGTATCCATAAGACTTGTGAGACATACGTGCACAATATATTCTAGGGATCAATTTATCAAAAAAAAAACTAATCTAATCATACCATTGTTATTCCATGGATTGAAACACAAATCCTATGACTAATAATTGAAATTACAATGTTAATCTAAACGAAAGCAAATTCAAAGGATTTGAAAAGCAACTATTGTATGACCAACTACTCAAGCATCCAATTTCGGAAGAATAAAAAAAATCACCTTCGTGGCATGATTTACAAGCAATTGATTATACTTTAGTTTTAAAAATTTAATCTAAGAAAGCTTTTAAATGAAATGTAAAGCAAAACTCAATTACTATATAGGTTAATACTCAAGCATCCAATTTTGAAGGATGACAGAGTCATCTTATTGGCATGATTTACAAGCATCCAATTATACATTTAAATTGAGGATCTAATTTAGGAAAACAATGTAAAGGCATGTAAAGGAAAACTCAATTATTGTATAGGTTAAATACCGAAGCATCCAATTTGGAAGTATGACAGAGTCATCTTCTTGCCATGATTTACAAGCATCCAATTATACACATAATTAAGGATTTGATCTAGGAAAGCAGTGTAAAAAACATGTAAAGAAACTAAACAAATGTGAGCTCTAATGCCTCAAACATAATCCAATTGGAAAATAGAAGAATCTACTTTCTTGAGATGTTCTAGGAAAGCAAAAGATTACATGGTCATTCTAAAACTAATACTAAGAAAGAAAATAAATCTTAATCTATGTAAGCAAATAAATCTCACGCATTGTAGATGGCCGATCCAAAAGTATGAGAGATGGTAAGTCGAGATGCTCCATATGTAAGCAAAACCAAGTCAAAGTGAAATAACACTCATGAGTAAGGTGCCACAATCTAATTCTTTATTCAAAGCTTGAGCATAACTCCAACTTTACACATGAAATGATAGGAGAAAGCTTCCCCTATGTATACAAAAATTATGGATATGTACTCAATAAATGTAGATCCCTTAAATATCTACTAGATCCATATTTGTCTCAACTTATCTCTAAATTCTAGATGCAAATCCTATGACACATCAAGATCTCCATGATCTTTCTCCTTGGAATATGGTTTACCTCTTGAGTTGAAATTCTAATTTGATCTTGGGAGGCCAAGTAAGACCCTTCTAGAATCTCCAAAATAGGGCTACACATGTCACAAAACTCATAGCACATATATAGATATATGAAATCATGTTATTTTTCTAGTTTTTAATCATAGATTCACTTTAAATACATAAAATAAATAACTTTGGAAAGCAAGGATCCTAACCCATATATTTATGAAAATGGTTAATTGATGTAGGGTTTTTATAAAATGAGAGCTGAATGGTTATGAAATAATGGAAATATATATGAATATGGAAGACAATTTTGAGACTCAACATACCCCCCAACTGAAGTTGTTGCATGTCCTCATACAACTATTGCATTGATTCATTTGTCCATGAGTTGATCTTTTATGAGTTTTGACTTGTATATATTCTTTCCAAACTCTTCATGATATTTTCTTTTGGCAAAGTATAATACTTTTTTTCTTTAATGGTTGGTTCTTGTGTAACAACCAATTTTTGAGCAAAGGTTCTTGTGTAACAATGCTTTATTTTCTTTGTTGCATCGAATTTCATGAAAACATTTAGAATCAGATACTATAATAACTCACCAATGAATTGATAATTTGAAAAGCATATAATCTTTTGGAATCATACTGCAACAATAGTTGGTTGGGAAGTATATGCGGGCTGGAATGAAATGAAAATGTGTGATAATGTATGACATGTGAATATGAAATGATGTCTCTTCCCCCCAACTAAAGATATGAAAATGTGAAAAAGGGAGAGAGCAATTTTTCCAAAGTTACAATTTTAGCATTCTAAGGAATTACATGACTAAAAATTAGAAAACCACATACCTTCACTTACCTTAAATGTGGATGAGTTGTGTATACTGAAGAGTGTGGTTTTTGATGTTGTTAGATCATGAAGTATGTAAACAAAGTAATTTAATCTCCTTCTTTGTTCTCCTTGTGCTGATGAAAAGATTGAGATCTTTATTGATGTTGATACAAATTGATTCCTGTTGCAAACTGCTGCAATGATGTAGTCTTCAATCGTTACAAAATCCGATGGTACAATTCTAGTCATGCGAAGAAATGTGTTGATGTCGAGCATGAAGAGAAGTCATTAGATTACCGAACATTGATGAATGTAGTTAACCAATGCGAGGCAAGCTCACCATTAATTTCAATGAATGCCAAGATACCTAAGTACATCTTGCAAAGTGCGAATAGATGAGACGATGTCGAGCCACTTGCAAGATATGACGATCAAGGGACATTGATGTATTCCCATGATTGTCAACGAGAGAACTTGTCATTAATGCATACAAGCCTCAAGGTACTAATAAGGACTCTAGTATTGGACCTAGATAATGTGCTAATGTCAAGAGGACAAGACTTGTTAGAAAGGAGGCCTTAAGGAATCCTCCATCGTCTAATGTGAGCATGAAAGAATAATTTTTGAAGGAATATGGATGAAAAATTTTGCAGTGGATCACGGTTTATTTGACAAAATGAAAATGGAAATGAAATGAATCAGCTTTTTAGAGGAGCTGAATGGTTTTATTGCTGGGTTACAGGTTATTGAAAGCAGGGCAGGGAAATATAATGACTGAGAAAAAATGAGCAGTGAAGGAAAATGAGACGAGGATTTTATTGAATGACTAAGTAGAAATTAAATAGTGAATGTAAAGGGAAATGAGGGGAATGTTTTATTGACTAAGGAAGCATGAATTCAATGGAGACACTGGCATCTGAAAGGCTTGCAAGTGTTGGATCTAATTTTCATTAATATGTCCTCATGCATTGATGTTTCTTCTTTGTTGTTGATCATCTCTTTGTAAAAGAAATGTGGTCTCTGAGAGATACATTGTTCGCTTGTAGTCTTTTGTCCTTCCTCTTGCAACCTGCAAAAAAAAACTAGTACTTCTTTTGCAATAGAATGTAAGATTATCAAAAGAGAGAGGCAATAAATCTCTCTGGTTATGACATTTACACAAAAAACTGAGAATTGGTACTAATAAAACAAGTTCACGAAGAAAAACCAAAAGAATTTATACTTGTGTTGAAATTAGTGCCTCAAGTTACATGCTCTGTGTTTTCAGCATTTTCTTCATTTTTTTATTGTTTAGAACTTCGATGATAGATTTCTCATTGTGTAGATCTCGTCGATATCTCTCCAATTATGCTGGAATCGTCGAAATCCGGTGTCGGATGAGAAAGTTAGGTTGATTTGAAATTTGAGTGAAATAGTGAGGTTTCTCAGCTGCAAAATTGATGTTTAGCTGCAAAATTGCGCAGTTTCTATAGCTAGAAATATTGAACAGAAAGTTAAGTACATACAGCTATGATTTTTTCATGATTATTCCAATCTTTGAATTAATCAGTACCTCCCAAAAAAATGAGCAAATTCTACTTGTTTTATTGATTCAGTTTTTTTTTTTTTTTAATGATGGAAAGATGAGATATAATGCATAAGCATTGTAAAAAAATTATATATATATATAAACACGTTTTAATGCATTTTCATCAAACTCAATACCAGAGATTGTCGTGTTGTATTTACTCTTCAACTCAAAATTTGAACATGATTTTCTGATAGACTCGTGCTCTTCTCAACGCACCATCAATGGCGACTTCCTTTCATCACTTTGATCATTTTTGGATCAACACTTATTGTTGGAGTTAAACGTGCCAATACACAACCTAGAAACCCAATTCCATTATTTCATAACTGAAATTAGATTTAATCCTCAAATATATTTCAATTTTTCTCATAATTTTCATTTTAATAATGACGTTTTTAACAGCTACGCATTTCCCGGCAAAAAATTCCTCAAGGACAAATCATGAAATCTTTGTTCAAAGCAAATGGGAGCTACACGTTATATTACAAATTGTTGAATGACACCGAGACAACGAATTGAATTGAAACTCGTTCGCTTCCCTGCAAAAATGGATCTGGCTTTTTCTTTCCTCTCTGGTTGATATCGATGCCACTATTTTCATTTGTTATCGATTGCTAATGCCAACAGCTACAGTGCAGTCCCTTGAAAATACAAAGGACTTTAAAACTTTTTACAGCTATTTCATAAACAGTTGGGTTGTTAGAATAAGGATCTCAAGATACAATGACACAACGGCATGGACAACCTCCACATCCACCTCCCCCCTTCACCATGGCCCAACCCCTGAAGATGCATGTGTTCAAGGGGATAGATGACCCTGAACATTTCTGCTTTGTAGTAGAAGCAATATGGAGTTCGCAAAATGTTATAGACAAGGATATGAATAAAGTGTAGTTTTTTATTGCATTGCAAGATCGAGCATTGTTCTGGTACATGAAGTTTGTTAAAATGAATGTGAACGCTTCATTGGATGAAACAAAGGTCGTTTTGAACACTAAATTCAAGAAACCGAAGTCGCAATCCCAGTGTATCATTGAGGTCAAAGAGATTAAATAGCTAACTATGTTGGAAATGTTGTCATTGATGGCAAAGGAGATGGCAAAGCAGTAGCACTTGAAACAGAAACAAGGCAAAGGAGAAGACAAGAGCAGCAAATTGAAGTAGAGAAGAGGAGCACAGGTTTTTGGTGAATGGTGTAGTAACATTTACAGGAGAATAGAGGGCTCTCATTTTGGAGCATGAGAAGAACAGAGTCTGTGCAATGGGAGGCGGAAAGGAGCATGAACCCGTGGAAAGTCAGAATGGTTACAAGTCGTAGAGGTATTAGACATCAAAGCAATGGATAAAGTGGAGAGGATCTTATTGAGAAGATCGGTTCTATGAATGAGTAAGAGGCAACATTGAATAAAATGGAAGCATAAATATAACACACGCATGAAGAACAGTAATGAAAGAGGCGGAATTGTAAACGACGGTAAGGAATGGAACCTAGAGAGGAACCATGAATGCGCAGTGAAAACCTGATGGAGCTGGGCGTTAAACATATGGAAGCGTCGTGTTAAAATGTAAATGAAACAAATGTCAACAAATGAAAAGGCGGAACCTTGTACTAGACGGAACCAGATCACAGAAGGACGTGGAACCTTGAGAAAGAAGAGCAGAATTCATAAATAATAAAGGTGGACGGAACCCTGAGGGAGAAAGCAGCAGAACCGTGACTGGAGTGAATAATAAAGGCAGGTTTCCTATTTTGATCGCACCGCCTTCGTCGGGCAAGTCGTAATTAGAAAATCAGCGCGATTCCATATGCTGGGCGACACGTGTCCCTGAGCGATTTTGGAAAACCACCCCTCATCGCGAGTTAAAATTCGTGCAGTGAACTCGAGCGATATTCGTCGAATTGTATGGAGCAAGGCTACGTGCTCTCCTTCATCGGATGTGGAAGGCCGTTTAGGTGTTGGAGTCCAGTCCATCGTGCAACTATTGAATATTAACCCTCGTGCAAGTTAACCGCGCGATTTCGGTAGGATCAGAGGGTGAAAGACCGATGAATTATCCACCATTGGATCATGAATGAAGTTGCAAGGTGACAAACAAGGTATGGGCCAGCGTTTAATTGTTGTATAAATGTGTGAGCCAGCATGGGTGAAGTGGTTATGCCGAAAGGAGAATAGGTGTTAACATTACAGTCTTTTGACTTTCGAATGTATTCAGTCAAAATTGAATAGAGGATTCAATAATACAGTGCGAAATGCTATGGGGCTCGAATACATTATATAAGCATTCTCTGGGGATTTAAATACAAAACCAAAGGGTTCATTATAATGTTGAAAGCGTCGTATATGTGAACATATGCTAAAAGCGAGAATTTATTGTTGGATTGTTATATGTAATATAGACCAACAAATAATATGAAGAGTTATATAGTGAACACTGTATATGTGCTGAATGGATTTTAAAGTCACTGAAAAATTTGGATGAGTGCTTTAAATTTGTAATATAACAGAAGAGTGAGGGTAGCCTGAACATCAAGGAGCTTCCGCATTGAAAATATTATGCCCAGATATAAAATTAGTTGGGTCACAACAGTGATTTTAACCTCTGATGGAGCAGCGTCAACATTGATTCAAATTTCCAGTGCAGAAATTAAAAAGTATTGAAATTGCACAGCATTTATATTAAAAGATAGTTATATGTACAGAATTTATACAACTGCAATGAAGAAGAGAGCCTACAAGAACGAAAGAGAGAGACAGCAGCAGAAAAATTGTACAGGGAAAAAGATGAATTGAAATTGTAATGTGAATTTCAACCATTAAGTTTAAGCTCATATATGAATAGAGAATGTAAGCAGGAAGCCCGAGAACAGAGATTGGTAATGAACAGACATCGCTCAGATTCATAAGTATTTGAGAATAAAACCTGAAAAGTAGTTATCTATGTAGCTGGTGCACACAAGTACAGTGAATAGATGAATAGACACAGAGATGAACCAAAGTATACAGAAAAGTCACTCAACAGCAACAGAAAAGACAGATCCAGTAAAGCCAAATTCCAGAATAGGAGCTGAGTAAAATTGAAGTGTGTAACTGAAAATGTGAACGTAAATGTTGTAATTAATTTTTATTGTTTGTGATGCATTGGCAAGTCTCCAGTAGGAAAACAAAACTCCCATTGTAATATTAAAATTAATGCATATTGTTATATTTTTGAGTGAGCTGGAAAAGAAATGAGAAGGCAGAAGACTAAGGGGTATGGCTATTCATTCCAAATTCCTTGTGGAATGCAAACAGTCATGTGATGAACTCTATATATAATATCAACCTGATATGCAAAAGAGATGCAGAGATGAAAGTAAGGATAGAGAATGTAAAGTATAGAAGATTGATGCAGAGATGATAAGGAAGAGAGGAGCAGAAAGAGATGCTACAGAACAGAGCTGATATCTGAGGTAAATCAGGAAACATTTTTTAATTGAGGAAGTTGGAGCTTCCCTATCAAGTTGAAGCTTGATAGCTGTCAGTTGTAGGTGACTAAGGTTGGAGCCTCCTATAGGTTGGTGCTTGTAGAAAATAGAAGGGAGTCAGAGCTTCCTTGCAAGTTGTAGCTTGCAGAATTGAGGTTGGAGCCTCCTGTAGGTTGGTGCCTGCAGAAAATCAGTGGTGAGAAGGAGTTGGAGCTTCCCTTTGCATCACAACAATAATAAGATGTGGTTTTATCCCTTTATGGGTTTCCACTTATATCTGTTGTCTCTATCTGTGTTGCCTATGTACTGAGATGATTTACCAAATCTGTTTAATGTTTGCTGCTCTCATAATAAGTTTGATGTCACATTAATTTAATACTTGCTACAACATATTAAGATTGTTCATATACTAAGGTTGATTATAAAAGTAAGCTATAAATAAGCTGATGAAAATTTTAAAAAGATCATGTATGTCTTAAACTGATTCACCCCACCCCCCCTCTCAGTTTAAATAAGAATACAACAAACTATTGAGACTGTGTGGGAGGTAGATCATATATTTAAGATATTGTTGAGTTAGATTAGATTTCAGATCCTGAACGAACAACACAAAGAGTGGTTTATTGTTGTGTTGTTGCCGCATCTTAGATTACCATTGTCACAAAAAGATCACAACTCAAGCAGAAGCACTATAGATTGCGATGAAGCTGGAGGCTTCGCTAGTAGTTGATTCAATCATAGGAATAGATTCAAAATCAGTTGGCAAGTTTTCACATGGAGCTCCAGGATCTAAAGAAGGGAAAGGAGGTTCGCACAGAGGTCTGGTGTATCAAGTGCAAAGCCGAGGGTCGCTACAAGGACCAGTGTCTTATTTTCAAAGACTATGAGGGTGCTGGGATGCTGAATCCATTAAAACCTGGATCGAGTGGAGGGCCAAGTGCAGGTCCTAATGTATGGTGTAGTATCTGAGAATTTGCAAGCCAACATTCCATATATTTTTGTGACTTATTGAAAAATTTGGTTAGATCGTCGAAGCAATTATTTTGTAACTTTTGTGGCTCGGTAGGGAATGATGAACAACATTGTCGGAGCTACGATATAATTTTGCAGAATAGTCTAGGCACATATCGAATGCAAGTATAAGGTTGCGAAGCTATGGGATCACAAACTGCGCGAGGAGGTTTCTAAGGTCGAGGGCACGACTGAGGAGGAAGTGTTGGTCGAGGGAGAGGGAAGATTGTTTGTTACAACTGTGGAAATCATAGACACTTTGCTCAATATTTCCATAATGATATTGTTGTGTCCTGTAAGTATTGTTAGGAACTTGGTCATGAAATCAAAGATTGTTTTGTTTTGTTAGCTAAAATATAGGAGAAGCGCAACCAGCAGCCACCACAAAAAATACAAATGATGAAGGTTGAACTCTGCCAAGGAGATCCAAGTGTGAACATAGTAATGTGTAGTGGTATGAATACTGGAGGAAACCACGCTGATGGGAAGAGGTATGTGTCAGAGACATGGGCAAGGAAGGTTGAATATAAGATTGATGGGTTTGATGTACAACACGAAAAGGAGACATTCATGGCAGGGAACAAATTGTTTATGACTCCTAAGGATGTGACATCGACTTTGCGGGGACCGTTGTTCTCGGTAGAAAAGAATCCTAAAAATAATGTTGAAGTAAAGGAAGCTGACCTGTCGATCCTAGCATCTTTCCTACAGACATGCATGAATTTGTTAAGGGACTAGAGGGATGTAGAAGGATTGCAGGAGTTGATTGATAAATGCGCTAGCAAGGAAAATTTGCAGCTGGAGCTGTGCAGAATTAATAAAGTGTACAAGAATAAGAAGAAAATTGGCCGAGAGATGCGATTAAATGTGCAGATCAGAGACTGTGAGATGGATCAATTCATTCTGGATCTAGGATCAGATGCCAATGTTCTACCAAAACAGACATGGGAGCGGATGGGAAATCAAAAGTTGAAATGGTCACCTATTCAGCTGAGGATGGAAAATCAGTTAAAGATCATTCCTATGGGTTGATTGCAGGGACTCAGTGTAGATATTGATGTTGCAAGTGTGTTGGTGGACTTTCAGGTCATCAATATCATTGATGATAGTAATCCTTACCCCGCGCTGTTAGGATTTGATTAGGTGTATGATATGGATGCTATAATAAACTTGAAGAATAGGAAAATGATGTTTGAGAAGGATGGTAATCAATTCATTGTGCCCTTAGATCCTTCTGAAGGTGTGCGTTATACAGAGCCTGTGCATCATGCGTATGAAGATTTTGCGATTGATCAAATTTATCAGCTAACTACGCAGCATGAAGACTAGATAAACCCTACTGCAGATGGAAGAATATGTTGGGAGTGTGATACTTCATGCATGTCTAATTCTGATGAGGAGTTGGAGAACTGGAAGAATAGATTACATGACGTAACCACAAAGCACTATAACAGGGTTACAAAATCTCTGCGCTGTGTCAAGTCAGAAGTGCACGACTTGCCCTTTTATGACGAAACTGGGAATGTTGTCTTGTTCTTGGAGGAATTTGAGTGAAAAGTGCCAAAGGAACAAAGGTATGAGGCTCTAGAATTCGTAATAAGGTCCACTCCACCCCGATGGTGGGGTGTGCATAGAGAAAGTCTAGGAGGTTGGACGGAATTTTTCAAACTAATAAGATTGAGGTTTGGTTAGCTTGACACAATAATTGCAGAGAATTATGATGGCTAGAAGGATCTGCGTGAGCATTTAGCTCATTGGACCATAGCTTCGGGAGCAGGACCTTAGCCAAAATGGATGCACATGTTCTTTTATTTGGAGACGATGTCACAAAAATGGTATCTTGAAACAGAACTGTGCCATGGAACGACTGATTGGGATGAGATGATTGAAGGGTTATTGTTGACATATCACTACGCGGATGAATGGGAATGCATTAATGAATCTCTTCAATAAGTGAGAGCAAGTGTCTTACGGATTTCTCAGGAACCAAGGACCCTAATACATCTAGATCGGGCTGCATAGTGGGGAAAGATTCAAGAAGATCGCCAACACTTTTTTGGGAGGGACATGGTTCCTAAGACTTTGTTGGGGGAGGAGATCTATGGATCTCATGAGGACCAGACGAAAACCTCTTGTGTTGGGGGATGGCTCCAATGCAGTAGGGGTACTGCGCCGCAGATGAAATCCAGGCACAGTCGGAGATTACTGCGCCAAAGGCAATAGGGCCTCACTGAAGGGCTAAATGTCGCGAAGTTTGTCCAAAATATGACCATTGGAAGAATTAGAGTTGGTTGGAAAAAAACATGGCCATTAAGAGGAGCGGGAGGAATGCAATTAATGGGAATATGTAAGCAGATCTACTTCCAAATTAGCATTTATGGAGGGTATATAGTGGCAATTATGCGATTTGAAATCAAACCTTGCTATAAAGAAAGGATCTTGCTCCCCATTCAAACACTTTGTGCACTAAGTGTTAGAAGAGAGAATTATTGTCGGTAAGAGTGTCAAGCAAGCTCTTGCATGTCGGAGTATAGTTTCAAGGTAGTTAGAGAAACTTTGACCAAAGACGGGCTTATCCACACATTCTTGCTAGGAGTCGATCGCAAAATGATGGACGCACTGCCAGTCACCGCCACAGGGACGAGATCTCCAAGAGGACAAAATACTGTGGGAGCAGCGCTGTCCGCAAATCCTAACAAACCAATTTTCTGATCCTCGCCCCAAAAGAAACTTACAAAGGAACAACAGAGTAAGGGTGCCGGGGAACGACATAAGGGAAAAGTTGTAGAGATCGAATCAGATGAATAATAAGTAGTAGAAGAAGAAGAACCAGAGGAAATTGACGCTGAGGAGGTTGTGCCTCTCTCTAGGTTTCCTCCTTATATTCCACCCTAGAAGCCAAAGGCTAAGAAGCTAGTGAAATATCCCGACGCAGTAAAGTACAAGTTATTTACACCTTTGATTCCAGATGAGGTGTCAGTGGAAGGAGAATTGCTAGCCAATGTGTCTCAGCTAAGAATGGAGGATTGGGATTTTCATGATCGGGGCAACTACTCGTAATTTGAACCTAGTAGGTACCTACGCCCATAGGTCTACCTAGATGGAGTAACGCAATTAGAGCCGACGAAATGGGTGAACAATATCCAGCAGTTAGGGATACTCAACATGCTTTATGTGCCACATTTTATGAGAAGCACCATCAATACCATTTGTGTGCACCAATTTTTGGACTTGGTGCACGGAAATTGCTTATGGGTGGGGACGAAGATCCCGATTACAGAGATGGTGATCAGAAGAATTATGGCCCTTCCCTATCAAGGATTGGATCCTGCGAATGCTTTTGTGGGGAAAATCCAAGACAAGAAGTTGGAAGATAAGATAAAGAAGGAGTATGATCTCACAAAGGGGATCAGGGGTTATCTCATTAACTCCATTTCTGAAAAAATTGTGCGCTTCGCCACGCACATCCTTGCAGTAAAAATCACGAGGAAGAGTCGCAGAGAGGAGGCTTTCGCACCTATTATTGCTTTAGCTACAGTGTGCGCAAAGGGAGTGGTATACGATTGGGCTGGCTATTTATGTCAGGATTTCCTCGAATATTGTAGGGCCGCACAAAAAGAAGGCAAGCAGTTCCACTATGCGTGCCTTCCTGCTTCTGGTTGCCTTGATGGAATGGAGGGAACCTAATGATTGCAACTCAATATTTCAGACCCTGATCTCTACGAAGCACTCTGGTATGCTTGACTATGGAATTCAAAAAAACCATCAATGGTTATGTCTAACAATTTTTTTTGTGTCAGAGTGAGATGAGCCTAAGATCCGTGATCAGCCAAAAGCCCCAGCTCTCACCAAGCATTGTGGAACAATATCGAAAAATGGGAGAGTTCAAAAAATACTTCCACCATACCCACATACAGGTGAAAAAGGACCTCATGGGGGTCTAATACGAGCTCTCGTACATGGTCTAAGAGGAAGATGTAGAGGCCATCATTAGATGATGGATGGACGATTGGTTAACTCTGTTGCAAGAAGGTACAGGCACCGCAGGAACGAGTGGGGTGAAGCCCACTATGCCAACGGAGAAAAAAATATTGAAGTAGAGCTCCCTGAGACTAAAGGGGATGATATTGGCAGTGATATGGGCACAGAGCTATCTAGATTCTCTTTTTCATTTATTACAAAGAGAAGGCAACCACAGAACGGTGTCGCGCGAAAGCAGGTTAAGTTTAACAGATCCGCTGGTCTACAATACATGGTCCTCACTGAGGGGGACATCAAAGAAATGGGGGATGATGTCTAAAAGGTCAATGAATATTTCAAGGGAAATATCGAAGAGCAGTACAAGAAGGTATTGGAGGATGTGCACAAGGGACTACAAGATTTGCAGGTGCACATGAGCATGTTACAAGTGAGCGCAGTTCCATCGAGCGGCGCACAGACTAGTATGAGTACGGCTATGCAGGAATTGGCGATCACTGCAGATACCCGTGCGGTATCTATTCCTATTGGCACGTTACATTTTGACACGACTGAGCAGATGAAGCAGGAAATATCTATTCCGTTGTGACTCGGGACGAGTCACAATTTTGTGTTGGGGGCTTGTTGGAGCCAGGATCGTTAGCGAAGTAAATACTTTGCATATCGAGGCGTAGAGCATGCAGCACGAAGTATATTTTTGGTCTTAGGGGCCTTGGGGTGGGACAAAGCCCCTTAATTATGTAACAAGATGGGATTTTTGGTGAATGTTGGACTCTGCCTACAGTTTTGGACCATGGTATTGTAAAAGCAGAGTCTAACATAATAATTGTCTTTTGCTTACTATTTCTAAATAATTGTGCCAAGTTAGGGTTTTATTCTGCATCTGAATAGCACAGTCTATTTTATGGTTATTTATTATGTTTAATGCTTAATTAAATAATATCGTGCAGTCTTTGAGTAAGTTCAATAGTTGTGTTGAACAACACTGGTAATATTGATAGATCTAACCTACTGAACTCTAATAAGAAGGAAAATACCTAAATACATTGTCCTATGTCCCTCTAGATGCAGAAACTTGATTCTAGCATCCCCCTATATTACCTCGGGTGAGACCTCGATTTGCACAAGCAGATCGTTGCTGAAAGGGCCGATAATAGTGGGTTTTGTTAGGATGTGCAGACTATCTGAACTTGGGCCAGGGCCTCATAAAGCCAACATTAGGTATAGTGTAGACATAATAATGGGTTTATTCGACTGATCTCTTGTGAGTAAAATTGCGGGTGCTACTACTGTAAATCATTACAATCACTTTATAGTGCTTGATATAACCAAGTAAATTCAATATTTAGGGTGCTAAGAAACTAGATCATGCATGGATAGAAATTTGGTATTCTATGAAAAGATATTTCTAGGTGTTTTTCTCATCCAAGGTGGGGTGGCATAATCCAATTTTTGTTCAAGGTTTTCTGTAATGATATTTCTTCTAAGTGTTCTTGGGGGATACATCCATTTGGAAAAAAAATTATGTTTACAACTATGCCCATTTTAATACCATTCATCACAACCATAGAAAAGGAAAAGGCATCAATGTTCTACCATCTCTTCCTGAGATAACTTGTGGATTTTAATTGGCCGAGAGTTAGAGGGTCCATGGATAATTTTTACCGGGGGACTAATGTGAGTAGTGAATAAAGGTCTCTTGGTTTGGGAATTGATCACCTTTGTAGCTTCTTTATCTCTTTCACGGGATTCCAGCCATATTTTTGGATCCTACATCATGGCATGTCCTCTAATTTCCTCCTTGAGACCATCGATGAAATATCATAAATAAGGAATAAGATTAGCCCTATGTATGAATTATCAATTGCTCAAATCTTGCAATATAATCAATAACTATACATGTTTAGCATAGTTTTTTCAATCATCATAAATAGTGTGTTTCATGTTCATAATGAGAAAAAGAACTTGCATAAACTAGATCCAAACAATGTAGCCTTCATAAGATTTTCTGTATCATTGTCACCACTTCCAACATTTTGAGTATTATTCCATGTTGAATATTATTACACTAACATAATTGCCAAAATTCTTATGGACATAAAGATCAAGAAATTTCATTGATCTACTATAGAGGCTAGGGTTTGGAGGGTCCTAATGATAGTGTGTCAAATGTTATAGCTCTTTAATATATCGATGGGTATCCAAGAATAGTACTTGGCCAAAGATCTTAATACACCAACTAGTAGGATGGATAGTTCCCTTGGGCATGCAACTTGATACCTTGGTATGGGAGATAGATATCCATATGTGTTGCTCTTGATGCACTATAGCAGTAGGAGAACTATAAGTATATGTAAGGTTTATTTTAGGTTTTCCTAAAGGAATTCCAATATATACAGTATTATGTGGAATACAACTATGTATATAAGTTTTGTTCGCATGGTGCTACTCAAAGGGGTAGTAACAAATATTATCCCTTTGAAAGATATATTTTTAACCAAGGAAGAAACATGTAGATGAGCACCCCTTTGCAAGATATATTTTCAACCAAGGAAGCAACATGGATATTCAAAAGCATAACATTTTGGTCAAGCAATGGAAATGATAATACCAAATTTTTTTCACAAAAAATCAAATCAACTAAACAATGTTAACAATATATAATAGATGTTAAGGATGGATGGAATTATTGCACATAAATTTTAGGAGATTACACCACTGGGTGTGGAGCATTTCCAAAACATTCATAAGGGGGACAACTGAGTGACTATCACTAAAATGATGACATTGACAACTTATTTTCATCTTTTTAAGAAGAATACAACAAATGTTGATGGATAAAGTTTCAAAAAGTGAGCTTTATACGATCATGCATAACTTCTAGGGCAAGAGCCGAGGACTAAAGGGTTGGCCCATATAATTATTATTGGATTCAAAGAAATACTTGAATAGGACTTGATGAGAATAATAAATGAGTCCAAAAAATATACAAGAGTTTTATTTGAATTTAACACTACTTTGATATCATAATCCTGGAGTATTATAGACTAGATTTAGTTGACTTGTGGAGGCTTATCCCTTTATGAAATTGTATTTATAAAAAAATTGCAAATGTAATTGCAATGAGAGTTAAGAGGTTTTTATTGGAAACTATTATTTATTATTTTATTTGGTAGGACAATCCACGAGGTGGTGGGGGTAGCATAGGAGGAAATCCATTCGATAAAGAATAAGAAACTACCTTCCATGCTGATCAAATTGCATCCATCAAAAAGATTATCCTAGGGTAATTTGTAATATTGATCTACCTGGGGTTTGACTCTAACACCATCCTCCCACATTTACCCAAGCTAATAGATCCACTGGGGTAAACATGTGATGAAGAGTTACTTTGATATGATTGAACTCCCCCAAGTATAGTTAAGGAATTGGAAACGACAAACCATAACCAATCTGACCTTCCTCAAAATCTACAGCACCCCTAGGGGATAACCAACCACTTCAAGTGTCCAACCCTTGATTTAACTTGTTTTTTAACTGAACTAGACCCCCAATTGCACCCATGACAAGCCCTACATGTGACTGTAACCATCCATTCACTCCCTTAAAAAGGGCATCCATGCGAATGCAGTATTTTTCAGTAAGTTTTGTGCCAAAGACCCTGAATTCTAAGCCACTTTTTCAGGGCTAGGACTCATACCTCTACCCAGAACTTGATGAAATTCACAGGAATGATAAATAACAAAGATACATGGCTTATAATGCAAAACTTGAACAAGGAACTAACGTAACTAGGCCTAACCATGACAGGCGTTTCGTCAAACACACAATGAACATGTAAAGTACATGTCATAAACACACATCTAAACATAGGGGTCTCATACTTATCTGAGAATCATCAAGAAGGTATGATGCATTCTCATAACAACTATAGTGTCATCTATTAGGTCATACATTCATTATACATTCATTTACTAATCAAAACATGTTGAGAGCCATAACTAGAATTTATCATAAATCCATGCTTATAACCAACGTATAACCAACAAAATAACAATGATAAAAAAACCATTAAGATCACATAATAACAAGCACATTTACCCATGAAATACAAGAGGAAAAGAGCTCTTATTATCATATGAGAATATAACCAAGTCAGAGACTTCCACGTACCACTTGACCATAGATTGGGCTAAACCAAATCTCTCTTTTAGCTAATCACTCCTGCGCCATATTCTAAGCATGAATGTGGGATCTCATGGAATAAACCAAGAAAACCAAACCAGGGTTCCCAGAGGCCAAACCACCTCAACCCTAAACCAGTGATTCCACCTCATGGTCAAAAATCACTAATCATCACCAAATCGGTCTCCATCCAAGCTATATAGGGTTATTTTCTTCATTTTCCATTATTTTTCCTTCATTTTCCTCCTCACATGCAACCTGTGACCATTCACCTTCCTTTTCTCCTATTTTCCATTATTTTCATAAATAAAATGTCAATTAATGCCTCATTCCATTCCAAATCCTTTGCCATTTCCTTTGCCAATTTCTATAACCATTAATTAATTACAAGTGATCCCCACCACTATGTTTTTTTCCAAAATTTATATTGGAACACGTGTCCCATGACCTTGGTTATTATTTTTCCTTTATAAACTTTATTACATGGATTTTTAACATGGGGCTGTTACAGACCCCTCCCCTTTAGGGGAACATTGTCCTCAATGTTCAATGACACCTACAACCAACAAAACCATTGAAAACCAAAACATTTTGCCCATGGATCTTTATAAATGAGCTCGATGCAATATTTACAATGAACAACCTATTGAAAAGAAAAACCAACATGACAAACATAATAACACGACAACCATACCTCTTATTGCATCTTTATAGCACAACTCGTACAATAACAACCATACATAAATGTACATATACCAAAACTGCTTTTCCTCAACCGAAAAACAATGAAGGATACATAGCCTGCATCTTATCAACCATATTCCATGTAGCTTTATCAAGCCCAAAGTGCTTCCATTGCAAATTAACCTGATTAATTGCTCGATTTCGAAGCATGGGCATCTTTCTCTGCAAAATGCACTAAGGTTCTGACTGGAATTCTCCTTTTGGTTCCAACTGCAATATAGACCAATCAATAACATGATAAACATCTTTCACATATATTTTAAGCAATGAAACATGGAAAACATCATAGACTTTCATTGTGAGAGGCATTTCAAGTTGATAGGCCATTGGTCCAATCCTCTCAAGGATCGCGAAAGGCCCACAATATCGAGGTGCTAACTTCATGCATGACCCAATCCTCAAGGAGATCTTCTTGGGATTGACAAACAAATACACATGTTCCCCAACGTGAAACTCCTTAAATAACCTACATTTATTTTCTTAAATTTTCTTTCTATCATGTGTTGCCTTTAGATTCTTCTTGATTACCTTAATTTCATGTTCCACCTCTTCCAACATGTTCGTTCCAATCAACAACCTTTTCACTGGATCACTCTAACTTATGGGAGTGTTACAACTCCACCCATAAAGTGCCTCAAACAGACTCATCCTCAGTGACTCTTGATACCCATTGTTGTAAGAAAACTTAACTAGTGGAAGATCCTCTCCCCAATTTCACTTTTGATGCATCACATGTATTCTCATCATGTCCTCCAAAATCCCGTTGACCCTCTCTGTCTGTCTGTGGATGATAAGTTGTGCTAAAGACCAAATTTATACACAAACCTGCAAATAACTCTTTCCAAAACCTAGAACTGAACTTAGCATCCATGTCTAATACAATATTCTTCGGTACACCATGCAACCTCACTACATCTCTAAATTTTGACACCTAATATTTGGGATTAGGTAGATCCATGTAAATATTATAAATAGAAAAATAAAGGGAATTGGAAGACGAAGACACATTGGGATATGAAAACCAATAGTCTCCCTCTCCATGTATATATCTATGTCTTATCTTAATTCAAATGCAAAAAGTTATTCATGGAGTTACTGCTGGCCTGACATGGTATCAAAGCATAGGTGCCATTTTAGACTTGTAACTCCTATTTTCAATTAATTTTCTTGTTATTCGCTGACATATTATCTATCTCCTATATGAACGCTTGCTCTATCTCCTCAATGTTCGTTTTTCTCTGTGTTTATGATTACTTATGGTCGGGGCGCTGGTTAAATGTCCCTATATTGGCAAATCTATTGTGTGACATTGTTGCTTAAGTACCATGAGTTAACTACTATCATGATTTTTTTACGATGGTATAGAAGGATGGAGTGTTTAAAAAATGCGAATACAAGATTGATGCATTGTCTCTATTGATCATGGTTGATGTGTACGCATGTTGTGAAGTCATTGAAGCAATATGATAAATGCCTTAAAGCAGCATTGAAAAGTATTGGAAGAGGTATTTGAGATATGTTGGTCCTATATTGTATCATGGCTTACGCATGGAGTATATGCGATGGGAGCATGACTGTGTTTGAGTAAATGTTACGCTCAGTTCTTTTTTATGTAAAATCTCTGCAAAATTCTTTGGAAGTTGTTGAACTGGTAATACTTTTGTGTTGAGCTAGTAGTCTGAGACTAATATATACATTGAAGTTTTTATATGGCTTGAATGTAAAATACACTCGCATTAAGTCATTTGGAGGACTAAACCTTGGTGTGGAGTTAACATTTTTAAAAATGTGTTGAATATTTTAAAAGGTCGTAAACATGATAAATTTGATTATATACATGAAATATATTGAATACCTTTAAGACGAAACGGTATGGTTGAGTGTTGTTTTTAAATGGTGAATAATCGTGACATAAATGGTTGATGAACTTAAAAAATGGTAATATGGTATGGTAGATTCATATGAGTTTTAAAACAAAACCTTTATATGATTTATATGGAATTGGATTATAATAGTTGGTGAATATTTTGATGTGCTCATTATATGTGTTCAATATATGTTCATGTAATATATGGTTGAAGTTTACATGTGGAGAATTGAGTTATGTATTCTTTTCATATATATTGAACCATCCAATTTTTTAATATTATTGGTGCAAGAATTTATTATTATTATTTAAGGCACAATCCATAAATCTACTAGGAATGCATTCACTCATATCTATAGTAGGAATAGTTCTCAACGGCAAAGATAACTACCATGAGTGGTCCCAAAAGACAAAACACACTCTCATTTTCAATGAACTTTGGAAAGGAATTTGTGAGGGAGAAGGAGACAATGCATCAGAGAATCCCACTTCAGACAAGAAGCTTGCCATTTGGGAAAATAAGAACATTAAGGCCTATGCCTTGATTGTAGCATTAGTAAATGAACAGATGAGTCACCATATTTCTCCATTTTTAAATGCTTTTGAATCCTTAAAGAAGTTGAAGGAATTTTCTGACTCACACTATGAACTTGAAGTTGTTCAATTGATGATCAAGTTGTTCATTCTTGAGAAAAAGTATGACCATCTTAACTTAGCATAAAAATTAAGATCCATTATGCATGACATAAAATCCACTGGCATTGAAATAGATATTCATCTCATAGCTTATGTCAAGGCACTATATCCCACCTATTCACATTATCTTGAGTCATTGCAAGCAAGCGGAAACCTTAAGGAAAATAACTTTGACTCCCTTGAGAATAAGTTTGCAGAAAGAGAGAAGGAATTTAGGGAGAATACAACTCCTTAGTATTTTGAAGAAGTTATGTGCCTTGAACAAAAATATAAGAATCATGCACAATATTATTCTATAGGAAGAGGAAGGAAGAATTTTCGAGGCAAGAGGGGCAGACATTTCCAAGGATAAAGTTTTGATCTTCATTGCATACAATGAAATAGAGGTGTACACGATGCTTCCACATGTAAGTGTCTTGGGACAAAATTGAGAAAGAAATAAATGAAGGGCAAGGTAAAACACCTTATAAAGGGAAAGATAAAGAACCTATGTCTGCTCCTTATGTTGTGGTAACTAAAGACTTATTTAATGCTTCATTTGCTTCATTGGGGGGAGATTCTTTGTTGCTTGATTTAGGAAAAAATTTCCACGTGACTTTTAGAAGATATTTCTTTGAAGAATTCACTAATAATGTCGATAATGCAATATACTTTGCATACAAGTCAAAACTCAAGCCATCGGGCTCAAACTACATGTACTTCCAGACTTTCTTCTACGTGATGTTCTATACCTCTCGGAGTTAAGGATAAACTTGTTGTATTTGGTCCACATCCACCAGTAAGGACACTCCATCCATATATTTGATGGCAAGGTCGAGGTCAAAAAAACATCAGGTCAATCACTTGTCATGACTGGGATAGAAGAAGAAATACTTTTGAAGCTGCAAGGTACCTCTAATTGTGCACAAAACTTTTCATATAGTTCTCACTATGATGATGGTACATTTCCATCAAGTCTTTTATGGCATGCAAGATTTGGACACTTGAACAATGAAAACTTTCATTTGTTGAAGAAAAATGGTGTTACTATTTTGCCTACAAATCCTAGGAAACTTAAGCAATGTGATGCTTGTATCTTAGGAAAGCACAACAAATAGTATTTTCATTATTCTCATTCTAGAGCACAAAGAAAACTTACACTCATTCATTCTTATTTATGTGGACTATTGTATGTTCCTTCTGCAAATGGTAATACATATATGATGACATTTATTGATGACTACACCAAAATGTGTTGGGTTTATTTATTAAAGAACAAATTTGAAGCTTTTGAAACATTCAAGAACTTTCATGTATGGATTGAAAATGAAGCACAATCTCATATTGGATCTACTAGTACTGATAATGGAAAATAATATACATCAAATTAATTTGAAAATTATCTTCACCAGTGTGGGATCAAACATCAAACAACCATACCTTATAATCCCCAACAGAACAGAGTAGCTGAAAGAATGAACAAGACAATCTTAAATATGGCACGTTCCATAATGTTTTTCAATAATTTTAAACTGATGTTTTGGGCTAATGAAATTCTATGTGTTTTGTATATAAAGAATAGGTGTCCATCTAATGCTATATATAAAAAATACTCCCTATGAAATGTGGTATGGGCACATTCCTTCGGTGAGGCATCTTAGGGTTTTTGGTTCCACCTATTATGCCTTGATACCCAAGGAACAAAGAAACAAACTTGGTGCAAGGAGTCACAAATGTATCTTCTTGGGGTACTCAAATACCTCCAAATCATACCGTCTCTATGATGAAGTGAATAAAAATTTTATACTATATAGAGATGTGATCTTTCTTGAATCTTCCAAGACTAACAATGTTGTTGAGCCGCAGCTTGATCACTTGGATAGATTTAGACATGAAAAGTCTTTTCAAAGATTTTGATAATGAGATTCCAAATATTGAAGGGGGGATTCCTATATTGGATCAATATGTAGAATATTCTTCTAAAGAACTCTCTCCCCTACATGAAGCTCGAGCCACTGATGACACTTCGAGTGACGTGATTAACATAAATGGGAGACTATTCTTGATTCAGCCCCATCTCATTCAAATGAGAAACTTTGGCCATATCAGAAAGTTTCTCCAATATGGCTAACAAAGACACATGAAAGTGTTCATCCTCATGAGGTTGTAAATACAAGAAAAGAAGCTCAACTAGACAAAATGGAGGTGATGTAGATAATTTTGCTTCACTTGTTGATATGGATGTTTCTTATGATTGTGAATTGGATTTGTCTACATATTTCGAACCAACTTCCTTCAAAGAAGTCGCTTCTCATGATGAATGGAAAGAAGCAATGCAGAAAGAATATGATGCTTTGATAAAGAATGGAACCTCGAAGTTGGTTGATCCTCCATTGGGAACCAAACCAATAGGCTACAAGTGGGTCCTCAAGAATAAGTATAAAGTAAATGGCTCACTTGACAAGGACAAAGTCAGGCTTGTGCCAAAAGGTTTTGCATAAAAAGGAAGGGGTTGATTATGAGGAGACTTTTTCTCCCACATCAAAATGGTCTACCATTCAGAAAATCTTTGCCTTGGCAGCTCCAAACAGTTGGAAGTTCCATAAAATGGATGCAAAAATTGCTTTCCTAGATGGAGATTTGAAATAGAATATTTTTATGTCCCAACCAGAAGGATTGTTGTGAAGAGTCAGGAACACAAAGTATGCAAGCTTGTAAAATACTTGTATAGCCTCAAGCAAGAATTGTGAGCTTGGTACGAGAAGTTGACTGAGCATCTTCTGAAACTCAATTTCAAACATTATGATATTGATGATGCAAATTTTTTTGTCAAGAAAGTTGGAAAATCATTTATATATCTTCTGGTGTATGTATATGATATTTTGATGATAGGGAACAATGAGAGCTACATTGCATCCATAAAGAAAGAACTGAGGAAAGGATTTGAAATGAAAAATTTGGGTTGTGTTCACTACTATCTTGGTATTCAAGTAACTCAACATCTGAAGTTTATATTTCTCTCTCAGAAGAAGTATATTGGAGATATGTTGAACAAGTTTGGCATGGATGAGTGCAATCCTTTGACTACCCCAATGGAAGATAACTTAAAGATCACATCCACTAAAGGAAAATAATTTGAGGATGCAACAAAGTACATACAACTCCTAGGAAGTCTCAACTACCTAACTACTACCAGACCAACCATTTCATTTTTTGTTGGAATCCTCTATAGTTTTATTGGTCTGCTGCAAAAATAGTTCTAAAGTACTTGAAGGGAACTCAAGACTTTCAACTCAACTATACACAGGTGGGTGACTTCAGCTTGATTGCATACTTTGATTCAAACTTCAACGGAGACAAAAAAAAACTAAGGTATTTACTTCAAGTTATGTTATGAGTCTTGGACTAGTATTTGTCTCCTATAGGTCATGCAAACAATCAGTTCTAGTAGATTCCACAACTGAGGCAAAATATGTGGCAATAGTTGAAGAAATGAAGGAAATTGTGTGGCTCAGTAAACTTCTGGAAGATGTGTAGGAGAAACAAGTACATTCAAATCCTATTTTGATTGACAACACTTCTTCAATAAAGTCGTCCAAGAACCCAAAATTCCATGATCGAACAAAGCACATTAATACAAAATACCATCTGATTCGACATCATGTTGAGGCCAAAACAACCATTTGCGATATTTTTCCAAAATGAGAAGATTGCAGACATCTTCACTAGAGCGCTCGGAAGAGAAACGTTTGAAATATTCAGAATGATGCTTAGACTCACCAACTTCCCTTCAGATTAGGGGGGGATGTTGAAACCTAATCTTCTAGATTCAGTAAATATTATAAATAGAAAAATAAAGGAAATTGGAAGATGTAGAGACATTGGGAGATGAAACCCAATAGACTCCCTCTCCATCTATATATCTATGTCATATCTTAATGTACATGCAACAAATTATTCATGGAGTTACTCCTATCCTGACACTGATGAAGACTTGTGCTACCTCACTTGTTGAATAAGTATACTTAACCACTATGAAGTGAGCTACTTTAATCAATTTGTCAACCAAAACCATAATAAAATCATGTTTTCTAGATGTTCTTAGCAAAAATGTAATCAAATCCATGGTAATGACCTCCCATTTCCAGTCTGGAATCAAAATTGGTTGTAGTAGACCACCTAGATGCTTACACTCTGCTTTTACTTGTCGATAATCTAAGCATATAGCCAAAAAATTAGCCACTTCCTTCTTGAAATTCAACCAATATTAGAACTTATTCACTATTTTCAATGTCTTTTGATATCCTGGGTGACCTGAATATGGCTTAACATGAAATTTTATCAAGATAAACTTCTTGAGCTCACTATTATCCGATGTAACACCCCCTTCCCACATCTATCCAAGTAACAAACCAACCAGGGTAAACATGCGACGAGAGGATACTAATATGAGATTCAACCTCCTAGATGAACTTAAGGAATTGAAACAAACAAAAATAAGACAAACGCACCTTACACAACATCAACAACATCCCCATGAGGTAACCCAACCTTCCAAACCCCTGAACCCTGAGGGAGACTAAATTTTTTACTCTTTTGGACCATAGTCGTAGGCATGCCGAGGCAAGGTAGCGGATGGGAGCCTATATCCGTAGGAGCAACACAACAAGCTTGTGGTCAAGGCCCCACTTGGTCAGTTTTGTGCCTGCAATTTGGGATTTGTGCCACCTTTTCAACCCCAGAGCCGAGGTCACTACCCAGAACTTCAAGAAACTTTAGGATATGATAAATAACATTTAAAAAAATGTATGGAAGCAATCACATCATCAGGAATTCATCTGGACCCCTCCTAGCCATGACAGGCATTTCGTCAACATGTAATAAATATTGCATCTATAGGTGTAAACAACAGATTTAAACATAGGGTTCTCATACTTATCTAAAAATCACTAAGAAGTATTTCTCCCTTACATCATTAACTGCAATACAAGCTATTTGAACATAGATCCATTGTGCATTCATTCACAAGTAAAAACATGGATAGAGCCATACATCATCACTGATAAAATACATGCTTATAACCAGTATAATAACAACAGAAATACCATGGATACAACAACAATAGAATCCACATAATAAAAAGTGCAATTATGCATCAAATATAAAAGGAATGAGCTTCTCATTAATGAGTGTAAAAACCAGCCGGAGATGGGACTTCCACGTTCCACCCGACCATAGATTGGTTGTGCCAAATATCTCTTCAGCAAATCACCCTCGTTCCATATTCCAAGCATGAATGTGGAACTTGAACCGAAATAACCAACCAGGGCATCCCGAGGCTAAACCACCTCACCCTCATCAATCAGAAACTAGGATTTACTGTGATCCACACCTAATCACTAGGCCAACACAAGCATGGATATCACTGAATTCGCTCAACGTAAACCATGAATAATTTTCCTGTCTCTTAGTCTCTCAATATTTACTACAACCCACAGTCAGAATCAGAGGAAACTAGGCCCTAAACTGAGAAATACTCTCCAGGCTTCATCGTATATCCCAAACCCAGGATTCCTAGGCTTGAAATGGAGAACAAACCACCTCTCAGGCTTTACCGCAATCCAAACCCAGATTGTTATGCCCTAAACCAAGGAAACACATGAACTGGTTCCATAATCAATCAGACATCCACCTCACTCAACTTCGAATCCATCCGGTAATACAGCTAAACCAAAACATGAGAACTCCATAACACCATGGCTATCCGGAAATGACAAGGGTAGGCTAAATACATTGTGACGCCTAGAAAAAACCCATGCCAGGACAACAAAGAACCACATGAAATACCATGCATTCCAAATCTAGCAAGGAAATCATACATGCAAATCAATACCTGCAAATAATCTTGTTGTAGTTGCTTGAATCCTGCTCCTCCTTGCTTTCTTCCTCCTTCTTGCTTTCTTTCCTTTCTTGCTCCAATTCAAAAATGCTCCAAAACTCTAAGTGTGTGAGAGAGAGAGAGAGAGAGTATAATGAGAGAGCTCCAAAAATGCACTAAAGAAAGGTACCAATTGATCCTCAAAATCCTTTTTTATAGAATATGCCTCTATTTTCTTCATTTTCCTCCTCACATGCAACATGTGACCTTTCATCTCCCTTTTCTCCTAATTTTCCATTATTTTCGTAAATAACTTTGTTAAAAATGTCATTTTGCCTCTCCAAATCCTTTTCCTTTTCCTTTTCCAATTTCCTTAGCCGTAATAACCAAATTAACACCCACTACGATGTTTTGCCAAACATTCAACTTGGAATAAGTGTCCCATCAACCATGGTTATTATTTTAAACTTTTATTACATGGAATTTTCACTAGGTTTGTTATAGAACTCTCCCCCTTGGGGGACACCATCCTCGGTGTTCAAACACACATATACCTCAGCAAAATCGCTGAAAAGAAACCATACTCCCCATTGAGCTTTATAACATAGCTCGATGCAATATTTATAATGATCACCCTATTGAAAAGCAAACCAACATGACATCATAACAACATGAAAACTATAATGACATAACACCATACAGCTTATTGGAGCTTTATAATATAGCTCATGGTAGTATTTACATCCATATACATATGTACATACATCCAACCATCACATCTAAACATATACCAAAACATATTCTAAACAAAAAACCAACATCACACCAAAACTTCTTTGCCTCAACCAGCAAAAAAGGAAGGATACATGGCTCGCATCTAATCCACCATCTCCCATGTAGCTTCATGGGGCCCAAAGTGCTTCCAGTGCACTTTAACTTGCTCTATTTCTCGGTTTCAGAGCATGAGCACCTTTTTCTGTAATATACATAGAGGCTCCAGTTATAATTCTCCATCGGGTTCCACCTACAATACATACAATTCAATCACATGATCAACATCTTTAACATACATTTTAAGCAATGATATATGAAAAACATCATGGAATTTCACTATGGAAGGTAGTGCAAGTTGATAGGCCACTGGTATGATCCTCTCACTAATCCTGAAAGGTCCACAAAACCATGGTTCCAACTTGGCACGTGATCCAATCTGCAAGGAGATCTTCTTGGGCTTGATGTGTAAGTACACCTGATCCCCAACCTCAAACTCCCTGAACAACCTATTCCTGTCTGCATAAATCTCTTGCCTGTATTGTGTTGCTTTAAATTTTTCTTGATCACCTACATTTCCTACTCCATTTATGCTAACATATTTGGTCCAATCAATACCCTATTAACCAGATCACTCCAACTGATAGGAGTGTAGAAACTCTGACCATACATAGCCTCAAATGGACTTCTCTTCAATGACTCCTGGTACTCGTTGTTGTAGACGAATTCTACAAGTGGAATATATTCTTCTCATTTGCGTTGTTGATGGATCACATACATATCCTCTAGTATCTTGTTGACCCTCTAAATCTATCCATATGTCTCTGGATGATAAGTTGTGTTGAAGGCCAACTCAATGCCCAAACCTGTAAACAACTCCTTCCAAAACTTGGAAGTGAACTTTGCATCCCTATCCGACACAATATTCTTTGGAACACCATGCAATATGACTATATCTCTGATAAACAAATGCGTTACATTGCTAGTTGAGTATGCAACTTCACCAGAATGAAGTGTGCAACCTTTGTTATTCTCTCCACAACAACCATGATGGAATCATGCTTTATAGTTTCCTTAGGAAAAATTGTGATGAATTCCATGGAAATGAACTCCCATTTCCACTCTGGAATTGCAATTAGTTGTAGCAATCCACCTGGATGTTTACTCTCTACTTGAACCATATGAAAATCCAAACATCTGGCTAAAAAATCTGCCACAACCTTCTTTAGATTTAGGAAATAGTAGAATCTATTCACTGCAGTCAATATCTTCTGGTAGCCTGGGTGACTCGAATATGGTTTCGCATGAAACTCCCTCAAGATCACCTTCTTGAGCACATTGTTGTTTGATACATATATCCTGTCTCTAAATCTAACCAGTCCATCTATTGTGAGACGGTAGTCCAAATCCTGTACCTATACTTGTACTTGTACCTGTACCACCACATGTACCTTTACCAACACTAGTAACTAGAATTGTACCAACACATGTACCTATACATGTGCCAACCTCTGTACCTGTACCTATGCATGTACCAACATGTACCTATACTTGTACTCTTTTGAAACTTGTGCACAATCTCCATATGCATGTGGTCGTGCTGACCTGCCTGCAAGATCCTATCATGTAAGTCTGTCCCATAGGAGCTCATTGATACTAAATGATTTACATGTATTCGCTTGTTAAGAGCATCTATGACACTGTTATCCTTTCCCTTGATGTATTGATCTCGAATTCAAACTATTTGATCATACCCAACCATATTCAGTCCATGTATGGTCGTTGCTAGCTCAAAATCATGTTTCATGTAGTTCTTCTTGTGCTCATTTAGTTTTCGCGACTCATAGCATACCACCTGTCCATCTTGCATAAGGACCCCATCAAGTCCTCTCTTGCAAGCATCTGTACACACTCCAAAATCCTTATTTGGATCTGAAATTTTTAACATTGGAGCATGTGTCAACAACTACTTAAGCTACTCAAAACTAGCCTCACACTCCTCTGTCCAATCAAACTTCTTACCTTTTCTCTGCAATGATGTAATAGGATAAGAAATATGTGAGAAGTTCCTGATGAACCTCCTATAGTAACCTACCAATCCCATGAATGATCTCATCTCATCTACATTGTTAGGGGCTACTCACTCCATGATGGCCCTTATATTTTCTGGATCTACTCCAATGCCTTCCTTGGATCCAACATGTCCCAAGTAGTGTACCTCGATCTGGACTAAACTGCATTTTTTGAGCTTAGCATTCAACTAATGCTCTCTCAACAACCTCAACACTGATGCCAAATGCTCGGCATGCTCTTCCTCATTTTTATAATTCATCAATATGTCATCAATAAGCACAATCACAAAATTGTCTGAATAAGAATGCAACACATTGTTCATGAAACACATAAATGTAGTTAGGGAAATAATCAGATCAAATGGAACTAAAACAACTCATAATGCTCATACCTAGTCGTGAATACGTTCTTGTAGATGTCCTGCTCTTTGATGTGTACTTGATGATATCCCGATCTCAAGTCGATCTTAGAGAACATTGTTGCTCCTTTCAATTGATCAAAAAAATCATCGATCATCGGTATTTGGTACTCGTTCTTTATGGTGACTTTGTTCAGCTGCTTGTAGTCAATGCACAATTTGAGAGTGCCATCCTTCTTCACGAACAACATCGGTGCGCCCCATGGTTATATACTTGGCTTTATGTACCATTTTTCAAGAATCTATTTCAGCTGCAATTTTAATTCTACCAACTGAGGTGTACTCATCCTGTAAGGCGCTTTTGATGCCGGAGCTACCCCTAGCATCAATTCAATATAAAATCCTACCTCCCTATGAGGTGGAAACTCTAAAATATCTACTGGAAACGCATCCGCAAACTGCTACAAAAATGGATACTTTTTCAACACATATGCATCCTCAACTTCCTTACCTTTGTCACTAGAGATATGAATTTCAAATAACACACACCCTTTCCTACAACTACGCTTGGCCTGCATGGTTTTCACCATCCTAACTGATGTGGATTTATTCTTTCCCTGTAAGACTCTTGGTTCCCCATTGTCATCCAATCATTCAATAGATTTGTCATAGCAATCTACCTAGGTCCTATGAAGGTATAACCAATCCATACCAAATAGCATATTGTATGATCCCAAAGGCAATACATTCAAGTTTGCTATTGTAGGCACATCGTTTAACTCAAATGCACAAGATCTTACCCAATGGTGAAATCTTTTCTTCGTACTTGTGTTCAGCTGCACTAACCAAGATTCTGCATGCATTTCCTTACTCAAATCACACTTATCCACCAATTCAGGACTAACATAGCTATAATTATATTCAGGTTCAATCAAAATAGAAATAACTTGATCACAAAGCTTATCATCCATCTCAATGATAGAAGCCCGGTGTTATGTCTGCTTATTGTCCACAACTGCATAAATGTGAGGAATTCTCTGCCCAACATCCCAAACAGTTTGTGCCTCTTATGCACTGTATATCTTAGGCCTACTTCCTGATTCTATGCAAAATCTCTCTTAAGATGCTCCTCACCGCATGTCCAACACTCAAACCATCCCATAACATTACCTCCATGTTGTTGTTGTGATCTATGTTGTGGGCTATGTTCCTGTCCACTTGCATCAAAATTCTTTTGCAGTGCCACATTTTCTTTCTCTTCTTCATTATAAGGCCTTGCTCTTTTCGGTTTCCATTTACCTTAACCTTTGTCCTTCCCTTTCTATACTTTCTGAGACTCATTCTTGCACTTTGACTGTTCATAGCAATGCTTGATCTTCCCAATGACTTCCTCAAGTGTGTGAGGCTCATCATACTCAATCCTATCTCTGAATGCTAATGGAAAACCACTGACAAATCGCGAAAATTTAGACTTATCATCCTTAAGATATGGTACATACCTCAATAGATCCAATAACTTTGTCATATGCTCCTCATCTGTCATTGATACCATCTTTAGCTCATAAAATTCTTTAGATTTACTGTCGTAGTACCTCTATGACCAGTATTTCTTCCTGAAAAGTATTTTGAACTCTTGCCAACTCAAGTCATTTGTCCTGATGTGTCTAACCTACTTCACATCTTCCCACTAGATGTATGCTTTATGTCTAAGGTTGAAGATAGAAATCCTAGCCTTCATGTTATTGGAGTACTCATGAAACTCAGAGAACTTCTTCATCCCAAGTATTCAAGCTTCTGCCTGTTCTGGTTTCTTCAAGTCTCCATCAAAATTAGGTGGCTTTAATTTCTTAAATTCATCCAGCATGTATCCCCTATCACTCCTCCTATAAGGATGATACCGATGACGATCATTATGTCTATTCGAACCAGAACTAGGATGGTACCTATAATCATCACCCCTCCTATCCGGAGTGTCCAACAACTTGCCATCTCTCACTGTATCAGCTCTATCTGACTTGTGTCTACTAGGAGACCTACTGCCATATGCCCCATTAGTTTTTTGCTCCTGTCCATAATTGATCCTAAGTGACCCTTGTTTATGCAAATATGAAAAACTCTAAAGAAGTATTACATTCACCTCTGCTTGTTTCTCTTGTGCATGTATGATCATGTCATTATCCGCCTTAAAACTCCTTATTTCTTCCTTTAGGCTTCTCAATGTGTCTGCCAAATCCGAAGAGTGCCCACCATGTTGCTCATATGACTCATAGGGAGATTCCTTATACTCTACCATCTTTCTATCCATGTTTATATTTCTCCTACAAAGCATAAAATGTCATATAAACCAAATAACAATAATCCAACGTACCTTAGTGTAATTTGGGGAGGATACTTCCTAAAATATCAACCCATCAACGTAATACATGTATATACAAAATCATAATAACATATAAACTCATAGCACATGGTATACTAGTGCATAATCATCATTCTAGTTGGATTCCAGTCATCAATGCATGCCCATACCAAATACACCACATGACCTAATGCATAAACACACCAATGCAAATTGACCACTCACCATCACAAGCATAGACCATACACAAGCATGAACGGCCAATGTGTGTTCGACATGTAACATCACACAAGCAAGCATACATGGAAAACACATAAGCATGACCAATATGTAACCTAGCATAAACAAACAATGCATTTACAACACACAATCAACCATATACACATGACCACATTTTAACAACAACACTGTCAGCCCTCCCATGGCGACACCATCGCCACCATGGCCAACACAACACGGATCACAAACACATACATCATAGGTATGAGAAACAAAAAATAAATCAACAAAATCATGACCAACACACAACCCATCCAGTCCAAGGGTTGAACCATGCTTTGATACCACTCTATAACACCTCCTTCCCAAATCTACCCAAGTAACTAGCTAATCAGGGTAAAAATGTGATGAGAGGCTAATAATATGACATTCAACCTCCTAGATGACCTTAAGGAAGTGGAATCAATGGAAACAAGACAAACACACCTTACACAACATCAACAACATCCCCAAGAGGTAACCCAACCTTCCAGACCCCTAACCCTTGAGGGAATTTTTTTTTACCCTTTTAGACCATAGCCGCTGGCATGCCAAGGCAAGGTAGTGGTTGGAGCCTATAGCCACAGGTACAACACCATAATCATGCGTCCAGGGCCCCAATTGGTCAGTTATGGGCATGCAACTTTCAGGATTTGTGCCACCTTTTCAACCCCAGAGCCTAGGTCACTTCCCATAACTTCATGAAACTTTAGGAGATGATAAATAACATTAAAAAAAAGTTATGGAAGCAATCACATCATCAGGAACACATTTTGACCCTTCCTAGCCATGACAGACATTTCATCAAACATGTCACAAACATTGCATCTACAGGTGCAAACAATAGAATTAAACATAGGGGTCTCCTACTTATATGAGAATTGCTAAGAAGCATTTCTCCCTTACATCATTAGTTGCAATACAATATATTTTACCATAGATCCATTGTGCATTCATTCACAAGTAAAAACATGGATAGAGCCATACATCATCACTGATAAAATGCATGCTTATAACTAGCATAATAGCAACAGATATACCATGGATAAAACAATAATAGAATCCACATAATAATGAGTGAAACTATGCATCAAATATCAAAGGAATGAGCTTCTCATTAATGGGTGTAAAAACCAATCGAAGATGGGACTTCCATGTTCCGCCTGACCATAGATTAGCTGAGCCAAATCTCTCTTCATCCAATCACCCCTGTGCCATATTACAAGCATGAATGTGGGACTCAAACCGAAAGAACCAACCAGGGCATCCTGAGGCTAAACCACCTCTCCCTCATCAATAAGAAACCAGCCTTTACTATGATCCACACTCGATCACTAGGCCAACACAATCATGGATATCATTGGATTCTCTCTGCCTAAACCATGAGGAATTTTCTTGTCTCCTAGTCTCTCGGTATTTACCGCAACCCACAGTCTAAAGCAGGGGTCACTAGGCCTTAAACCAAGACATAATATTTAGGCTTTACTGTATATCCCAAACATGATATTCCTAGGCCTTAAATGGAGATCAAACCACCTCTCAAGATTTACCGCAATCCAAGCCCTAAACCAAAGCAACACATGAACTGGTTCCATAATCATTCAGAGATCCACCTCACTCAGCTTTGAATCCATCCCATAATCCAGCTAAACCAAAACATGAGAACTCCACAACACCATGGCTATCCATAAATGGCAAGGCTTGGATGAATACATTGTCACACATGGAAAAAACCCATGCGAAGACAACAAAGAACCACATGCAATACCATGCATGCAAAATATGCAAGGAAATAATACATGAAAATCAATGGCTGCAAAAAATCTTGTTGTAGCTGCTTGATTCCTACTCCTCCTTGCTTTCTTCCTCCTTTTTATTGCTTTCTTTCCTTTCTTTCTCCAAGCAAAAATTCTCCAAAACTCTAAGTGTCCAGGAGTGTGTGAGAGAGAGAGAGAGAATAATGAGAGAGCTCCGAAAATACACTGACAAAAGGTACCAACTAATCCTCATAAGCCTTTTTATATAAGAGGCCTCTATTTTCTTGATTTTCCATTATTTTCCTTCATTTTCCTCCTCACATGCAACCTATGACCTTTCATCTTCCTTTTCTCCTAATTTCCATTATTTTCATAAATAAAGTGCCAAAAATGTCATTTTTCCTCTCCAAAGCCTTTTCCAATTTCCTTAGCCACAATAACCAAATTAACACCCATTAGGATGTTTTGCCCAACATTCAACTTGGAATAAGTGTCACATCAACCATGGTTATTATTTTTAACTTTTATTACATGGAATTTTCACCTAGGTTGTTACATCTGGTACATATATCTTGTCCCTAAATTTGACCAAACCATCCACTGTGAGACTATAATCCACATCCTGGTCATATGTATCCTATTGTAACCTGTGCTATATGATTTACTTGTACTCTTCTACTAACAACATTTGCAACCTTATTCATGTACCCGATATCAAAGTAGAACTCATTGATCGTGCCAACCATCTAGCTATCCTATCATTCAAATTCTATTTATCAACTAAGTACCTCAATCCACTGTGGTCACTCATCAATACAAATATAGTCTCTCCACATCTTCAATGCATGGATAATCGATGCCAACTCAAGATCGTGTGTAACATAATTCTACTTGTGCTCATTCAATTTCCTTGATTTGTAACATACCACCTATCTCTCTTGCATCAAGAATCCACTAATTTCTCTCTTGCATGAATCTACACACACCATAAACACTTTATCCAGGTCTTCAATCTTGAGAACTAGATAATTTTTCAACAACTTCTTCAACTACTCAAAACTTGCTACACATTCCTCTATCCATTCAAATTTCTTTCCTTTCCTTTTCAACGATGTAATAGGATAATAAATTCATGAGAAGTTCCTGATGAACCTCCTATAGTTCCATGTCATCCCTATGAATGATCTGACCTCATCCACATTCCTAGGAGTTTCCCATTCCATAATAGATTTGATCTTTTTCTGGATCCACTTCTATGCATTCCTTGGAAACCACATGCCCCAAATAATGCACCTCCATCTGAAAGAAGCTGCACTTACTAAGTTTGGCATACAACTTATTCTCTCTTATAAATTTCAATACTACTACTAAGTGTTAGGCATTCCCTTCCTCATTCTTAGAATATATAACTAGCAATTGCCCCGGGAGGTGCAAAGGAACGCTGAAAAGAAACCTCCCAATGATGTAAGGGGGGCAAAAAAGGTAGATGTTGAGTTAATTCTTCTCCAACTCCTCCTAGGAGAACAGAGGGAGAAGAACAAATGGCCTCTAGGGACTGAAATCAACCGAATTCACTATCATGCCGTCTCTAGTAACATAGCAATGGAATGTAGGCTTTCGGGAGGGCGTATACTTGTTATTGCTTGGGGTTATGGTCTAAGAAGTTCGAACATCAAAATATAATGAGAGGATATTGCCTTTTAATACAGTTTACAAGGGGAGGATTTCTATTAATATTCGAGCACTTTATAAAAGAGAGAGATAGCCTCTGTGCATTATTCAAAGGATATTCAATTGTTTTTATTATTATCGAATAAATTAAATGTTAAAAGTAATTAAATAATATTTAAAGTTTGAATTTATATATTTATTTTATTTTTAATAATTACATGCTATGATAAGAAAAGATTTCAAAACCAATAAAAAAAGAAGAAAAATAAAAGTAAAAATTAATTAAATAAATAAATAAATAGAAATAAAATAAAATAAAGATATAATTAAAATTAAAAATAAAATAGATAAAAATAAATAAATAAATAAAATAAAATAAAATAAAATAAAAATTAAATTCTTAATTACAAAAACAAGAATATAATAAATAAATAAATAGAAATAAAATAAAATAAAGATTAATAAATAAATAAATAAACAAACAAATAAATAAAATGAAATAAAAATAAAATTACATAAATAACAAATTAATAATATTAAAATTAAAAATTAATATTTTTATTAAAATAAATATAAATATTTAAAATTCAAATTATAAAGTTTGATTATTTGGTTTACTTTTCCCTGGCATTGTGTGATCAAAATGGAAGGCATATCTCACTGGATTTTAACAAGCGCACCTCAAATAAAATGCATAATTCATGAATCTTACAAAGACAATGGCTCCATGAACCAATATGGACCACTTGCAGACTCAATTGGTGGACTTGTGTACAAGAGAAATCCAAATACAGGAATATTCCGTATAAACAAGAACCAATTATGAGCAAGATGATCTTCTTTAACATGTGGCTGAATTATATGATTAAACAATTAGATAGGTATTTGTTATATTGATAATTTGAGATAATTATAAGTAATTATATTTGAATGTCCTTTTATTCTAACGAGACTAGTAAAAAGAACAACAGTGAAAACATAATAAAGAATTCCATTGTATTGTCTACAGAAATAGAGACGTAATGAGAAGAGATCTATGTAATAAAAATAATATGATGATTGTTTAATAGCTTGAGAAATTGTGTTAATGAGGAGATCTATATATAATAAAAATAATATGATGGTTGTTGAATAGCTCGAGAAATTTTGTTTGAATTTATCCAGTCAACTTAAGATTGCAATTGTGATTTCATCGATATAATTTTTTCTATTTTATCTTTTGCAATATGCATCACAAGCACACTTCATGTCATTCCACTAGAAGATGCTATCACCAAAATCACGTGACTTTGGTCAAGCATGTATGAATGTATAATTAAATGTCTTAACTGAATGAAAATATACCCATTTTACAAATTACAAATTAGTAATTAAATGTGTTAACTCCATTTTACAAATTAGTGATTAAATGTGTTAACTGAATGTAATTATACTCATTGATTAAATGTGTTTACCGAATGTAACTACACATTTTACATTTTGATATGAATTAACCGGCATTTTTCCAAACTAATTTAACATATCCTCACCATATCTGGATCCTGGCTTTTCAAAATCTGGCAGATCTATAATCTGGATCTGTGTCCATATCCTGCCTCCTGGTAACTTAGTTACCATATGATGCTATTCTAGGTCTGGTTGCTTCCTTCCTGCTCACTTTTGACAAATAAACAAGCTAGGAATTGACATATGTTTTAAGGTTTGCCTAGGATACACTAATAAACGACTTAAAATTTAAAAAATATATAGGTGTATAGCACAACATACTTGAACAATGAAAACTAAATAATGATTTCTCTCTGTTAATTACACTGGCATCCACATACCTGAAAATAATCTGCATGAATGTGATGTGTCAAAACTTTTCTGAAATGCAAGCTCAAGGTTCCTGTTAAATACTTTGTAGTGGATAAAAAAGCTGATTGAAGGAGACATAAGATAAGATTTTCAGCAATTAGGCGCAAAAATACAGGCATCCGCCTTAAAAAGGCAGCCCGAAACAAGAAACCTTGCACCTTTGCCAATCTGTTGCTTAGAGCAGTTCTCAACACCTGCAAGCATCTAGCACATGTCAGGGCATAATGCATCTTCAAATAAGGAATACAATCCAAGGCCAAAACAACTGACACCAAATAAATAATGAAACAGAAAAACATAGGTCAAAGAAGTGCAGCAGATGTTGCATACAAACCATAAAGCAGGATACATTATACTATTCTAAACTTTAAAGTGAGCTTTCAAAGACCAGGAAATTTTTCTCAATGAAAAAGAACCATTATCACCCGTACAAATACAAGATATTGTAATTGTGATTCTTACCACTATTGCAGCCAAAAATAAAATGTTGTGTGTTCCCTTTTTACCCATCTGTGCCAATAGAATCCCTACTAATGCCTTGAGTGATTTGAGTCCATTCTTCTTTCGCCGAGTTTTGCTAGTTATAGAATTATTGGCTCCATTTTGTATTGGTGTTTCTTTCTCTGTAGCAGTTCCATTTGAATGATCATAACATTCTTGTCGAAGATGTCTACTACGGAAACTTGATTGTGCATATGCAAGGCCACCTCCAGCAATCAGAGCAGTTGCTGCTACTGCAAGTGCTTTCCTGCAAAAATATAGAAATAAGCATTTGGAAGCAGATAGCATGCACATAAAGCAAAAGGCTAGTTGGGGAACTCACTACAGAGTTACAGAAGATGAACACTTTCCTATGTTTCACAAAATATGAGCATTAAACATTGTATTATAATGGTTATAATGTTTCACCTTCCTCTTGAAATGATAAAATTATGTATTATACTGGTTATATTATATTGTATTTTACTCAGCATAGTAATTTTTTGCCAGTGGTTTAATAATGTGATTTAAGTCATTTAATTAATTTCTTTACGTAAGTCTGGTTGTCACCACCCTACATCTTTCTCACAAGAGAAATATAATTGTGTGCACCTCATTATTGGAAGTTGAAATATAATTGTGTTTCTCTTCTCTCTCTACAACTGTTCTGCATAAGTGCATGTGCAATCCTTGTAAATGAAAATTTACAATTGTCGATCAAACAGAAAAACATGGGTAAAAATAAGTGAACATGTACAAGCAAATGGAAAAATAAGTTTATCATTCAAAGCTTGTATGCAGAGTGGCAAATTTGAAAGCAATAGTAGATGAAAACAATGACAAAGTAGCATATATATGTTCTCACTTCTCACAACATAAAGCTAGGTCTGTCTGCATCTCACTGAAGGATGTTCAGAGCAAATAGTATCTTTAAATAGTATTTCAACGAAGGATGCACGCCGAGCCGAGCATATGGGTTACAATTGTAAGCTCCTTGGCCTCGACCCATATGACCGCCGGACTCAGAAACTGCGCAAGATGTGCACGTTGCAGTTTCCATCTCCTTCCAGAGTGGAGGCGTCCATGAATATTCGAACAGAGGAGATGTCAAAGTTGGTGCGTCGCCTGTTCGAGAGATGCACGAAGATGGGAATTAAAGAGCGCGAGGCTTCGGCTGTTGTGAACGTCAGAGAGATTGTGGTGGAGCTAATATTTGATATTATGGTGAGATTAATCCTCAGTCGCAAAATCTACCTGGGCAGCGAAGAAGAGGTGGAAGAATTTAAGAAGATAATTACCGTCAGCAGTAGCGAGCTGCTGGGCGCGTTTAATTTGGGGGATTATATTCCATTCCTTAGATGGCTGGATCTCCAGGGCTGCGAGCGGGCGATGAAGAAATTGCACAGGCAGAGGGATGAGTTTTTGCAGAGAGTGATAGCACATAGATAACGACCCTTTGTGGGTTATGGAGGGAGAATGACGAGTACGGCGAAGTGGTGGCGCCGCGAAGGAGCAAACGACTTGACAGTAGCACGGCCCAGTTTGTGGCTGCGTGGCAAATAGCGTGACGGCAAATGTCAAATTTTGAGTGGCGGTAAGAACGATGAGAACGCGCTCTCATTGGATCATCGAACAATCACATTTGGAAAGCCAACAAAGGGAACGCTTTCAGCGTAATATATCATCAATGAACACAATAAAAAACTTGCCCTGATAAGGATGCAATACACTATTCATCAAGTACATAAAAGTAGTTGGAGCATTAGTCAAACCAAATGGAACTACAACAAACTCATAATTCCAATACCTAGTCTAGAAATAATTCTTGTATATGTCCTCTTCCTTTATGTGTACCTGATGGTATCTTGATCTCAGATCAATCTTCGAGAACAATGCTACTTCCTTCAACTGGTCAAACAATTCATCAATCCCCGACAATGAATAATTGTTCATGATGGTTACCTTATTCAACTGCTTGTAGTCAATGCATAACCTTAGAGTACCATCTTTCTTCAAAAAAAAAAAATTATTTCACCCCACGTCAACACACTTGGCCTAATGTATCTCTTGTCAAGAATTTCCTTCAACTGCAGCTTCGATTCCACTAACTTTGGTGTGCTCATCCTGTATGGTTCCTTTGATACTGGTGCTACCCCTAGTACCAACTCAATAGAAAATTCCACTTCCTTATGAGGCGGTAATTCTGGAATCTCTGCGGAAAACACATCTTGAAATTGTTGTAGAACTAGGTACCTTTTCAACACTTCTGCATCCTCAACATCCTTACCTTTATCACTAGAAATATGTACTGCAAATAACACACACCCTTTCCTGTGACTATGCTTTTCCTACATATTTGTCAACATTCTAACTGATGTTTCCTTCTTCTTACCCTGCAAGAACCTTTGTTCTCCAATGTCATCCAAGCACTCAATAACCTTTTCATATCAGTCCACCACGGTCCTGTGAAGATACAACCTGTCCATACCCAACGATATATTGTATGATCCCAACGGAAGTACATTCAAATGCGTTGATATAGCCATACCATTCAGTTCAAATTCATAAGCTCGTAACCAATGATGACCTCTTTTCTTTTTACCTATAGCCAATTGCAATAACCAATATTTTATATGTACTTATTTATTCAAACCACACTTATCCATCAAGTAAGGATTAACATAACTATAATTAGATCCAGGGTCAATCAAAATTTAAACAACTTGATCACAGAGTGTACCGTCCATATCAATAATAGATGCCTCGTGATCGATCTACCTACTATCCAACGCTGCATAAATCCATTGAATACTCTATCCAACATCCCCCACTATCTGTGCTTCTTGAGCACTGTAAATTTGCGGTCTACCACTCTAATGCGGTGGAAAATATCTCTGATGATGATACTTGCCACAAGTCCAACATTGTAAAGGCTTTGTGCCATCACCCTTGTTCTTCTCCTCAAACTGAAATCCATTCCCTCTATCAGATGCATTGAACTTCTTAGGCGGTGCTATATTGTTTTTGTTACCTATGCCATGAGGTTTTGTTCACTTCTTATCCCATTTTCCTTTATTCTTTGCATTACCTTTCCAATTATGCTTAGTCTCAAACCTTAATTTTAATTTTTCATAACGATGTTTAAACTTTATAATGGCTTCCTCCAGTGATCTAGGCTCATTAAACTCGATCCTGTCTTTGAATGCTATTGGAAACCGATTGATGAAACTCTGAATCTTTGCTTTCTCCTTTTTCAGATAAGGCACATACCTCAACAACTCCAATAATTTTCTAGTATACACCTCATCGTTCATATATCCCATTTTCAACTCATAAAATTCCTTTACCTTGTCATCATAATATATCTCTGATAGATGCTTTTTCTTGAAAATCATTTCAAGCTCCCTCCAAGTCAAATCCTCTTCCAGAATGCCTCTGACATTATTCACATCTTCCCACCAAATATTTGCTTTACCTTTAAGATTGAAAGTAGTTATTATGGCCTTCATTTTCTCTAAATAGTCGTGAAATATGAATAACTTATTCATCCCAAGCAACCAAGCTTCTGCATCCCGTGACTTCTTCATTTCTCCATGGAATGTAGGTAGCTTGGGATTCTTGAACTCATCTGATAAATATCCCTTATCATTCCTCCTATAAGGATGATAGCATGATGACCATGATACATGTCTGAACCAGAACTATAATAATTCCCATATCCACTACCTCTCCTATCAAGTATGTCCAAGAATATGCCATCCCTGACCGTGTCATCTCTGTCCGACCTGTGTCCATCATGAGATCTGCTACCATAAGCTCCATTATTCCTATCCTCCTATCCATGATTGATCCTAATTGGTCCATGTCTTTGCAAGTATCACAAACTCTCAAGGATGATTGCATTAACCTTTGCTTGTTTCTCTTGTGCCCTAGCAAGTCTCTCTTATGATTGAATGATTCTGTCATTATATTATTTGCAACTCCTTATTTATGCCTTCAAACTTCTCAAAGTGTCTTCTTAATCATGAGAGTACCCATCACCACATTTCTCATCTGATATATAGGGAGAATATCATGACCTATAATCCACCATTTTGATATTCATCTCTGATCTTATTCTTCCTACAAGTATATCATGTCAGCTAATCCAAAACATAAACATAACCAACATACCTCAATATAGTTCAAGGGAGGATATTTAGTCTACAAGATTAACCAGATTAGTACAATACATGTATAAACATAATCATAGCAATATATAGACATCATCTCAATCATCATCCCAATTACCATGCATGACGTCACAATTATAACACCAACTAGACATGATGCATGCACAACAACACATAGACACTGACATGCATAACCAATGCATATACAACTAACATATATTTACAACAAACACATCACAAAAACAACATACCAACCACTTCACATGACAACCCTGATTCTACTTCATGACCCTTATTTGATTGCCACCACTTAAACACATAAACCACAATCTTAATGAACATGTGTGAAACCATGTATGCCACGACGGACACATTTCACAAAACCAGGTCAAAAAGGTTGACAATACCTTGTAGTACCTGCCCCATGCTGCCTTCTCCCCATTTCCTGCCAAACCATGCCGTTATAGGAGTAAACATCTTCAGATTCACAACAAGATGATGAGCTTAGTGGAAAGAAGTCGCCTTCACTAAGTGGGCCCGCAGGCTATTTTTGGCGCAAAGTCTATTTTTAGACTATCTCTATTTTTAGACATATGGATCATGTTCTATGAGTTGCAGGATGCTATTTGTGGATGGTTGGTCAAGTCGGAAAAAATAGATGGACTTCTATTTTTAGACATACTGGGCGGAATCTATTTTTAGATTGCCAGTCTAAAAATAGATATATCGAATATTATTAGCTCTTAATAATATTTGGACTATAAACATTATCTTATTCTCTTGGAGCACTTCAGTTAAGTGCACAGATGTGGCACAGGAGCTGACCGAAGGAATTACGCTATTCCTGAGGGTTAAGTGGAGCTATTGCATGGATACTTCAGTTAGAACTCATGTAGGGACCTTATTGGGGAGTTGATGAGACGATTAATGGAGTTGTGTTAGGTTCCTTAGTTGAGCTAGTTGTATCTAGTCTTGAGTTATTACAATTAGTGAGAGTGGTGTGAATTAATTATTAATTAATTACCCTAATTGGCTAACCTCATAAATCAACTAAAGATGCCTTAGTTCATTTGGGTGCATGGATAATTACAGGTGGGGAATGAGGTGGAGAGGTAAATTTGAAAAGAGCAGTGTGACTCATGGTTGTGCATTCCTCTTTGTTGCATGATTTGCACCACACACACATTAAATTGGAAGAATATTAGAATTGTAATTATAGATTGGGTTAGACTGAATCTAGTAGGTATCCCATATTCGGATTACGTGATGAAATTTGGCTTCTAGGTGGAGCAGATTGGAGCATGTGTTTTGTATGATATGAGCTTGTGTAGTGTGTAACAATTGGAGATTGTATTGAGAGCTTGTGAGGAGTTTGTACAATGATTGTTACATTATATCTATCATTATAATATACATATAGTTTGGGGTTTTCAGCTTTAAGCTTTCCCATAAATATTGTGTTTATATGTGTGATTGTTTATGGTTTTGATGTGCGCATGCGATTGTTTAATTTCCGCAAATTGATGATCAATAGTAAAAGAGGTTATGTATTATGCATGAAGCTCAAATAGTGTGTGATCAGGATAATCTTGGTGAATAATATAACAGTTATTCAATTTTTCTACACAACAGACACATTCCACCCATCCAGTCCAAGGGTTGAACAATGCTATGATACCACCCAATAACACCTTCCTCCCACATTTACCCAAGCTAACTAGTTCAACGGGGTAAACATGTGATGAAGAGTTACTATGATATGATTCAACTCCCTAGGTACAGTTAAGGAAGTGGAATTGACAAACCATAACCAATCTGACCTTCCTAAAAATCTACAAGACCCCCAGGGGTTAACTAATCACTTCAGGTGCCCAACCCCTGATTTAACCTGCTTTTTAACTAAACTAGACCCTTAGACGCACCCATGACAAGCCCTACATGCGATTATAACACTCTAGTTTCTCCCTTAATAAGGTAACCCGTGTGACTGCAATATTTTTCAGGAATTTATATGCCAGCAACCCCGAATTCTGAGCCACTTTTTTCAGGGCTGGGACTCGGGCCTCTGCCTAGAACTTGATGAAATTCACAAAAATGATAAATAACAAGGAGACAAGGCCTCTAATGTAAACATTGAAGAAGGACCTGAGCTAACCATGCCTAACCATGATAGGAATTTTATCAAACACATAATGAACATGTAAATTACACGTCATAAATACACATTTGAACATAGGGGTCACATACTTATCTGAGATTCATCAAGAAGGTCTAATTCCTTCTCATAACAATTGAAATATCATCTATTAGGTCGTACATTCACTATCCATTCATTTACTAATAAAAACATGTTGAGAACCATAACTAAAATATGTCATAAATCTATGCTTATAACCCACAACTAGCATAATAACAATGATAGAACAACCATTAATATCACACAATAACAAGAACATTCACCCATACAATACAAGAGGAAAAGAGCTCTTATTATCATATGTAGAATGAAACCAATTCAGGGACTTAGACATACCACCCGATCATAGATTGGCGTGAACCAAATATCTCTTTCATCCAATCACCACCGCGCCATATTCCAAGACTGAAGGTGGGGTCTCATGGAATAAACTAAGAAAACCAAACTAGGGGTCCTAGAGGCCAAACCACCTCAACCCTCAACCAATGATTCAACCTCACAGTCAGACATCGCTAACCATCACAAAATCAGTCTCCATCCAAGTTGTGCAGGGCTCCCAGAGGCCAAGCCACCTCAACCCTCAACCATTGATTTCACCTCAGAGTCGTACATCACTAACTATCACCATATCGGTCTCCATCCAAGTTTTCTAAGGCTCTAGAGTGTTTGTTCCAACCTGGCTTCCAGGACTAGTAACTCAACCCACAGTTTCTGCCAGGATCCAGAGCATTTGTCCAACCAAGGCTTCCAGGACTAGTAACTCAACCCACCAATGGCTCTAGAGCATTTGTCCAACCAAGGCTTCTAGGAATATTAACTCAACCCAAGTTATTACAAGGCTCCCAGAGTGTTTTTCCAACCAAGGCTCCAAGAACTATTAACTCATCCCAGAACCAAAGGAACATGAGCACCAACAAAAAAAAAAAAAAACCCCACAACACCTTGGCTATCTAGGAAATGGCAAGGCTAGGCAAAACGACTGTTAATCTAGGAAATCCTCCATGCAATTGACAAATCATAACCAATAAACCATATGCATGTGCCATCCATGCCAAAACTAAAAAGGAAATCATATATGCAACTCGGTACCTGCAAGAAAAACCTGTTGTAGTTGTTGGTCTCATTATTCCCTTGCGCTTTCCTACTTTTCCTTTACCTTCGTGCTCCAAATCCCAAGTATGCCACACTCCTCCAAGAGTGCTCCAATAAAAATTCTAAGTGTCCAAGAGTATGAGAGAGAATAGAGAGAGCTCCAAGCTAAAACTAAAAAAAGGTTGAATTGATCCTCATAAACCTTGTTATCATTGAGGTACCTATTTTATTCATTTTTCCTTATTTTTCCTTCATTTTCCTCCTCGCATGCAACATGTGACCTTTCACCTTCCTTTTCTCCTATTTTCCATTATTTTCATAAATAAAATGTCAATTAATGCCTCATGACTTTCCAAATCCTTTTCCATTACCTTTTCCAATTTCCATAGCCGTCAATTAATTACAAGTGATCCCCGTCACTATGTTTTTTCTCAACATTTTTCTTGGAATACATGTCCCATGACATTGGTTATTATTTTTCCTTTATCAACTTTATTACATGAATTTTTAACATGGGGTTGTTACATTGACCTACACTTTGGACGTTGGTTTGTGTTGTGTGACCTCAATATCTTTTAGAATTTCAATAAATCGGTTATCCCTAGAGTTCTTAGGCGAAGGTTCAGGCATGGGTGCTTTCACTCACCATTTTTAGTATTTCTTATTATTGTCAAAATACTAAGCATAGTAAGTAATTATTGATGCAAAAAGAATAGGGCCCACTTTAAAGGCATCAAAATCCGTGGAAGTATATATTTGCCTTGCATCTTTTTTATAGATGGAATTCTCTTATTCAATTGTGGTTCAAGGAGCGATGCTTTGAAATTCAACTAAATGTTAACTCTATATCACACATATATAGGTACATTGGTGAATATTTAGAAATCCATAATCTCTCTCTTTGGTTTAGATGACAATGAAGTTAGATTTATAGCTTAGTTTTTTCCTTGTCAATAGCTATACTTTTAGGAGGGGTTGGAGTACTTACGATTTTATCTCAAGATAAATTATCATAATAATAGGGGTTGGCATTGGGTTATAACTAATGTTGAAAAGAGATCATTTATTCGGTATGGTTGATGGATTTTTTCAAGGAGGTAGATTCATTCTAGTCAAGTATGTATTGGAAGATACACCTATATATTAGACATCATAAGTGTTTGTTCTCGATGAGATTCTAGAAAATATAATAGAATTACATTATAGATTTTTATTGCTCATTTATGGGGAGAAAAAAATTGCACTAGAAAAATGGCAACTTGTTACATTGCCAAAACACATGGGATGATGGGAGTTAGAGAACATACACTCTTTTAGCAAAGGATTGACAATTAAATGTGTCCAATGATTAATTGAAGTCAAGTGATTGTGGTTATATGGTTATCACATAATACATTTGATTTGTGCTTGGGGGATCTAGTTATCATGCAACTCACATCGTTTTGATGGTATAATGGTTCCTCATATTCAATGTCCAGTATAAATTATTCGAGACAAATTGATAATAGAATCACATGGGCTTGTTAAGAGGATCCTCATGTTTGTGAATTTGGTGGATTCATGCATTTAGATAATCATTGTGTTATAAATTTTAAAGTTGGTGAGGGTAGAGGAACAAACAATAAGGGTGAGTTGATGGCCTCAAAATAGTTGTTAATATTGTAAGCTAAAAAAGGTACCCAAAAAATCCAAATATTCGATGATACTCTCGTTTTGGTAAATTGAATAAATGGGATAACTTCTTTGGAAAATTTTAATTTGCGGCCTATTTATGAGGAGATTCAACTAGCTAAAACAACTTTAACTCACTTTCGTTTCACTATGTCTAGAAATAAAGGAACATGGTAGATTATTGTCTTCAAAAAACTGGATTGTTCATGGTAGGAGGAATATGGTAGTGCCTTACTGGCATGGCAAGGTTTAATGGGATAAAATTCAAATCAACATAACTTTCAATCTAGGAGTCGGATTGAGATAAAATTTATATCACCGGAAAACTCTCAATGAGTCAAACACGACGGTGGTAATTATTTTAAATTTTATCAAAGTTGGGAAAAAGAGGAATTTTGTAACCCTGTCTTCATAATAATCCTTAAGGGTTGGGTTTGTTACAAAATAACACCTTCCACAAGCCAAGAATAACCTAAGGGGGTGGGAGGGATTGTTACAAAGTGGTATCAGAGAAAAGGTTCTATATTGGACCTTTGGAGATAAATTTAGGAGCATTTTTACAGCATGGTAGATCTCGCATGTTGAATGCTCGGACTGAATGGGCCTAGAAATAGAGTGATTAGAATATCTATAGAGAAACGGAAAGAATCATGCTTATTTTGACAAATGATTGTGTGTACATATGTGCATGGATTACATAATGTTAATTTGTTTGAATGTTGGCATGATAGATTACTGATATGTTATTTTTTTTCTAACTAGCATACTAACTTGAGATTTGATGTTTCAGTTGGTTTCACACAAGCATGCCAACACGATGGGTAAATATGTGTATTTTTGTTTCAATTCGACTAAAAAATACCTGTGTGTAACAACACATAAGAAGACACTGAGGAACATCAGGAAAATCCAGAAATGAGCAGTAGAATGGTGCAATATAACATTGAATGATCCAAACATTTTCAAGAAGAAGACTCGGTTGGGAAAAGGAGAGAGGAAGACTCTATTGATTGAGACACCCTTAAGATTTTAAGATTTGAGCCAAGGAGCTGCAAAAAAAAACAATGAAAATATTATTAGAGAAACATAAGGCGAGCAGAGGTAAATGTTGTGATATTGCAGAGCCTATTAGAGTTGCAAAGGCAGAAACAATAGAAGCTCAGTGCCAACTATCTAGGTAGGAACAAGTCCAAACCTAGCCCATCAAAGGTCTAAAAGAAAAAATTGGACACCAATAGGGTAGAAAGCCATAGGTCAAGGAAAATACATAGGCAATCATATGAAGACACAATGAGAGGAGAAGTTCTAGTTAGCACTGCAGAAATATATTCAAGAAACCCTAACTACCCATCAGATATTGTAGTTAAGAGACACCATCATTAGAGGAGAAGTAATAAGAGATCATTTCCAAGAGAACTCAAGAAATCACAACCCCTACCTTCGATGGAGAGATAAAGAAGGATGAAGAGGTAGTGGCTTGGTTGTTGGGTATGAAGAAATAATTTAGGGCACATAACTACTCTCATAACATGAAGGCATGATTAGCCATTTTTAGCTTGAAAGGAAGAACTGATATTTGGTGGGAAGAGTTTAGGTATGTAAAGGAAATTAGAGAGAAATATCTATCCTAGAGAATATTTGAGAAATATTTCCAAGAGAAGTACTTGACAGAGAGGTATTAAGACAACAAGGTTAAATAATTTCATGAGAATAAGATGGGGCACCCTACTGCTAATGAGTACACTAATAAAATTTTGGAGTTGTTTAGGTACGCACCATATGTCATAGATGAGAAGGTAAAAATCCAAAGGTACCTCAGTGGGTTACTACAAAACTATCGAGATTTGATTGAATTTGATGAGCCAAGAACATTACAGGACCTTATTAGAAATGCCAAATATTTCTATGAGAAGTCCAAACATAAATTTGAGTTATAAATAGATTGTAAAATGAAGGATAAGTGCAAATTCAAAGGAAAATGAGTGATTTTTTAAGGATATAATCAAGGGTGGATGAATGGGAAGTTCTACACTCCTACCAAGAATGACAATAAACAAAATCCCACAACTACCAATAGAAGCAAACCCAATAAACTAACAAAAAAAATAGGTTGAGGGGTTCAGAAAATGGCTTGTTCAATGTTGAACATGTGGAGAGAATCATCTGCAAAGAAATAGTGCCCAGGAATAATAGAGTCACACAAAGCTATATAATGTAAAATAGTTGATGAAAATGAACAACATGGATCAGAACATACCTCGAATATCGGTCACATTGGAAAATAAGTAGATAAACCATTAGGCTTTAGTAAACGAGATGGAATGTATGGTTGTTAACTAACCTGTTTCAATTTTAATCGACCCAAGTTCTAATTTCAGGTATATCAACCCAAAAGTGGTAGAGACATGCGCTCTACAGAATAAAACCCATGATAAATCAAGAGGTGGATGATAGACATGGTCAAGTCAAGCCCCGTGATAATAAGCAACATGTATACTTCAATCATTCTTGATCTTTTACTACTGGGCTCGTATGACATTCTAATCGGCATGGATTATTAGCGACCGATAAAACCAATATTAGTTGCTACGATAAGTCATTGGAGTGTCTTAGAAATGATGGTAAGGAAGTGATGTTGCAGGGGATAAAAAATCATGTTACACTTAGTAGAATAATAGTGTTACAAGTGAAAATATGCAACAAGAATGAATGTGCATTATCTACAATCCAAGTGACCAATGATTCACAAAAAAAATGAGGCCAAAAGGGAAATAAAACCATTGATAAAGAAATTTAGTGATGTATGTCCAACACAAATAATGAAGCTACCACTTAGTAGAGACATCAACTTTACCATTGAGTTAATTCATGGGATAGTGCTAGCCTCAAAAGCTCCATATTGTATTAGTACACCTAAACTAGTGGAGTTAAAGATGCGATTGAAGGAAGTTCTAGATAAGGGCTACATTAGGCCCAACGTATCACCCTGGGGGGGCTGACATTGTTCATGAAGAAAAAGGATGGCACACTATGGTTGTGTTGATTATTGACAATTGAATAAATCTACAATAAATAAAAAGTGCCATCTACCCAAAATTTATGAATTGTTTGATCAACTGAGAGAAGTTGTAGTGTTCTCAAAGATAAACTTGAGGTATTGGTACCATCAATTTCGGATTAAGGATGAATACATCCATAATAAAACTTGTAGGACAAGCTATGGACACTATGAGTTAATGGTGGTGTTATTTGGGCTCACAAATGCACCAACTACAGTTATGTGCTTGATGAACAATGTCCTCAACCCGTATTTGGAAAAATTTGTATTAGTTTTTATTGATGACATCATGGTTTACTAAAAAACTAGGGAAGATCATGAAGAACATATGGAAGTGGTATTGCAATTGTTGAGGGAGCGTAAATTTTACGCCAAACTCAACAAGTGTGAGTATTTTCAAATGCAATTTCACTACTTGGGGCATGTAATTTCTAAAGGAGTGGTCTTAGACCCTAAAAATGTCAAGGCCATAATGGAGTGGTCCACTCCTCGAAATGTCATAGAGGTCAAAATGGGGTTTTCCGAAGACTACCAATGATTCATTCAACACTTTTAAAGAATTGGGTACCCATTTACAACCTTACAAAGGAATGCAGTCAAATTTCAATGGACATATGAATGTGCAACCAATTTTAAGAAACTTAAGAAATTACTCACATGCACACCTATTTTGATAATAGCAAATGGAGAGAAGGAATTCCTAGCTTGCACTGTTGTCTGCAAGGAAGAACTAGTTGGAGTCTCGATACAATAAGGACATGTGGTTTGCTATGAGTTGAGGAACTTGAATGAGCATGAGAAGAATTATTTTACTCATGATTTAGAGCTTGAAACAATAGTGCATGCCTTAAGTATGTGGAAGCATTACTTGTTGGGGAGAAATTTTGTATTGATGACACACCATGGAGGACTCATATACTTGTTTGACTAGACTAAGTTAAATTCTAGACAAGCTAAGTGGTTGAATTTGATCAACGAATTTTATTTTAAGATAAAACACGTTAAAAGCAACAAAAATATGGTAAAAAGTGCACTTATTATAAGTCTACAAGTGTCTTATTTAGTAGCAATTAGAACTTGTGAAATTGATCCTAAGACAAGGGTTAAAGAGGCATTTCTATGTGATGAAAATTACTAACCTGTGAAGGGTTGTTTGAAGAAGGAACCACAGGGATAATGAGAAATAAATACAAGCTCACCAATGATGGTATGTTGTTGTTCAAAGACAAAAAAAAATTGTTGTATGTGATTGATTTAAGGAATCTCATCATGGATGAGTTTCGTAAAATACCATACTTAAGTCATTCTAGTTATGAGAAGACGATTACAACCATAAATAAATGTATTATTGGACATGATTGAAAAAGTAAGTTGCTGTCTACATCACCAAGTGTCTGGAATAACAAAAAGTTAAAGTAGAATGTAGGCACCCAACAATATTGCTACAACCAATTCCCATTATGAATGGAAGTGAGAAGTTATATATGTGGACTTCATTACAAGATAACCAAAAAACAAAGGCATAGATATAGCTCAAATATTCATGAAGAAAATATTCATATTGTATGGAATACCTAATAAAATCATCTCAAATCAGGATGCAAAGTTTACTTCTAAATTTTGGAAGGCAATATTTTCTAGTTTGGAACCTAGCTAACTTTTAGTACCACATATCATCCTTATATAGATGGCTAGATAGAAAGAGTGAACATAATTATAGATGATGTGTCGAGAATCTATGTCATGCATAAACCAAATAAGTAGGAAGATATCCTACTATTATTGGAATTTTCATGCAACAATGAATCTCAAAAGTCACTGAGGATGAGTTCTTTTGAGGCATTTTATAGTGGGAAATGTACCACTCCCATCAACTGGGATGATATATTGAACATAGTAGTTATTGGACCCGACATGTTGAAATAAATGGAATAAGAAGTAGTTAAGAACAAGAAGAAATTGAAAGTAGTCATAGGATAAGCAAAAGAATTATGCAAACCAACAAAGGTTACACAAAGAATTCCAAGCACGAAAACATTTATATCTTTGTATTAGACCAAGGAAGAGCTTATTGAAAGTGGGGTCTTGTACTAATTTGGCACATACATTTTGTGGACCCTTTAAAATTTTGGAAAGAGAGGCAAGTGGCTTATAAATTGGCCTTACCACCCACCATGAAAGCACATGATGTTTTTCACATTTTTTTGCTTAAGAAATATGTACATGACAATTATCATATTGTTGATTGGTATATGATACAGGTGGAACCCGAGGGAGAGTTACAACAGAACCACTTTGCATCCTGGATCAGAGGTAGGTGGCACTCCAGAATCGAATAATAAAGTAAGTCAAGATGCAATGGAAGCACTTTGGACACAATGAAGCCACTTAGGAGATGGCATAGAAAATAAGGGTATTATAACCATTTTTGTCTAAAGATTAAAAAAATGTAAGAGCTATGTTATAAAGCTCAACTTTTTTATTTTGCTCTCTGGTTACTGAAACACTAAGGACAATGTTTATGTAAGGAGGTGGGGTTTGTAACACCTACAATTTTAACCCCTATTTTTGAAATGTTAAAATGATGGTTGTGTAATCGCAATGTGGAAAACATGATTGGACAAGACATTTTGTAATTATAAAGTAAATATAAATATGAAATTTTAATTGAAAGACCTTAAGAGAGGGACAGGTGGATCCATGGTCTGAGGGAGAGCTTAAAGGGGGAGAAATGGAAATTGTTGGCTTAATTGAATGCAACACCACCACATAACTGATAAGGAGCGATTAGACATGAGGAAATTTCCACAATTTTTCGGCTTACAAGACATGAAGGAAAAGGGGGGAAATGGTAATTTTTGGCATAGTTTAACGCACCACCTCCACATCATTGGAAAGGATTGATTGGACATGAGGAATTTTCCATGATTCCTGGATTCGAGGATGTGAAGGAAAGGGAAAAAAATAGCTAGAGGAAAAGGGATAGCCTAAGGAAAAAAGGGAGATAAGCACAAAAATGGGAAAATATTAGAGGGGAAGTGAAGGAGTATTGAGGAAAAGTAGTTGAGATCAGTGTTCAAAAGAATTTGGGTGCAATTTTTTCATGAAATGATGAATGAAGGCGGACTATGGAATCCAATTCTAAATGAATAAGGGGAGGCTTAGTGAAGAATTGAACTAGGAGTGCTTGTTGAGTAAGCTAATCAACCACTAAGTTCTTGTTCAGAGAGTTGGTAAACCACTTAGTGCTTGCTAAGTAAGCTAATAAATGACATGTTGATAGTGTCGGAACTGCCAAAATTCAAGGGGGTATCCCTGATATGTAGTCCCAACTATACCTCACACCGTTTGGGTAGGATCCCCATCCAGAATATGACCCAGTTGTCGCTTACTTAAATATCTTCCCTGGCTTTAACTGTCAGCAAGAGAGAGAATCACATATGTGCCTTCGAAAAGAAAGCTAGTGTGCTTGGTGAATGTTTAGTTGCAATTTCATCAAGGTTCTTCTACCGAAAGGGGGGAAGAAAGTGAGCCTCTAGGAGAGAGGTAATTATACCACCCTAATAAAAACACACAAAAACAAGAATTCTAACATCTAGTAGAATAGTCCACATGAATGCAATGAACGTTATAACCATTACAACACGTTCTCAATAAGATAAGCACTAAAATAACCGAAATAGTTCAACTAGCTTAGTGTCGGTGGAAAACAAACATGAATCATAAACATTCACAAAATAGTCTTACAAACATTCATAATCCATGTATGAAAAGTGTTGGTCGACATGCTTCAATTATTAAGTAAAAGTACCAAGGTGAAGGAATACAACAAACATCACTTGCTCCAATAGTGGAGCCTTGGAGACACTATTTTCTCCCCAAAAGTACTAACTTATCTCTCTTATTCCTTATGGGAGAGGAAAAGGTAAGTCCTTTACATCAGAAATGAGGATCTATTTATAACTTGAGGAGTGACCTTTCATATCCTCATGACTATTGACTTTCTAAATTCTAGTGACCTTTGGACTTCAACAACCTTTGAAGTTCCAAATGACTTTTGGAATTACATGTCCTTTGGTCTTTCGTGACTCTTGATTTCACACATGAATCTTGGAATTATACTTGTTTGTCTTATACAATGATTACAATGATACATTTTGTCTTCCACATCATCATGTGATGAAACTTGACATATCAATATCTTGGATGACTGGGAATGACAATGACTGATGACATGGACTCACTTTAGTAGTGACATGGCTGCCACTGTGTCTATTCTTTATCATCATCTTCTCATGGTGCTTCCACCCTACGAAGGGTCTTCAATCTTGGAGTCCTCATGGTGCTTTTATCATCAAGTTTTGGGTGTGTTCTTGGTTCTTCTTCTACTTCCTTTATTCATACCCTTTGCCTGATATTCTTTGTGTGTGCTTCCCATGAGGTCCCTCGAATAAATATTTCTACAATCATTCATGATGAGCAACCATCAGTATGAAAATATCCTACTCTACCATGTTTTATGCAAATTTTACTCTCCATGACTTTTCTGTGTGCCTAAAGCAGTCAAGGGAGCTACAAGGCGCAAGAGCGTACTCTGAAAGGCTGAAGGATGGAGAAGGAGGAGCTTCGGGGCTTTAGAATTTTCTCATGTGCCCTAAGGAGGAAGGAAATAAAGGCAAGGTCCATGTCGCAAGTCCGAAGGAGGAAGGGAAAAGCTTCAAGCTTCCCAAGTGCGCTATGTGCTCAAGGGAGAGAGGGGTGGCGCAGGGAGCACTCCCAAAGGCTGAAGGCTAAGGGTTCATGCCTTCAGGGTGGGTCATGTGCCTAAGAGGACTTAAGAAGGGTGTAGGCCTCACTCTTGAATGCTGAAGGTTGAGGCGTCATGCCTTCAAGGTGTGATAGTTGGATCAAGTCAATTCAAGATGACATATGGTGCATATGAGAAGGTTAAAGGGTTGAGATTTGGGTCTTTAGGATGTGCCAATGCACTCAAGGAGGGCACACTTCTTTGATTAGAAGAAAGGCACACTTCTTCATGTCAAAGGAGTGCGCTCAAGGAAGACTTAGTCACTTTTGAGGGCATATATCGGAACAGGGAAGGGGCTTCATGCTTTTGGAGTGCGCCCAACTCTGTGGTATGTCACAGGGAACACTTGTGAACAATTAAGGGTCACCCATCAAGCCTTCAGAGTGTGCTCATGCGCTCTTGGCCTTAATGGGGTCACTTTTCAACCAAAATTTGTTTAGGTTTTGATGATTGGTAAAGGGGCAGACATCATGAGTTATGGAAATAAAACCATGTGCAACACATACTAACTCATCGGGAAAACTTAGACAAACTTAACCAATAATGAATATACATCAAAATTCCACTTTATGCACATTCCCCAAGTATAAACAATGTATTTTGTGTGATTGCAACCCAAAAATATCGCTTTACAACGAGAAATATGTTGTGACCATGAAATGCATATAAGGATATTCAAATCAATACGATGACACTTAAGAACACTTGAAACATATGAATCAATTCAAAACGACACTTGATGACCAAGGCAACGCTTGACATGACAATGAGGTAGGCTCCAAAATTCAAATGTAGTGAAATTTTGGAGGGTGCTATAGCAACGACAACACCACCCATACAATGGGCTACAAACTCCTACAGTTCTTTCCTTGAAAATATAGTTGATAAACCACATAGAATGTAAATTCATACTCCTAGAATTAAGAAATACCCCAGTTGAGCCTTGGTTGAATTCCTTGAGAGAGCATCCCCTCATACTGTGGATCTAGCTTGGGGATGGTCAGCTATAAGAAAGACTATGGTGTAGCTGGCCAATGGTTGGGTGGAGAGTTAAAGTCCCTCCTTCAGTTTCCAACCATCTCTATCCATTTAGATAATTGTAATGACTTGTATATATATTTAAATGTGAATGATTAACCTGACTGGTATATTATTGACTAATGTTTGGCTCAACATTACTTGTGAATGGTTATTGAAAACAGTTGCATGTCCTTGGTGGACAATTTGTTTTATATGTTCTTATGGATAAGTTGGAATACCAACATTTTGTGAAAATAATGAATGTTTCATGAACTACAAGAGTATAGGTGCAAATAAGATTAGTTGAATGAGGTCACACAACTAACTGCTATTACCAATGTTTTATTTGCTAACTTGCTTATGAACTTGATGACTCATTGCTTTACTTAACACCGTATACTATCTCACATATAAGGAGGGTGAATTATGTGTTACGTGTTAAATGATGACTATGCTAGATATTTGGGTCTTTGAATTTAAAATTGGTGTGATTAGTTTATGATTATGCACATCTAAACATTTTTATGATATCTTGAGATTTACTGAGTAAGCATGGTTTGTAGTGTTTTTGGTTAATTTGGCACTTAGTGCCATTTCTTTCTTTTATGGTCAATATCTAATGTAAGTTAGGTCTGATGGTGCCATAAAAATTAGTTATGGTCATGGCATAATACTTGTGAGGGATAGCTTTCGGAACTTTGTTCTCACCCCTGGAATTTGGTAATCTGGGTAAATTCTTTGCCTTAAGAATTTCTATTAAGAATCCCTTACATTTTTTCCTCATTACAAGTTTTATGGAAACTTGGGCCTTATATCCAGGATTGAATGGTTTCATGGAAGACTTGTATTTAAGGTTGGAGAGGCCCCAACCAAACCCCATATACAAACTAGATATCATTTTGAACATAAAATGGTGTCTACATCCGGATATGCAAAGGAGTCGGTTGTTTATTCAATTGGAAGGTGTATTTGAAGATCTGAACATCTGGCCAACTATTGCATGTACACTTTCAAGAAAAGTCGAGATGTAAAAGAATCCAAATTTTGGAAAATAATAGAATTTATTAAGAGTGGGGCTCGTTTAGAGGATTACAGGCTCAAGGCTCAGATGCAGAATAATTTGGATTTTGAAAATGAATAATGTATCCGGAGTGGGGCTCGCTCAAAGGATTACAAGTGTGATGCTTGGATGCAAAAGAATTTGGATTTTGGAAAAGAATAAAGTGTATTTATAGTGGGGCTCACTTGGATTATTATAAACATGAAGCCAAGATGCAAAAGAATCCATATTTTGGAAAAGAATAGAGGTGATATAGAGTGGGGCCCAAATGGAGGACTATAGGTGTAAGGTGAGATAATCCGTGGAAGTGGAATTTCATCTGGGATATTCGGGGAGTTGGGGGTTGTGTCATTATGGTAATTAGTGAGTGCCCCAATTATTCCCTTGGCCTAGATATAACGAGGAATTGTGGAAATACATGGTGGGGTAGGACTAGTAGGTCCCGCTGGTGTGAGATGAGATGATAGGTGGCACAACAACCTAATGTAGCCATCTAGGAACCACATTGGATCACAAGCATTGTGGTAGAGCCATGTGGGTCACACATGGTTTCCACGTGGTAGTGCCTTGTTGATGTGGTAAGGTTTAGTGTGCTAAATTTCAAATGGGCATAACTTTCAATCTGAGAGTCAAATTGAGATAACATTTATATCGCCAGAAATCTCTTGATGTGCCAAATGTGATGGTGGTAATGGTTTTGAGTTTTGGTAAAGTTGGAAAAAAGGGCAATTTGTAAATCCATCTTCAAAATAGGCCTTAAGGGTCAGGTTTGTTACAAAGTAAACCTTTCACAGCCCGAGAATAACCCAAGGCGGTGGGAAGGATTGTTACAGGTGCACCTTCTAAGACAAGACACATTGTCAATGTTTCCTAGGCACTTTGGTGCATTGTGTTTTATAATGCACCAATAATGGGGCTATTATAAAATGCATCACATGTAATACTTACTGTAAATTTATAGGGTGCATTGTCGAATCTAGTGTGATTTAAACTCATGAAGTGGACCACGTGGAAGTTTTTTTTCTAATGAAAAAAATGGAAAAATTTAAACCCAATTGCAAACTTTAATCTACTGAAATTGAAAATAAGGAGGTGAACAATTTATCTATATTTTTCCCACCTAAGGAGGTATGGTTTTCCCTATAAAGAAAAAACTGAAATGAATACTATTTTCAAAAATTTAAAAATGAATCAAATCGATTAACAAATCTATTGAACCAATGAAGCACCACTATAGATCACTACAAATGGGGAGGCCATAGAAGTGAGCTTCGTTGCTTTTGTAAGTGGTTGGAAACACAAAATAAAATGTAATAATTTAATTTAATTTGGTATTATTTTTTTTATTTTTTTTATTTTTACCATTTGTGGTGCACCTAACATTAAGATGCATCCATGCTTTATGGGACATAAGAAAACACTGATACACTATTTTATTTTTTAAAGATAAAATATATATATATGTGTGTGTGTGTGTGTGTGTGTGTATTAGGGATAACATTGAGCTTGCATTGCATTATGTATATAATAACGCACTAAGCCATAGTAATATTTGTAACTCACTAGCTGGATTTTTGACAATTTATTTAAAAAATGAGGCTATATAGTCTTTTGGTGCACCAATATTGTATCCACCCCAATGCATCCGTACTTTTTAAGTGCATTGGTATCAAGGTGTCTCACACCACTCATTGGTGCTAAAAGATTCACGAAACATGCTATTACACATTGACGTGTCTTCTAAGGAGTGACACATTGTTAATGCTTACTAGACATATCAAAGACTTGTGTTTTATGACACATCGGCAATAGGGTGTATCCTTTGATGCACCTCAAGTGGTGCTTCCTATAAAGTAACAAGACATATAATCAAGTCTAGTGCGATATAAACTTGTGAAACATGCCATGCAAAATTTGTTTAAACAATGCAAACAATGGTAAACACACCTAACTCGTATTTTTTTTGTTTGCTAGGTTATATGAGTTTTGAGAGGGCTAACACACCTAACTCGCGGCTTGAGTAGTCACTATTTATGGGCATATAAGTTGTAAAAATAACCTAGGCATCACAACCGACCTGGGCCACACAAGACCTTAGCATGGTTGGCTTTTTTCCATGGAGTTTCAAACCAATGACGTTTAAATAATGAAGTGATTTAATAGAACACCATGTCACCATTTGCTCTACACCTTGTGGGTTTTCCCAATTACAATTTTAATTGGATTAAAAAATAATAATAATAATAATAATAACTTTGTCTCTTACCACCCGAGGAGGTATGGCTTGCATTGTGGAGAAAAAAAAATGTTCATTATTTCCAAAATTCAAAAATGAATTGAACGAACTAAGAAAGCTATCAAACAGAGGAAGAAAGATTATAGAGCATTGCAAATGGGGTGGTCATAGAATGAGGGTGAACATCAATTCTTCTGTGAGTGCTTGAAGCCACAAAATTAAATGTGACAAGGGAATTTAGTTTGGAAATTTAATTTTTATTTTATTTACTTTTTTATCCTACCCTTTTGCAATGCGATTAATGGTAAGAATTAAAAGGCACTTGAACATATGGATACACTATTTTAGTTTTTAGATATAAAAAATATATTTTATAATTGAAATAATTGAGCATACCAGTGCATACAAGTGGCATGTGTGTTTTTAAATGCATATCCAATTATTGTTTTTTTTTTTTTTTTTTTTTTTTTTTTAATTATTGAATAACCAATGGTCATAACCCAATCTAGTGCATCCTTCATGCATGCATTGGTTCTCTTAATCTAGTATGGACCACCTATATGGTTTTTATTTTATTTTTAAATAAAAAATAATATTTTAGTATTTTATAATAATAATGGTTATCGAGGTGCCTTAATATATCAACATTGGTATGTTCTGTTGTTGAACACAATGGGGAGTCATTGTGAGTGAGATACATTGTTTGAAAAACCACTAATTGCATGTATCCGCTATGAACAAAGACACAATAAAATGTTCGAGGAGGTTTTGTGAAAACCTCCTCTACAGGGTGCTCTCCTTGTAGTGTACACTACAAAAAGGAGCTATATGGGCTTAGCCTTGACCCTCTTATACCCTCAATGAAAAATGTTTTTGATAAAACATTTCACTTTACTCTTATCAACACTTTGATTACATGTAATCTTTAAGTTCAACAAACTTTTAAAATTTGACAAAATAATCAGCTTCAAACTAAAATGAATTTTGCCCACTTCTGAAGTGAACAATTTGCTCAATATTCTCAAAAAATAATTTAATATATTCTCAAAAAACAATTCTCTTATAAAATAATGAAAACATTTGTACAAAGTCCTACATTAATCATTGATGATATGCATTAGTAGAAAGCACCACTTAGAACTCATTGTTCCTTCGCTCCTTTCCTTTTTATTTCAAGTGATCATTATATAATATAAAGCATGGTTATTTTTCTTATCTTTACTTATGTGGGATAATATGAAGTTATAAAATAATACAGGTTCTGCAATCTTGATTATTTGTAGATGAAATGGAATTAAACACAAAGTGAGTGTAATGAGATGATTAAATATAATGTGAACGCAATATAGATATGATCCTTCATTCCAAAGGAAAAAATGTCATTGCAAGTAAGCTCCAAAGAGGGAGTTCTTTTGAATGGATCTTGCTAGTAATACATACTACAATGTGAACTTTGCTCCAAACAAGACCTTGATTTGTGATGTCAATGTCAAAACTCATATGGACCTAAAGAATAAATTATTCATAATCAATTTTCACTTTAAAAATATGTTTTGGAAATTTTAATACCCATATCCATTATTTCATAGAATATTGTAGTGTAGTTCAAGACCCATATTTATTCTCCTAGAAAACATTACAATAGCATGTGGTGTTGTAATTCAAAGCCCAACTTTGTTTTCTTATAAATATTGTAATACCATATGATCATGTGTTATGCTCTAATATCTTGGACGAGCTCAATACCAATACTCAAAGTGTTAACCACACATGTTCAATCTATATGGATAGTTATTTGTATCCAAAAATTGAGAGAAATCATCTCTACGCTTATACATTTGCACTTTGTGTTATTAATTTTTGCTTTATTCCTTTCACATATATGTTTCATTTCATTACTTAGTACTAGATTTATGTTTGGTTTAAATGTATGCTTAATTAGTTGATTTCAATAGCTCAATACCATATCTATGTTTGGTTCAAATGCATGCTTTGTTTTTCTTCAAAATATATCCTTTATCTACTGCATTCAGCTGCTCAATACCAAATCTATGCTTAGTTCGAATTTGTGTTATATTTTTGTTTATATCTTCACTTGATTTACTCCATGCAATGATTCATACTAAATTTGTGCCATGTGTAAAAAAATCATTCAATGGAGTACATCTATGGGAGGTTGGCAACCTTCCTTTTATGATATGTGCTTACATATCAAATAGATATGTATCTATATACATGTTTGCAAATTAAGAAAATATAAATTTGGCTACAATAGATCTCATAGACTATAAAAAAATCCTAAAATAGATTACATAGTAAATCTAAATTCCAAATAAGTAGATCGAACAAATTTGTCAAAATTGAAAATTATTTTTCCTTATCTTAAATAACAAAATAAACACCTTGAAGATGTTTCATTGTTTGACAACGAAATCTAGGCTTAATCTTTAGGGTCTTCTTCAATGATTCAGTAGCAAGGCCTTCTCATCACCATGGCCATATCATTTCCATGGCTCTAATACCATATTAATTTCACCAAGTGCCCTTGAAAACACAAATTTATTAATTGTGAAAAGAAAAAATACATAATAGGTGAGAGGCATAATGTATGTATAACCTATGTAGCCTTACCTCAACATGCCATATGTTATTGACCAATAATACAAGGATAAGCACTAAGTCAAGGATGTGACAAGGACAATATATATCCTAGTAAATACATATCTTCTAGGATAACTTTATTTATTATATCATTGGAAAATGCTTATCCTAAATAAAATTATTTACAAGGACAATATATATCCTAGTAAATACATATCTTCTAGGATAACTTTATTTATTATATCATTGGAAAATGCTTATCTAAATAAAATTATAATATTATCAGGCTAATATTTACCTAGATTAAGCCTTCGTCTTTTCTTTGACAATTTTTAATGACATAGTAAATTGTTCATCGAAAAAAGTCGCCATGTTTATATCATAATTATTCCATGGTTTCTTAACAAGTACTCAAAACTCTTCATTTCCAAGCCACCTATAATTGAACCCAAAGGGCTTGGATGGTTTACCATGTCATAATTCTAGCTAAATAATACGAGGTTGTGGTCCAAGTTGCTAATCGCCTCTATCCATAAACAAAAAACATCCAATATATATGGGATTTGATTAGACACCAAAAATCTGTGAAGATATTTTAAACCCTCTCTCATCCAACCTTGTCATTCCTCCATGTTGGCCTAAGTGGAATGAGCTCTATGTCTACTAATCTAATAGTCTTAATCTTTTCAATGAAGCAATTTGCCAACTTATCAACCATAGAATATCTCCCCCATACTTTCTTCTTCACTATGAAATGTAGGTATTCACTTCATATGAATCTTCCTTCCCTTGTGGGACAAAGAGAAATTAAACTATACCAGATAATTTTCTTCCTTTCATAAGGGCCATACACGTTCATCATAGTAACAGATAGCCACAATCATTTACCTATGAATTCCACGCATGGGCCTAACTACCCATTAAAATATATATTTTTAGATGGAGATTCAAATGAAGCCCAGTTATTAAGCCACCTATTAGTCTAACATAATCCATTGTAATGAATTCCTAGTCCTTTAGAAATATTCTTAGGATACTAACATTACCTGTTGTCTCATATAAAAAAATAATCTCTAGTTTCTCCATCTCAATTAACCTTGAATGGGTTATCCTTTTGTTCTAATTACCTAGTCCCCTCATGTCAAGTGAAAGTGTAATCATATTAACCACACTTTAAGGGGCTAATTTGTTGCAAGTGCCCCTATAATAAAGTGTATTTACCTTGTTAAATTTCAATAATTTCCTTTTCCTATGCATGTTGTAGGAAGGATCTCATATCCCTAGAATTAGAAGTAGAATATATTACATTATCCAACCCTATACCCCCTACAAGTGGTTGATAATATCAAACATTCAATTTCTTTGACCTAAGTGGGTATCCATTGTTGGGAAAAACTATCGTCGTCAAATAATTTCCCTAACATAAATTATCAATCTGAGTGTTTCGTAGACTTACAAAGCACATGAACTGGAAATGCAGGACTAAAGTTAAACTAGCATAGTCTAATGCTTTCATCTATGATTCAAGATGTAGTAAACGACGAAAGATACTCCTAACTTAGGATAACCTAGTCGTCCTTCCCCGGATTACTGTCCTTAAGAAGAAATACTAAAGGGCAGCAGTTTGTGATGTGTAGAAAGCGAGAGAAGAGGCTCCTAATTTAGGAGAACCTGATCATCCTTCCTCAACAATTTTACTCCAACATCATTACCACCGCATCGTATAAAAAACTAGAAATTTGCAGTTGCATAAGAGAAAAACAACATGTGAGGAATAACCCTGTGTCAAAATTTATTAATGATGAAGAAAAAAAACGAAATTTTACAAAACCAAAACTTATTCTAGACTCTAATTCTCCTCTCTATCATATCTCTATTTCTATATTCCATTACATTCTCTACATTCTCTATATCTTCCTTATCAAACCGAAGAGAGAGCATTCTCTTTTATACATGAGTGCTTTGAAAACAAGATAAGCAACTCATAATTAAAAATCCACTTTTCTCTCAACCAATATCCCTATAATTACAAAATATGATCCCTTCAAATCCTCACTCATCTCTCACAAATCTTGGATGAGATATGTTATCCAAATCTCCATGATCTTCTCCTTGGAATCTCCATGATCTTCTCCTTGAAATCTCCATGATCTTTACCTTGGAATAAGATTGAACAATTATCCTTTGAATTCTTGAAATGGTGGAGGAAATATTTGAAAAGCTTTTTGAATAATCCTTCCAAAAAATCCTACACATTACAAAGCTCATCCACATTTGAGATATTAGTGAAATATGTCAATTTTCCAATAATTAATCATACATTCTCTTATAATATTAAAAATAAATAAATTGGAAAATAATGAGGTGAACCCATGAAAATGGTATGATGAATGGTTAAATGAGGTGATGGAATGTGAGGAATGGTGAGGATAAACATGATAAAAATGCGACAATTACGAGACCCAACATACCCCCCAACTGAACTTGTTGCATGTCCTCATGCAACCTTGCATGGATTAAAAACTTTTGGCTTTGCATGATTATGGTTTCTAACAATGTATCATTCCAGGATTATGGTTTGAAATACATGTATTGCAACTTATATTTTCTATGGTTGGTTCTTTTGTTAACAACCATGAATATAACAAATGTTTGTTCCTGTGTTAACAACATTCATTTCTTTTCTTTCTTTTTTATAATACATGTACTGAAAATGATAAGTCATGTACTGGAAATGATAAGTCTTTAATATGCATAAGAAAAAAATTTCTCATATTTTTGAATCATGCCAAAATAGATATCAATGTATGTGAACCAATTGCAACGAAGTGTAGTTTGGAAGAGTCACGTTGGTCGTCAATATATAAGGTGATAAATGGAATCGAATGGTAATGAATATTCCCCCTCCCCCCCCAAACTAAAGATGTGTTATGTTTACGAAAAGGTGAAAGATGATGTAATATGGTGAGGGAATTTTCCAAGTTCATTAATTTTTCAACATATAAGAAATTTTTTGATTAAAAATTAGAAAATAACATACCTTCACTTACCAAAAAGTTGATGAAATATGCAATATAAATGTGTAGAAATTATATAATTTATGTGTTATATGTCCAATATTCTCCTGATCTCACACTATTTTAACTTCATGCAAAATACAGAATCTATTCCACCATTGATCATTTGCGGAAATTAAATCAAGATTGCAATGCACACATGAAACAATAAAAATTCACATTAACACAGTTGTTTAACGGGGAGGAAAGCACGAAGGTAGAAAACCCCAACTATATGTATATAATATATCAGCCATAGAGATCATGTAACAATTTTCATACAAAGTTGATCATTTCAAGCTCTGATCTGATACAATCGCTACACACTAATCAGGCCCGATCTTGCAAATCCATGCCAATCTTTGCCACACAGCACAGTCTGCCTCTCTTTGCGCAATCCCTTTGCTAAGAATGGCTGAATGAACTCGATCCTCAGCCTTGCTCACGCAATCCTCATTGGCATCTCCACTGAGTGTTGGATGCAATCAATGCATCACTATAGTCACAACTGATAGTCACACTTGCTCTTTCACCTATCTCTCCACTGGTCTCCACTGAAACTGCCATGCACTGTAGTTAACTGATGTATTGTTTAGTTGATTAATGAGATATTATTTAGTGAATTAATTAACTAATTAATTCACTTCACTCTCACTAGTTTATCAATCAGTTAGACTAGATACAACTAGCTCAACTGAGTCTAACTGAGTTAAACTAAATACAACTCCACCAACTACTTCTCCAACTTCACTAAACTCTGTCACATAAGATCTAACTGAAGTCCTCCATGCAATAGCTCCAGTAAACCCTCAGGAATAGCGTAATTCCTTCTGTCAGCTGATGTGCCACATCTGTGCACATAACTGAAGTGCCCCAAGAGAATAAGATAATGTTTAGAGTCCAAATATTATTAAGAGCTAATAATATTCCACATATCTATTTTTAGACTGGCAGCCTAAAAATAGAAGTCCATCTATTTTTCCAACTTGACCAACCATCCACAAATAGTATCTTGCAACTCATAGAATATGATCGACATGTCTAAAAATAGACTTTGCGCCAAAAATAGCATGCGGGCCCACTTAATGAAGGCGACTCTTTTCACTAAGCTCATCATCTTGTTGAATCTCAAAAAAATGTAGTTGTTGCCACTTCTGGAACTAGAAAATGTCATGTTGATTTGTATGAGAGAAAATTTCATGTTGCTAGATAAGGAAAATATCATGGTGTTGGATCATGTGAATATCATGCTGCTGGATGAAGTGAAGGAATTGAAGTGTTGCTGTTAGATGAAATGAAGGAATCTGAACTGCTTCTTGGTTTTATGAATCTGAAGATGATGTCTAAAAGTGGAGTTGTCGTACTCTCATATGGATAAAGGAATGTTGTTGCAACTGCTGATTGAGTCATGAAAACATATAGTCTTCACCCGCTACATAACCGATGGTACAATTCTAGTCATGCGAATGGATGTGTCGACGTCGAGCATGAAAATAAGTCTTTGGATTACTGACCATTGATTAAAGTCGTTAACCAACACGAGGCAAATTCACCATTGATGTCAATGAGTGCCAAGGTACCCAAGTACATCTTTGCAAAGTGCGAATAAATGATTTGATGTCGAGCCACTTGCAAGATCCAACAATCAAGGGACATTGATGTATTCCCATGACTGTCAGCGAGAAAACTTGTCATTAGGGCATACAAGCCTCAAGGAACTAATGATGACTCTAGTCTCTATCCCAGATAAGGTGTCGAGGTCGATGGGTTGAGACTTGTTGAAAGGTGGGCCTTAAGGAATCCCACATCAGTCAACGCAAGTTTATACAAAATGATTGGTAGGACTATAGATGAAAATGATTGCAGTAGAAACAGGTTTTAGGAAAATTATAGCAAGGCAATGGATTCATGGAAAAAAGGAGATGTTTGATTTTATTTATGAGGCAAAAGATAAACTAGAAATGATGAAACAATGTATGCATATCTTAAAAGTATGTTTGTGTGAAGTAAAAGTGGGCTTCGATATGGATGGCTTCAAGTGGGCTTCCCACCGAGTGTGCCAGGGTAGAAGGAGAAGGGTAAATGAACATGTCATGGCGCAATGGATTTTTTTTCAAAAATGTCTGTGTGACAGACATGTGAGATGAAAACTTTAGCTCCTCCCATCTTTCACATTTGCATGTTTTATTATGAATTTTAAAAATGAAATCATATCATCTTTGAACCTATGAAAGCTTAGTACTAATCCTGTATGAAAATTGTGAGAGCGTCGAAAAACATATAATGTAGGAACTAGTATGAATGCTTCAAATTCAAAATGAAATACATTTTTTTTATCTGTCGGTCGTCGCACATTCTCTAGCCAATCATCTTCTTTTAAGGTCTGTGACTTGAAAACCATCTTAGCCAATTGAATGAAAAAAACGAGGCCCAATTTTATTATCCCTAAAAATATGATTTTCATGAAATAAAATGTTTATTTGAAAAAAAAAAAAAAAACATATATATATATATATATAATTTTTTATTATTATTGTTTTTTACAATAAAGAAAATAATTTTAAAAACAAACAAAACCTAATATGAATCATTTTATTACTATTATTATTATTATTATTATTTTAACAAACCAGCCAAATTTTCCATTTAATATTAAGTGCAAGATACTCGTTGCACAACCAACAACACTACTAACGGTGATACCATAATAGTTCCTAGTTTAGTTATCAACATATGACGTAATATGCCCAAATCCATGATCTTGCACACCTGTCAATTATTTTGCAACTGGTAGTTTATACCCGTGACAACTACTACAAATTTCCATGGTCTAGCAATATGTATCATCTGAATCACTCAAGATCCCACTGATTTGAGTATTTCCTCGGCACTAGAAAGTTCGAAATTTGGACCTTCTTCAATATTTGCAACTTTAACTTCAAGGTTATCACAAACCAGTGCAAACCTTCGAGATATAATCCCTAGTCCTTTATCTGAAAAATCCATTTCAAGGCCGAGGGCATAGGTGTACTTTGCAGAACAATCTATTAGAAATTTGACATGCTTGTTGTTTGTATATGTCTTCGCCCATTCCTTCATCACGAATGAGTCATTCACACTTATGCATATAATTTCATCAATCCCTTTTCCTTTCAACTCCTCCGAAGCAAGAAAGGGTGAGCGACGCACTCTCAATGGCGCCTGGCTGAAGTTTTAATTCGCCAGATGCTAACCTGTTTGTTATTTCCTAACCCTCTGATTCCTAAAACTTTGAATCACGAGGAACCGATCCCCTTTTAGTAGAAATATGAAAGGATAAAATATGAGAGGTCGACACAATCGTCTAGCTGGGTGGCTCTGAGGACGTCATCAACAGTAGGCCACTGCGATCTTATCTCCAATTCACCGTCGCGGAGATCCCATGAACCTCGAATGCTATGCCTCTCCAAATCTGCCTCCCAGTTTCGCCAGATTCTTCATGACACGCTTATGCAGCACTTCGTTTTACAGCTCTGCCAACGCTACACCATGATCTATTAAACATCATAGTCAACATCTAGCTCATGGCGTAGTGTTCAAAACTACAATTATGCCTATAGTGACGAGATTGACATCTTAGAGGGGGATTGAATTTATTATTTCCGGCCCGAAATTTTTTTAACTGCATTCAGTTTGCAACTACTCGTCGCACTCTCATTTTTTTGTGGAGATCTCCAAGCCCATCATAAACCCTTTATGTGGACAAATTATGCTGACCTGGTTTTTTTCTTAAGGTTCAAATTTGATATGAATGTTGCTTCTATCGATGTTGCAATTTTGAACTTTGAACCTTGTTGATATTAAATAACGACCATCATTGCAGGGTGAATACAATGTGCGTATGCGCGTACTAGGCTTTCAGCAGTAGGAAAAATATTGAAACAATTATAAGCACATTGCGAAACTGGTTCATATAAGTCGTAGCCTTTGACGAAGAAGATGGTCCACAAACATTCTCACAAGGTCCGCTAAGACTACGGGTCTATTCTCTGCAAAACAAAAGGTTGTTGCTGCTGTTGACATAGGCTTTGAGGAATTAGGCAGTTCTAGAGAGCAGTTAGATTGGTTTATCAATGCTTTCGAAGCTGCCACTGGAACAAAACTTTCGTCTCTAGAGTTGTAAGAGATCCCAGAAAACAATATGCTAGAATTATCAAACACAATGGACCACAATATCCCGAACCTGACGAAACATGTAAAGGCCATCTTTGGGCTTTCATGGGAAGAGGTGCTTTCTGAAGGGAATGTTCGAGCCAATCTAAAGCCATTGGGAATATGTGCTTTGTGAGAGATGAGTGAAATTATATTTTTTAGTTATTGTTTTTTTTTTCAAAATAAAATTGAAAATTTTTAAAACAATTCTATTTTTTTTTTTATTCCTAAAATTGTTATTATTATTTTTATTTCAAAAGAAATAAAAAATAAAATCTAAATGATTTTCCACAAAAAAAATTATTTGTTTTATAAAAAAAAATTAGAAAATTTGAAATCAAAGACTAAAAAAAATTAGAAATCTAAAAAAAAATTATTCCTTAGAACTATTAGATACATTATCTTTCAGAGATTGCGTACTTATTGAAAAACTAAAAACAAACTAAAAAAAAATAATGTTTTTAATCTTTTTTCCTATCTGCTCTATTCTAATTAAATGTAAAAAAAAATTACTAAGTGTAATCAAACTTCCAATGTAACCATGCATGCAACAATGTTACGAATATGTTCATTGTCGATTTTGTAAATGAAAAATGAAAATATGCAAAAGTAAATAAATCTAACTGTTGTAATTGGAAACTACCTACATAAAATTAAAAAGGCGGATCTAATTGAGTATTTACTTGGAACCATTGTTCAATAAAGCTTTCGTAGGCGTTATTTTCCTCCTTCAGATCATGTCACCACTCCTCATTGTCATCCTCAATCTCCTGTTTTTCTATTTTTTTTCATCAATTTTACAGGGATTTTCATCTGTATATTCATTCTCTTTTGGAGGAGTAGTTAAGCTTTCCGCAGCTATCAAGATCTTCTTTTCATAGGAAGAGGAGATCCCAACTTCTTCTAGGATTTGAGTGAGTTGTTCCAAACATATACTTATTGTTAAGTCATTTTAAAAACACTATCAATCACCCTTCACAGTTGTAGAAATCAAATGTTCTTGCACAAAAATAAAATTTGCAAAAATTAAACACACTTGTAGAAATTGAAATTCACGCTTGCAAAAAAAGTAACCTATACCTCAATCCATCATGCTTCCCCGGCAACGGCGCCAAAATTTTGGGCAAAACTATCGTCGTCAAATAATTTCCCTAACATAAATTATCAATATGAGGGTTTCATAGACTTACGAAGCACATGCACTGGAAATGCAGGACTAAAGTTAAACTAGCCTAATCTAATGATTTTGTCTCTGATTCAAGATGTAGTAAACGACGGAAGAGGCTCCTAACCTAGGAGAACTTGGTCGTCCTTCCCAGATTACTGTCCTTAAGAAGAAAGACTAAAGGGCAGTAGTTTGTGATGTGTAGAAAGCGAGAGAATAGGCTCCTAACTTAGGAGAACCTGATCGTCCTTCCTCAACAATTTTACTCCAACAACATTACCACCACATCGTATCAAAAACTAGAAATGTGCAATTACATAAGAGAAAAACAACATGTGAAGAATAACCCTATGCCAACATTTATTAATGATGAAGAAAAACAATGAAAGTTTACAAAACCAAAACTTATTCTAGACTCTAATTCTCCTCTCTATCATATCTCTATTTCTATATTCCATTACATTCTCTACATTCTCTATATCTTCCTTATCAAAATGAAGAGAGAGCACTCTCTTTTATACATGAGTGATTTGAAAACAAGATAAACAACTCATAATTACATATCCACTTTTCTCTCAACCAATATCCCTATAGTTACAAAATATGATCCCTTCAAATCGTCACTCATCTCTCACAAATCTTGGATGAGATATGTTATCCAAATCTCCATGATCTTCTCCTTGGAATAAGATTGAACAATTATCCTTTGAATTTTTGAAATGGTGGAGGAAATATTTGAGAATATTTTTGAATAATCCTTCCAAATAATCCTACATATTACAAAGCTCATCCATATTTGAGATATTAGTGAAATATGTCAATTTTTCCAATAATTAATCATACATTCTCTTATAATATTAAAAATAAATAAATTGGAAAAGCATGAGGTGAACCCATAAAAATGGTATGATGAATGGTTAAATTAGGTGATGGAATGTGAGGAATGGTGAGGATAAACATGATAAAAATGCGACAATTACGAGACCCAACATACCCCCCAACTGAACTTGTTGCATGTCCTCATGCAACCTTGCATGGATTAAAAACATTTGGCTTTGCATGATTATGGTTTCTAACAATGTATCATTCCAGGATTATGGTTTGAAATACATGTACTACAACTTATATTTTCTATGGTTGTTTCTTGTGTTAACAACCATGAATATAACAAATGTTGGTTCTGTGTTAACAACATTCATTTCTTTTCTTTTCTTTTATAATACATGTACCAAAATGGGATAAGTCATGTACTGAAATGATAAGTCATGAATATGCATAAGAAAAAATTTCTCATATTTTTTAATCATGCCAAAATAGATATCAATGTATGTGAACCAATTGCAACAAACTGTAGTTTGGAAGAGTCATGTTGGTTGTCAATATATAAGGTGATGAATGGAATCGAATGGTAATGAATATTCCCCCCCACCTGTAGGTTTTAACCCTGAACAGAAATTATCTACACACGAATCTTATAACAGAAAATAAACAATAGCGAGAGCATAAAACATAAAACAGATAAACACAGAGATTTTCCCCTGGATCCCAAATTGGGACGACCAGCTTGATTTTTTATTATAATCCTTTTAGTGTTACAACACATATATATACATGCCGAAGCATACATAAACCCCAATCCATTAACCCTGGATTAGAACATAACCGTAGTTCCCTTGACCGGATCTACAAAATACCAGGGGCCGAAAACCATTGTACCCCAAAACCATGTGAAAACTCATGCACAAAACATGGGTGGGTCCGCATATGATTGGGACCGCATACCAAAAAATTCACCGTGGCGCCGCCGCCCCGAGACTCCCCTCGTCGCGCCCCAACGCAACATACAACACGTGACCAGTCGTGGAAAGAATATAACACATACCCAACATTCTCCCACTTGTTGTTTTCTTTCCACAGTGGGCCACAGGAGAGCTTAGTCATTGGCCCAATTCTTCAACACCCATTGTTTCTCTACACCAAGAGAACTTCTGAGTGCTCACAGACTTCGTCAATGCATCTGCAACATTCTTCAAAGTGTCCACCTTTACCAGCAACACCTTTTTAGCCTCAACCATATCTCTAACAAAGTGATATTGAACATCAATGTGCTTTGTCTTTGAATGATAAGCAGGGTTCTTAGCCAAGAAAATTGCACTTTGGCTATCACAGTCTATCCTTATAGCTTTCTATACCAACCCCATACTTGAACACAATCTCTGCAACCAAACTGCTTCCTTGCTTGCATGAGTGGCTGCTATGTATTCTGCCTCTGTAGTTGAAAGCGCCACTACAGACTGTCTTTTTACTCATCCAACTGACTGCGCCTCCAAATAAGCTAAACACATACCCACTTGTAGATCTTCTTTGGTCCAGATCTCCAACCCAGTCTGCATCAACAAAACCACGAATGTCCAACATCCTTTCCAATCCTGGTCTTCCCTGGTAGCACAAGCCATAATCACTAGTGCCACGTAAATATCTGAAAACCCGCTTCACTGCTGTCTAATGCTCCTTCCCTGGGTTTGACATAAACCTGCTCAATACTCCCACTGCATGTGCAATGTCTGGTCTAGTACAAACCATTGCATACATCAGGCTACCCACTGCACTTGCATATGGAACACGGGACATATCCTCCTCTTCTTCTTGTGTCTTGGGACACTGTTCAGCAGAAAGCTTTGCACCTACAAGAATAGGAACACTCACCGGTTTACTATCCTGCATATTGAACCTCTGCAATATAGTCTCGACATACTTCCTCTGGTTTAACCAGAGCTTCCTCTTTGCCCGATCTCTCTTAATTTTCATGCCCAAAATATAGTTTGCAGCACCAAGATCCTTCATGTCGAATTTGGAGAACAGTTGGGTCTTCAAATCTTGGATAATTTCTTTGTTATTTCCAATCAACAACATATCATCCACATACAAGACCAAATAAATAACACGGTCACCAATTAATTTAAAATAAACACAGTGATCCTCCTTGCTTCTGGTGAAGCCAAGTCCCCGTATATAGGTATGAAATTTCTGATACCACATCCTTGGTGACTGTTTTAACCCATACAGAGACTTCTTCAACCTGCATACCAGTTCTTTCTTACCCTTCACCATAAAGCCTTCAGTTTGCTTCATGTAGATCTCCTCTTCTAGATCCTCGTGAAGAAATGTTGTCTTCACATCCATCTGTTCTATCTCAAAATCAAATGCAGCAGCAACAGATAAAAGTAATCTAATAGAAGTAACTTTGGCAACATGAGAGAAAATATCACCAAAATCAATTCCTGGCACTTGGGAATAACCTTTTGCTACCAACCGAGCTTTGTATTTCTCCACCTTGCCTTCTACATTCATCTTCTTTTTAAACACCCATTTGCTCCCTATGGGCTTCCTTCCAGCCGGCAACTCCACCATATCCCATGCCTCATTTTTGTGCAAGGATGCCATTTCATCAACCATGACCTCCTTCCAGAGTTTTCCATCCTCTGATTCTACTGCCTCCCTAACAGTTCTAGGATCGTCATCAGTTATAGTTAAGGCAAAACCTGAACAGAAAGCAGATGGACTATACCTTTCTGGTTGCCTTGTTTCCCGAACTGATCTTCTCAAAGCTGGGGTTTGTGGCTCTTCCTCTTTTGAATCTTCTTCTATTGTAGAGTCTGATTCATCCACCTTTAGCTCAAACTCTATCTTCTCAGGTTCCTTTGGTAGGACTTCATGTGTAACAACATCTTTCACCTCTCTAAACACCACATCTCGGTTGTACACAACCTTCCTTGTTTCTGGGTTCCAAAGCTTGTAACCCTTTAAACCATCCTTATACCCAATAAAGATGCACCTTTCAGATTTATTATCCAACTTGGTCCTTTTCTCCTTTAGAACATGTACATATGCATCACATCCAAATACCCTCAGATGTGAAAGAGAGGGTTTCTTACCAGTCCATACCTCATGTGGAGTCTTATCCTCCAACGCTGATGAAGGTGATCTGTTAACTAAGTAACATGCAGTCTCCACTGCCTCTGCCCATAATTCTTGTCCTAACCCGGTACCACTGAGCATGCTTCTTGCCTTTTCCATCAGTGTTCTATTCATTCTTTCTGCAACTCCATTTTGCTGAGGTGTGTATGGAGTAGTCTTTTGCCATGCTATACCACACTTCTTACAGAACTCTTCAAATTCCTTCTTGCAGAACTCCCCACCATTATCTGTCCTCAGCACCTTTATCTTCTTCTCTGTCTGGTTTTCCACCAGAGCCTTAAATTTGTCAAAGACTTCAGATTTCTTCCTCAAGAAATATATCCATGTATTCCTTGAGAAGTCATCTATGAATGAAACATAGTACACAGACTTTCCCAGTGATGGAACTGACACAAGTCCAAACACATCAATGTGCACAAGTTCTAATATCTTGTTCGCCCTCTTAGCACCAGAAGGAAAACTCACCCGATTCTACTTCCTCTATACACAATGTTCACAGAAATCGAAATCCAGAGAGCAATTAGACATACCTTCTACCATACCATTTCTATGTAGTATCCGAAGGCCCTTCTCTCCAATATGTCCAAGCCTTTGATGCCATAGCATGGTCTTTTCTCCAGAGACAGCTAAGCTTTCCACTCCATTTTCAGGAACCACATAACTGTTACACCCATCAATAACAATGCTACCTTGTAGCTTGTACAAAGTTCCAGTCCGAACTCCTCGCATTAATACCAGTGCTCCCCGAACCATCTTGCAGGCATCTTTCTCGAACACTGTTTTTACACCTGCATCATCCATCTTGCTTATAGAAATCAGATTTCTAGCCAATGCAGGAATATGCAGAACACCAGGAAGTGTTCTAATCCTTCCACCTTGTAGCTTCAGCTTGACCTTTCCACGTCCGACGATTTTGGCCTTCCTATCATCCCCTAGGAAGACATCACCATCATATTTCTCATACTCGCATAACCACTCCCTATGGGGAGTGAAGTGAAAGGATGCACCTGAGTCAATCAACCATGACTCATGATCTACATGTGTATTTGAAGAAGAAACCAAATACACATCTCCACCTTCATCCGAGGTGGTTTTTGCCTCTGCATTTTGCCTCTGCAGAAGGACCTTCATCAGATCCCTTTCCTTTCTCAGGAGCTTTAGATCTGCATTCCTTTTTGTAGTGCCCTTCCTTTCCGCATTTCCAGCACACCTTTACAAACTTTCCAAGAGATTTAGATCTCCCACTCGAAACCTTATTCTTGTTTCTGTTCTGGGACCTTCCTCGTATAGATAAGGCATCTCCATTCTGACCCTCCATATTTCTCCGTCTCATTTCCTCCTATAGCAAGGCTGAGACAATGTCATCAAAATTCAAGGTAGTTGTATTGCTACCTATTGCAATAACCAGACTGTCCCACGAGTCTGGTAGAGAGCACAACAAATTGATGCACTTATCTTCATCTGAGATTTTAATATCAACAGATGACAGCTGACTTACCACAGTATTGAAGGCGTTCAGATGCTCTGTCACCGAGTCTCCATCCTTCATCCTCAGGTTATACAGCTTTTTCCGCAGGAACAACTTATTCACCAGAGACTTAGATTGGTACAAAGTTCCAAGTTTTTCCCACAAATTCTTCGTCGTAGCTTCCCCAGATACATTCAACAATACTGAATCTGACACACACAACCGTATTGTGCTCTTAGCCTTCCGATCCAGTTTCTTCCAGTCTTCATCTGACATTGCCGTTGGTTTAATACCTGGATCTACCGTGATCCACTGATCTTTATCCACCAGCAGATCCTCCATATTGAGCTTCCACAACTAAAAACTCTGACCATTAAATTTCTCGATCTCTATCTTTCTGCCGCTCGCCATATTCTTTCACCGCAAGAATCACCAACCCGCGTATCTCCCATCAACAGTGGTCTACCTTTAGCCCAACAAAAACCTCAAACAAAGAAAAGGCCCCTTTAAGTCGAAACAGCTCGATACCAAATGTAGGTTTTAACCCGAACATAAATTCTGACTCATAATAACAATATTATAACAAAATAAAATAAACAATAGCGAGAGCATAAAACATAAAACAGATAAACACAGAGATTTTCCTCGGATCCCAAATTGGGACTTCCACTACCTTGATTTTTCATTATAACTTTTTTAGTGTTACAACACATATATATACATGCCACATACATAAACCCCAATTCCATAACCCCGGGATTAGAACATAACCATAGTTCCCTTGACCGGATCTACAAAATACCAGGGGTCGAGAACCATCGTACCCCAAAACCATGTGCAAACTCACGCACAAACCATGGGTGGGTCCGCATATGAGTGGGACCACATACCAAAAAAAAAATTCGTCGGGGCGCTGCTGCCCCCCCTGTGACCCCCCTGCTGTGCCCGGTGCAACGTACAGCGCGTGGGACTAGTCGTGGAAAGAATATAACACATACCCAACACCACCCCCAAACTAAAGATGTGTTATGTTTACGAAAAGGTGAAAGATGATGTAATATGGTGAGGGAATTTTCCAAGTTCATTTATTTTCAACATAGAAGAAATTTTTTGATTAAAAATTATAAAATAACATACCTTCACTTACCCAAACAGTTGATGAACTATGCAATATAAATGTGGTTATTGCCGCTTCTAGATCTAGAAAATGTCATGCTAATTCGTATGAGAGGAAATGTCATGTTGCTAGATCAAGAAAATATCATGGCGTTGGATCATGTGAATATCATGCTGCTGGATGAAGTGAAGGAATCTGAAGTGCTACTGCTAGATGAAATAAAGGAATTTGAACTGTTGCTTGGTTTTATGAATTTGAAGATGATGTCTAAAAGTGGAGCTGTCGTACTTGCTTGGTCACTTAAACTATCGCTCCCTTCAAACTCTATGTAAGGAAAATATGGTGACGGGTCTTCCTATGGTATCTTGCCAAGATGGTGTTTGCTCTGGATGTGTACTTGGAAAACATCATCGGGATAGTTTTGACAAACATGCCTCTTGGCATGCTTTAGCCCCTTCGCAACTTGTGCATAGTGATTTATGTGGTCCACTTCCTGTTCTTTCTTTCTCTGGTTGCAAGTACTTCTTAACTTTCATTGATGATTTTCCAAATGCACTTGGGTATACTTCTTAAAACTCAAGAGTGAATTTTTTAACATGTTCTTGGCCTTTAAGGCCTTTGTTGAGAAACAATCTAGACATCTGATTCTTAAGTTAAGATCAAACAATGGAGGAGAAAATGTTAACAACAAATTTATCAACTTTTGCACTGAGTATGGCATTCAATTGAAACATATTGTTCCATATACACCACAACAAAATGGTGTAGCTGAAAGGAAGAATCACACCTTAAAAAGAAATGGCTAATTATATGCTTCAATCTAAAGGACTTATTCTCAATTTTTGGGCAGAAGCAATTAACCGTGCAAATTACATAGTAAATCGCACTCCTACTAAGATTTTAAAGAATATAACTCGAGAAGAAGCTTGGAGCTCAATCAAAATAGATATAAGTCACTTTTGTATTTTTGGAAGTGATGCTTGGGCCCATATTACATATGCGAAACATAAATCCTTAGAACCTAAGAGTGAAAATGCATTTTTTTTGGATATTCTGAAGATTTCAAAGGATATATACTTCTTCAACCAAAATCCAAAAATATAATCATTAGAAGAGATGTAAAATTTGATGAAAATATATCGGCATGCGAGCCTAGTTCGGCGGGTGTGCCACCTTTGGCCTGCGAGCCTGATTCAATATATGTGCCACCTCTCTCTCTCTCTTATATTTTTAATAGCATTCCTTCTAGTTCAGATGATGACAGTGAGGATGACACTCCTCCTCCACCTCTTGAAATTATTCTTTTTACTCCACCGCTTCCAAGATGGGTCTGCTCTACTCGGGATGCAGCAGGTGACCCTACAGATCGACGACATACACATTCTCAGTTCGAAAGAGCCTCTTCCTTATTGTCTCAAGTTCCAGCAAATACTAATCCATAAACCTTTGAAAAATCTTCCGGTCATCTAGATTGGGATGAAGCTATGAAGGAAGAATATCGTTCCTTATTGGCAAACGATACTTGGGATCTTGTTCCTCTTCCAAAAGGAAGAAAACTTATCAAATGTAGATGGGTTTACCAAACAAAGTTTGGACTAGATGGAAAATTGGATAGGCATAAAGCTTGTCTTGTCGCTAAAGGATTTTCACAAGTTGAAGGCATTGACTATACTGAAACCTTCTCCCCTGTTTCCAAAATGAATTCTATCTGCCTTGTTCTTTCCCTTGTTGCCTCCTTTAAATGGGAAGTCCATCAAATGGATGTTAAATCCGCCTTCTTACATGGAGATTTGCATGAAGAACTCTACATGGAACAACCCCCTGACTTTATCCAAAATGACTCTAGCCTTATTTGTTGCTTTAGGAAGTCTCTCTATGGTCTCAAACAAGCTCCTCAGGCTTGGTATGCCAAATGGATAGATTTCTATTAGATAATGGCTTTTCTAGGTGTCATTATGACAATACTGTATACACCAAGAACGTGGGTAAGTCCTTCACCATCCTTGTTCTTTATGTTGATGATATTATCCTTACTGGTAGTGATCCAAACGATATAAAACATGTGAAGTCTAGCCTCAAAAAGAAGTTTGAAATGACAGACTTAGGAAACTTGCATTATTTCCTTGGTCTTCAAGTCTTGTAATCCAAGGAAGGCATTACCCTCTCTCGGTCCAAGTATGCATGTGATCTTCTATGCCACTTTCACATGGAAGACTGTAAGCCAGCCCCTTCTCCCTTTCAGTTTGGAGATAAGATTTTAGTCACTTGTACTACCTCTGAATTTGATGCTACCTTATACCGTCAACTTGTTGGTAAACTTATGTATCTAACCCATACCCGTCCTAACCTTTCCTTTGTTGTTGGTCTTGTCGCTCAGTTTATGCACCAACCTCATGAAAGTCACTGGAAAGCAGCTAAAAGAATACTTCGATATTCGAGGTACAGTTTAGTTCGGGATTCATTACAGTGCAGGAGCATCTCCATTGTTGATTGGTTTCACTGATTCTGATTGGACTAGTGACCTTGATGATCGAAAGTCTATTGTAAGATATGTATTCACTCTTGGTTTAGGACCTATTACTTGGTCTTGTAAGAAACAAAGTGCCATCTCTCTTTCTTCAGTAGAAGCAGAGTATCGTGGTGCATTTAAAGCCAGCAAAGAAGAAAAGTGTAGTTTGGAAGAGTCATGTTGGTCATCAATATATAAGGTGATGAACATAATCGAATGGTAATGAATAGCCCCCTCCCCCCCCCCCCCCAAACTGAAGATGTGTTATGTTTAAGAAAAGGTGAAAGATGATGTAATATGGTGAGGGAATTTTCCAAGTTCATTTATTTTCAACATATAAGAAATTTTTTGATTAAAAATTAGAAAATAACATACCTTCAACTACCCAAACAGTTGATGAACTATGCAATATAAATGTAGTTGTTGTCGCTTTTGGATCTAGAAAATGTCATGCTGATTTGTATGAGATAAAATGTCATGTTGCTAGATCAGGAAAATATCATGGCGTTGGATCATGTGAATATCATGCTGCTGGATGAAGTGAAGGAATCTGAACTGCTACTTGGTTTTATGAACCTGAAGATGATGTCTAAAAGTGAAGCTATCGTACTCTCATATGGCTGAAGGAATATTGTTGCAACTATTGATGGAGTCATTAAAAACATATATTCCTCACCCGCTACATAATCAGATGGTACAATTCTAGTCATGCGAATGGATGTGTCGATGTCGAGCATGAAAATAAGTCATTGGATTACCGACCATTGATGAAAGTCGTTAACCAACGCGAGGCAGCCTCACCATTAATTTCAATGAGTGCCAAGGTACCCAAGTACACCTTTGCGAGGTGCGAATAAATGATCTGATGTCGAGCCACTTGCAAGATCCAACGATCAAGGGACATTGATGTATTCCCATGACTGTCAGCAAGAGAACTTGTCATTAGATAATACAAGCCTCAAGGTATTAATGATGACTCTAGTCTCTATCCCAAATAAGGTGCTGAGATCGATGGGTCGAGACTTGTTGAAAGGTGGGCCTTAAGGTATCCCACATCAGTCAACGCAAGTTTATACAAAATGATTGGTAGGAATATAGATGAAAATTATTGCAGTAGAAACATGTTTTAGGAAAATGATAGCAAGGCAATGGAGTCATGGAAAAAAATAGATGTTTGGTTTTATTTATGAGGCAAAAGATAAACTAGAAATGATGAAAGAATGTATGCATCTCTGAAATGTATGTATGTGTGAAGTAAAAGTGGGCTTAGATATGGATCGCTGATATGGATGGCTTCAAGTGGGCTTCCCACCGGGCGTGCCAGCGTAGAAGGAGAAGGGTAAATGAACATGTCATGGCGCAATGGATTTTTTTTCAAAAATGTATGTGTGACAGACATGTGCGATGAAAACTTTAGCTCCTCCGAGCTTTCACATTTGCATGTTTTATTATGATTTCTGAAAATGAAATCATATCGTCTTTGGACCTGTGAAAGCTTAGTGTTGAGTCCCGAATTTTCCTCTTTTCCATACACTTTTCCATATCTTTTTCACTCACCTAAACCTCCAAAATTGTCAATATCATGTGCAAAAGGGTATCTAACATGGTTTTTAATTATGTTTTTGTGTTTTCTATTTGATTTAGATTTTGTTCCATCTTAATTGTGACAATTTACTTTCATGATTCTTTCCTAAAATATTGTAGTAAATTATATGCTACAATTGTCTATCAAGAAGTGAACTATGACGAACTAGGAATGACGTGGATATGGTTCGTGTCCTATTGGTTCAAGCAAACTCGTCCAAAGAAGCCGCGGTCAAAGGCGTCCACATGGAAGTCAACCATGGAGTTTCAGTTAGCTGGTTTCCATTTAATGAATGACAAAGCAATCCATACGACGTTTCAAACACGGTTAAATCAATAATAAATAAGATTCTGAGTTGGAATTGACATCCACCTTCAGTAGATTCACTTTCCAACACGGCCATACTCCTATATCCGTGGACGTAGTGGTCTACGTGCTCTCTGCCATCGCCTGTGGCCATTCTAAGATTCTGGGTTTATGGTGTTCATATAGAGCGTTTACTCTATGCAGCTGGTCAGTTGATCCTTGTTAGTTGATAGTTGATGTTATGTACTGTTATGTTTGCTTTTATTTATGATTACATTTACATGGTGTAAACTACAGTGTAATGAACTGCTTTTTAATATGAGAAGACTCTGTTTTTCAACTTAATTCGTGTTTAGGATCGTTACCAGCGTGTACGAGGCTACCATTAGTAAGGTTAAATGTATTAATACACTTGTATTCTCATTTCATTTCTTTAAAAAGTCATTGTATCATAATCATTACATGTTTATATTTGCTTAGTTGTTTCGTTGTTTATACATTTCATATTTTTCAACTTCATTCTATCTTTCATCTTTTATGATTGTTAATCACTGATCAGTTTTCTTGTGCAGGTTTTAGGTAGACAGCCCGGGCATTTTTATAGCATTTTGGCTAATGACATGAAACTAACATTGTTCTGCTGCTAGTTTGCTTTTCATAGCTTTTGTTTAACTTCAGTCTTGCTTTGTACATTTCAGTTTTGCTTATCTGATTCAGTAGTTAAATTTAGATATATTAAGCTGCTCATAGCGTCTTCAGTTGCCTCCGAAAGCCACAGCTGGACTGATGGTGAGAGACTGCATTATGAAATGTGTAGTTTAGTATTAGTTTCTTTTCTGCAAATTTAGATATATTAAATATTTGCTCATAGCGTCCTTGAATTTATCCAAGCCACAATTAGATGATCGTGTTTGCATTGCGAAATGTGTCGTTTAGTATTAGTTTCTTTTAAATTTGAATATATTAATCATATGACAATGTGGTTTGCATAAACTTTGGTGAATGCGATCGAGGATGTTGTGGTGTGTGTATGTGGTTTTAGTATTGATTTACTTCACCAAATTCATCGTCGATTCTAATTGTTTATGATTCACTTAAGCAGTCACTCATTGATACCAATGATGACATCTCATACGTCATAAAAATGTCCCGATTTAGAATTTAGTTTTATGATTTTGAATTCTAAAAGCGGTAGTTTCTTTTGTGTTCAGTTGGCAGCAAGAATAGTTTAGTTTTCATGTTCACTAGTTTCTTGTTTTGATTCATTAGATTAGCAGCACCTTTTCATTTCAGCAGTACACTTTTACTTTCTTTCAAGTCTTGTCATTTTAATTTCAATTTGCTTTTAAAGTTTCAAGATTGGTAAATCATTATAGGGGAAATCACTTCCTTGAACAAATATAACCAAGCTTGCTTTTCACTTTAGAATTTCCATTTTACCTTAGAAAGACCACAAACGACAAAAAGTTAAGAAAGAGGTTATCTTGCACATATAGTGCGCCGCACTTCATCAGCTTACGATTCCCGGATTGACAAATTAAATGCAGCAATTTAGGACACACTAAATTGACCAAACACTTAGTACTAATCATGTATGAAATTTGTGAGAGCATTGAAAAACATATAATGTAGGAATTAGTATGAATGCTTCAAATTCAAACTAAAATACATTTTTTTTACCTGCCGGTCATTGCGCATTCTCTTCGAAATCGTCTTCTTTTAAGGTCTGTGACTTGAAAACCATCTTAGCCAATTGAATAAAAAAAAACGAGGCCCAATTTTATTATCTCTAAAAATATGATTTTCATGAAATAAAATGTTTATTTGCTATATATATATATATATATAATTTTTTATTATTACTTTTTTTTTACAATAAAGAAAATAATTTTAAAAACAAACAAAACCTAATATGAATCATTTTATTATTATTATTATTATTATTTTAACTAACCAACAAAATTTTCCATATAAATATTAAGTGCAAGATACTTGTTGCACAACCGACAACATTAATAACGGTGATACCATAATAGTTCCTAGTTTAGTTATCAACGTATGATGTAATATGCCCAAATCCATGATCTTGCACACCTGTCAATTATTTTGCAACTGGTAGTTTATACCCATGACAACTACTACAAATTTCCATGGTCTAGCAATATGTATCATCTGAATCACTCAAGCTCCCACTGATTTGAGTATTTCCTCAGCACTAGAAACTTTGAAATTTGGACCTTCTTCAATATTTGCAACTTTAGCTTCAAGGTTATCGCAAACCAGTGCAAACCTTCAAGATATAATTCCTAGTCCTTTATCTGAAAAATCCATTTCAAGGCCGAGGGCATAGGTGTACTTTGCAGAACCATCTACTATAAATTTGACATGCCTGTTGTTTGTATATGTCTTCGCCCATTCCTTCATCATGAATGAGTCATTCACACTTATGCAGATAATTTCATCAATCCCTTTTCCTTTCAACTCCTCCGAAGCAAGAAAGGGTGAGCGACGCACTCTCAATGGCGCCTGGCTGAAGTTTTAATTCGCCAGATGCTAACCCGTTTGTTATTTCCTAACCCTCTGATTCCTAAAACTTTGAATCACGAGGAGCCGAGCCCCTATTAGTAGAAATATGAAAGGATAAAATATGAGAGGTCGACACAATCGTCTAGCTGGGTGGCTCTGAGGGCGTCATCAATAGTAGGCCACTGCGATCTTATCTCCAGTTCACCGTCGCGGAGATCCCATGAACCTCGAATGCTATGCCTCTCCAAATCTGCCTCCCAGTTTCGCCATATTCTTCATGACACGCTTATGCTGCACTTCGTTTTACAGCTCTACCAACGCTACACCATGATCTATTAAACGCCATAGTCAACATCTAGTTCATGGCGTAGTGTTCAAAAATACAATTATGCCTATAGTGACGAGATTGACATCTTAGAGGGGGATTGAATTTATTATTTCTGGCCCAAAAAAAATTTAATTGCATTCAGTTTGCAACTACTCGTCGCACTCTCATTTTTCTGTCGAGATCTCCAAGCCCATCATAAACCCTTTCTGTGGATAAATTATGTTGACCTGAATTTTTTTTTTAAGGTTCAAATTTGATATGAATGTTGCTTCTATCGATGTTGCAATTTTGAACTTTGAACCTTGTTGATAGTAAATAACGACCATCGTTACAGGGTGAATACAATGTGCGTATGCGCGTACTAGGCTTTCAGCAGTAGGCAAAATATTGAAACAATTATAAGCACATTGCGAAACTGGTTCACAGAAGTCGTAGCCTTTGACGAAGAAGATGGTCCACAAACATTCTCACAAGGTCCGCTAAGACTACGGGTCTATTCTCTGCAAAACAAAAGGTTGTTGTTGCTGATGGCAGAGGCTTTGAGGAATTAGGCAGTTCCAGAGAGCAGTTAGATTGGTTTATCAATGCTTTTGAAGCTGCCACTGGAACAAAACTTTCGTCTCTAGAGTTGTAAGAGATCCCAGAAAACAATATGCTAGAATTATCAAACACAATGGACCACAATATCCCGAACCTGACGAAACATGTAAAGGCCATCTTTGGGCTTTCATGGGAAGAGGTGCTTTCTGAAGGGAATGTTCGAGCCAATCTAAAGCCATTGGGAATATGTGCTTTGTGAGAGATGAGTGAAATTATATTTTTTAGTTATTGTTTTTTTTTTCAAAATAAAATTGAAAATTTTTAAAACAATTCTATTTTTTTTTTTATTCCTAAAATTGTTATTATTATTTTTATTTCAAAAGAAATAAAAAATAAAATCTAAATGATTTTCCACAAAATATATATATATATATATATATATATATATATATATATATATATATATATATATATATATATATATATATATATATTTGTTTTATAAAAAAAAATTAGAAAATTTGAAATCAAAGACTAAAAAAAATTAGAAATCTAAAAAAAAATTATTCCTTAGAACTATTAGATACATTATCTTTCAGAGATTGCGTACTTATTGAAAAACTAAAAACAAACTAAAAAAAAATAATGTTTTTAATCTTTTTTCCTATCTGCTCTATTCTAATTAAATGTAAAAAAAAATTACTAAGTGTAATCAAACTTCCAATGTAACCATGCATGCAACAATGTTACGAATATGTTCATTGTCGATTTTGTAAATGAAAAATGAAAATATGCAAAAGTAAATAAATCTAACTGTTGTAATTGGAAACTACCTACATAAAATTAAAAAGGCGGATCTAATTGAGTATTTACTTGGAACCATTGTTCAATAAAGCTTTCGTAGGCGTTATTTTCCTCCTTCAGATCATGTCACCACTCCTCATTGTCATCCTCAATCTCCTGTTTTTCTATTTTTTTTCATCAATTTTACAGGGATTTTCATCTGTATATTCATTCTCTTTTGGAGGAGTAGTTAAGCTTTCCGCAGCTATCAAGATCTTCTTTTCATAGGAAGAGGAGATCCCAACTTCTTCTAGGATTTGAGTGAGTTGTTCCAAACATATACTTATTGTTAAGTCATTTTAAAAACACTATCAATCACCCTTCACAGTTGTAGAAATCAAATGTTCTTGCACAAAAATAAAATTTGCAAAAATTAAACACACTTGTAGAAATTGAAATTCACGCTTGCAAAAAAAGTAACCTATACCTCAATCCATCATGCTTCCCCGGCAACGGCGCCAAAATTTTGGGCAAAACTATCGTCGTCAAATAATTTCCCTAACATAAATTATCAATATGAGGGTTTCATAGACTTACGAAGCACATGCACTGGAAATGCAGGACTAAAGTTAAACTAGCCTAATCTAATGATTTTGTCTCTGATTCAAGATGTAGTAAACGACGGAAGAGGCTCCTAACCTAGGAGAACTTGGTCGTCCTTCCCAGATTACTGTCCTTAAGAAGAAAGACTAAAGGGCAGTAGTTTGTGATGTGTAGAAAGCGAGAGAATAGGCTCCTAACTTAGGAGAACCTGATCGTCCTTCCTCAACAATTTTACTCCAACAACATTACCACCACATCGTATCAAAAACTAGAAATGTGCAATTACATAAGAGAAAAACAACATGTGAAGAATAACCCTATGCCAACATTTATTAATGATGAAGAAAAACAATGAAAGTTTACAAAACCAAAACTTATTCTAGACTCTAATTCTCCTCTCTATCATATCTCTATTTCTATATTCCATTACATTCTCTACATTCTCTATATCTTCCTTATCAAAATGAAGAGAGAGCACTCTCTTTTATACATGAGTGATTTGAAAACAAGATAAACAACTCATAATTACATATCCACTTTTCTCTCAACCAATATCCCTATAGTTACAAAATATGATCCCTTCAAATCGTCACTCATCTCTCACAAATCTTGGATGAGATATGTTATCCAAATCTCCATGATCTTCTCCTTGGAATAAGATTGAACAATTATCCTTTGAATTTTTGAAATGGTGGAGGAAATATTTGAGAATATTTTTGAATAATCCTTCCAAATAATCCTACATATTACAAAGCTCATCCATATTTGAGATATTAGTGAAATATGTCAATTTTTCCAATAATTAATCATACATTCTCTTATAATATTAAAAATAAATAAATTGGAAAAGCATGAGGTGAACCCATAAAAATGGTATGATGAATGGTTAAATTAGGTGATGGAATGTGAGGAATGGTGAGGATAAACATGATAAAAATGCGACAATTACGAGACCCAACATACCCCCCAACTGAACTTGTTGCATGTCCTCATGCAACCTTGCATGGATTAAAAACATTTGGCTTTGCATGATTATGGTTTCTAACAATGTATCATTCCAGGATTATGGTTTGAAATACATGTACTACAACTTATATTTTCTATGGTTGTTTCTTGTGTTAAAAACCATGAATATAACAAATGTTGGTTCTTGTGTTAACATCATTCATTTCTTTTCTTTCTTTTTTATAATACATGTACTGAAAATGATAAGTCATGTATTGGAAATGATAAGTCATTAATATGCATAAGAAAACTTTTTCTCATATTTTTTAATCATGCCAAAATAGATATCAATGTATGTGAACCAATTGCAACTAAGTGTAGTTTGGAAGAGTCATGTTGGTTGTCAATATATAAGGTGATGAATGGAATCGAACGGTAATGAATATTCCCCCCCACCACCAAACTGAAGATGTGTTATGTTTACGAAAAGGTGAAAGATGATGTAACATGGTGAGGGAATTCTCCAAGTTCATTTATTTTCAACATAGAAGAAATTGTTTGATTAAAAATTATAAAATAACATACCTTCACTTACCCAAACAGTTGATGAACTATGCAATATAAATGTGGATATTGTCGCTTTTGGATCTAGAAAATGTCATGCTGATTCGTATGAGAGGAAATGTCATGTTACTAGATCAGGAAAATATCATGGCGTTGGATCATGTGAATATCATGTTGCTAGATGAAGTGAAGGAATCTGAAGTGCTACTGCTAGATGAAATGCAGGAATTTGAACTTTTGCTTGGTTTTATGAATCTGAAGATGATCTCTGAAAGTGGAGCTGTCGTACTTTCATATGGCTAAAGGAATGTTGTTTCAATTCCTGATGGAGTCATGAAAAACATATAGTCTTCACCTGCTACATAACCAGATGGTACAATTCTATTCATGTGAATGGATGTGTTGATGTCAAGCATGAAAAGAAGTCATTGGATTATCGACCATTGATGAAAGTCGTTAACCAACGTGAGCAACTTCATCATTGATGTCAATGAGTGCCAAGGTACCCAAGTACATCTTTACGAAGTGTGAATAAATGATATGATGTTGAGCCACTTGCAAGATACAATGATAAAGGGACATTGATGTATTCCCATGACTGTCAGTGAGAGAACTTGTCATTAGGGCATACAAGCCTCAAGTTATTAATGATGACTCTAGTCTCTGTCCCAGATAAGGTGCTGAGGTCGATGGGTCGAGAATTGTTGAAAGGTGGACCTTAAGGAATCCCACATCAGTCAACGTGAGTTTATACAAAATGATTGGTAGGACTATAGATGAAAATGATTACAGTAGAAACAGGTTTTAGGAAAATTATAGCAAGGCAATGGAGTCATGGAAAAAAGGATATGTTTGGTTTTATTTATGAGGAAAAAGATAAGCTGGAAATGATGAAAGAATGTATGCATCTCTGAAAAGTATGTATGTGTGAAGTAAAAATGGGCTTCGATATGGATGGCTAAATAAGATACTTAAATTATGTTATCGATAAATTGTTGTATGCTAATAACTTGAATATGATAGGGTTTACCTCTATCGTTGAGGTGAAGTAAACACACCTTATGTGTATATCACTTATTACATAGCTAGTGGTGTATGTGTTTGTAATTTATAAAACATATGCATGTATAAAATTTGGTAATTCATACATGTAACTCTCTTAAACCCAAAGGAGCGCACTTGAGCAAGTTTGGAGTTGCAAAAATATTTTTTCAATTATTGTATCCTTTTGTGTCAAATTAATGGATGTCAATCTTCTCCTCCCACCTGCAAAACAACAAGATCACATGCATTGTTTATGTAGTCCTTCACAAAACTTCCTCTTCCTAAAATTTGATTATATTCCAAGTCTTAACATTAATTAGATTATTACGCATCCCATGGCATCTACATCAAACTCTGACTCCACCTCCATCTCCATAAAGCATGGCAAATACTATGGCTAGTAGGAACCTAGGAATACACTTTGTTGGTCTTGATTTAGATCTCATTCTAGCACCACACCAATAGATCCAACAAATCCAAAATCCAAGAACCTTGAATATTTTCTCTGATATGATCAATTAACATGGCTAGTGAAAAAGGTTCAAGATCATGTTTACTTGTGTAGGTATCATTTTTTGCATGAAGGGATGGACAAAGTCATTGCCTCTTGACTCATCAAGTGCTTACTCAATAAGGGTGACAATATCCATGCTACAATGGAATGGAGGGAGCTTAGGTATGGATTGTTGGGAATGCACAAAAATTGTTCAATGATCATTGGATAACTACATATTGCTAATCAAACCCTTTCTTTTGATTCCAAAAATGAGATTTTCATCTGACAATCCAATTTTATTTGCAAATTAGTTGACCAAGAATGCTCAAATTGTTCAAATATATCATATTTGACGTCTATGTGGACTAACTTAATTCATGTTTGATTCAGAAATATCATGGATTGAGAAGATTTGTTGGAAAATGCCTCAATCCATGAACCTTAAGAGCAATCTGTTGTGATCTTGACTCATTCTGATTTTTTTGAATCACTCATTTTTTTTTCTAAATATGTCTACTTCTATTATATTATACAAGTCATAGATATACATTCATCATCCTCTAGAATTGTTGTGTTAGCTAATTCCAGAGGGAAATAGCAGGTTCAAAAATTCAAAAGAGGGATTTCCCTCAAAGGGGAAACCAACCCAAGAAGTCTGTCCAAAAATCATAGAAAGTGTTGCCCTTTAAGGGAAACCAACTTTAAACATCATGAAGCAGAGTGTAAAACAAGTCATGAGAACAAAACCAGAACATAGAAAAGAGACATGTGGGAACCAAGAGATTAGTCTGGTAGCTTCTTTTCATCCTGCAACGATGGTTGAGGTGGCTCTTCCACAATGCAACACTTGTACTTAGAGATGTCATCCACGAGCTTAGAAATCTGGGTGTCTGATGATGGAGAGGAGGATGAGTGGGCACTTGTCTCAGTGTCCTTTCCTTCTTCGTTTGAGCTGCAGTTGTTGTCACTGTTCAAGTCTGGTTTGGCTGGCTTAACCGACAGAGCCACTATTTTGCGTGGGAGGTTGGGGGAGGCGGGGGACATGGTGGATTTGTGCTTGTGATTCCTGGAGCGATAACTAGAGGACTCGGATGAGGCTTCAGGGAGATGCATGGATAGATGAGAGGAAAGGTTGGGAGGGTCCAGGACTTCAGGCGCATCCCATTTAATGGACAAATCCACAATTCTACCAACCAAGGCAGGAATGGGAGGACAATATGGAAGGCCATGGCCACCCCCTCTGCAGCACCGCATGTGGTGGTGACGTGGCAAGCCTGAGGCCGAACTACAGGGATGCGAAGTATGCGGAGAAGGAGGGTTGGCAACGGGGAAACAATAAGTTAGGGGGTGATGCAAGACCATGGCAGGAGCAGAGAAATCACAGGAGGAGACAAAGCCGAGGTTGAGAATGACAGAGAGGCCAAAGGAGAATGTCTGAGAGACATTACCTCTATCCATATAAGGTTGTAGGAGGAGTAAAGGCACAGAAGGATGATTGAAAGCGCAGAGGATGAAATAAATTCTCACCAGGTGCAGAGAGGACGCAACAGGCAGATCAAGGGTGGCAGAGTAAATATCACTCACGCCCCAAGTTTTATTAACCACGCCTAGGCCATGTGCCTTCTCCATACGAGGACGGCTGCAAGACAACGGATTAGCCAGGTGGCGGTTAACTGGATCCTGCATTAACACCCGCATCCGAGATTTTGAATCACTCAATTGGTGAAGGAAAAACCTTTCAATTTGATTTTTTAACTAAATTTACATAACAAATTTACACAATTAGATCCATGTCTATAATAATTTGTAGATAAACAATACAAAGTGATAATATAATTACTAAGCTTAGACTACCCTCAAAATGCAATCAAAGCTTAGGTTCCTAGATTATGCTAGATTTTCTTTGCCACACCACAAGTAGATATACTTCATTAACAAATATTTTGAATCACTCATACTCCACGACCATGGATTCACATTCATCTTAGAACTCTTGCACCTATTAAGATATGATATTATCAATATTTATTTGTCACGGCTTTGATATTTTCATCATCTCTCATAACTTTGTTGGCTATGGATCTAATATCATATTAAGAACTAACATGAGTGAGACAACTCTAGAAAAGTGGCATAAAATACCTTAAGCCATTGTCATACACATTGTATTGATCTCAAGAGATGAATTTATGATACATTAACCGAACCATTTTAGATCTAGATCTCACTGACAACACCTCATCAAGGATAAGATTTAAAACTCGTGACAATTTTGTTCTCAGACTTTGTGATTATCTAGGGACTCATAGTCTAATGAAAATGTAATGTAACAATTCTAAAGATAGGTACACTATAACCCAAAGCAAGCTACCAACGAGTATAACATTGATATCTTTCTCAAAGTGAAACATGAATCCAATCCAACCTTTGTTTAGAATGTGAAGTGAACGAATTTACCCAATATCTTGTTGGGTGTGGAGCCTGATTATCTTCTTTATTTAGATGTATCGACGCGTTGTACCCCTATTCTTAACAAGGCGGCAACGTCGCCCGTCGTTTGATTGCCGTCAAGAAATAGATGTAAAATTGCCTTGTAAAATATTGTAATCTCGTAGTCAATCTAGGTCGTTCATTAGGCGGATTATCTAACAGTAGAAGTTATGTTTAATTTAGGGATTTTTTCCCTAGAAGGGAACCCCTCAGTTCACATGAGGTAATTGTGTTGCGGTTGTGTGTGGTGTGTGTATTCTAAGCGAGAAAGAGAAAGGGGGACTGTGTGAGAGAGTAGAGGATATTACAACAGATCTATTGTAGGTTGTGTCTCTTCATTTTTCTGGATAATATAAAGGAAGGACTGGTTGTTTCTCCGTGGATGTAGTCCAAGTTGGGTGAACCACATATATTTGTGTCTCTCTTGTTTTATATGTTTTATGTGTTTGCATTTCCGCATATTTTATGTGATCCATTGCTCTGAAATATATAATTTTCTAACATATCTAGCTTACAAAATTTATTCATCCATTCATTCAAGGTCTGCATGAAAATAATCCTTCCAAAGAATTTCCTAGTTAGGGTTTTTCGTAACAACTACATAATTTGATGAACCCTGGTATCATCACCAACTACCATTTTAATCCTATATGGCTTTCTCTTGATAATATTTTGGCCCTTCATACAATTGTCAATACTTGCAACTAGAGAAACCACTAATGGATTTCTTGTTACACCAACTAAAAAATCCAAAGCCAAGTTACTCCCCATAAAATTGATCCCTTTAATAATTTTTTTTTCCTCCAAAATAATGCCTAGCACCCCAATTCTTAAACTCATGATAAAGCTTAGGTTTCCTTAACAAGGAAGAATGAACCTTAAATCCTTTATCCGAATATTTCTCTAAAACATCCTTGTCATTGAAAAGATCCTTAACATTTATAGCTTGGATCCCCGTGCTTACCCCAATTCTTAAACTCGTGATAAAGCTTAGGTTTCCTTAACAAGGAAGAATGAACCTCAAATCCTTTATCCGAATATTTCTCTAAAACATCCTTGTCATTGAAAAGATCATTAAAATTGATAGCTTGGATCCCCGTGCTTTCATTTTTATCTACATATCTCCTTGCCTCCAAATTGGTGTAGGTGCTTCCATTATCAAGCCTCACAAAAACATCTGAATGCATAGTAGATGAGCTACATTTATGAGCTTTTATTCCTTCTCACCTCTAGCATCAAGGTGACAATGACTTCAATAATGATAGATCATATGTCCTTTAATAGGGTCCTCTCTATAGTCCATGATATCCTACTAAGGTTTCTTTAGTCTCCATCTCTCCTCTTCCCTCCACACACATACACGCACATGCACATGTATGTATGCGCACACACACACACACACACACACGTATATACATAGGCATACATGCAAATCTTTGTATGTGAACACATACACATAATTGTACATTAAACCATTTTATTTATTAAAAGACATAGGCCTGAGAGGACACAATAAGACAATGCTCCATAATTAAACAAAGGCCTGCTATGATACCAAATTTGAAAACAATCCAATATAGAAGCTTTATCCTACTTATTGAGACCATGTAGACAATTACCACTTTGAAGAACTTCTTTCCACATTTAATTTGAAGATGTTCACTAGACAAAAAGATGATTAATTGGGTCATTGTCTAATTTGAAAAATATACACCTACTAGGGCCTTGTCAACTAGTTTTTTTCGATTATACATTTAGGATCACGTTTGCTAAAGCAAACTATTGGAAATATCTAGTATTTAAAGGACTATCAATTTTCCATAATGCTTCTAACCACTAGGCTTCCCCCCACTCCATTTTCTCTATTTTATTGCCTAATAACCTATCTTTAATAACTTTGTCTGGTTTACTTTTAGACCATTTGAGCTCATTTTCTTGATTTTTAAGCTTAATGGCACTATGTTTTAATAGTAACATGCACAAACACCCAACCCCCCCCCCTCCCGCCCCTCCCCCTTCCCCTCCCCACCACACACACACACACATATATAATCCCTGAGAGTTTTTTATCATAAAAATATCCATGAAGACTGGGGGGAGTGGGGTCAAAACATTTTATCCAATAATTACATCATTGAAAATATAAGAATATTTTCCTTTCAGTGTAGAGAAAAAAGACCGATGCAGAAACCATCATGAAATTTTCTAGTCCATTACTTTGAGATTAAAAAAAGAAGAAGTTATAATATGCATTAAGAAAACTATTTAGTAGCATTTTCTTCAATAAAACCAAAACTATGTATGAAAAAAACCACATTTGTGTAAAAAATCACTCAATCAAATTTGGAGCATAGAAGGGTGAAGATATTTGAGGGAACCTATTAGATCCCTATATTACTAGTATAGTCCCTTATTGTTGTTAGTGTAACCCCCTTATTGTTATTGTTGTACCCCTGTAACCCCCGTATTGTTATTATTGTGCCCTTCAATTATTATTGTTAGGTCGGCTAGGATTACATTGTGGCCCCACTAGGATTACATTGTGGCCCATGGACTCCTATATATAGAAAGGAGGTTTTGTCATTTGTATCATCCAAGAATTTCTAATTCATGCAATGTATTGGAGGTTGCCCCCTCGAAGTGGCTTATTTCTAAGGCATTGATATCTCTTTTCTTCTATTTTTGGAGCTGGTTTCTCAATAGAACCTTTCGGGTACTTAAAAAAAAAAATCCATATTCCTCTGTCTAGAGCCACTCGATCCGTCGAGAGTTTGTTTACATCTTGGTTTTTCTCCTCGTAAATATGTGAGAAACAGATGAGAGAAATTGTTTCTAGATCTATTGATACCTAAAATAATGGTAAGAGAGTGTAATTTCACATAGAGAAACCCCAAATCATCCAATTGATAGTTAGAAGAGAACTCCCATAAATATGCAAATATGATATTTATTTTTCTTTGGTGATTTGGAGCTAAAGTTTTAATACCACTAGTTCATGGAAAATATTTGTAGCATGTCCTATACCTACCAAAAAAGAAACAATGGAAGGCTTAGAGAGAGGAAGGATTCCCCTTTCTCCTCCTAAGGATAGGTTTCCTCATGATGTACTTTTGACTAGACTTATCTTGTGAAACGAAACTCCAATGACATAATTTTAATGGCTCTATAATTGAATTAAAACCATTCATTGTGTATTTCAATCCCCTTAAGATGGACTCACAATGAAGTCTGAAACATTGGGTAATTTATTTTTTCACAAGTCTTCCACTTTTCTACACAAATACTCACTTGTATGGATTCATTATTTCAAAAAAGACATAATTTTATTTATTTATTCCAAGGAGGAAATATCCAGTCAGAACCACCAGAAGGGATCACATCTCGTCTGTTGATTAATAGAACCTAACCTTGAGGGCGTCGAGGGGAATTGACCCTGTGACCTCCCATTAGCGAGGTACTTTAGCAACGAGAACTCAACGAATTAAGCTAACCCTCGGGGCTCGACATTAATTTTTTTATACAAACACAAATATTCACACACACACACATTTTCATGCACATACATACATACAAAGTGTGAAGGGTGTTGTCTAACTATTAGATGTTTTGGAGTTTTTGGTCGGAATCTGATAAGAAATTTTTTGGTCAAATCTTCATCTTTGTTGTTTAAACTAGATTTTTTATTGCATAAATGAATTCAAAACCTTTAAAAAACCTCAGGGCACTCATATTGTGGATAATTTCAACTCAAAATTATAATTTCAGCAAATCCTTGCCAAATTCTAGGCAGTTTTGACCATAAAAGATGCCAAAAAATCCTTCAAAATGCCTAACACAAAGACTACGACTTTGTGATGTATTATCATTTTTAAGTAAGATTTCTATTATATTAGTAAAAATTTAATTATTTACATAAAATATATGGGCATGATAATCTACTACGCTTATAGGAGCTAAAATGAACTTTTAACACCCCATTCCCACATCTACCCAAGCAACCAGCCATTCGGGGTAAATATATGACGAGAAGCTACGATAATGAGATTCAACCTCCTTGGTGACCTTAAGGAAGTGGGACTGACGAAAACATAACATACAGACCTTGTACATCATCAATGACACCTCGAAGAGCTAACCCGACTTTTTAGGCCTCTTAACCCTGGGTCACACTAACATTTTTACCTCTTTGAGCCATAGCCACAGGCATAAAACTGCATGCCAACAACCATGAGGCTATAGTAGTAGGCATAACAATACATGCTAGTGTTGGGTGTGGAGCCTGATTATCTTGTTTATTTTGTATCACAACATCGGACCCCTGTACCTTAATGGGGGCGGCTGCCTTGTAAAAGTATAGTAATTTCTAGTCAATCTGGGTCGTTCATTAGGCAGATGATATGACGGTAAAAGTTATGTTTAGTTTAGGGTTTTTTTCCCTAGAAGGAAACCCCTCGCTTTTATGAGGGTATTGTATTGCGGCTATGGATTGTGTGTGTATTATCAAAGCGAGAAACAGATAGGGAGACTGTAAGAGAGAACAGAGGATATTATAGCGGATCTATTGTAGGTTGTGTCTCTTCATTTTTTGCTAGATAATATAAAGGAAGGATTGGCTGTTCGGGGTGGACATAGCCCAAACTGGGTGAACCACGTATATCTGTGTCTCTCTGGTTTTTATGTGTTTTGTGTGCTTATGTTTTCCGCATATTTTATATGTTGCATTGCTCTATAATATTTAATTTTATAACAACTGGTATCGGAGCCAAAGGTCTATTTGGCTGATAAACTCGTAGGAAAGAAGGGTTCCTGGTTCGAGTGGGAGCAATGGCAGAAGATGGTAAGTTTAGGGTCGATAAATTTAACGGCCAAAACTTCCCGCTATGGAAGATGCAAATGGAAGATTATCTGTATCAGAAAGATCTGTACCTACCATTGAGCGGAAAAACAAAGAAGCCGACGACTATGACAGACGCAGAATGGGATATTCTCGATAGAAAGGTGCTCGGAACAGTACGGTTGTGCCTCGCGGCGTCAGTAGCCTTCAATATTTCAAAGGAAACAACAACAGAGGGTTTGATTAAGGCGTTGGCGAAACTATATGAAAAACCCTCGGCCTCAAACAAGGTATTTATTATGAAACGTTTATTTAATATGAAGATGTCGGAAGGTGGATCTATTGCAGATCATTTAAATGATTTTAATATAGTTACCAGTCAGTTAATTTCTGTAGGGGTAAACTTTGATGATGAATTTAGGGCTCTTTTATTTCTATGCTCATTGCCAGAAATCTGGAATGGTTTAGTTATGGCCATTAGTAACTCTGTCTTTGGATCTAGTACTTTAAAGTTTGATGATGTTGTCGGTGCTATCCTTAGCGAGGAAATGCGACGGAAAAGCTCTGGTGAGACATCGGGTAATGCTTTGAGTGCAGAGTCTAGGGGAAGAAGAATGGAAAGAGGAAAGAGCTCGGGATATCGTAGTAAATCAAGGAAAGGCAGATCCAAGTCTAGATCGGGGATAGTGTGCTGGAATTGCGGAAAGAAAGGACACCTAAAGAAAGACTGTAGATCTCGGAAGGGAAAAGAAGGAGACACACAACAAGAAAACAATCATGAAGCAAATGTGACAGGTGATGTGTTACAAGATGCTTTGATTCTTTCTTTGGAAAATGTTACTGATTCTTGGGTTGTAGATTCAGGGGCTTCATTCCATGCCACACCTGATAAGAAATATTTTCATGACTATGTTCAAGGAGATTTTGGACAAGTTCCTTTGGGTGATGATAAACCCTGTAAAATTGTTGGAATGGGTAAAGTTCTTGTAAAACAACGGAATGGAAACCAATGGCTACTAAAGGAGGTAAGGCATGTTCCAGATCTGAAGAAAAATCTGATTTCAACAGGGCAGTTAGGCGGTGAAGGTTGTGTGACAACTTTCACGGATAAAACTTGGAAGGTCACCAAAGGAGCCCTGGTAATAGAAAAAGGCAAAAAGGTTGGTACATTGTATTTATGCAATGGTATTTCTAACTCTGTTAATGCTTTAACTTCCAAAGGAGCAGATGCAGCATTATGGCATCATAGGCTAGGACACATGAGTGAGAAGGGAATGAAGATTCTTCACTCAAGAAATTTGTTGCCAGGTTTGAAGAATGTTGATTTGGATTTCTGTGAGAATTGCATTTATGGAAAACAGAAGAGAGTCAGATTTCTCAGAGTTGGGAAAGAAAAGAAGAGCGAAAAATTGGAGCTTGTGCATACAGATGTATGGGGACCTGCTCAGGTATCATCTCTTGGTGGCTCTTGTTATTATGTTACTTTTATTGATGATGCAACTAGAAAAACTTGGATTTATTGTATTCAGAATAAATCTGATGTATTTGATACTTTCAAGAAATGGAAAGCTTTGGTTGAGATTGAGATAGGAAGGAAGTTGAAGTGTCTCAGATCAGACAATGGAGGTGAATATTGTAGCAAAGAGTTTGATAGGTACTGTTCAGAGCATGGAATTCTTAGAGAGAAGACAGTTCCAAGAACACCACAAGAAAATGGTGTGTCAGAAAGGATGAACAGAACAATCATGGAGCGTGCAAGGTGCATGAGATTGCATGCGGGATTGCCTTTACAATTTTGGGCAGATGCTGTAGATACTGCTGTTTATCTAATAAACAGAGGGCCTTCAAGTTCCTTGGATGGTGGTATTCCAGAGGAAGCATGGACAAGTAAAAAGGTAAACTACTCTTTTTTAAAGCCTTTTGGTTGTGAGGCCTTTTTCCATATTAATAAAGAAAACAGAACAAAGCTTGAGGCAAAATCAAAGAAATGTACCTTTATTGGATATGGTGTTAATGATTTTGGTTATCGCTTATATGATTATGAAAATCAAAAAATCATTAGGAGCGGAGATGTAATATTTAATGAAAAGGTATTGTATAAGAATCAGTTGCAGGAAAAGAAACAAGAAAAAGAAAACAAAGAATACACAGTTCTTGATGAGATCACAGAAAAGGTAAAGGTGCCTGAAAATAAAAATAATCAAGAGCCACAACAACAACCACCACAACAGCAACAGGCACCTCAAACACCTAAAAGTGGTGTTAGAAGATCTACAAGGATAAGTAGACCACCTGAACAATACTCTCCTTCATTATATTATTTATTGTTGACTAATTCTGGTGAACCTGAATTTTATGAAGAAGCAATGCAGGTTGAAAGCAGGAAGAAGTGGAAGCTAGCCATGGAAGAAGAGATGGACTCCTTAATGCATAACTAGACTTGGGACTTAGTCAGGTTGCCTGCAGGTAAAACTACATTGCAGAATAAATGGGTTTATAGGCTGAAGGAAGAAGATGGAGGAAAACAGAGGTACAAAGCTAGACTTGTGGTGAAGGCGTTTGCATAGAAGAAAGGTATTGATTTTGATGAAATATTTTCTCCTATTGTTAAGATGACTTCAATCAGAACTATTTTAAGTCTTGTAGCAGCGGAAGATTTACATCTTGAACAGTTAGATGTAAAGACAACATTTCTCCATGGAGATTTGGAGGAAGAGATCTATATGGAGCAACCAGAAAGCTATGAGGTCAAAGGGACAGAAAAATTAGTGTGCAGGTTAAAGAAGAGGTTGTATGGCTTAAAACAGGCTCCAAGGCAATGGTATCTAAAATTTGACAATTTTATGTCTGAACAAGGTTATACTAGATGTCACTTTGATCATTGTGTTTATCTGAAAAGGCAAAATGATGGCAGCTATATTATATTGTTATTGTATGTAGATGACATGCTTGTTGCAGGGTCTAACATACAGGAAATAAATGTGCTCAAAAGAAAATTGGCAAATTCATTTGCAACAGAAGGATTTGGGAGTGCAAAACAAATCCACAGTATGAGAATAACTAGGGGAACGGGAAAATGTCGCAAATTAACAACATCTTAGAATAAATACATACAAAAAAGGTGTTGAAAAGATTTAATATGCGAATGCAAACTAGTTAGTACATAACACTAGCCAGTTCAAACTGAGTAAGGAGATGTGCCCAAAGACCCAAGAAGACATGGATTATATGTCTAAGGTTCCATATGCATCAGCAGTTGGAAGCTTAATGTATGCAATGGTCTGCACAAGGCCTGATATTGCACATGCAGTGGGAGTTGTAAGCAGGTACATGAACAATCCAGGAAAAGAACATTGGATGGCAGTGAAATGGATTCTCAAATATTTGAGAGGTACCACAAATCAAGCATTATGCTTTGGTGGTTCAAACATTGCTCTACAAGGATATGTTGATGCAGATATGGCAGGTGACAAAGATAACAGGAGAAGCACTACAGGATATGTATTTACTGTAGGTGAAACAAATGTCAGTTGGGTTTCAAAAATCCAAAGTGTTGTTGCACTTTCAACAACAGAAGCAAAGTATGTTGCTGCTACAGAGGCTAGTAAATAAATGATTTGGCTACAAAGGTTTATGGATGAATTGGGTAAGAAGCATGATATGGGCACGTTATACAGTGATAGTCAAAGTGCCATTCATCTTGCAAATAACTCATCATTTCATTCTAAGACTAAAAACATATAGCTCAAGTACCATTTCATACGGTCAGTATTGGAAGATGGACAGTTTAAGCTAGAAAAGAGACACACTAGCCAGAATCCTGCAGATATGCTAACAAAAGTTGTAACCAGGGAGAAACTGAGATTATGCTCAGTTTAAATTGGTCTTCGAGGATGACGATGAAGATGAGAAACAGCCAGGTCCAAAGAGGAGTCATTGTCCAGCAAATGAATCAGCGGTGGAGTTGCTACAATCAGTCTCCAAGTGGGATATTGTTGGGTGTGGAGCCTTATTATCTTGTTTATTTTGTATCACAGCGTCGGACCCCTGTACCTTAATGGGGGCGAAAACACCGCCCGGAATTAAATGCTGCCTGGGGGGTCCACGGGGGGCGGCTGCGACTTCATGGAGCCCCCCCCCCCCCCAAGCGGGGGGTTTCAGGGGCAACGCCCCCGAAGCTAAAAACAGATGTAAAATTACCTTGTAAAAGTATATTAATTTCTACTCAATCTGGGCCGTTCATTAGGCGGATGATCTGATGGTAGAAGTTATGTTTAGTTTAGGGTTTTTTGCCCTAGAAGGCAACCCCTCGCTTTTATGAGGGTATTGTATTGCGGCTATGGATTGTGTGTGTATTCTCAGAGTGAGAAACAGATAGGGAGACTGTGAGAGAGAATAGAGGATATTACATCGGATCTACTGTAGGTTGTGTCTCTTCATTTTTTGCTGGATAAAAGAAAGGAAGGACTGGCTGTTCGGGGTGGACGTAGCCCAAACTGGGTGAACCACGTATATCTGTGTCTCTCTGGTTTTTATGTGTTTTGCGTGCTTGTGTTTTCCCCATATTTTATATGTTTCATTGCTCTATAATATTTAATTTTATAATAGGTAGTGGCCAGGGCCCTAAATGGCCAGTTTTGTGCTTGTGACCCTGATATTTGAGCCACCTTTTCAAGCCTCGAACCCAGTGCCCTGCCCAGAAATTCATGAAAATTTCAGAGATGATAAATACCAACAAGAAAATGGTACGAAAGCAATCACATCAATCATAACTCATTTGGACCCCTCCCAACCATGACAGACATTTTATCAAACATGTCACAAACATTGAATCTAAAGGTGTAAACAACATATTTAAGCATAAGGGTCTAATACTTATATGAGAATCTCTAAGAAGCTTTGCCCCCCTACATCATAAGTTGAAATACAATCTATTTGACCACAAATACATTGTGCATTCATTTACAAGTAAAAACATGGATAGAGCTGGTGAGCCTTAGTATTGCACCAAGAGTGTTGCAACTCCCAGGGGTTTCCCTACTTTACTTTATCAAACCGAGGTTCGTACAAACTTGGAGGTGACAGTGCTATGTACACAACAGATGCATTTTACTCATGCCATCCTCTTTCACCGTACAAAAGGGTGCTACTTCTAGGGATTCTTAGTGAAGTCTGTCACACTTCAATGAAACTAAAATAAATTGCAGAAAGGAAAAGACAAAAAATAAACTAAACTAAATTGCTGAAAAGAAATGACAGGAAAGGAAACTAATTTAACTTGCTGAAAAGAAATGGTAGAAAAGAAACTAATTTAAATCACACTTGACTTGGCCAATTGGCTAAACACGCCCTACTTATCTTATGCTCTATCTAGCATGCTTCTATCAATGCATCTAAGTTATCCATGACTTAATTCTAATTGAAAAAGTGTTGATTGAAGTCCGAAGGGAAAGGGCTAAAGATTCTAATGGAAGGCTTAACACATGAAACAAGGCTCAAAGGAGTGAAAATAGGGGTTAGACTTTATTAAAACGCATAATATTGCAAATGAAAAGTGTGATGGCGGAATTGTGATAGGATAGACACTGTGAAATGCGAAATGCGGTAAGTCAAATGACGTGGCAGGAGGACAGGTGGCAGGGTGCTTTGACAATATCGCAATCGGCGTCGGGAGCGATAAGTATTAATGGGAACCAAATAAAAACTATGATTTGCGATGTGGCAGAGTATGGAGAATATCGCAATCAGCGTTGGGAGCGGTAAGTATTAACGGGAACCAAATAAAAGTTTGATTTGCAGTTTGCGATGAGTCGGATGACGTGGCGGTGGGATCGGTGGCGGAGCACGATACCAATAACATAATCGGAAAACAGGAGCGGTAAGTGTTAACAAGGAGCAAATAAAGATTACGAAATGCGATTTGCGACGGGATAAAAATTGCGAAATGCGATTTGTGATTTGCGGTGTGGTTGAGTACGGAGCGATATCGCAATCGGCGTTTCGAGTGGTAAGTCTTAAAGGAAATAGGAAAAAGGTTGCGAAATGTGAAATGCGATCTGTGAAAAGGGCAAAGGTTGTGATTTGTGATAAGATAAAGATTGTGAAGTGCGATTTGTGATGTACGGTAGCGGGAAGTTTGAGGAGCAAGGGCGGAGGTCCACTTTGATGGTTTTTCAAGCGTTTTGTGAATGAAAAGGCGCAGAATGAAAATAAGAGGAAAAAGAGGGAAATGGAAGCATAAAAGCGAGGTTCAGAAATGTAACACAAAGGTGGATAGGGACTGGAAAATGAAGCGAAATGACTTAATAATGTCTCTAGGGATTTTGATGTTTATTCCTGCAAACAACCTGCTAACTTATGCGCAAGGAAACTGACGAATGTGTAAAAATACAGTGCAAAGGGAGACTAAAAAATGGTAATGCAACTCTACTTTTAATCTCAGAAGCAATGAACAGAAATTAGTTTCTGGGTATGTGGGAAGGTTCACCCTCCTCGAGCTCTATTGACAAAGATGAGAAGGGGATCTTGATCCACAGCTTTTGGATTTTTCCTCTGCTTTATTACTCTTGTAAGCAAATGAAGAACTACAACAACAAAGTGAAAGCAAAAACTAAATAACAATGAAACTATCAAAAACATAACTAACTAAATGATAGAAACAAAACTAGCTAAATGACAGAAAGGAAAGAATGAAAACAACAGAGAAACTGAGGCACATGGGTTGGGCCCTAACCCACGAGCCCAACTCTTTGGAACTAGATAAATGAAAAGTCATCTGAATACTCATTGCATTAAAAATACAATCTTATTACATCCTAAAGGTCTTAAACAGAAAAAGCCTAATATAATGGAAAATGAATGGCATGGGATGGAATGGAATGAAAATGGAATGGAATGGACTGCATCGAATGGACCAGAATCCACCAGAATCGACCCTAATTAGCTCTTGATCAGCTTTATTTATCCTCAAGGGCAGCTACCAACAACTCCTAAAAAATAGGTAATGAGTCCACTTGACTCCGAGTGAAGTGTGGCTTGAGTGCACTTGGTCTTAAGTTGCTTGGCTGCCTCTGGAATTCGAATTGTTGGAGGGGATCTCACGAGGATCCTTTGGCTACCTTTGAGAGTTAAGGAGGGTGGACAACCCCCTTGAATATCTCCAAGATTTATCCCTAATTTCCTGATATTGTGCTCATTTATTCTGCACTCTTGATCTTCTAATGGCAGGGAGCAAGTCCCTAAATTATCTCCTTCTCCAAATCTACATAATCTGCCCAATGTTCTTATAATATTCTACAAAAATAACCAATATTAGGCACAAATATGCAATTACCTTTAAACCTTCCTAAGAAAATATTAAAGCATAAGAAAACATTATTAAGTGCAGAAGGAGAGATTTAATATATCTTTTCATGCGCATAAGAAATGTAGATGGGCCTAAGAAAGGTTAGATGGGCCTTAATTTATGTCTAATTTATAGGCCCATCAAGAGCCAAACATCATCATTGATAAAATACATGCTTATAAACAATATAATAACAACAAAACCAATACATTTGCATACCAAATACTAGATCAATGAGGCTTCATTATTGAATGTAAAAACCAACCGGAGATGGGACTTCCACGTTCCACCCGACCATATGTTGGTTGAGCTAAATATCTCTTCAGCCAATCACTTTTGTGCCATATTCCAAGCATGAAATAACCCACCATGGCATCCCAAGGCTAAACCACCTCACCCTCAATATAAATCGAGATTTACCATGATCCATCTCGGATCACTAGGCCAACACAATAAACCTGTCATAACCGGCTTTACCGTGACACACACCCAATCACTGGGCAAACACAATAAACCTGTCATAACCGAAATTACTGTGATATATACCCAATCACTAGGCCAACACAAGCATGGATATCAGTGGATTCTCTCCGCCTAAACTGTGTAGAATTTTCCTGTCTCCTAGTCTCTCAGGATTTACCACAACCCAAAGTCTGAATTAGGGGTCTCTAGGCCCTAAACCGAGATATACTCTCCAAACTTTACCATATAACCCAAACTCGGGATTCCTAGGCATGATGGAGAGCAAACCACCTCTACGATTTACCGTATATCCCGCCATTAATCAGTCGAGGATTCCTAGGCCTACTGAGGCAATACACTATTTGGCTTTACCATAACCCATAGTTTGGTTCACGAGTTACTAGGCAATGTGTTATATCAATTTAGAGATCCACCACACTCAGCTTTGAATCCATCTGGTAATCCAGCTAAACCAAAACTTGAGAACTCCACAACACCATGGATATCTGTAAATGGCAAGGCTAGGCTAGAAACACTGTCACACTTGGAAAAACCCAGGCCAAGACATAAAATAATCACATGCAATATGATGCATGCCAGATCTAGCAAGGAAATCATACATACAAAGAAATACCTACCAAGAATCCTATTGTAGCTGCTTGATTCGTGCTCCTCCTAGATTGCTTCCTCCTTCAACCTGCTTTCTTTCCTTTCTCGCTCCAATGCCAAACTGCTCCAAGAAACTCTAAGTGTCCAAGAGTGAGAGAGAGAGAGAGAGAGAGAGAGAGAGAATAACGAGAAAGCTCCAAAACTAAACTGACAAAAGGTTGAGCAAAATCTTACCAACTGATCTTCATAAGCCTTTTTATAGATGAGGCCTCTATTTTCTTCATTTTCCATTATTTTCCTTCATTTTCCTCCTCACATGCAACTTGTGACCTTTCATCTCCTTTTCTCCTAATTTCCATTATTTTCACAAATAAATGTGTCAAAAATATGTTTTCCCTCTTTAATGCATTTGCCTTTGCCTTTTCCAATTTCCTTTAGCCATAATAACCGAAATGAACACCTAGTAGGATGTTTTTTTCCCAACATTCATCTTGGAATAAGTGTCCCATCAATCGTGGTTATTATTTTTAACTTTATTACATGGAATTTTCACCAGGGCTGTTACAGAACCCTCCCCCTTGAGGGAACATTATCCTCGATGTTCAATGACACCTACTAACAAGACTGTTGAAAAAAAAACATATTGCCCATGGAACTTTATAACATAACTAGTTGCAGTATTTACAATGAACAACCTGCTCAAAATAAAAAAAATCATCTTGAAAATCGTACCATGTACTGGAGCTTTATAACACAACTCATTACGGTATTTACAATAAAAACCACATATATACATATGCACATTTTATGAACCAGCAAATAAAAGGATACGATGCCTGCATCCGCAATAAGGGAATCTAGAGGCTCACACCTCCACCCTCAAAGTAATACCAGGATTCACTTCCTTCTCAGGAAGTCCAAAATCCACTATCAAAGTAAAAGTTGCATCCAATGTCCAACGCTATAATCCTGAGCTTTTTTCCCTCTCAATGAACAATTACCGATTCATTTTTCTAGGGCACACTCCCAATGTGCATTTGATTCTATCTAGCAATGCTAATGACAAAAAAAAATCCATTCCTGACCTTCCCTTCTCTGCTACACAGTCCCTCGGGAAATCTAGTCACCCACTTTCATGCAGTCACACACCTTCCAAGTTTCGCTGGAACCCCCTTGGAAAGGCTTCCTCGCATCGGAAGGTCAAACAACCAAGGCATATACCTACCTCAAAACCATCATACTGGTGACAACATGCTCATGGCAATCAATGGACATTATTGGGCACCCGTGTCCCATAATGGCCCTGCTCTTGAAGTGCTTTACCAGCATACTGCTGCATGTTCCAATTCCTTTTGCCAACGTTGCTAGTTTTTGCAATTTGTTTCAACCACCTAATCGTGCATTACAAGATTTCCTGTACCAAGCACATAATTTCCATTAGATTCAAAATAAATTGAAATAACTTCAAATCATACATCATTGGTAGCTCTTTGATAAGGTACACTTGAAATCATGTTCACTTTCTGCCACAACAAGTCAAAATAGTTTTTTTATCAAATCATCATGTATAGACATACCACATCTAGTTCGCTCAAAACACAACCATCGTAAATTACAATAATGAATCACATGAGATCACTAGAAACCATAATCATAAATCACATGCAACCATCGTAAGTCAGAATCACATATCACATGCATAATAAACTGAAATAAAATATCGATACTTATCCTTCATCAGTCCTTACTTCTTCCTTTGTTCTCTCTGTACACATACCGGCTCAGTTGCGACATGCGACAAACACTAGTGCCTTCTTTTCAACTACGTACACATTCACATAGGCTGCATCATGCACATTAAACCACATACGACATTTAACACCATACAATACATGCACCTATACCAAACATACCACAAATACACCTACACCAGGCATACAACACAACACATACACATGCATTCATGCATACAACACAACACAAGCACCTGCACCCAGTATACAATACAACACAATACATAGACATAGTTCAACACAACGAATACATATGTCATGATACCATGACTACACCATGCACATACATAGTACCACATGCCTGCAACACATCATGTACGACATGCACACAATACCACATGTATACCAATACCATATGCACAACATGTACACAATACCACCTATACACAATACTACCTGCACAACGTGTGCACAACATCACATGTACATGACACCACCTGCACACCGTGTACACAACGCCAAATGTATATTGCACCACCTGTACAATGTGTACACAATACAATATGTACACAACACCACATGCACGACATGTACACGACACCACATGTACACATCGCCATATGCATGACATGTACATGACACCACCTGCATACAACACTACATTTACAACATGTACACAAAACCACATGCACAGAACACCATATGTACATAGCACCATATGTACAACACGCACACAACACCATATGTACATAACACTTCACATACAACATGTACATATCACCATACATACACAACACCACATATCCAACATTCGCACAACATCATATGCACACAACACTGCATATCAAAAATGCACACAATACGATATGTACACAACATCGCATATCCAACATGTACATAGCACCATCTATACCTAGCACTACATAAGCAATATACACAACACACCATATATACCACAGACATACAACATCATAGGTACACAATACTAGACATGTTACATGTACACATCACCATAAGCACAATCATTGAATATACAATATGCGCAACATATACACAATAGTAGTACTGCACATCCACATACGACACACTAACCCCACAAGCAACCTTGCTTCTATAGTCTTTCCACTATCCATGCTTATCCTAGCATGCCGCAAATCTCACTGCTTTCACTTCGTTGATGTACCCCTCAACATTACTTGTCCATAACATAAACATAGGCATAGCACAAGAATATAATATCAATCCATGTCCATGTGATAATGAACTCATAGATATGTCAGGGTTACTCTTCCCACTTGATTCCTCATAATACCATGAACCTTTTCATGCCATTCACCTGCAAAAAAATCATTCCTCCACAAGGATGGTCCTTGAAAAACCTGCCATACAATGACATAGATAGATATATAGATATATATATAATCATTAACATAAAACAATCGTCATCTTGTTATACAGCGACATACATACACACATATATACATATAAAGATTTAGCATCAAACAACCATGATCCATGATGACCCTATCATACACGACATACATACATACATGTATACATATATAAACATTAGCACAATAATGATCACAACACAATTACTAGATATCATGGTATAGGTTAAGAGAACTCCCTTTATGCATGCATAGTATGCACAACTTGAGAACAACAGTTCCCAACATAGCAAAGGCACCTAATACCTCAGATCCATTCACTTTACCTTTCTCGTGACTATTCTTCCACCATCCATTTACCTCAATGGACCCGACCAATCCAACTAGTTGTCATATTATTACCTTCTGTTGCGCTTACTCATGCACTAAGCTCCATTCAAGCCTTACATTACCTATTGGGTTTCATCCAACTCTCCCTGAGCTCCATTACTTTCCTCTTTCCCCAACCAATCCCCAAGAATCTCAAAACATAAAAAGGAAAGAACAAGAACAAACAAGAAGAAGACCATGAAAAACCACGAGAAATATGACACCACAACAAAGTGGCATGGCCATGCACTAGACACAATCAATACCTCAAACCAAGCACAACAAATCACAAGAGACCAAAAGCACAAGACTAGAAAGAAACACCATGAATCAATCCCCACGGTTTCAAATACTTCCAAAGGAAATCTCGACCCGAGCCTTCTTCAAGACTTCATGGAAGTCTCTTTTGCGATGCACTCCCCTGCATTATACTGCCATAATCACATAACTGTTAGTGCATAAATAGACATAACAACAAGCTAGTTACCTTACCTTGTTGTGCCAATCACGTTGACTTATAACTAAACACACGCATGTCAGTCACATTTTCCAGATATCAATACAACACATCTATTAATTTGGAATCAACATTTACCAAGTGTAAAAACCATGTCATAATCAACAATCAACTCACAGTCATTAGTCGTAATACACGATGCTACAAGTATCACCTATTTACACTCAAGTACATATCAAATGTCTCAATAAATACGTGTTAGTGCAACCGTCTTAAAGCAAGATCATTTCTTCATGAAATCTTACAGACACGTACTCATATCATGCGATTAGTCAAACATTCAAACAACTATAAACGTACCATGTTAGATAAATCAACTAGATGACATAATCAAACAATAAAGTATCAAGTACATAACATAAGCAAACTCATACCTTAATGTATCTTCGGGGATTCTATCTTGTTTGCACAATCAATCTAGATTAGCACAATATAACTTCACAACACCTCAACTCAACATAAATAAGGTCATAATATCCATAACAATAACTAGCTAACATGTTCACATCATAAACTCACACACAATTGTCATTCATGCATAACAATCACATAGGCACAATCAACCTAGATTAGTATGACATAATGTCACAAATAAGTCTACTCATACCTTAATGTCATAACCCTAGCCAGCTGCCTAGGCCAATCCGATTTAGCACGATATGTATAACATCAAGATATTAATGATATAACCCTAATCATCAAGTTAACTAACATATAACAACAATAAGTTAGCATATAACATGCTCATCAACAACATATATCATAATCATCAAATTAATACCATGCTTTACTAACCAATGCATGTACACATGATTGCACTAATTAACTAACATCTTTCATGTATGTAACCATAAAATCAATAGAATGAAAGGCATACACATAACCATAATGCATATGACTACACTAATCAACTAACATTTGTCACATATGTAACCATAATAACAATATAATGACAAACATATAAGTAACCCTAATGCTTACATCAACCATGAATCACATACCTGCATGGCAAGCATACAAACGTGTATGATGGTATGCTCTCACACCAAAGTCCATTGTTGCAACTTCACTTTAATGATCTACATCTCCTACTCTATCTTCAACCGACACATTAGCATTATAACATACCAAAAACAATACGATGACCTAATTGCATACAATGACCTTATGCACAACAACCTCGATCAAACTAATGCAAACTTGACCATATGAAACCAATTGACATGTATATCCAATCATGAACGACCAATGCATGTTCAACATATGACATCACACAAGCAAGCATACACGAATAACACCGAAGCATGACCAATATGTAACCCTAGCAAAAGCAAGCAATGCATGTACAATATGTAAGCAAGTGTGCACGAACAATACACAAGCATGAGCAACACATAACCAGTCATGACAACATGTTGACAACAACACCATAAACATTCACATGGAAACATCACTACAACCATGATCAATACCATGCAAATGCAATAATCACACATAGGCCACAAGCATACTAAACACATGTGCAAACTACATGAATGCATGACCAACATATCGCCCATCCAGTCCAAGGGTTGAACCATGCTTTGATACCACTCTATGGTATCAGATATCACACAAAGAGCACAGAAACCAAATAGCACCCAAGGAGAGCGCAACCATGCTCAGATAACACTCTGCAACACCCCCTTCCCACATCTACCTAAGCAACCGGCCAACCGGGGTAAATATGCTATGAGAGGCTACTATAATGAGATTCAACCTCCTAGGTGACCTTAAGGAAGTGGAACCAATGTAAACATAACATACAGACCTTGTACATTATCATTGACACCCCCAAGAGCTAACCCAACTTTTCAGGGCTCTTACCCATGGGTCACACTAACATTTTGACCTCTTTGAGCCATAGCTACAGGCATAACACTGCATGCCAGCGCCCAGGAGGCTATAGCCGCAAGCATAAAACTGTATGCCAGCGACCAGGGCCCCAAATGCTCAGTTTCGTGCTTGCGACCCTGGTATTTGAGCCACCTTTTTAGGCCTAGAACCCAGTGCCTTGCTAAGAACTTCATGAAAAGTTCAGAGATGATAAATAACAACATGACAATGATGCGAAAGAAATCACATCAATCAGAAATCATATGGACCCCTCCTAGCGATGACAAACATTTTGTCAAACATTTCAAAAGCATTGAATGTACAAGTGTAGACAACATATTTAAGCATAAGGGTCTCATACTTATCTGAGAATTGCTAAGAAGCATTTCTCCCCTACATCATAAGTTGAAATACAATCTATTTGACCATAGATACATTGTGCATTCGTTTACAAGTAAAAACATGGATAGAGCCATACATCGTCACTGATAAAATACATGCTTATAACCAACATAATAACAACATAAATACAATGGATACAACATCAATAGAATCCACATAATAACCAATAAACTTGCATACCAAATACCAAAGGAATGAGCTCTTCATTGTTAAATGTAAAAACCAACCAAATATGGGACTTCCACGTTCCACCCGACCATAGATTGGTTGAGCCAAATATGTCTTCAGCTAATCACCCCTGTGCCATATTCCAAGCATGAATGTGGGAATCAAACCGAAATAACTGGCTAGGGCATCCTGAGGTTAAACCACCTCACCCTCATCAATAAAAATTAGGCTTTACTGTGATCCATCCTGGATCACTAAGCCAACACAATAAATCTGTCATAACCGACTTTACCGTGATCTACACCCGATCACTAATCTAACACAAGCATGGATATCACCGGATTCTCTCCGCCTAAATCGTGAGGAATTTTCCTGTCTCCTAGTCTCTCAAGATTTAACACAACCCACAGTCTGAATCAAGGGTCACTGGGCCCTAAACTGAGACATACTCTCTAGGCTTTACCATATATCCCAAACCCAAGATTCCTAGGCATGATGGAGAGAAAACCACCTCTAGGCTTTACTGTATATCCCGCCATTAACTCGTCGAGAATTCCTAGGCCTACCAAGGCAACACATTATCCGGCTTTACCACAACCCACAGTCTAGTTCATGGGTTACTAGGCCATGTGTTATATCAATTCGGAGATCCACCCCACTAAGCTTTGAATCCATTTGGTAATCCAACTAAACCAAAACATGAGAACTCCACAACACCATGACTATCTGGAAATCGAAAGGCTAGAATGAAAACACTGTCACACCTGGAAAAACCCATGCCATGACATAAAAGAACCACATGAAATACCATGCATGCCAAATCTAGCAAGGAAATCATACATGCAAAGCAATACCTGCCAAGAATCACGTTGTAGACGCTTGATTCCTGCTCCTCCTTGCTTGCTTCCTCCTCCTTGCTGCTTTCTTACCTTTCTTGCTCCAATGCCAAAGTGCTCCAAGAAACTCTAAGTGTCCAAGAGTGAGTGATAGAGAGAGATAATAATCAGAGAGATCCAAAATTGAACTCACAAAAGGTTGAAAAAAATCTTGCCAACTGATCTACAAAACTATTTTTAGAGACGAGGCCTCTATTTTCTTCATTTTCCATTATTTTCCTTCATTTTCCTTCTCACATGCCTCCTGTGACCTTTCATCTCCCCTTTCTCCTAATTTCCATTATTTTCATAAATAAATGTGCCAAAAATACTTTTTCCCTCTTTAATGCCTTTTCCTTTGCTAATTTTCTTTAGCCATAATAACCGAAATGAACACCCACTGGGATGTTTTTGCCCAACATTCAACTTCGAATAAGTGTCCCATCAACCATGGTTATTATTTTAACTTTATTACATGGAATTTTCACCAGGGTTGTTAGATAACTTCTCTAAAAGGCCCATCCTTCGCAAAGGTATGACAACAAAAACTAGTTGAGTTCTTAGAAGCTTGCCCATAAGGAAAATAGGTGGAGAAATCATTAAGAAAGTGACTAATTGACATATGCATAATTTTTACAAGGTCGATTTTACCAAATCAGAAACCAAAATTACTTGCACAAAAAATGCTAGAAAACCCATAAAAACAAGTACTTGAAAAAGCAGAAGAAACTTTGTAACCCATGCATAGAACTCGAGATTACACTTCTGGAGGAGTAGAGCATGAAGGAGAATCAACTAAGATGTCAATAGGGTGGTCTTTGGAGGTAGCAATTGATTTTGAAGCTAGGACCCCACAATGTTTCTTAGCCAACCATTTTCAAAGAGTGAGGAGAATTCACCCTTGCTTTTTCAATTCTTCCAAACATGTCCAAAGTTCTTATCACTCTAATTCCTTACCAACAAATGCATGCACTACCAACAGCTTGGTATGCTAATACAATTATGGTGTCCTATAAAAATTTGTGTTGTGAATGTGATTTATGCCCATATTCACAATAAATTCCTCAACTTTGATGTGGAGAGCCTCATCAGGGACAAAACCCCTCTTTGTTTTGACCTCATCTTACAATAATTTCATTTTTCCATGGGTTACGGGAGAAACAACATGGTGGAAGGAATGAGTGACCTTCATGGTAGGCAACTTAGGCACTTATACAGTGAGCGAGAGGATGACCTTGACAAGATGGATGGGAGCCATAAGGTCAAGAAGAAACTAAAGGATTCAGACAAAGGCATGGACCAAGGAGGGAATGTCAACGCTAGGAAAGGTTGAATGAGGTAGAATTATAGATAGAGAAACTTGAAGTAATTTTATAGCCACAATATGAAACTAGAAAGGTTGGATGTCCCATATGTTATGCGGAAATGATTCTACCTCCTCTTAGCATTAGCGATGGAGGTACACGACTGATCATGGGAAAATCTAGACACCATCAAGCCATCAAACACCTAATCCAGAGATGCAAAGTATTACCATTTAGCTAAAATTAAATTTATTATTATCTCGTTTTTAGTTTTGTATAATATATTATATTGGGCTAACATATATCAATGTAGCATTTTTTTTTTTGTAATTTATTCACTCATCTATTACTGATATGAAAAAATGGCACATTTGGTCCAATGTGTAACTAAAATTACAAGGAGTCCCTTTTATATCGAGGCTTACTACCAATATGGTTGTTCACACTATAACCTCTTCACCTCCTACAATATAAAATAGAACTTGAGGAAAAGAAAAGAGATAACCAATATCACAATTATATTAGCCTATATTACACTTGCTAACATATGATTCAACCACCCCAAAATAGTGAAAATGACAGATAGAATAATGAGATCTAGTAACATTATTGCTTCTAATCTTCAAGGTTGAATCTACATAGATGTAGAATTGTGGGTGGCTATACCTTCTTCTATATTGGATTGTGTTGCTTGTGTCTCTTTTGCAACTCTTTACCCTTTTTTGCCTAGCTCCTTATTAAAATTTCAATTCCCCCCATAAATTTAATAAGAGCTTCATATTTTTGGGTCCATGAAATCCAATTTATCTAGAATTGTGTATTTCCATATTCCATTTTCTTCTAAAACCCTCGTAATGAAAGAACTATTGTGCCATTAAAGCTCCACCAAATTTAAGTATTTGTTACCTTGACTTGTAAAGAAATGTGTATCCAAAATCCACTTCGTTAATTTTGAATCCATTTGCGATGTAAAAGTGTGCCCCCTTTTCTCTCAATCCATGTTCTTATTTCTCTCATATTCCTCCTTATCCAAACTTGCAAATCCGTTGTTATACCTTTTCACTACTACCATAGCCCCCACTTGAGCATTGGTCATCTTATGCTCATGCACAATTTCTCTCCAATTCCTATAGGCTTGTAACCAAGCCAACCTAACCCCATTCTCATTGCCTTCCCCTTCAAGTTTGTCTTCTCCTTCCTTCTTGATCTATACTTACAACAATAGACCCAGACTATGATGCCTCCTAACTTCCTGTATGTTGTCTCCTATTTTCCACACTCATTCACATAATGGGATAATGCCAACATTTGTCCTTTTATAAGATACATACCACCCCTCACCCCTTCTCTTGACACTCCATATAAGGAATGCTAGTATCGATATTAAGAGTGAGATAAACGTTACAATTTCTTTAATATTGAGCTATAAAATGTGCCTCTTAGTGTAATTAAAGAAGTTAACTCTAATCTCCAACTATGTCCTTGAGCATTGTGCATCTTCTTCTCTAACTATAATTATTATTATTATTTAATTTTTTTATATTAAATGTTAGCCTCTCTCAAATAACAATAATAAATCCAAAATAATAAATAAATAAATTAAATATTCCAAGTTAGGAATATGCGCCTAACTCTTGGGTTGTTCCTCAAATATTGGAGTTTGTTTAGTAACTCCTATCTTGGTGGGTTTTTGGTGAGAAATTATCTCAACCAAAGGAGTCTAAGATAGCACGAACTATCTTAGACATTTTCTCTCATCTATTTAAATTGTAAACTAAATTCTTTTAAGAAGAGAGAATGACGAGAATGCCATGAGGCTGAAGCCTCTTTTCCGCCAATGTTTTTTCTGGTTTTGTATCTATGTTTTCTGCAATCTATTTTTAAGTTAATTTCATTTCTAATATCGACCTCATCAAGAAATACGATAGCAGGTTGAAGCTTATGTGCAAATGTGAACACAACAGTCACAAGTTTCTGAGAATCCCCAAACCATTTACTCATTAGATTGGCTAAGATCTATGGGGTGTAGCAGTGAAAGTGGGGGCCGAGGCGGATGAAAGGCCAATACATGTTTTTAAATCATGTTTTTAAAAAGTGACTTCATAGATGTTTTTAAATCAATTTGAAAAAGGGGAGTATGTAAAGGTGGATTATAAAGGTTTTTTTTGGAGCATAAAGAAGTATTTGAAGATTACATTAAAAAGTGCTTTGAAGAGTATTTTAATGTAAATTCAATTTTTGAAAAGTAACATTATAAATTCCTTTTTTTGAGAAATATCAAAGGAATATGTTATTTTGGGGAGACATAAGTGCTCATAGATTTTTTTTTTTTTTTAAAGTGGAGTGAGGTTTTTTGATGGAGTGAAATTATTTTTGTAATTTTTGGAGTAATAAGGTGCATATTTTGTCAATTTGGAGTGATAAGGGAAAGCCATTGTTGTAATTCAAAGTATTGTTTTACTTTGAGAGAGATTGAGTCGGTGAATATCCAGATTTTGAAGACAAATTGCTTCTAAGGGTTGTGAGCTTGCCATATTCTTACTTGAAGGTGGAGATTTATTATGTACTCAATACTTAATAAAGATATCATTTTTTTGGTGATTGTGTCCTAGATCCGCCCGAAATTGAATAAGGGGATCTTAGGTACACCATGTGTGTTTGTGATGGCGCATGTTTTTTTATGGCTTCATGTTGTTGCTTTTTGATTTGTGTCTAGTTGTGACACATCAATAATTTCATTTAATATGACATACATAAAGTTCAATATCAACAAGCACAACACATGTAACGAAATAGTTGCAAGATCAACACATGCATTTACGCCACTACAACATATAATCAAAGATTGTCTACATCAGCATTCTACATCAACAATCAAATTCACTTAGTCAAGTTAATGCATTTCAAAGCAAAGTCTACATCAGTGTTCTTGCAAATCCATTTCAGAACTTGTAATCAAATTCATTGTTTTAAGTGAATCATTAAAAATTCATTGTTAATGATTTTTTAAGAGAACAAGGGAATTCATTGTTTTAAGTGAATCATTAAAAATTCATTGTTAATAAATTTTTAAGAGAACAAGTGAATCATTAAAATCATTGTAAGCTTTCTTGGGTGCATTTTCGATAGTGTTTGACACCCTTCCTTTAAGAAAAATCAAGTGAATGCACGAGTTTTTTAACTCTAAATCAAACAGGCAACAAATTCACTTCTCCTGCAAGCGAGCGTGAGTATTCATTCAATCTATTTGCATCAAGTCAGTACAAAGTTCAAACCTTCAAGTGAGCCAGAGTGAATTTCATTGCAGCAATCATCAAAGCAACCAAACAAACACCAATCAAGCAAGCTGAGATCGACATCAAGCAATCGTGGCTGTTCATTCAAGTGAGCGTGAAGTCATCAAGTAAGTCAAGCGAGCGCTTAAACAAACGCGATCATCATCAAGCGAGCGTGAATTCCAGAGTTTAAGCGAGAAAATTCTACAATTCTAGCAAGTGTTTCAAGCAAGCGCAATAAGCAACAAATCAAGCAAGCGTGCCATTCAAGCCACATTCAAGCGAGCCTGCCATTCAAGTGAAATAGTTCAAAGTACAACATCTACAACAAGAGAGCCTGATTTCAAGTGAGCAAGTTTAAATGGCGCAACATATTCAGTTGTTAAACATTCTTCACAGTTTGATCATCTCAAGTGATGAAGACATGGTGCAAGTCAGCAGAGAAACTCTTGCTGATCTTTCACGGCATCTACACCAAACACATGAAACTATTGAGTTTCTTCAACTCTAGTCGCAACTTCAAAGGATTGAATTGCAAGAAAAGAGTGATACTTTAAAGTCTTTGAACCATCCAGATGATAAGTCATTCATTCAAACAGCTTCAAGTGTCGAAGTTGTTCCAGTTCCAATTTCTTCCAAGCCCATCTTCAAGCCCTCGGAACAAATTCACAATAACAAGAATCAACGAGGCTTAGGATATGTCAACAATGACACCAACCTGCATATCCCAGATTATTCCAAGCCAATTAAGTTCGTCAGTGCAGGATTTCTTGCACAACTCACCTCAGCAAGTTCTGAGAAAGTTATCGACAACCAGCCATGCACGCAACACAAAGTTGCAGACAAACATGATTGCACGCAACCTGAAGTTGAAGTCTAGCCGAAATGTTCTCATTGTCAAAGAACCGGTCATATGGAAGATCAGTGTTTTGATCTCCATCCTTGTCGCCATTGTGGCAAGCCCAATCATTCCTCAGAAAAATGTTGCAACCAACAAAAATCAGCCAGATTGACGATACATTATGAATGGATCGATCCTTGGAAATGGTCATCCACAGTCAAAAGATTGTCTCAGTTCTATAATCGCATACAATCACACATAGTGCAGCCAACAGTGAAAAGATGATGGTACTCTCATGCAGTTGAACGGGGGAGTACACCAGTGTAAAAATCATACACCTAAAGGGGGGGAGTTTTGGAAATTTTCCAAGAGAAGTGTCTCTCCTTTCAGCTGACAAAGGGGGGAAAATGTCAATGAAATTGACAGTGGTTGTAAGACTGAAAGTCTCGACAAAACTAGCAAAAGCGGCCAGTGGGCATCTTCAAATAGCCAGTGGGCATCAACAAATTTTCTAGTGGGCATCAACAAATTTTCCAGTGGGCAGTCGACAGCAAAGAAGCAGTGAACAGTTTTTAACACAACAAAAGCAACAATGAGTTGTTTTTGACATCATCAGCCATTGGGCTTTGAAAAAATTTTGTTAGTGGACAAAAGATGTTGATTTCATGCAAAGGACAGATGGATCCTTTTGCAACTTGGCACTTGATGGAGTTGTCAAGCGAAATTCAGAGATGAATTAGACATACAGCTGACTCATGGTCTCTCCAGATTGCAGTTTTTTAGCATCCAGCTTTGTCGGTTTTTCAGGCAATGTTTTTTTGAGGATCAACATGAGAACTTGGAAGATGGTTCCTCGTTCTTATTTTGGATTTGTTATTGAAGGGGGGAATGTTAGCCTCTCTCAAATAACAATAATAAATAAATAAATTAAATATTCCAAGTTAGGAATATGTGCCTAACTCTTGGGTTGTTCCTCAAATATTGGAGTTTGTTTAGTAACTCCTATCTTGGTGGGTTTTTGGTGAAAAATTATCTCAACCAAAGGAGTCGAAGATAGCATAGACTATCTTAGAAATTTTCTCTCATCTATTTAAATTTTAAACTAAATTCTTTTAAGAAGAGAGAATGACGAGAATGCCATGAGGCTGAAGCCTCTTTTCCGCCAATGTTTTGTCTGGTTTTGTATCTATGTTTTCTGCAATCTGTTTTTAAGTTAATTTCATTTCTAATATTAAATAATATTTTTAAGAATGGTATCTTGAATAGAGATGACTATTTTTTCATTGGGAAGGAAAAACAATCATAGAATCTAAAGAAAAGTTTATGTATATAATGGGGAATTAATTTTTAATTGGTGATACTTACAAATTGAAACTCAATTTCTTTAATATTGAGCTATAAAATGTGCCTCTTAGTGTAATTAAAGAAGTTAACTCCAATTTCCGACTATGTCCTTGAGCATTGCGCATCTTTTTCTCTAACTACAATTATTATTATTATTATTATTATTTATTTTTTTGTATGTTAAATAATATTTTTAAGAATGGTATCTTGAATAAAGATAACTATTTTTTCACTGGAAAGGAAAAAAAATCATAGAATCTAAAGAAAAGTTTATGTATATAATGGGGAATTATTTTTTAATTGGTGATATTTACAAATTGAAACTCAATTTTATATAAATATATATATAGTGGTATCTATAAACTGTTAATTGAATAATGATGATCACACAACTATTTTGTTTGTATTTTTTTTGCATCAACCTAGATTTTGAAATCATATTTTAAAATGACAGAAGGAATGAAATAGGCATATACATATGTAACTTTTTACCAATTAATAAAAAAAGTTATATATAATATAGGCATATACATATGTGACTTTTTACCAATTATATATATATATATATATATATATATATATATATATATATATATATATATATATATATATATATATATATATATTATTGTGATTAGAGGAATCGATAATTTGGCCGATTTCATACTTGGGTGACATGGGGTTGATTTCGACTGCTACCGCTATAAACCCTAGGTGTTGACATATACCCCTTCCGCAGACACAGGTGAATTAGGGGGATTTGAACTTCGAACCTCCTGGTCCATAACACTTCCTTCATATCTTTTCCTTGCCATTCCTCTGCAAGGAAAATTGGTTGTGGACCATGCAAATCAATATCTTCTTGTAGGGCTTGCAAAAATGGAATATTTACTTGAATGCATGTCCCACAAATATCAAGGAGTTAAAGAATTTTGTGCTGGAGAAGTTCCGTAAGGGTATATGGGGAAAAGAGTTGGGTAGAAAGAAGAAGTATTATGTTTAGGAATTCAACCCCACTTGTGATCACCAACAAAAAGAATACATTGGAGCTAGCATTCCGTGGAGGAAAAAGGTTCTTATTGCTCAATTAAGAACTAACTCACATCAACTTCGGTGTGAAACAGGACGGTGGAAGAGACCTAAAGAAGCTTGGGAAGAAAGGGTATGTACTTTTTGCACTTCTGGGGCAGTGGAATCAGAAAACATTTCATTTTGGAATGTGACACTTTTAGAGACATCAGGGACAGTTACTGTAGTATGTTAGAATCAATTCCGTGGCATTGTATTTTCAGTGATAGAATTGTTAGAAGGTTGGGTCAGCTCATCATCAATTTGAGTAAGAAAAGGATTGAATTGCAGAAGGCAAAAAACAAGGAAGTTGGTGGTCCCATAGACTATTTTTAGTCTCGTGGACATTAAAAAAAGTATCAAAAAAAATAAATTGCACTTCAACATCGAAAACTTCCGATAGGGAGTGAACCATTTCTTGTAGTATTGGTTTTTACTGATACTCTTTTATAAACTTCCATGTGGGCTCTAGAGGATTCAATAAGGGCTTATGGGTTTTTCATTTTGCTTGTTGCAAGCTTGAAAAGGAAAGGAAAGAGTTTTTAATGTCCACGAGGCTAAAAATAGCCTATGGGACAGATTGCTTCTCTATCTGATTCTTGTATTCGACCCTTTTCCTGTGAAGTTTTAGAATGACCACTCCCAACTTATCGACAAACTCTTCACTGAATAGCTTATCCCAAGAATTAGCTGCCAGAATACCTGCATAGTTTTCCTTGGTGTCTTTGAAGGCCTCACATTCTAGAATGAAATGTTTTTTTGTTTCCACTTTTCCGGAGGAGCAAAAAATACATACTCTTTCTTCCCACATTTCTTTTGGCCTTTTCCAGCGCCCTGTTTCACAACGGAGTTGATGAGAATTAGTCCTTAATTGAGCAACAAGAATTTTAGATCTCCAAGAAATATTAGCCCCTATGTACGCCTTTTGTTGATGGTTATGCGTGGGGTTAAACTCTTCCATGTAGTACTTCTTCTTTCTCTCTAGCTCTTTCTTCCAAGTATGTTTGTGGAATTTATCCATAGCAAAGTTTTTATCTTTTTACTGTTTGTAGGACACATGTTCAAGCAAATACCCCATTTACTAAACCATTTGTTATTTTGCCGCGTCCAAGTCTTCTGTCTTTTGCACAATCTGTCATTAAACACCACCTTAGGCCATCTACCCTCTTCCATTTGCTCAATTTTTTTCAGATACCTTATGACTCGCACCATAGCAATTGCTTCAATAGGAGCAACACCTGTTTCACTTAATAGGATAGCATAAGGAACTGCACTTTTAATTTTGAATCTGTTTGTAATCAAATTTTCTCAATTTGTTTCCACTGCATCTTGGTTGTGCTGCTAGCCCACAGTTCACAACCGTAGAGAATCACCAGAATCACTAGAAGCCCAAAAAGAGTTAGAGTGGTTTTCCAGTCCCACAGCTCTGCCTCTTTACACCTATTTTGAAGAGCATAAAATGCTTTCCAACCCCCTAAAGTGCTTTTCTTTCTACAACCATCCCAACTTAAATTTTTGTTGAAGTCAATTCCGAGGTATTTGTAGTCTGCAACTTCTTCCAAAATGCTGCCTTCAAAATAGAACTTATGTTGGTTATGCTTTCTTTTGTTAGAGAAAACCACCACTTTCTTTTTGCTAATATTGACTTGCATCCCAACCCTTCTACAAAAATGCTCAAGGGAACGTAAATGCTCTTGCAAACCAAGAGCCGATTTAGCAATCAATATAAGGTCATCTGCATACAAAAGAAGCCTGATAACGAACTTGCCCAAATGGATACCGTCACCCCCTTGCGAATTTAGCCACAATTGAATATTATCTTGCTTCGAAAACTCCTTTAGAAATGAGAGAAACTCGAACCTATTTCTAGATCTAGAGATCTGATTAAAATTTAAGACACCCTAAGAAGTTAAATTTCTAATCCTTTAAGAGACTTTTCCTAAATCATATTACTCTATTTGAAATCTTTCTAACTAAATTTAAATAACTGATTTCAAAAACAACATATTTTAATTTTACTATTTTACTATTTTAATAAACATTATATCACTTTTAAAAATGTTCATTATATAAAGAAAAAAATTATATAATTTTCTATATTTTAATTTCATCTAACTTTCTATTTAATAAATATATGCTTGAATCTCAAAAATAATATTAAAAAAACTGGAAGTTTGATAAATTATGAATTTAAAAAATTAATAAAAAATGTATTTTTTTTCTATATTTTAATTTCATATAACTTTCTATTTAATAAGTATAGATAAGCAATAAAGAAGTGTGATGTTTCATAAATTATAAATTTAAAAAACCAATGGAAGAGTGTAATGGTTATTTCTTTTTCCATAAATTTTGAATTTAAAAATCAAAGAAAGAGTGTAGTACACTGCAAGCACCTTCCCTGTTTAGTTAAATTACATAAAGATTTCTGACCAAAACTAACTACAATTAAAAAAAAAAAAACATACCCACATCACCACTATTTAAATTGAGAGTTGGTACTATTATTATGCATTTTCATCTCGTTAAAACAGATCATCGAGAGCGATTACCTTCTCAAACCATAACCTCAAATATAACACAATCCTTCTCAATACTTTGAAATCTCTCATTTGCCTCCAGAGGAGATTTCACCATAAATCTCCTCCAACCGAACACAGTTTTTTTACGAAATGACATTTTACGCTGCTGCTAGATATATTTTTACTTTTCAATTATTTTCTCACAGTTGAACAGAAATGCGAGGTATTTATGTAATATTTAAATACAGGAGAAAGTGCGGATAGTTCACTTATCGAAGTACGCATTCAATTGGACGTGAATTCAGTTAGGAGATAAGGTTATCTACGGGGTATGCAAACAACACTAGCAGAAGCTGTGTGTAGCGTGGAAGGCATCGAACAACAATGGCTTCCATCCATTGCCTCTGGCCACGCTCGTACATAATTCCCCACCCATCATCAAATAGCATGCCCACTTCTCCACGGCTCAAATCCAGAATCCACTGTGCCATGGCAGGTATGTCTCGGCAAACCCATTTGCGCAAACAACAAGAATGGAAGTTTACAGGCATTGAGCTTGTGACATGAAATATCAGTCCAATTAGCAGACTTCTGTTTGGTTTTAGGGTTGCGACCACATTGATTTAAAAAATGTGAGAGCTACGATTGTCGAATATCCTATGTATATATTGTTAAATCATGTCACTAATTGCATCTTATACTTTTTAAGTAGAGAAACCTGCCCCGAGGGGCCGCACTCTGTAGAGCAGACTTCGTTCGGCTTAGGTGGTAGGTATGACAGGTAGCTATACCACCAAAATCGCCGGGATTTGGACATGGCCTCATCCCTTCGGAACACACGGATAGTTTAGTACTCATCTGACCTCACTAGTGTACCAGTGTTACTAGTGCCCTGTTCGTATCTTCCCCTGAATTGGAAAGCCAAAAGAATAGAAGTACTCGAAAGCACGAATTCGCAGTTCGGGCGAACTGCAGGTATGTGGTGATTTTGATTGAAGAGTACCTCGGTTTAATGGTTTACTTTTCGGGGGCTGTCTCGCTCGTGAAAATGGGTCACCTGTGGTGCCTAACATATTTGGATCAATTGTATTAACTCTGGAGTTTAAATGAAGCACATTAAGGAAAGTACTTGCAAGTCTGATGAGCATGTTCAAGGCAGTTCAATTTCAAGATGCAAGAATCTCAATATATTAAACAGAGCAAATCTAGTAACAATGAGATGTGTGCCATCCGTCTTGTAGAAAAGATAGTGGAATAGAGGGTTCGACTCACCCCTGGAAGAATTTTCCAAAGCGTTGGTGTGGATCAGAATTTTCTCAACTACTGCTAGAGTTCTGAGCAAAAGAAACTTTGGCAGATATAAGCAATCTGCTAGGTGGAATATACGAGCTCACTAGACATTACAAGAGCAAGGTAAAAGGCCACCAATGCCAGATCCTATGCTAACTCAGACCTAACAAACCACGTCCAGATCCCATAGTGTTGAAGGTTGGCAATTATGAATGGGGACGGCCTCTTATTATGAAAATGTAATCGTCCAATGTTGACACAGCCATCAATACACGAGCTTGATGACGGACTACTTAACAAAGCTGAAACCAAACACAGGAAAGAAAAAAGCTGCAGGACATCCAGAAAGTTAAAAACCCAACTAAAACTAGGCCAGGAATGAAGGAGAAGCAACGACGACCCGCCATTACCATTGATTACATATTTGACATGCTAGCCCATTAGGAAAAACACTCTAAAAGTGGTGAATTAAAAACTGAAGGTTTAGAACAAGTGCTCCATCGCCCCCTTGAAGGCTCAGCATTGCAGAAGGAAACAATTCCTGCACCCCAAGAAAGAAAACCTTAGATCACATTATAGGCAAGCACTTCCGTTCCAATGTAGATCACTTATAGAGAATTTTGATCCGTCTTAGGTTTTCAATCCCAGTCCCTGTTCCTCTTTTCATGTTATTAATTCTTTGCCAATCCCTAAAAGGGAGGAGAAAGCTTTGCATAATCCAATTCCAAGGCTGGAGGATAAATCACTCTTTATTTGAAAGGGATTTGACAAGCAAAACGTATGTTAAAGTTAACCAACGAGGAGCTAATAAGCACCAAGACATATACTAAAGAGTAGGCGGAGAAACAAATGGCAAACAATGTAAATCCCCAAATACCTAGAAGAGGAAGAAACAGTAATAGAAGCACCAAACAGGGATACAAATAAAACCCGAAAAGATGGGGGAAAAACTCAAAAGCAGAACAGGAGATAAACACAACCTCCTTGAATTCAAGCCCTACCTATTTAAAAACATAAAAAGAAAGTGCTTTCGGAAGCAAAGAATGGAGGAAACCGCATAATGAAAAATTAGTTGAAGAAGGTAAATTCCTAGTACGCTTTGGTAAGCCATGCTCATTACAGGAAATCTACTCCCAAGTGGAGCGAATGAACAATCATCAAAATGAAAGTACTCTCATGGATTATAAGAGGCTAAATGTCCATTATGAAAGAGGACTTCTATGAAGGAGAATTAAAATGGAAACATTAGATTTTTGTTTAACAATCAGATTTGGGTAGGTTAATTTTTTGTTTTTGTTTTTGTTTTTTTGGAAAGCCTATTGAATACACAACAATCCATCCAATTTGTTTGTGTCGAGGACTGACAATCCATTTGAATCTAAACAAAGTTAATATAGGAAAGGAGTGAGGGAGGAACCAATTAAAAGTGGAAATCAAGCCAAGCTTATCCTCTTTGTGTTGCTTTATTATAAATGTGTATACTCGGACAAAAACCCAAAGCTTCTTTATGGTCAAAACTTACTTAAAGAAGGGTTTCTTGCCTCGTCACAACTGATATTTTGGTTGGTGGGGGGGTGGTTGGCGAGGAACTTTAATACCATTCTTAACCTTGGAGAGAAGAAAGTAGGCGAGAGAAAATTAGATTGATTTATAAAGATCTTCAAGACTTTTCTAGAAAGACAACTTAGTCGATTATGCTCCAAAACTGGTTCACTTGGAGCAAGCAAAGTAGTGAAAGAGCCTTTGGAGCAACCAAAGGAATGAAAGAGCCTTTGGAGCAAAATGATTAGATTGATTTGTGGTAGGAGAGTCTTTATTTATTGCAAACTTAGTTAGAGGCTACTGATCTCTTGGGGGTAGGCTTAGATCTTGGCCCAATAAGCACATTTCAAATAACCTCAATAATTGCCCCCATCATAATCTCTTCAAATTTGTAAAAAATTGACTAACTCACCCTTATCTTTGGGACAACATCAAGCAATCATGGGATGGGGGCTAACCCTATCATGGCATAAAAATGTATAGACTAATTACAAAGATGATATTTTTAAAGAAGCAACATACTCTTTAACTACAACAAGAAAGAAATTAATTATGACAAATTTCAAAACAGATTCGCCAAAGGAATTTGACAAAATAAATTGGTTATAACTTATCTGGATCTTGGAAGCTGCTGGGTTTACAAAGGATTAGATACTAGGCAAATTTTGACTAACCACAATCTCTTACTTAGTCTTGGTCAATGGCTCTCCTCTAATCTATTCTCCTTATTGAGAGGGCTTTATCAAGGAGATCCCCCCTCCCCTTTTCTGCTTATAACCTCAACTAAAGGCTTAGGAAGACTCCTGTCTAATGCCAAGTTCACATGAGATAGAAGGTCTGGTGATCTATGAAGGAGGAAAGAATCAAACAAATTTACTGTTGAAATCTCTATTCCAGCAACCTAGGTAATTTAATTCCTTGTGATTTCCTTATTGAAAAATTAATTTAGCCCACAAGGATTTGGATTGACGGTGAATGAGTACACTGTTAAGGCACTCTTTGCGATAGGTCACTGGTTCAAATCCCCTGTGGGTTGTCCCACCTGCCTGGCCTAAAAAAAGCAAAAAGCAAAAATAATTTAAATTGAATTCTTCAACCCATAGAGTAAAATATGCTTGTTGGAAATTTAACAGGATATAGAAAATCAGTGGAAGCTATAGGAAACCAAACTTCAAAATACATGAGACACATGGGAGTGCCATTTTCCAAAAATCCTTGTGAGTGGAGCGTCCCGAGAGTATCTATTATATGTATGTATGTATATGATTGCATTTATATTAAAAGGATGCCAAATTAGTTGCAGAATATATGAACACTTACACATTTGTACATCAATGAAGATAGAAATGGCATCCATAGTACGTTAATGATTAATCATTAAAGCATCAACCATCTAAATTCTAGATCCTATCAACTACAAACAAACACACAAATTTTAAAGCCATATAATAGAAAGTAGATCATTAACTTAAAGGAATGAAATAAATCTAGCAATTGTTAACAATAACATGGCCAAATCGTTATGTTTACAAAATAGACCATCTGCACACAGAAATATGAAGACCAAAAGGTCCAAACAATAAATAAGGCTGATTGCTAAACACCTACCTACAGAAGCACCATTCACCAATTGTGAAAGCACCCATGTTGCCAAATGTTGTAGCTGTGGGGTAGCACCACCATGCATGTTCCACCACTCCTTGACAAGCAATGTTCCACCATTGGTTAATGAGATCCTCAACATGAGTATCATCCTTCATTATTTGCCTCTTGTCTAACCTTTGCCTATCTCGATCCTCCAGGGACATCAGTTGGCACTACCCAATTTTGACGAAACTACCTAATCCAAGCCTTAAAATATGGTAGAAAAAACTTAACATGCCTGATCAATGATTTTGGTTTGAGTGAAGGGTACATTTTTGCTAAAGCTATGACAAAGGAGTTCAACAATCAACACCACCAACATTAGGATACATATTTGGATCGGTGCTCTTGATTAAATGCCAATCACACTCTCACATGTGATAGACTCCAATGAAAATGTCACAATCAAATCAATCCTGAAAACTGTCAAGTCTGCTGAATTTTGAATGGGATATGAAATTCTACTCTCTCCATATGAGGTTTGATGAGGTTGAAAACACTCTCAAACATCCTGAAAGCATTAATAATGTTAACATTTCCTTTTAATTTAATAAATTAACATTACCATTAGGGGGCATCCAGGGATCATGGTTAGAGCGTCTAGGGACCATGGATGGAGTGTGGTTCCAAGATTTGGGAACATCCTTGGGAGTGCCACACTCCTAAATTGGCAGGGAGTGTGCGCAAAAGGTCCGGAGCGTGCTCCTGGATTTTGGAATGCACTTCCAAGGGCGCTCCCTTGGCGTACCCGCTCGGAATGTGGTTCTAGGGCCGTAGCAGGGAACGTGTGGTTGGGGGGGGGGGGGTAAAACGTTTTGGAAATTATGCATGCAGCAAAGGAAGTGGTTTGGCTGAGCAGGTTATAAACCTGTGAACTTAAATTGTGATATTTGAAGCTGCATACAAATTGCTAAGAATCCCAATTACCACGGAAAAACAAAGCATATCGGTATACAATACCAATATCTCCGGGCCTAAGTGCAAATGGATCAAATTGCAACGGAGTACTGTTCTACAGCGAATATGGTTGCAGACATATTTACTAAGTCATTACCGCAAGTAAAATTTAAAGGTCACAAAATGCTGCTAGTAGCTACAAGTGTTACTGATAAGATCAACTGCCATCAGCAGTTTTGACTGGAGAGCGTTGGAGTAGCAGTCTCACTGCAGTTGTATACGTTGCAACTTGAGTTCAATTTAGTAGGAGTTAATCAGAATAATCTTCATCTGATGTAAATTTGCATCGATCAAGCGGTTCTCAATGATGTCTGATTTAAATTTAGATCAGTCGGAGTTGATTTACAGATGCATCAATTAAAACTGATTTAGAAATAAAGCAATCAGAGTGAGAACGAGTTATATTCATCTCAGTTTTGTATAAACTATGTAATTTTTCTAATCAATAAAGTTTGTGTGTTCCTTCATGTTGCTGGTTCAAGTATCTAACAGATAGATACTCAAGGAACTGAAGTCACTGTTCTTATGTAGATATCTGAAAACTCCAAGTCTTGCTAGTTGCACAGATACGTAAAACCCAAATGTTGCATAGATTTCAAGGTGGGATGACGTCAGCAAAAGTGGAAGAGCAAGATGAGAAGCATGATGAAATGATAGGTTTCTCATCATGCCAAGAACAGATCCTATCTGGAAGAATGTCCTGTTGTCTCATTCTGTTGTTTGTTCCTGTCAACTACTGGTGCTATCCATTAGCTACTCGTTTGTAGCTAGTACAGCTGTTAATATATCTATTCGGTGCTATTAAAATATCTTCCTTCTGCAGATGTTAATTGTACATCTATGTAGATAAAATCAAGGTTTTTCCAATTAATTTGTAAAATTGCGATTTTCAAGTTTCAACACAGCCGTTTTTCCACTGAAAATTCAGAAATTGGCATTTAGAATAAGCATAATTCTAATGATTAATTGGCATTTCTTTTTAGAAAAAGAGCGATTTATGCTGCCCAAATGGTGCACTAAAAAGGGCAATTTTTTTTGAGAAAATTCACTGCCCAAACAATGCACCAAGATTTTAAGAATTTTAACCATTTTCCCGACCTTTTTCCATTTTTCACTTGATTAAATTTTTTGAGACCTTTTTATATTCATTACTCTTTTTGTTTCAACAATTGCTGTATACGTGTCTTTGTAATTGTTGTTATATGAAATTTTTTTAATATTAGATGAGGTTGACCATGATTGGGGAAGCTAGGGAAGTGTGTTCAAGTAATGATCTGTTTACAGAGTAGAGTCCAGTTTATAAAAGGTTAGTGTCATGGTAAGTATTGGTATGAGACAACACAATTTTTTATTATGGTCTTCCCCTCCTTTTGGTAGTTTTTAATTACTCATATCTACCATGAGTCCATGGTGTATTTGACGTTCGTTTGATGGTGTTATTTACCATGCTCTTTCTGTCATCATGCAGAGTCTGTTGCAGAAGCAAACCCTACTACTACTGCTGAACCACTCCTCCTTCGTGCTGTTCGGGGAGAAACAGTGGAAAGGCCTCCTGTTTGGCTTATGAGGCAAGCAGGGAGATACATGAAGGCAGGTTATGGTCTGCTTTTTTGTTATCTAAATTTAGATGTTAATACCTAAAACAGTTCCAGTATTTTGGGGTTGTGGAAAAATATGTATTCCGTGTTTGGGCTCAACATGTTCTTATTCAGAGGCTTGGCTGCTTTCTCTTCCATGAAAATTTTCTGTGGTATATGGTGTGTTTGGATGTGCCAAATACGCATTTTCTGCATCTGCCTAGATAGAGTGTAAATAATTTCCTGCAAATTCTCCTTGATAATAGAGTGGATTATTCATCTATACCTGTGAAATGTATTAGAAAACATACACACACAATAGTAGATTCACAAATATGCATAAAAAAATGAGAAATTCGCAATGTTATTATTCAACATACGAGAGTCAATACATAAGCATAGGTCTTATGGAGAGAGATGTGTTACATAACCCTCACCCCTATCACCTAATTTCTAACAACATGCAACTTAACTAACCTAATTAACTCTTAAGTCATTGTGAGTTTATTACATAACATAATATAAAGTCATTAATTTAAAATCTCCTAAGCTGATATACTATTACGTGATATGACCATTATAACATCTGTTCTAATGCTCTTCCTTGATGATCATAATAAACACAACTACCTGTTCCATAACCAACTTATCTGGACCAAACAAGCTGTAGAAACTGTTTGCAACCTGCCTTGAAGTAGTGTAACCAATCAACATTAGAGTATGGCGCACAATTCCACATCTTGATGTCTTCTCTATGCACCATATACTTTTCTCATGTGTATACCAAAAATCAGATGTTGATGCTGCTTTAACATGAGAGATAATGCTAACTACAAGTCTACAACACTTGCATTTGGCATGGTTGAAGTAGCATCCAATCAACAATAGAGTATGGCTCGCAATTCCACATCCTGATTTCGTCTCTATGCACCACATACCTCTCTTATTTATATACGAAAAATCAGATGTTGATCCTGTTGATTTTTGTAGCATCAGAAAGTGTTCCAAGTCTCAAACTTTGTAAGGAGGCTTGGACATCAGTATTCCAAAGAACCCAGAAACCGTTTGTGGAAATTCCACTTGGTTCATGACTTATTAAAATAATAAATCATTTTAATGGAGACCCTAAGTCTAAACTTAGGGAAATTAAATATTTAAAGGACATTAATAAGTTAGAGTGTGAATCTTCTAGAAAACAAAGATCAAGTCAAGTTTTAATCTTAGCCATTGATTAGAATTCTAATTTGGGCCGTTGATTCATCAACGAGAAGATTATAAAAGAGGTCTTGAGGGTCATTTGGAAAACAAGCCGAGCATACACTTAGTACCCGAAAGAGATCAATTACAAAGTAATAGAATTCGATCTTAGTGGGAGAGTTGCAGGGCGGAGAGTTGCAAAAGCAGAAGGAGGAGGGGGTCAGCAGTGACTGAGGTTAGGGACAGAGGGACGCAGTGGGTCACAGGAGGCAGCACAGGGCTGCAGAGCAGTGAACCCACGCAGAGCCTACGCAGACTTATGTAGTCCAGCGCAGGGACTGTGCAGAGAAGCACACATACATGCATAGAGAGAAGCAGAGGCTGATCAGGCCTGTCAAGCTCGCACTAGGCCGACGCAGTGGCTTATGCGGTCCAAGAGGGAGTGACGTTGTGCTGGTTGCTGTGCTTGGAAGTGCAGTTCCTGAGGTGGGGAATCGGTTATGTCGGTGTAGAACAATGCCCAACAAAGTTGACAAAGTAAGGGGAAACAGTCCCTCAACAGATTTTCTTGCCAAGAAATCTGAGATTTGATCTAGAGTAGCGATCTTAGAGGGCTGATTCGACAGAATTGGCGGAGGATTTCTGGGAGGGAAATCACTTGTCAGAGGGAGCATACTCTCTAGAGGGTTTCTATCGCCAAGAAACCCAGATCCAGTCTTTTGCTGAGTGTAGCAGCAATAGGAGGGAGAAGAGCACTTGCTTCGACAGTTGAGCAGAGATGGCCTCGTATGGACTGAGAGATCAGGATAGGTTAGACGGTGTGTCTAACTTTGCTATTTAGAAAGCCAGAATCTTGACAGTCCTTGAGGAGTATGGCATCAGAGACCATGTTGAGAACGTCTTGGTTGTGCCGACCGATGTTGATGCTTTGAAGAAGTTCAATGAAAATTAGGCGCGGGCTAAACGCTTGATCATGGATGGAGTGAAAGATCACGTGGTCTCGCATATTGCCGAGAAGAAGACGACAAACGAGGTGTGGACAACATTGACCATGTTGTATCAAGGTAGCTCCGTCCAAAGGAATATGCTTTTGGAGAATCAGATGCGGATGTTCCAGATGCACAAGGGGGAGGAGATTGATCCCTTCCTCTTTAGATTGCAGACTATCCGAGACCAGCTGATAGCCATGGGGGCAACTCCAGATGATGGACTCATGGTGAGGACTGCCCTGAATGCAGTCACCGATGAGTGGGAGACCTTTGTCCAAAGTATCTTGGGTAGAGCACAACTCCCAAATTGGGGGACATGTGGGCAATCCTTTGTCAGGAGGAGATCAAGAGGATAACCAAGAGGGAATTCAGAAATGGAGGAGTCAAAATTAAGAAAGAGGAGGAGGAAGATGCAACCCTAGCATCTAAGGGACAGAGGCAACAAGGGAAGAAGAAGGACCTATCCAAGGTCCGTTGCTTCATATGTGGCGAATTGGGACACTTCGCCAATACTTGTCCTAAGAAGAAGGGCAAGGAAGATTCAGATTCCAAGGCAACAACAACAAAAGGGGACGATGGCAGCGAAGATGATGTGGCCACGAGTGCTCATGTACCTCGAGAGAAGAGGTGGGGCGACATAGATCTGTAGAGTGAGCTACAGATGGTGGATGGCGGGATCCTTGAGGTGCCCAAATTGTTGGATCACATACGAGCTACGGGAGCTTTAAGATAGTAGTAGGATGACCGGAATCAGTGGATGCAGAGGATCATGGAGAGGCACAAGGCAGTGCTTGAAAGCTGAAGATTGGAGCAGCGCAGAGGAGAGGCAACAACAACGTGGAAGCAACAACGCAGAGGCTGATGGGATTTCAGCGGTGCAGTGGTAGTGCTTACGCAGTGCAAAGCAGCAGACAGTGCAGAGCTTCAGAGGGTCAGCGCAGAGCAACAGACAGTGCGGAGCTTTAGAGGGTCAGTGCAGAGCAGCAGTAGAGGGTGCTTCAGTGATGAGATGCAGCTAGATTGACTTGTCTGTTAGTTGATTAGGTGATTGTCCTTTAGTTGCTTACTTCTCAGCAACTGAGTTGCAGTGTAGCAGTTAGCAGTGGCAGTGCTATAGGCAGCATGATGCAGTAATTTGAGAGGGAGCTGCAGTACAGATGTGGTAGAGTCATGGGAAGCAGTATAGAAAGCAGCAGCGCAGTGGATGGAGGGCAACAGGCTAAGCATCAATAGCGCAGGGGACCGATGCCAGAGATCAGAGTAACGCTTCTGGAGCGAAGTGTTGCTAGAGCACATTCCTCGCTAAGAGGGAGTGTTGAGATTTTGGGTAGCATCGGATGTGCTCTAGCGCTGAAACTTTGTGGAGGGGCTAGAACACATGAGATCTCCAAGACCCAGAAATCGTTTGGAGAAATTCCACCCGGTGTAAAATTTATTCAAATAATTGAATTTTTTAATGAGGACCCTAAGTCTAACTTAGGGAAATAAAAAAATTAAAGTGAATTAATTTACACATGTGATGAGAATGTTCTAAGTGACGTGGCTAATCTTAGCTGTTGGTTAGAGATTAGATCACGACCGTTGATTTCTCTACAAGAAAAGTATTAAAGGAAGGCTTGGGGTCAGTTGGAGAACACACACAGAGCGGTAGCACTTGAGCTAAGTCGAAATTTTGGGACGCGGTTTGCTGAGAATTTTCGAGTGAGCTTGCAGTGCTGGTGAGGGGCAGATTGACGAGAGATTACACTGATCTGAGGCCAAGAATACATAATCAGAGAGGGATTTGTACCAGGCAGCGCAGAGGCCAGCAAGAGGGACGCAGCCCAACCATGCTGACGTAGAGACAGTGCAGGGGCCGACGCAGAGGCAGTGCTGAGCCCTTTGGGGTAACGCAGGGGCAACGTGAGGCTTCAGGGGTTGACACAGAGGCTGGAGATACAATGCCGAGGTTCAAGTGGGTCAGAAGGGCTCGTATTCAGTAATTCCCTTGAGGGTTTGAATCAACCATATTTTCTATCTTCGAGTGATAAGGTACAATTGCTGTGAAATTCTCTGTAGGGCAAACCAGTACTGGTGCCCATGATGTATTCAGATTTTGCTTAATAATAAAACCCTCTAAGAGCTGCTGCACCGGTTTTCTTGCATTGGGTTTTTCCGAGGAAGTTTGTTTGAAAAATCATGTGTGTCCTTTGTCATATGTGCGCTAAGTTTCAGTAAATGATTTGTATGTATGTGTAGTTTGCAGTTGAGTTTACTTTGATGTTCTTCTGAATACTTCAGTTAAATAACTTGTTAATTAAATAAAACAAGTAGGAGAAGTAAATTAATATACTGCGGTAGGGTTTCTGTATTCATAATTTTTCACATGGCATACCTTTATAGATGATTCTCTACCTCTAGCATCTTGGACATTTCCCTTTGGAGCTTGGGTGTTGCACATTTGCTTGATGATTTGGAACATGATGGTGATGGCACACCCCTTTGGAGGGGTCTTGACACCTTTGGATTGATGATGTCATGCCCTAGCATGAGGATCTCACCTTTGGATGGGCGCTACCCTTTGATGATGACATATGGAGCTATTTTGGTACTTTAATTGGATGTTGAGGGACATTTTGGATGATTGGAGGTGACTTTTGGGGCAGGACATCCCCCTTTGACGAGAAGATGCACCTTTTATGAATCATTGTCACTTTTGGGGATCACACATCTCTTGGATACTAGTCTTTTCTCTCTTGTATGGTATGTACTATGAAGCACTAGTTGAGCAATTTTCTCTTAGAAGAATTTTCATGGATGGTTCTCTTTTCATGGATAGTTATTAGTGATCTTTGATGATATGTGTTATGCTATGTAAGTTATCTTCCTACAATGTTTATTGTTGGTGCATTAGGGTGATTAAATATTCACTAGGGTTTTGTTGATGTTTTATATCTCTAAATTCTCCTTACACAAGGGTTTTCATCAAGTTCTCTCGAAGTGACCTAGTTTTAGTTCTCTCCCTATATTTGTCCAAAAGAATAGAAAGACATTAGTGTTAAAGGATTAAGGGACACCAATTTGTCTTCCTTGATTTTTTTGATTCCACATCCATCTCTTTTCTTCCAAGGATTATTACTCCTATACTCTATTAGCCCTAGATTGATAAGACACTAGTCTTACACCTTGTGTCAATCTTGAAAACCCTAAAAACATTTTATTTATTTGTTCTAGGGTAAATTTAGGGTATAGTTTTAGAAAAATCACTTATTTTAACATTTATTGTCTTAGACATTTATATCCCATGGTTAAGAGTTGTTTGGAATACATTGGATACGTAAAAGTTACATTTATTGTTCATTTTCCAGCCATTAATTAGGAATGACGTTTAGGGTTAAAGTGTTGTTACATATCTTTCAATCATAAAAAATTGCTGTAATTCATTCTTTTGTTTGCTCATAATTTTATATTATTTTATCATAGTTTCTGGGGCCAAATTTGTTGCTGTAATAAACTATTGTATTGCTGAAAATTCTGATTTAAAGAGATAATTTATGACAACCAAGTGTAATTTCTTGATTGTGTGTGTTTGTAAACCTATTTGAACCTCTATTGGTTAAATTAAACCTCTAGATTGAACCATATGAACTTTTGAACCCAAATCTTGAAGTTACTCTCTAGTCCACCCAAAACCCTAATTCCTTATCCTTATCCTTGGGTTGGAATCAATGTAGAGCACTTAGGGGTCACTTAGCTTGAGTTTGTTGGGTTATTTGATTCCTAAGATCTACTAGGGAAGACTCCCCTGTGTTGGATTGTATTCATCACAATGTAATATCCCTTTTTGGAAGAGGAGGCAATTCTGACATTGGGACTTAGGAAGAAAAAGGGAAATTGCAGCTCTAGTGGAACGTGGGGCCCACAAGAGAGAGAAATTTGGTGCAAAAAGGGAACTTGCACTCTTGGAGGAGAGAGAAAAGAGGAGGGGTGCGAATTAGGAGAGAGAAAAAGTGGGGGCCACCAAGGGAGAGAAGGAGGCCGACAATTATAAATAAGGAGAAGAGGCCTTCATTTGCATCTTTTGACAATTTAACATCTGAACACAGGTTTTGTTGAGCTATTTAGCCAAGTCAACTGGTACTATTTAGCACGAGGGATTCCCAAGCGGGAATTCCACCTATACCTTCGGTGAACTTCGAGTATCACCCTAGGAGACTAGAGAGAAGTCTATCCCAGGACTTCTAAAGGAGCTACAATGCAAATCATTTCCAGCTAGTACGTATTTTCCTTGGGCACAAAAGTTGTTCGAAGCAACCCAATTGGGATCAACTATATATTGCTAGAGTTCCAGGGGACTTGCAGGAGTTTTTCCCACACATTGACAGAGCTTTTGTAGCGAATTTGTTGGGCTGTGAGGCAGGGATTTTGAGCTGCCATTTCTCTCACTCTAAACATTGCGTACGAGTTTTTGGCTTAGCCTGCACAAGGGAAGAAGGGAGAAGAATTTGTGGAGAGATAAGTGTTGAGATTTTGAGGTAGCATCGGGTGTGCTGTAACCCTGAAATATTGAAGAGGGGCTAAGACACACAAGACCTCCAAAACCCAAAAAGCGTTTGGAGAAATTTCATCTGGTGTGTGAGATATTAAAATAATTAATTTTTTTTAATGAGGACCCTAAGTCTAACTTAGGAAATTAGAAAAATTAAAGTGAATTAATTAAACACATGTGATGAAATGTTGTAAGTGACGCGGATCAAGCAGTCTTTTAATCTAAGCCGTCAATAAGAGATTAAATCACGGCCGTTGATGTGTCAACGAAAAAGTATAAGAGAAAGGCTTGGGGTCAGTTGGAGACACACACAGAGTCTAAGAGATTGAATTCTTCCGACGGAGCAGTGCTCGGACAAAGATCAGATCTGAGTGACTTAGAGTTGCAGCGAGGGGCAGATGCAGTGATTGGTCAGGAGCTCCAAGAGTACAATGCAGAGCAAGGGCAACAGAGATGCAGTGGAGGCAGCGCAACCATCAGAGGGAGTTATGCAGTCCCTCAGGAGGGTGACACATACCCACGCAGAGGCAGCGCAACATCTCCAAGGAAAATTTCTGAATTTTGTCGGGAGAAGGGATTCTGAGCCAGGAGGGCTGAAACCAAGATCTGGGAGAGGCAGATCCACGCAAAGCTAGGGTGACGTAGTTCTTCAACTAGGCCACACAGGCTTACGCAGTTGCTGCGTAGAGCCAGCTGGGGTTTCACCAGTTGCTCATCCGGATCAGCCGAGACTTGCAAGAGTGAGGTATATCTCACATTTTCTCTGATTGTCGAGGTTTTCTCTGTTGGGTTTGGTGAGTTTATGGCACCCTAGATGTACTCAGAAACTGTTGCTTAATAATAATAAACCCTTATATCTGTTGCACCGGTTTTCTCGCATTGGGTTTTTCCGGGGACATTTGTCCGAAAATTCTGTGTGTCACTTTGTCGATTGAGCGTACTATTTAGTAAATGATCTATATGTGTGTAGGCTGCTAGTTGTGTTTACTTCGGTATTTTCTGAAAATAACTTGTATAATTAAATCACAAGTAGGAGAAGTAAATCATGATACTGCAGTAGGATTTCTATACTGTTATATTCATAATTTTTCACAATAAGGGCTGGAGATGGGAGGTATTTCTCACTGGAGAATTAGTCAGAGCTGGGAGAAATTTCCCATGGTAGATTTGGGGCATAATTCTGTAATATCAAAACTGTGGGGCTTTTTCTGGCCAGATTGGGCAATTTGCACTTGTTGGGGGTCACCGGTCAATGGATTCAACCCAAACCCTTTCTGGTTTTTTGTGGGTTTGGTGAAGGGAGTCTAGGATTAATTTTGTAGAATTTTCTAAGCACTTTTGAGGGAAAAATTCCTAGTTCCATCCAGTAGCCGACAACAAAAATTGTTGGAGGAGGGTGCAGTGCACCCTGGGACCATTTCCACCACTTGGGTTCGTGAGATATTTCTCGGTCTTGCCAGGTATTTAGTGAGGAGGCCACCATCAGAGTTTCAGTTCATTCCGGGCACTCTTGAGAGCATTCCTTCAGTTTCCTTCCAGCAGCAGTGAGTAGTTCTTCCCAGGCATGCGCAGTTCTTCCTGGGGGATCTTTCTAGCATTTGAGCATTGTAGTCACTCCTGGGTTCTTGCCATAGCTTGCAGTAACAAGAACAAATTCCTCTGATCTCATTTATTGTACTCATATTTATCAAAACTAATACAATGACTCAGAGTTTTTGCTCATATTTTCGGGTTCAATTGTGTATGGTTGTGCATTTTGAATTTTGTAGTTGTAGCTAGTTCATTGCTCCTATTATCTACAATATTTTTCCATTTGGAATACTACACACAAAAATGAGGGGAGCAATTGTTGAGGTGATAGTGGTGAAATGTCCATTGTTGCACTTGATCTAAGTTTCCTAGCGAGGCTTTGCACTAAGGCGCTAGATTTTGTTGTAACAATTTTGATGCCATTGTCGAGGAGGAGTTGTGTTCTCCTTGAGATCTGAAGGTTTTACTTCAACTTGTTCTTTGATGACCATATCTCAAAACCTACTTTTTAGTGTGCTCGTATGGCGACTCCACTATCTCATTTGAACTTAGGAACTTCTAGTCAAGTATCTAACAGGAGATTTGCAAATCCTCATAAGGCCTATAAAAGAAGAACTCCACATAAGTCTCCTACAAGAGTAGCTCCTGTGGTTAAGCCTTGGCTTATCAATGCCTTCAGTCCTTTGGATATGTCTGCCATTCTAGGATACCCGAACAAGATGCACGATAAATTTGATGAGTGGTCACCTGAATTTTCTAGAAGTAATGTCATCATAGTTGAAGGACATAGATAAATTTTTTGGTATGCAGATGGCTTTTATATTTAAGAAGAGGATGTTGCCATGAAGCGCTTTTCCCTTTTTCTTGAAGAGAGTGCAGAATCATGGTTCCAAGATTTGCTTTACAAGGGTGTCAGAACTTAGGATCAATTCCATGATGCTTTCATCAAAAGATGAGCGCTTAGGAAAGATGGAAGATTATTTATTGCCCATTGTCATGAAATGAAGAAAGATAATGAAAATGTTCAAGAATTTAATCAAAGATTTGATAGCTTGGCCAAATTGAGCTTAAACCTCTAGAAGATGCTTCCTATTGCAATACACTAATGATTTTAAGGGACATATTGGTTTTGTGCTAATGGAAAAAGGCCTTATTACTCTAGCTCATGCTACAAAGTATGCTACCAATATTGAAAAGAACTATCTTGTCTATCTTTTCTGTTACTCTAGAGCCAAAGCTGAGACCAAACTTAGATCCATGAATTATGTTGATCTAACCCAAAATTAATTACTCTCTTTTGCTAATTTTTTTGATAAAATGACTAATGAAATTATGCAAGGTCTACTCGCTATGTTGAATAGGTTATCCATCTTAGAAAATGATAAAGAATCACATCCAAATTATCGTACTAGACCTCAGTTGAATAACGATAGGCCACCAAGAAGGAACCAAGGTTCAAACAATAGTAGACCTCCACCTCAACAAAGTGTTCTTAACACCTTTGCTCCTTCAAATATGATTAGTCAAGAAAGAGATCCTTGGTGCCACTATTGTAATGAAGCACATAGGTAGGATGAATATCCTTACAATCAAGGAGATGAGGGTGAACATTTTGAGCATCTAAATTTGATAAATGATCTGTGTCCCCTTTTTGTTTTTCCAAATAGAACTTATCTAAGTCACCTGACACAGGGACACGAGACATGTAGGACAAACAAATTCGAGTGTCCAACACGGGGCACGTAGACCTCCAAGAACAGGACATGTAGGACATGTTATATATATATATATATAATTAATACTAAATAGATATTTCAATGATTTCATATTACACAAATTCTCATGATGATACAAATTCAGACATACATCTAGATTCTAGATTCTACATTGTAAATTTGTAAGTTGTAAGTTGTAACATTATGCATACAAATACAATCATGACAGATTCATCAATGATCCAATAGGAGAAAGACAAGAAACTGCAGTTTTCTCAGTGAGTCGTCAAAATCAAAATGTGCTACATAGATATTGAGTCCTGAGGACTCCTGATTAGCAATACCAATGTCAAATATAAATAACAAATACAAAACAACTACAATGTAGTAAGCAACTCAACGATCATCATCATCAAATCAACATTGCTATCATGTTCATCACTGCTCTCCTCTGCTTCCACCTCCTTTGTATCCAATGTAATCTCTGCATCTGCTGGTGTGGAGGATGACCCCTCAAGAGTATCACCATCATCAAAAGTGACAGGTGTGAAAATTCCTGAATCTACTTAACATAAATTTCTGTTGCAGAAATCTGGTTTACTTCTCCTACTTGTCTTTTTACATTTACAAGTTATTTTAAGAAATATTATGAAAACAACGAAGTAAACACGCTGTAGATCTACACATACATCAGATAAAGTACTGAAGAATTAAGCACATATGACAAAGGAGACACAATATTTTTCGGGCAAATGTCCCTGGAAAAACCCAATGCGGGAAAATTGGTGCAACAACTCTTGAGGGTTTTATTATTATGCAAAATTTTGAATACAAACAACGACACCAGTAGTGGTTTGCCCAACAGAGAAAAATCCTGGTAGATGTACCTCTATCTCCGGAGACAGAAAATATGGCTGATTCAGTTGAGGATGAGGAACCCCACAGGTGCTTACGTAGTCACTGCATCACCCTTCAGTGTGGCTGCGTCATCCCTTCTGGATCTGCTGAATACGAGCCCTTTCTGGCCCACTGAAACCCCAGCGCTACAGCCTATGGCTCTGCGTCAACCCCTCCTGGCTTGCGTCACTCACCCTTCTGTGACTGTGTCAGCCTCTGCGCTGACTCAGCGTGAGCCTAATTGGGTCTGTGTCACCCCTGCTGGGCCTACGACGTACGCTGCCTCTGCGTCACCCTTCTTGGACTGCGCTGCCTCTCTGGTACGAATCTGCCTCTCTGAAATTGTATTCTTGGCCTCGGTCTGAAATCCATTTGCTGATTTGCCCCTTGTTGCACTGCAAGCTCACTCAAAAATTCTCAGCAAACCGCGCCCCAGAATTTTGACTTAGATCAAGTGCTACCGCTATGTGTGTGTTCTCCAATTGACCCCAAGCCTTCCTTTAATACTTTTCTTGTTGAACATTCAAGGACCGTGATCTAATCTTAATCAACGACTAAGATTAGAAAAGACTTGATCCTCGTCACTTAGAACATTCTCACCCACATGTTTAAATTAATTCACTTTAATTATTTAATTTCCCTAAGTTAGATTTAGGGTCTCCATTAAAATAATTAATTATTTGAATAACTTAAGCTCTGGGTGGAATTTCTCCAAACGATTTCTGGGTCTTGGAGATCTCATGTGTCCTAGTCCCTCCACAAAGTTTCAGAGCTAGAGCACTTCTGATGCTACCCAAAAATCAACACTCCCTCTTAGCGAGGAATGTGCTCTAGCAACACTTCAATCCAGAAGCATTACTCTGATCCACAACATCGGTCCCCTACATTGCTGATGCTTGGCCTGCTGCCCCTCATCCTTTGCGTTGCTGCCTTCTGTACTACTGCCCATGACTCTGCCACAGTCACTACCTCATTTGTACTGCAGCTCCCTCTCAGATGCTGCATCATGCTGCCCATAGCAATGCCACTGCTAACTGCTGCACTGCAACTTAGTGGCTAAGATTTAAGCCACTGAAGGACATCACCCAAGATACTGACAGACAAGTCAGTCTAGTTGCAACTTGATACTGAAACAACCTCTGTTGCTAATCTGTGCTGAGCCTCTGAAGCTCTACGCTGTTGCTGCTCTGCACTGCCTTTGCGTTGTCGAAATCCCATCAACCTCTGCGCTGCTGCTTCTACGCTTCTGCTGCCTTTGCTCTGCGCTGCTCCAGTCTTCAGTGTCGTAGCTCTGCCAAAGTGCCTCCATAATCCTCCGCACCAACTGACTCCAGTCATCCTGCTACTGTCATTAAGGGCTCCCGTAGCTTGTATGTGATCTAAGAGTTTGGGCACCTCAAGGATCCTGCTCCTCTTGCTCTGTAGTTCGAAAGAACTACAAATCAATGTTGCCCCACCTCTTCTCTTGAGGCACATGAGCACTCATAGCCACATCATCATCACTCCCATTATCACCCTTCGCTGCAGTTGCCTTGGAATCCGAATCTTCCTTGCCCTCTTCTTTTGAGGACAAGTATTGGCGAAATGTCCCAATTTGCCACATCTGAAGCACTGGACCTTTGAGAGGTCCTTTTACTTCTTCCCTTGCTGCTGCCGCTGTCCCTTAGATGCAAGAGCTGCATCTTCCTTTTCCTCCTTCTTGATCTTGGCTCCTCCGGTGCTGCTGCCCATCTTGGTCAATCTCCTAATCTCTTCTTGACGAAGAGTTGCCCACATGTCTTCCCAATTTGGCAGTGTTGCTCTGCCCAAGATGACTAGGAAAAAGGTCTCCCACTCTTTAGACACTGCATTCAAGGCAGTCCTCACCATAAGACCATCATCAGGAGTGGCCCCCATAGCAACCAAATGATCTCGAATCGCCTTCAATCTATTGAGGAAAGTGTCGATTTCCTCTCCCTCATGCATCTGAAATAGTCGCGGCTGATTCTCCAGAAGCATCTTCCTCTGGACGGAGGTGCCTTGATACAACTTGGTCAACGTTGTTCACATCTCATTTGCCATGTTCTTTTCGGCAATATCTGGGACCACATGATCCTTCATCCCGTCCATAATCAAGCGCTTAGCCCGTGCTTCCTCATACTTCTTTAATAGATCAACATCGACTGGAACGACTACAACCCTCTCGACATGATCTTTGAAACGATATTCGTCAAGGACTAATGGGATTCTGGCTTTCCAGATGACTAAGTTAGATGCACCATCTAACCTGTCCTGATCCCTCAATCCATGCGAGGCCATCACTGCTCAAAATGTCGAAATGGATGCCCTTCTTCCTTCTTCTGCTGCTGCTTTCAACAAGAGATCGGATCTGGGTTTCTTGGCGATAGAAACCCTCTAGAGAATACGCTCCCTCTGACTAGTGATTTCCTTCTTGGAAATCCTCCACCAATTCTGTCGAATCAACCCTCTCCAATCACTCCGCTGATCGGATCTCAGACTTCTTGGCTAGAAAGTCTGTCGATGAACTATTTCCCCTTACTTTGTCAACTCTGCTAGACACTGTTTTGCATCGATAGAAGCAACGCCCCACCAACAGCTTCAAAGAACGAAAGTGCACCTCCAGCGACGAAAACTGGCACAACGTCACCCCATCTCGGACTGCATCACCCTCTTGGGCCTGCGTCAGCTCTGTGTGAGCTAGACAGGCTTTGCGTCACCCTTCTGGGCCTGCGTCAGCCTCTGCGTGAGTTAGACAGGCTCTGCGTCACCCCTGCTGGGTTTGCGCTGTCCCTCTTGTGCCACGCTGCCTTTTTCTGGATCTGTGTTGTCTCAACCGCCTTAAAGCAGCAAAAAACCTCGTCACTTCGCTGATGGCTTCAGCTCCCCCTGATCTGCAATAGCTCTGATACCATGTGAAAATTCCTAAATCTACTTAACATAAATTTCTATTGCAGAAATTTGGTTTACTTCTCCTACTTGTGTTTTTACATTTACAAGTTATTTTCAGAAATATTCAAAAAACAACGAAGTAAACACACTGTAGATCTACACATACATACAGATCAAGTATTGAAGAATTAAGCACACATGACAAATGATACACAATGTTTTTCGGAAAAATGTCCCCGGAAAAACCCAATGCGGGAAACCGTGTGAAAATTTCTGAATACACTAATGCAGAAATCCTATTGTAGTATCTTGGTTCACTTCTCCTACTTGTGATTAAATTATACAAGTTATTTCCATAAAATATTCAGAAAATATCGAAGTAAACGCAACTAACAACCTACACACATACAGATCATTTACTGAATATTATGCTCATTCAACAAAGTGACACATAGATTTTTCAGACAATTGTCCTCAGAAAAACCCAATGCAGGAAAATCGGTGCATCAGATAGAAGGGTTTATTATTATTAAGTAGAATATGAGTACAAAAAATCTGGGCACCCACTGGTTAACTTGACAGAGAAAATAATAGATCTGCAGCAATACCTGCTGTTCTGAGACCAAAACTGACTGATCCACACCCTCAAACGAGATTTACAAGACTTAGAAAATTTCTGGCGCTAGAAACCCCAGCGCTGCCCCTGAAGCCCCAGCGTCAGCCTTGCTAGGCTCTGCATGCCCTTGCGCTGCTCAGAAGGGGACTGTGTAACCCCAGACTGGGTGACACAGTCCTTACGCTGCCTTGGAAGGCCTCTGCTAACCTTGGTGGCCTCCTGAAGCTGCAGCGCTGCCCCTCCTAGGCCTGCGAAGTACCTGCGTAGCGGCTGAAGCTCTTTGCGCTGTGCAACTGCTGCTGCTGCCCTTGCTCCTATGTGCTGATCCTGATTGTTACTCCTCTGCCTCTTGTCGACTCTTGGCTCCAGGATCAGATCATCCCCTTAGCCAATACTACCCCTCGCTGCAGAAAACTCTTCTGGAAATTCTTAGCAAACTCACCCTAGAATTCCGACTTAGTCTCTCAGCTTTGCCTCCGTGTGTGTGTTTCCAATTGACCCTCAAGCCTTTCTCTTATACTTTTTCGTTGAGACATAAACGACCGTGATTTAATCTCTTATCGACGGCTAAGATTAAAAGACTGCTTGATCCGCTCCACTTAGAACATTTCATCACATGTGTTTAATTAATTCCCTTTAATTTTTCTAATTCCCTAAGTTAGACTTAGGGTCCTCATTAAAAAAATTAATTATTTTAATATCTCACACATAAGATGAAATTTCTCCAAGCGCTTTCTGGGTTTTGGAGGTGATGTGTTTCTTAGCCCCTCCACAAAGTTTCAACGCTAGAGCGCACCTGATGCTACCCCAATACACAAAATTTCAACACTCCCTCTTAGCACAGAGTGTGCTCTAGCAATACATCCACACCATGTATCACAAGATCTTTGCATTGGTCTTTGCACTGCTGATGCTTGGCTTGCTGCCCTTCATCCACTGTGCTACTTCTCTCTGTACTGCTGCCCATGTCACTGCCACTGACACTGCCACATCTGTACTACAGCTCCCTCTCGAATTGCTACATCATGCTGCCCATAGCACTGCCACTGCTAACTGCTACACTGCAACTCAGTTGCCGAGAAGTAAGCAACTGAAAGACTCCTGCCCAATCGTTGACAGACAATTCAGGTTGCATCCCATCACTGAAACTTCCTTGGCTGCTTCTTTACACTGTCCTCTTGAAGCCACTGCGTTGCTACAACTCTGCACTGCCTCTCTGCACTGCTGAAGTCCCATCAGCCTCTGCGCTGCTGTTGCTTTTGCACTGCGCTACTCCCTCCACAGCATCTCCACACTGCCCTCTTCTCTGCAAACTTCTGCATCCATCTACTTGTCTTGCTACCGTCTTCAGTCTCCCATAGCTCGTATGTGATCCAAGAGCAAGGATGACTCAAGGATCCTGCCACCTTGATCTGTAACTGCTCTACAGATCTATGTCACCCAACTTACGTGGTTCATGAGCACTCATGGCTGCCTCATCATCACTCCCATCGTCCTTTGCTGCTGTAGCCTTGGAATCAAAAGCTCCTTTGTCCTTCTTCTTAGGACAAGTGCTGGCGAAGTGTCCAAGAACCAGACCTTGGATAGGTACCTCTTCTTCTTCCCTTGTTGCCTTTGTTCCTTCGATGCAAGGGCTACATCATCTTCCTCTTCTTTCTTCACCTTTTGGACTGTTATGAATATTTTATTAATTATTAGTTAGATATAGTTATATTAGGATTTATTAACTGAAAGGGCATGATCAAAGATCATGCCTCTTCGCCAAGGGACACCTTGAGGCTGTATTTAAAGCCTAGGCGATCCCTCATTGTAATCATCTCTTATCTTCATCATTAATAATATATATTTATCAAGTTTACCAGAGTTTTTACACTCCATTGGTATCGGAGCCATCGCTCTTTTGGATCTGTGTGATCACCCCAGAATTACAGAATTCCAGAATTGCAGAATTTTTCAAGATCGTGAACTGAAGAAAACCGAGGAAGAGAAATTTAAAAGTTAATCTGTTTTGGTGATCTGTGTCAAGGATTGGAGTTACAGCAATCGAGTTCTTTAAAAAACGAGTGTGACACTTGACGTCTATCCACGCCATTCCACGCCATTCCTGCCGTCCATGTCATTCCTGCCGTCCACACCTTCCCCACGAGCTTAACTATCTCTAGGCATAAATTTCGGGTTTCCCACCTTTCATTTATACCGTGCCCATTTCTGATCCCTTCGACATTAAAATCCCTTGCCAGTGCTCCCAAAAGCCTGTCGAATCCATGCACAGATAGCAACAGGGATATGTTATCGTGATTATTCTCACAATTGCGGCTAAAAACTATTATACGTTCCAAAAGGGCTTTGGAATCTTGAGGGATCCGAATATCGTTGTGATCCAGCGATCCAGTGATCCGTCTTAGCTTCTCTGTCCGCATTTTTTGACCAGTCTTCACGCCGTAGTCACAACCGCAGACAATCACAATCACAGACAAGTGGTCTGCTGTCCCCACCGCAGCACATAAACACGCTTTTCGTTCAGCAAAACAAAAATCACGTTTTTTAATAGTGAAACAGGTGTGTCGTATAACCTTTGAGCGTTGATATATTAAATCGGTTTGTAAAAATAAAAAAATCGATTTGTAAAAAGAAGCAGTGTGTCGTTTAAAAGGAACCGGCACATTTTAAAAAAAAAACACGATTTTTTTGTTTTTAATTATATAAAATATATATTATATAGTTAAGTTGATATATATATATATATATATTGTAATTATATAACTCATTTATATATATAATTTTCATTTAATAATTATATATATAACAATTATATAATTAAATTATATATATTATATAATTAAATTATATATATTATATAATTTTTAATTAAAAATTATATATATATAATAATTATATAGTTTAAAAAAAAAAATTATTATTAATTAATTAATTAATTAATTCAAAAAAAAAATTAATTAATTAAATATTAATTAATTAATTTTAAAGAAAAAAGAGGAGAGAAACTGGCAGAAAGATATTCCCCACCTCATACACGCTCGATGTCTTCGTCAATGTCGATGGCGGAATTCCAGAAGAAATTAGGAGATCTTGAGAAGCAAATCAATAACAATTCCGAAGAATTCGGAAAAAGATTAGTCAATCTGGAAGGTACAGTTTCAGGGCACTCCAACGACATCAAAAAAATCCATGATACAACAAATCGAATAGAAAGACAAATGTGGCTAAATCATCACGAGACCACAGAAGCAATGAACAATATGACAGAACTCTTCAATAAGCTAAATGATAAGATAGATAAGTTAAGTCAGACACAATCCCCAACATCTCCTAACAGGGAACCAAATCAACGAAACAATTCCGCAGATTCAGGGAACTCAGAAGAGCATCAGGAAAAAACCGATTCCCCACATCATCAAGAAGATAGTAATGCAGATTTTCAAAACAAGCAGCTCTGGAATGCATTCGCTAATCAATATCCCCTTCTTGTTCCACCATTAGCATATCAGCGCAAAGCCAAGATCGACCTACCCAAATTTGATGGTAATGAAAAGAATAGCGTTGCATGGCTTAATAAAGCAGAAGAATATTTTGAAATTTATGACATTACTAGTGATGATGAAAAAATTAAACATGCTTCCATGAAAATGGAAGGAGAAGCATATAATTGGTATATGTGGTGGAAAAAGACGACGCTCGCTATCAATTGGAGGAAATTTAAGGATGCGTTCTTCAAAAGGTTTCAAGGCATAAAAGAAGAAAAGTTCTTTTCAACGTTTATCAAATTACGCCAAAAAGGAGATGTGGATGAGTACACGCGAGAATGGGAGACTTTGGCAACACGAGTACCCGGATTGTCGGAATCTCGTCTAATCCAATCTTACATCTCAGGACTTAAAATCCACATACAAGAAGAGCTCGAACTACATGAAATTACGTCCGTAGAAGTAGCAAGGCAAAAAGCAAAAGCTGCTGAAAAGAAATTTGAAAGATTATCAAAACCAGAAAAAGTATATTCGAGACGACGGTTTCCTCAATCTGAAAATGTAGATGACACAAAATATGTCCCTGTTCATCTTCGTGAAGAAGAAAAATCTAATTTGGAAAAACAAAGAATGCGAGAGGGCAAGTGCAAACGTTGCGGTGAAAACTGGGACCCTAAGCACAGATGTGCTAATGGAAAAGCGAAGAATCTATACAGTTGTGAAGCAACTAATGATGCTAACAGTACTGATTCATGTATAGAAGGATTAGAAGACAACTTAGAGTTCTCTCCAGAAGTGGATGGCGAAACTATTCCGCAAGTGTCCTTATCAGCTATGACATGCATATTACAACCTCAAACCCTAAGGTTAAGAGGACATATTAAGAACAACAATGTAATGGTTCTAATAGACACAGGCAGCACGCACAATTTTCTAGATTCCACCATGGCCAAAAGACTCAACCTCTTTACTTTTCCCATGCCTAATATGAAGGTAATGGTGGCCGATGGTAAGAAGATTGAACAAGTAGGAAAATGCCATAAAGTCAAATTGCGGATTAAAGACTTTCATTTAGAATCTCCGTTCTACACCGTTCCATTACGAGGAGTAGATGTGGTCTTAGGAATTCAATGGCTACGAACTCTAGGTACTTATTCTGCGAACCATCAGAAGCAGTTTATAAGTTTTAAGTGGAAAGGGCAGAAATACAAGTTGTATGGATTCCAAGCCCCAGAAAATCAAGTTGTATCTTCCTCTCTGATGACGAAGATGACTCAAATAGGAGCACCAACATCTATAGTACAATGTCAGCAGTTAGAAATGTTATCTTCAAAAGGGAGCCACAAAGAGTCTCCAGAAGTCAAGACAGGATCCGACCCTGTCGATATCAGATATTTCACTATCCAGATCAACAAAAGATTGAACTCGAGAATTTGCTCCACGATCTTTTTAAAATGTGGGAAGCAAGAGCCCGCCACTCAAGGAACTCAGGCGTTCGTCAACATTGTCCATCATTACATATGCTTTGAGGACAAAGCATCTTTAAGAGAGGGGCAATGTTATGAATATTTTATTAATTATTAGTTAGATATAGTTATATTAGGATTTATTAACTGAAAGGGCATGATCAAAGATCATGCCTCTTCGCCAAGGGACACCTTGAGGCTGTATTTAAAGCCTAGGCGATCCCTCATTGTAATCATCTCTTATCTTCATCATTAATAATATATATTTATCAAGTTTACCAGAGTTTTTACACTCCATGGACAAATGTTTCCCACTCCTCGGTGACTGTATTCAGGGCAGTCCTTACCAAGAGCCCTTCGTTGGGAGTTGCACCCATGGGCAATCAATTGATCCCGGATAGTCTGAAGTCGGACAAGGAAGGGATCTATCTCCTCACCCTTCTGTATCTGGAATAACCTCATCTGATTCTCTAGAAGCATCTTTCTTTGAACAAAGCTTCCTTGATACATTGTTTCCAAAGCGGTCCACATCTCATTTCCCGTCTTCTTTCAGACAATGTGTGGTACGACATGATCCTTTACTCCGTCCATGATCAAACGCTTAGCCCGCGCTTGATTTTCATTCAATTTCTTCAGAGGATCAGGATCTGCAGGCTCAGCTAGGACATTCTCCGCATGGTTCTTGATGCCGTACTCATCCAGGACTGATAGGATCCTGTCACTCCAGATGACGAAAGTTGGACACACCGTCCAACCTGTCTTGATCTCTCAGCCCATGAGAAGCCATCTAGCTCAAATCTGACGGAAACAGTGCTCTTCTCCCTCTTTCTATGGCAACATAGAAACGCTGGATCTGGGTTTCTTGGTGACTAGAAACCCTCTAGTAAATGCTCCTCTTGAAAACTGATTTCTTTCCTAGAAATCTTCAGCCAAAACAATCAGACAGTTCTCTCCGATCGTCCTGATCGAATCTCAGATTTGTTTGGCTCAGATCTGCTGAGTGACTGTCTTCCTCCCACTCTTTGTTGACTTAGCTAGGCACAATTCTGCACCAGCAGAATCTCCACCAAACCAGCACTGCTGAAGATCTGAAGCACCGATTCTGGATCTTGGCAATACCGCTCCGCAACAGAGAAAAATAATTGGACCGCGTCCCTCTCATTGGCCTCTGCGTGAGCACACTGGCCCAAGACAACCTCTGCGCAGCGCAGGCTGTTGTTGCGTCCCTCGAGAAGCTGCTGTGCTATCTCTGCGTCACCCAGATGGTATTGCGTAGCCTTTTCTGGAACTGCGTCCTCTTGCTGCTGATCTGCCCTTTTTGGATCTGCTGCTTCAACTGCTAACCTGTAGAAAATATGTCTTCAGCTAATTTGCTGAAGATTCAGCTTGATCTGCAATCGCTTTGATACCATGTGAAAATTTCTGAATACATTAATGCAGAAATCCTACTGTAGTATCTCGGTTTACTTCTCGTACTTGTGATTAAATTATACAAGTAATTTCCAGAAAATATTAAGAAAATACCGAAGTAAACACAACTAACAGCCTACACACATACATATCATTTACTGAATATTACTCTCATTCGACAAAGTGACACAGATTTTTCGGACAATTGTCCTCGAAAAAACCCAATGCGGGAAAACCGGTGCAACAGATACGAGGGTTTATTATTATTAAGTAGAATCTGAGTACAACAAATCTGGGTACCCACTGGTTAACCCGACAGAGAAAATAATAGACCTGCAACAATACTTGCTGTTCTGAGACCAAAACTTTGACTAATCCACACCCTCAAACGGGATTTACAATAATTAGCCAATTTCTGGCCCTAGAAACCCCAACGCTGCACTTGAAGCCCCATTATCAGCCTTGCTAGGCTCTGCGTGCCCCTACGCTACTCAGAAGGGGATTGTGTAACCCTAGACTGGGTGACGCAGTCCTTACGCTGCCTTGGAAGGCCTTTGCGTAACCCTGGTGGCCTCTTGAAGCTGCAGCGTTGCCCCTTCTGGGCTTGCGTAGCACTTGCATAGCGGTTGAAGCTCTCTGCGCTGCGCAACTGCTGCTGTTGTCCTTGCTTCTATGCGCTGATCCTGATTGCTGATCCTCTGCCTCTTGCTGACTGTTGGCTCCGGGATCAGATCATCTCCTGAGCCAATACTACCCCTCGTTGCAGAAAACTCTTCTGGAAATTCTTAGCAAACCCGCCTTAGAATTCCAGCTTAGTCTCTCAGCTCTGCTTTCGTGTGTGTGTTTGCAACTGACCTTCAAGCCTTTCTCTTATACTTTTTCGTTGAGACATCAATAGCTGTGATTTAAAATCTTATCGACAACTAAGATTAAAAGACTGCTTGATCCGCGTCACTTAGAACATTTCATCACACGTGTTTAATTAATTCACTTTAATTTTTCTAATTCCCTAAGTTAGACTTAGGGTCCTTACTAAAAAAATTAATTATTTTAATATCTCACACATAAGATGAAATTTCTCCAAACGCTTTCTGGGTTTTGGAGGTGATGTGTTTCTTAGCCCCTCCACAAAGTTTCATGGCCAGAGCACACTCGATGCTACCCCAATACACGAAATCTCAACAAAACGATGCAACAACTCTTGAGGGTTTTATTATTATGCAGAATTTTGAATACAAACAAGGGCACCAGTAGTGGTTTGCCCAACTGATGCCAGGATACTGGGTTAAATCAAATCATAGCATGTAAAAACCTCATGTGCTTCCAATCAAAATTAAAATTCTTGTTAAAGCCACAACATATTCAGTTCAAACAATACATATGAAGGAAGGAGAGCCATACAAATAAAATACTTATATAAAACATAAAAACTCTTTGGCCAAATATTACAATAGGTGGCCTCTTGGCTCTCCTCCCTTCAAACCATTTCTCTTACTCTCTGTATTCCTCACTTCCCACTTCCTCGCTTGTCCTTTCTCACCCTCACAAGCTACATATTTATACATAAATATAATTTATTCCATTCCATAATTTCCTCCACACAAATCTCAACTTAAAATCTAAATTAGATTTATCTTTTTTTGGACTCAACTAAGTCCTGTTTATGGAATTCCTCATCCCTAGATTATCTACCTAATTCAACTCCACTCATATCCTTAATTATTTAAGGAATATTTACAATAATCCTCACATTTATATTTTCTCTCATAATTTATAAAAAATGAGCAAATTAATTAATAAAATAATTAAAAATCTTGACCCCCCTAATTACATAATTGAATAATGAAAATTTAGCTTTGATCCTCTTGCATCAGAATCCCCATGTAGAGAAGTTTCCATAGACTCCTGTCTATGAGGTTTGTCGCTTTTCTGTAACAATGCGACAGCCACAAGTCCTGATGACTTGCTCCCTCCAGGATTCCAAACTCTGTTCTGCCGCTGGTCCTTCGAAGTATCAACTCGATTTGGTAACTCATCACTCACTCTGTCGTTCGGATTCCATCGGCTTCTCCAACACTTTCTTTCGCCAATTCCTCAGAGTAATTCCTCTTTGTCGAATTCTTTCGCCTCCAACTGAGCTGAACACTCAACTTTCTACAATGGAAAATAATCAAGAATTTCTTCATGACCATAACTATAGTCATTGATTGCTTTTATAGCAACAACTTTCTCGTCTAGTGATGTTCCTGCATTCACCATCAAACTGTTAGTTTTAAAAAGATAAGACCTTCCGATCTCTTTTGATGCTTCAAGTACCAATCTCCAATCATCGACTTTCTGGTCTTTAGTAGATCCTGTTTTGAACTGCTAGCTGCTTTCATCTTTAGCCTGCTAGATCAATATTTCTGTCTCCTTTATGTCTCTACGAACATAATTTTCTTGTTGTTCCTGATCTTTCACTTAACTCCAAATAATTTCTGCTCAATTTCTCTAATTTCGACATCATATCTGTTAATATCGTTTTCTGTTCCTACAGTCACAATATTATCTGAAAAGTTATAACATTCATTCAACTCTATAAATGTTAAAAACATTTCATCCCTATCCTGCACGGTAACTGCAATTTCTTCTGGATCAGATTCTGCAAGCTTTACTTCTCCCTCAGGTTCCTTAAGCCATCATTCCAAGAACTCGATTTCCATGTGAAATCTTTCCAACACTTCATCACAACCTTCATTCCCAGCTTCATTCTTCTTCTGGCAATCTTCCTGAGTTGTCTTGGTTTCAACATCGTCACATTCTAAAATTCCGTCAGCAATTTCATTAAACAAATACATTTGTTTACCTCCTTGGAATATCTCTTCGGCATTCCCATTTTGCTTCTGCTCCATAACATCTTCAACTGGCTGTCTTACCCCAAACAAGAATTCATTTATGATTTCTTCCTGCTGCAACAAATCAGTGCCTTCCTCCTCTGAAAGGCATTCTACATCACACTTTATCTCAAGAGTTTCATTCATCTCTGTGACAGTTTCACCACACTGTCCACCATCTTTCGCACATCCTGCAAACATACATAAACTGTGAGATTTAAAAATGCAAGGCTTCATAGCCTCATCTGCTTCTCTCAACAACACATCTTCAGATTCTTTTGAACTATCCGAATAGTTCATGAGATCTCCCGCATTGATCTCTTCACCTAGAATTTCACCCTGTTCCGGGTCACAAATGGAAAGATCCATTTTTAACTCAGCCTCTATGAGTTCTTCACACCTCAACATCTGCTCGAGCTTCCTCAGCTCTTCTGTCAACTGTATGTTTACCTGCTTTTCCCTCTTTGCGTGTAGCCTCTGCCACTTTACTTTCTTCCTCATGGTCCAACCATGTGTCTAGTCTTTCACATTTCTCTGCAATAACTCCATCAACAATTCAAGGTGAACTATTATCTCAGCTTTCTCCCGCTCATAATCTTCATTAGTCAACTGCTCACATATGCCACTTAGGTTGGCATTTTCCTTCTTCCTTCTTCTGCTGTGGTTTTCATCAGTTCTTCTGAAATGACTATCAACAATCATCTTCTCCTCCTTTGTGAACTTTATTTGTTCACGCGTGGATTTCATTCAATCCTCTTTTTAGCAAGTCATCACACTTGCCATTCAACAATGCAAGCTTTCTTTCGCGCTTGACCTCTTTCGGTTCTCTGTGTTGGAATCAGTCTCTGGGCAATTCTCTTGCTTCATTTTTGCTGCAAACAACAACTTTAGTAACTCATGTGTTAGAATGACCAATTCTTTGGGTGTCGGGCTCCGCTGATCATGCACCCAATTACATTTAGACCTTTGACTTGGCTTACGACTCTTTGACTTCAGACTTTACATCAACTCTTCATCTTGGATAAAAATACTCAATCTTAACTCAAACTATCCAAACTTTCATTTAACCCTAACCTTTGTTTTGACTTCAAGGCTCGACCTAATAATTTTAATAGTGGATATTTTGACTTAATTCAAGTTATACAATCCTCCAACGAACATACACCCTTAATACATTTTAGGATTTAAAATCTTCACTCTCTTTCATACTCCATTCTTATTAGTTTCCCATTATCATTTCACATGATACTGAAGTCTTTAGTCAAAATGCAATCCATGTTTTCCAAGATTTATTTTTAAGGTGAAAATAAATAAACCATCCAATTTTCAACATTCAAAAATATCTTTTTGAATTATCATACCTTATGCTCCTGTTAAGGTTATTAACAAACCTTTCCCTTGTATTTGCAACTTCTCTGGATTCCACTATTTTGTGCCATCTTTTTCATTGTAAATACTTACATGCCTTTCAAAGTTCATACCATAAGCTCGTCATCTTAATGCCAACATTTTTCCTGCACTTTCATGTGCCATACAACATCAATTCACATCTCTTCACTTGTGTACAGAGAACATGTTTTTAACCTCTTCGATGAATAATGTACAACTCGTACATCACATCCATTCTGAATAACACCTCCTTAGATGCCGCCACATGATGGTAAAACAAAGATTTTACAACATCAAGCAATTATGTTTTCAATCACAAATCAAAAGAATTCTCCTTTTTCCAACTACAAGCTTTGGTCCAAAATGACTTAACCAAAACTGTGAAGAATCCACATTATGCATAATGATACCAAATGATGCAGCCAAAGCTACCTTTACCCATATTAAAAATGCGTATGCACATGCATATCAACCCAAATTCTTTCGCGAAAGCTTCTTCCTTAATATCTCAATTGTGTCGTTAACCTTAAAAAAAAACCCACTTTGATAAATTTTTTTTTGAATTCGATTTTGGTTTAAAAACCCAAATTACCCATCGTCTTAATACCCCATGCGGAAGCTTTAACTTTTCATGCAATTATGGTTATAAACCGTGATAACTCCAACTATATGATAACCATCACTTTATCCAGTTTCGAATAAACGAAACAAACTTGGGATAAATGTTCCAAAGTGTCAACTAACACATTCCATACTTTGTTTACCACACAAAGTACCAATATATCCGGGCCCACAGCTTACCTTTACACGGTTTAATCTCAACTGTCAATCATTCAAAACTTACCTTTCAAACATACCTTTACACCGAAATTTACCACGCTTCCTTTACACTTTGAACTTCATTTTATCGAACAATTTTTAATTTTGCTCACACGCTCTTCACTGCCACAACTGTAGGGATAATGAAGCATGGTTCTACATTTCCAGCAAAACCCATCGTTGTATAACTGGTGCCCTTGTCTTTAACAACAACGGCGAGATGTAACATCCATGTGAGAGCTTTGGCCTCGGATCTGCTCCGATCTTTGACTCCGCTTTCTTCTAATTTCTCTCCTCAAAAGCTTAACGAAAACACAAACGAGAAAAGATACTATCAACATTAACAAGAAATGGCCAACCACTTGCTCAAAAGTGGTGCAATGAACCCATCTCCGGTTTTCCCAAACCACCTTGTGGTTCCGCACTCTATTGACTCACTATTCCGCTGATCTCATTCGCTGATCAATGGATCCAATAATCTAAATGTAGGTTGCAAAATCCGGATTATCCACAGTATCATAAAACGATTGCCGATGTTTTGAATCCCAACGGGGATCCATCTTTAGGATGAGAATCTGAATGTATTCAAACCTCAGACTTTTCTACAATTCTGCTGCGCTGCGCAACTCTAATTTCCACATCAGTTAAACATATAACAAATGGAATCAAAAGTTGTTGCATTATCAAATGTGGAATCCATTCTTCAAACCAAAATGCTGCCTTTTTTTTATTTGAGCTCACTCTTCACACAACCATCATTCAATCTGTAATGAGATTATCATTCCACACCAAACAACGACCCAAGCAAAATAGAGAAATCGTTACCACTGTCCATACAGTAATTACATTACACTTGAAACTTAATGATGAACCAATGATATTGACAACTCGACTCTTCAATTCGTAATTGCTTGTGACTGTAATGATCTTCAAAGAAAATAAACACCAACCTCCGCAAGTTGTTTGAGTCCATGGCTTCACAACCATCAACACTGCTATCAAACAAACAAATATGGTTCCAGCCCTATAAGTCGGAATTTCGGTTTGAGCCTACACTATTCTCCACACAGTTCCTCAATGCAGTCTTTATGCTTGAACCACGTTCATATAAATCAACACAGCTATCACACGGTGTAGTCAAGCAACATCAACCGACACAATTTCTATCCCACTTTGAATGTTACGCAGTCCAAAAAACACATTCGTTGCTAACAAAAGGAAATGACTGCATATATATAAAATTCAACCTGACCGAAACCATTACTTTGCATTTCTGGAAGTGGTTCCATTTACTCATCGGCAATGCCTCGCTACGTCCAACCAAAACTGCGCCTCCACACTTTGAAAAATACATCCGCCTGTAGTGACAAACTTCCTCCAACGCTTGCGTCCACCCCTGATACGGCCTTCTCATAATGCATCAAAGCTTTCACAAAATAATCCACATATCCACCAGATCGCTACAAACGTTCAATGCTGACTCTATTCAATCCTCGGAAATCGATGCAGTGAAACGTCTAAGGAGTTCAAATTTGCTGTGGCAGGCTTCAGGTCGAGGTGTTTCAGCACAAAGATGCGGAGAAAACTATAGTATAAAATCGCACTGGATCATACCTTTCGGATGCAACAATGTGAAGCCATCGGACAGCTCTAAAGCCACAGTGTATCTTGTGTTATTCGCGGTCCCTGTAACACACCTTCTTGTGCTACTTATCGAAATTGAAAAGGTTTAAGCCTCATAATCTTTATCGCATCACACCAAGCAATCAAACAAAACAGCCTCATGTAGGAGAGACTCATCCCCAAACTCATCTCCTTGATCTGATACCAAATGATGCCAGGATACTGGGTTAAATCAGATCCCAACATGTAAAAACCTCATGTGCTTCCAATCAAAATTAAAATTCTTGTTAAAGCCACAACATATTTAGTTCAATCAAACAATACATATGAAGGAAAGAGAGCCATACAAATAAAATACTTATATAAAACATAAAAACTCTTTGGCCAAATATTACAATGGGCGGCCTCTTGGCTCTCGGCCCGTCAAACCATTTCTCTTACTCTCTATATTCCTCACTTCTCACTTCCTCGCTTGCCCTTTCTCACCCTCACAAGCTACATATTTATACATAAATATAATTTATTCCATTCCATAATTTCCTCCACACAAATCTCAACTTAAAATCTAAATTAGATTTATCTTTTTTTGGACTCAACTAAGTCCCGTTTATGGAATTCTTGATCCCTAAATTATCTACCTAATTCAACTGCACTCATATCCTTAATTATTTAAGGAATATTTACAATAATCCTCACATTTATATTTTCTCTCCTAATTTATTAAAAATGAGCAAAGTAATTAATAAAATAATTAAAAATCTTCACCCCCCTAATTACATAATTGAATAATGAAAATTTAGCTTTGATGCTCCTGCATCACCAACAGAGAAAAATCCTGACAGATGTACCTCTATCTCCGGAGACAGAAAATATGGTTGATTCAGCTGAGGATGAGGAACCCAATAGGTGCTTATGCAGTCACTGCGTCACCCTTCAATGTGGCTGCGTCACCCCTTCTAGATTTGCTGAATACGAGCCCTTTCTGGCCCATAGAAACCCTAGCCCTGCAGCCTCTAGCTTTGCTTCAGCCCCTCCTGGCCTGCATCACCCTTCTGTGACTGCATTAGCCTCTGCGCTGGCTCTATGCGAGCCTGGCTGGGTCTGCGTCACCCCTGCTGGGCCTACGCTGCCTCTGTGTCATCCCTCTTGGACTGTGCTGCCTCTTTGGTACTGATTTGCCTCTTTGCAATTGTATTCTCGGCCTTAGATTTGAAATCCCTCTACCGATCTACCCCTCACTGCACTGCAAGCTCACTCGAAAATTCTTAGCAAACCGTGCCCCAGAATTTCGACTTAGCTCAAGTGCTACCGCTATGCGTGTGTTCTCCAACTGACCCCAAGCCTTCTTTTAATACTTTTCCTGTTGAACATTCAACGACCGTGATCTAATCTTAATCAACGACTAAGATTAGAAAAGACTTGATCCTCGTCACTTAGAACATTTTCACCCACATGTTTAAATTAATTCACTTTAATTATTTAATTTCCCTAAGTTAGATTGAGGGTCTCCATTAAAATAATTAATTATTTGAATAACTTAAGCTCCGGGTGGAATTTCTCCAAACAATTTTCGGGTCTTGGAGATCTCATGTGTCCTAGCCCCTCCACAAAGTTTCGGAGCTAGAGCACATCCGATGCTACCAAAAAATAAACAACAGGCTCTAGCACTGGCTTATTAAGATCCAAGTTGGTCAATGCCAACTCAACACTGATGTCCAAACCCATATCATCATGAAACACATCCCACATCTTTGTCTTTCTCTTCAACCACTTCTCCCTCTGCCTGTAAAATAAGACAAAGGTTGGTGTGTACATACACCATTGTCTCTGCCCTGGACTGCTCAAGCACACTCTTCTTCAAACTATACAAAGTCCCATATGTGCTCCGATTCCTCTCGTAGTAAGAAGATGAAAGCAAAATGCACTTACTGGTTGTTTGAATCACCTCCAAAACACTCCTAAACCCTTTGCTACTCACTCCCACACACCCACAACTAGAGAGATGCATTACAATAAAGAGAAAGCGGCCCAAATTAGGTTTTTAAAGAGCTGTGGCACACTTTTAGAGAGGGACACGTGTCCCAAAATCATGACACGCTACTCGGGCGAATCAGATTTGCTAGGTCCATGAATCCCTCATGTTCGGACATGCTCAACCCACAAATCAAACACGCGTCCCTTGAGAATCGTGTCCAACACACGGGATTTGGGACACGTGGGGGGGGGGGGGGGCGAGGACGAATTTGATTTCTTAGGAACTTATCCTCTTGTCGAACAACAACATGGGGAATTTTTTAAGGGATGTGGTAAAAACCCTGATATGGATGTAAACGCTGTTGAAACAAGGGATAAAATTTGATAAGCAATCGTAATATACAAGATGAAATAAACTACCTAAAATCCCTCAACCAAGGAGGAATGATGGCCCAACGGAGAGATGAACTAGAGCATCTTTGCCTTTAAATGTTGACCCTAGTTTCCATCCAACCCAAAAGGATGATGATGTTGCTTTAAATATTGATTTGGGAAATGTCCTTGCTAAAGTAAATGTCTCTATGCCTATTCTTGAATTGACTAAATTTTCTCTGTTGAAAAGTGTAGCGAAGAAGGTTTTCTTCTTGACTTGTGCCTTAGTCAAGAAAGACTTCAATGCGTTCTTCTTTTGTCACATACGAGTTCATGGAAATGGATAGGTTAGTATGTTCATGCGCTAGTTGAAGGCTCAGTTATGTGGCTATATAAGTGCAAGTTCAAATTTAGAAGGGAACGTGTTGAAGAGCTTTAGTCTTGATTGAAGCAAATGGCGTATTGAACTAAGAGATGATGTAGTTAACAAGTTGAACTCAACTTGTGTTCTAAATTTGCATTTGCTAGATATAACATGATTGAATTGCATAAAACGTGGACGAAGGCACATAATCAATCAATTGTTTTGTGTGCACAAGGTTGTGAGACAAGACAATAGCTCACGAGTTTGTGAGAGGTTGCACCAGGTTTGTTGTAGGAAGAGCATATCAAGGAGGAGCCTTTATGTAGATCAGAACAAAGAATTTCCTTGCTAATGTGCGCTAAGATTTAGGAGCAAAATTCCTAAATAATAGGAGCTTGTCCTGTGCTAGGAAATAGGAGATTTCAACGGTAGGAAATAGGGAGAAACAACACATGGAAAGAGGAGCTAGATCAGGTGTGTTTGCACATAATTTCATGCTAAGTGTTAGCAGTGAGAACAAGCTTGTTCCCTTGTGAAATAGTGTTGCGTTATAAAGAGATCAATTGCTCAAATTTCTGTTAATAAAATTCTACAACAAAGTAGAGGGTTTTCCTAGTTGGATTCCCTAGAAAAATACTTTGTTATTGTGTGTGACTGGTTCTTTATCTCTATTTCTTTTAGGTTGCTTATTTAGTAGATAAATTTTGTTTCTTCGTGAATAGAAGTTGTTTCAGCAACGTGTCCCCAAGTAGAGCCAAATGTTGACCATGTGCATGTCAACAGTTCAAGAAGCAGGGTACAAAGCAGTAGACAAATATTTTCAAAGATCAGTGTCATCATTCAGCTTAATTTTTATCATTGTAAACCCAATTTTCTTCAAGTTTATGTTGTAAATGATCCTAGTATGACTATTAAGCCATGTACTAACACCCAGGTAAGCCTATGATTCTTCTCAAAGGGTTTCATCGTAGGGAGTTTTTTAACCTCTCCGAATTATTGTGTTTGTAAACACGGATAATCAACAAAGTTTTTCTCCCAGATGTACCCCAAAGCTAGGGTGGAGTTCTTTGACGAGGTATTAGGTGAGACCTAGTGTCTATCGAGTCTATTTATTTTTCACACTGGATCATGTGTCTTGTCGCAGAGTTGAGTAAAGTCCTGAGGGTCTGTGTCAAATGTGTATTTCCCCTTCTAAGGGTTGATAATGTAAATTTTGATGTAAAAGTGTATCTAGGAATAATATAGTGCATGGTTACTCATATTTAGACACCATGGCTAAATTATTTTATTATAGACACACTTGGAGGGTTGAAAAATATTTATTCCCCTCTTAAGTATTTAAATTATTATTATTATTATTTTTTTCTGGAAAAAATAAAAAGAAATAATTGGCCAAAAAAATAATTAATTGGAGAGAAATTAAATTCTCTCCAAGTGGAAAATCATAAAAAATTCATGGGTCAAAAAACGAATTAAATTTTGGAGGTCCTTCACTAAGGGAAAAATTGGGTTTTAAAGAAAATTTGACCCCTTGGACCTTGGTGGTCAAGTGAAAGTGAATTTTTTGAGGATAACGTCCAATATATTATTTTTTGGACTAAAAAAAGGGATTTTAAGAAAAAATCAAAATTTTCCTCAAAATAAAAAATCGATGGATGAGATTATTTTGACGAAGATCAAGCCAACTAGCCATTATTTTCCTTTTGGAGGGGTTGTCATCTCTCATTTTCTATATAAGGAAGCTATGAAGCTCCTCATTTCATATTTGGATGATGTAACACTTATCTGATTTACTGAGCAAGGCTCTGTTGGAATTTCTTTGCACTTAATAAAAGGTCTTTGGGGTTCAATTCAAGGTGTCTCTTGCTTGTTGATCTATGGTACGTGCTGGATGTTCTATTGATATGCTTTGCACTATAACGTCGATTATTATTTCAATTGCCAGTAGTTGGAACATCTATTTGTACATGTATCTTGCCTTAGGTGTTGGGCTAGAGTAAGCACCCAAGATCTAGCGAATTTTGGTAAGTATCACCAGGCTTATAGATATATTGTGTGAATCAATCCCCTTTTGTTTAATAATCTATCATTTGAGGTGCTTTGAGTTACAGGTTGCTCCAGCCCTTGGCCTCCAAGTTCATTGACTGTGAGGGGATCACATCCTTGTTTGGCTCCAAGTCTTGATCTAACGAAAATCTTATGTAGGAGGGCTTTGCAAAAATTTTAAAATTATTTTCTCACTATTTGCAAATTTATTTACTTGTGCCATAAAGTTTAATATGCTAATAAGAACAAATTTTATCTTGTAAATATTTGTAAATTATTTTTCCTTCTAACCCTTGTATTTTACTACAATTATTTTTATTTATTAAATCTTTGTATAGTATTGGGGTTTTGTTTCAATTTTTGTATATATTGGGGTTCTTGGGTCTTCTTTATTTCATTTGTGCAGGCGATAACTCAAGGGTTTGAAGCAGAAATCAATTTCTAGGCCAATCGTTCAAGAGAAGGAGGCTGATCTAGGCCCTAGAGGGTAAGATCTAGTCTCTTCAAGCCCTATTTCCTCAACGTCCAGCTAAAAAAAGAGCGCCGCTAGCCTTTGGAGGTCTTTTGCAGCGATTTTGCAGTGTTTTCTCGCCAAAATTTTGCGTTAGCAGGGGACCGAGGTCATTTGAAGGCTAGCCATGGGCCTTTTAAAGCCATTTAGGCCTAGCCGCAGCCCATTGTGGGAATGTTACCCTAGTGGCAACCCTTTAGGGCTTAGCCGCAAGCATTAGGGCCTCTTCCTTGGCAAGTTGCAGGCCTGAAAGGCCTTTGTTTGGGCAGCCGCAACCTTTAGGAGGCTTATCCCTCCTAGCCGCAACCCCTTGAAGGATTCTTCTCCTATCCGCAACCCTATTGGGCTCTTTCTTGGGTAGCCGTAGGCCTTCGAGGGCTTCTAGCCCTAGGCCACAACCCTATTTGGGAATTTTTCCTTGTTTCAGTCTTGTATTGGCCTACTTGTGGAGTTTTCCAGCCTATTTTGACACTAATATATGTTTTGCTGGATCATGGTAAGTTGGCAAGGGTTTCAAGATTGATTTCTAGATTATTTTTCCTTTGAATCATTGATTTTTCAAGCTAACAATTGGTTTTGTAGGCTTTGTCACTCATTGAAGGAGTTTTCAAGGGCTCAAGTCCTCTCTAGCCCATCGGCCAGCCCTAGAAGCCCTAGCTGTCCTCATCAAAAGGCTGATTAATCACTTGGTTTGAGGTTTATCAATCTAACATTGGTGTTGCAGGTGTGTGGACGAGTCTAAAGACAGTTTGGGAAGTCAACTAGCCATCTAGCAAGTGTCTTGGGCCAAGGATTTGGTCTCTAATCCTTTTTTCTTCCTCACTGCTTTAAATCAGATCTGAAGTCATCTCATAACAGTGGTAAAATATCTGAATACACATCCTAAACAAGCTCTAAAAAGACTCCACATAAGCCTATAATCATCACACACTTAGTCCCAAGTGATAAGAAAGATTTATGTCATTGCATTTATGGTGTTCCAAGTGATTTTGAAGGACTGTTATGTGGTTTATGAGGTTTGATATATGCCTTCATAATTTTGATATAAATCATAACAGCGATAAAAAGGACATCTTAAGAACCTCTAAATTCATAAGAACTCATCTTGGGGCTTTGGAGCATCATTTCTCTTATCTTAAGTTATTGGCAAAGTGATTTAAGTGGGCTGCTCTAAGGTTTCTTTTTATCTTGTGGAAATATAGTGAAAGAAAGTGATTGCTGTCTTGCTGGTCACTCCTTGCATTGCATCATTGGCATAGTTTTGCTTTTGTCTCCATTTGCATCTCAAGATTGCATATAAGTGCTCTTTAATATCTAAGCAATTGTGCTCATGGTTGATTTCTAAAGAAGTGAAGTTAAGTGCATATCTTGTTGTGAGAAGCTTGAACGATTGCTAATACTCTAAAAGCTCTCTTGGTATTTGCATAAGTGTATCTTGCTGTCTATCTTAGATCATCCTTGTTAATGAGCATAATTTCAAGGTAGACAATTGTTTCTAATTGCTAAAGTGACATAAGATTGCTCTTGCTCCTTATTGTTGTCATTTAAAAGGCATTGAGATTGTTAATTGGTAAAATGATAAATCACTTTATAATATCTTTGGAGCATCAAGGTAAAATTTCAATACTATGATTGTAGGGGTGACTTCACTCAGATCTTATAATTGAATAACCTCTGTTGGAAGTTACCAATTGTGCTTAAAGCCTTCTTGGATTAGTGCTCATTGATTTCCATTGTTATATTCTCATTGGCTAAATATTGAATTGGTTTATTGTGAAGAGCTTTAATTGGCAAATCAAGTAGATTATTGACACATTGCTTTAGTTGAGATTATTCTTGTAATTGTTCTCTAAGTACTTTATTTATGCTCTTGTGTTGAACATCATAAGCATTGAATCTTAAGCAATCTAACTTGAAGTACTTAAAATTCATTTGATAATCTCACTTAAAGCCATCACTCATATCTTGCATATCATTCTAGGATAAGAGGTGCATCTATAAAATATACCTCCAAGCATAATCTTGGTTGTAAGAAGATACGAACACCTTTCTCACCTAGCTTGCGAATTTTAGACCTGTGAAATTTTCAAGATGAAAATATATCTGCAATACTTGGTTTATTTCTCCTACTTATGAGATAAGTTATTTACAGTTGCTTCAGTAAATTCTGAAATAAACACATTTGCAGATCTTCACTATCGTTAAGAGCATAAGAACAAAAAGATAATTTACACAAGTAGCACAATAGAAACAACCACATGAACACAATTATTTTTGGACAATTGTCCCCGGAAAAACCCAATGTGGGAAAACCGGTGCAACAGATGAAGGTTTTATATATATCTTCAGAAATGGAAAGTACATTTACAAGAGTCTGACGAGCAAAGAAAAATTTGCAAACATTTGGCTGAATTTTTTGGACCTTCCAGAAAATTTCAGACCCTCGGGGTGACCTCCTTCACCCTCTACGTCATCCAGCGTGGGAGCTCTGTGCAGTCTCTCTCTGGACTGCGTGATTCTGCGTGGAGGGGTTCTTGCTGCTGATCAGCTCACCCTTCCCTTCATCCTCCTGACTTCTGCTTCTCGATAACTGACTCCTCCTTCCTTCTGCTTCTGCAACCTTGCCTATACAATCTCACCCACTGAAATCGAATTCTCTTGCTTCAGAATCGATTTCACTCGAGTACTGAGAGTGTCCCCGGCTTGATTTCCAAATGGCCCTCAAGTCTTTTCTTATAGTCTTCTCGCTGATGAATCAACGACCAAGATTATATCGTTAATCAATGGCTCAGATTAAAAGATGACTTGATCTTCGTTTTCTAGAAGATTTACACTTTGCTCTATTAATACCCTTTAATTATTTAATTCCCCTAAGTTTAAACTTATGATCTGCATTAAAATAATTAATTATTTTATGTAGTAGATCTGATAAGAAAATGTATAGAAATGAAAAATATGCCCATTTTAATAAATTCATATCCGAGTGGAATTTCCACAAACGATTTCTGGGTTCTCTGGATAACTGATGTCCAAGCCTCTCTACCAAAAATGAGACTTAGAACACTTTCCGATGCTATAGAGATCGACACTTCCTCTTAGTGAGGAAAGTGTTTAAGCAAGATACCGCTGTACTGCTTTGACTGCTGATGATGTCTTGGCTGCTGCCCCTCATCTTTGCGCTACTGCTTCCTGTACTGCTGCCTTGCTACTGCGTCATCTGTACTGTAGCTCCTTCTTCTTCTAAAGACCACCCTTTCCTCTAATGGAAGGGGTTCTCGACCATCCCCATCTTCTCTCTGAAGTAAGTGAACTTGATCTTACTTAGAGCCTTTGTGAGGATATCTGCCAACTATTCTCCTGTAGGAGTGTATCGCAACTATACTGCTCCCCTCTGGACATAGTCCCTGATAAAGTGACACCGAATGTCAATGTGTTTCGACCGGTCATGAAACACAAGATTTTCATAGAGCTTAATGTAACTTTGATTATCACACATAATCTCGGTCGATTCTATCCGCTTCTTGAGTAGGTTCAAGAGCAATTTGCAGAGCCATATGGCCTCGCACGAAGCTGTGCTTGCTGCCATGTACTCTGCCTCGGCTGAGCTCAATGCTACGGACTTCTGTTTCCTGCTGCACCAGGAGGTCATTCTTGATCTGAGACTGAAACAATACCCATTGGTACTTTTCCGATCTAATGTCCTTCCAGCCCAGTCTGCATCAGTGAACCCACTCAACTGGATCTCATTACCCTTGGTGTACTTTAGTCCATACTCGACTGTCCCTCTCAAGTATTTGACAACATGTTTGGCTGCTGCCCAGTGAGCCCTCCTTGGTTCCACCATGAACTGACTGAGGGTATTCACTGCATAACATATGTCTAGACTCGTATTGACCAGATACATCAATGATCCGATGAGCTGTCTGTACAAAGTGGGATCAGCCTTATCATCCTCCGATGTGTCTATCTTCTTCTAGTTAGTAATCATTGGTGTGGCCATGGGTCTACAGTCTTCCATCTGAAATCTCTTCAAGATTTCTGTCGTGTATCTTCCTTGTCCTAGGAAGATTTCCCCTTTCTGCTGCCAAACTTCTAATCCAAGAAAATAGTGCATCTGCCCCAGGTCCTTCATGTCGAATTCTGTTTCCAGATTCTCCTTGCAGTCCTTGATTAGCTTGGATGATCCGGTCAAAAACAGGTCATCCACATAAAGAACAAGAATGAGCGGCTCATCTCCTACTCTCAAGTAGTATAAGTTGGGATCTGCGTCACTCTTGACGAACCCCATCTTTTGCAAGTAGCTATCAATCTGACCATACCATGTCCTGGGGGCTTGTTTTAAGCCATACAAGGATTTCTTAAGTCTGCAATCACGAGTCTTCTGCTCATGTGTCTCGAAGCCCTCTGGCTGCTCTATGTACACTTCCTCCTCTACCACCCCGTTCAAGAATGCTGTCTTGACATCCATCTGGTGAATCTCCCATCCCATCTGCGTAGCCAGAGAGATGAGGGAACCGATAGAGGTGTATCGTGCTACTGGAGCGAAGGTTTCTTCATAGTCAATGCCTTCCTTCTGGGCATACCCCTTAGCTACAAACCTTGCCTTGAACTTCTCTATGCTGCCATCTGCAACATATTTGATCTTGTAGATCCATCTGGATCCTACGACTGATCTGTCCTGTGGTCTAGGGACTACTTCCCATACATCATTTGTCATGATGGAGCTATACTCCTCCACCATGGCATCCACCCATACCTGATGTTGAGCTGCTTCCCGAAAGGTAGATGGTTCACCAACCTGAGCTACTAGTGCCTGATATCTGCCTGGTTGTTTCCTTATCCTCTTTCCTTCTCTAAGGGCTCCAACAAATTCTTCTGCATCCCTAAGAATTTATTGGAGTTCTCTGCTCGGTCTTCCATCAGTTGTGGGCGGTCTCACCTGTTCTTTCTCCTTTTCTTCTTCAGAGGAGCTCTCCTCAGAATTATTGTGCCTTGGAGAGGCACTTGACCTCTCCTCTGTAGGTCGTTGAGGCTGTACCAGTGGATCTTCCTCAATCTGCGTATCTGTGGCCATTTCTCGAGATTTCCCGAAGGCTCTCTCCTCCAGGAAAATTTTACATCCCTTCTTACCATGACTTTCCTGCTCTCTGGAATATAGATGCGATATGCCTTTGCATTCTCGCTATAACCCATCAGGAAACCCTTTTCTGCGGTTTGATCCAACTTCTTTCTCTTTTTATCTGGAACGTGGCAGTACACCATGCTGCCGAATATCCTGATGTGGCTCACTTCAGGCTTGCTGCCTATGAACACACTCTCGGAAGTTACCTTCCCCAAAGCTCTATTGGGAACTCTATTCTGAATATATACTGCTGTGTTGCAGGCCTCTGCCCATAAGAATTTGGGCATATCTTGGTCGTACAACATCGCCCTTACAGCTTCTATTATGGTCCAATTCTTCCGTTTTGCAACTCCATTTTGCTTTGGATTGTATGGAGCTGCCCATTCTCTCTTGATGCCTTCCTGTGCACAGAAATTTGTGAAGTCTTTATCGATATACTCTCCATCGTTATCTGACTGCAACTTCTTGATCTTCTTTCCTGTAGAATTCTCCACCAATGCTTTGAAATCTTTAAACCGATCAAAGACTTCATCTTTGGTTTTCAAAAAATAGATCCAAGTTTTCTTGGAATGATCATCAATGAATGTGGCAAAGTACTTTGCCCCACTGAGAGCAATTGTGGACATTGGACCGCAAATGTCAAAGTTTATTAACTCTAATACACCTTTGGCTCTGCTGCTGCTTCTTGGAAATGCTGCCTTAGCGTACTTCCCTAGTACGCATCCCCAACAAAATTCGTCTTTCTTCATGTTGAGTTCAGGAGCCCCTATGACAGTATTTTGAGAATCCCCAAGGATCCATGATGTAGATGCCCCATCCTTCTGTGCCATAATTCATGCAGATCTCTATCGTCTGTACTGCCGATCAGGGCCATCGGAGATTCAAACTGGAGCTTATACAGCTTGTGACTCCTTACTCTGATTTGTGCCTTTTTGCTCCAGTTAGGGTGTTTGACATGCACCTTATCTCGAATAAAGTATACGTCATAGCCCTTGTTTTGAAGTTGAGACACTGAGAGTAAATTCATCCCCAACCCTGGTACATGCAGAGCATTTGTGGCTCGAATCTTGTTGCCATCCTCGGTTTGAAATGTTACGGTACCTCTCTCGATGGGGGTACATTTTGCCTTATTTCTCATAGTTGTCTGGAAATTCATCTGTTCTTCTTGGTAGCTTGAAAAGCATTCTCGAACCCCCGTCATATGAGCAAATGCTCCACTGTCAATATACCAAACACTTGGAGGATTTGTGCTCGAGTCTCGACACACAGGTAAGATCCTCCTCTAGTCTGGATGCTAGGACCTTCATGTCGTGATCTCTCTGCATTTCTGCGTGCTTTGGAGGACTGTGTGAACCCTTCCAGATGATGGAACTTTGGTGCATGGCAGATCGTCCCTTTCTGTTTTTAGCCCTTCGCTCTTATACCATATGAAATGTTCAAGAGGAAAATATTTCTGCAATACTTGGTTTATTTTTCCTACTTATGAGATAAGTTATTTACAGATGCTTCAGTAAATTCTGAAATAAACACATTTGCAGATCTTCACTATCGTTAAGAGCACAAGAACAAAAAGATAATTTACACAAGTAGCACAATAGAAACAACCACATGAACACAGTTATTTTTGGACAATTGTCCCCAGAAAAACCCAATGTGGGAAAACCGGTGCAACAGATGAGGGTTTTATATTTATCTTCAGAAATGGAAAGTACATTTACAAGAGTCTGACGAGCAGAGAAAAAATTGCAAACACCTGGCTGAATTTTCTGGACCTTCCAAAAAATTTCAGACCCTCGGGGTGACCTCCTTCACCCTCTGCATCATCCAGCGTGAGAGCTCTGCGCAGTCTCTCTTTGGAATGCGTGATTCTGCGTGGAGGGGTTCTTGCTGCTGATCAACTCACCCTTCCCTTCATCCTTCTGACTTCTGCTTCTCGATAATTGACTCCTCCCTCCTCCTTTTGCTTTTGCAACCTTGCCTCTACAATCTCACTCTCTGAAATCGAATTCTCTTGCTTCAGAATCAATTTCACTGGGGTACTGAGAGTGTCCCCGACTTGATTTCCAAATGGCCCTCAAGTCTCTTCTTATAGTCTTCTAACTGATGAATTGTAAATTTTTGTAGATGTTCTATGCTTGATGCAACTTTACTTTTTATCCCAATATCAGTCAACAATCACATAAACAATAAAGTAAAATGTTGATAGAACATACCAGTAGATCGACAGAAGACAAGCTAGAAATATATAAGTGTGTTGGTGCGTTACGACGATCAATAGGACGCTTCAACCAGCAAAGTCTCAATATGGTCATCCAACCAGCAATGTCACACAACCCTTTAGGATAGCCAAAATGGTCAACTCAAAAGTCAACCTAAAAGTCAATGTTGTTAGTCAACGGTCAACGCAAACAATAGCAGCAGCTAGGTCAACGCAACAAAGTCAAAGTCAACGTCTAGCCTCGGGAATAGTGCCAAAAAATGCAGATTTGAAAGATCGAAATTTAGGGAGAGTTTCAGGTCTGTTTGACCTTGTGTTGACCAAAGTCAACGCTGGTCAAAGTTGCTGCAGAAACCCTACGTCGAAAATAGAAAAGTGCATCTGCTGAAAAGTTCCCACGTGTGGAGAGAAGAGCCTCTAAGGTCATCGAACCAATCAGATGAGAAGAGAGAAATGTGTGAGGATGAGATGAGTGAAAATGTCCTCCAATGTTGACCAATTCATATCCATCAATGAGGGTGTGTGACACAATTGCTGGGGCACAAAACCTTAAGGCCGACCTGCACATATTTTGAATAAATTCAAAATAAATGTTCTGCTCATCGGATTAAGATGATCTTTAGATTTTTCTTGCACCTCTCCGAAAGAGGAGTCCAATAAAAATATTGGCATCTTCATCTGAGCATCACAACATGGAGTTTGGACCTAGTTGTCCAAAACTAACACTCCCTCTTAACTAGGGAGAACTCCATCCACCTGTGCAATCCAAACATCGTGCGTCATCTCACCGTAACTTGCTTTGCTGGCTTCTTTATTTCAGAATAGAGGTGGGTCATTCACAAAGACATCATTCTCGACTGACAGATTCAGCCTAGAGGTCCGAAACCTCTATAAGACTCACAAAGAATCTCATACCAACCCGAAGTCAGTTGGAGGTTCGAAACCTCACTATACTTGATCCCAGATCAAGTGGTTGGACCGTGCCATCCTAGATAGAAAGTACAACAATCTCTGATGCGTCCATCAGTCTTTGCTACTAGTCCCTAGCTTTTCCCACCTCATTGGCCAAATGGGAGGTACTTCCCATGAGCCCTGAACTCAATGGGTAGGATGCATACGGGGCATAGATAATGAGAGGTGAACCAACTCAATCATCACAATGGTGGGGTAGAAGCACACCAACAAGGTTTGGCAAGCCTAGACCTGTGGTTGCTTATAGCTCCGAGAAGCTATTCCCAGAGCTCCCAGAGCTCATCGTCCAATAGGACCCTCAGAATAGGGTCATTCCATGATACCAAGATTCTCGCGGAAGGTTAGGAACTTGACCTTCCCCGGGGGCTTTGTGAGAATATCTGCGACCTGCTCATCAGTTCCTATATGATCGAGCCTTACGACGCCTCGCTGTACCATATCCCGGATAAAGTGGTACTTGATATCAATATGCTTGGATCGATCGTGGAACACGGGATTCTAGGACAACCGAATCCCACTCTGGTTATCACAGAGTATCACAGTGGTATCTAGCACATGCCCGAACAACTCTCTGAAGAGATTTCGCAACTAGACAGCTTCACAACAGGCCATACTCGCTGCAATGTATTCGGCCTCCGCGGTGCTAAGAGCCACCGACTTCTGCTTCCAGCTCATCCATGATATCGAAGTAGAACCAAGTGTGAAGCAACATCCTGATGTGCTCTTACGATCCACCACACTGCCAACCCAATCAGCATCAGTATATCCATGGAGTGTCATGCTCCTGGCAGTGTATCTTAGCCCATGGTTTATCGTGCCCCGAAGATATCTCAACAGATTCTTGGCACCAATCCAGTGAAAGTGATGAGGCTCAACCATGTGTTGACTCAAAGTGTTCACTGCAAAACATATGTTCGGACGAGTGTTCACTAAGAACATCAGGGCCCCTATGAGTTGACGATACTCAGTAGGATTTGCTAGCACGGGCCCAGTAGTGCTGCCACTCAACTTCTTGAAGTTGAGCTCCATCGGTGTCGACACGGACTTACAGTCCACCATACCAAATCTTTCCAGAAGCTTCACAATGTATTTTCCTTGAGAAAGGAAAATCTCTCCAGGTCTCTGCCAGACCTCCAGGCCTAGGAAGTAATGCATCAGTCCTAGGTCCTTCATCCCGAACTCAGCAGCGAGCTCCCTTTTGCATTGATGAATGAGAGGGTCAGCACCTGTCAGGAAGAGGTCATCCATATATAGCACTAGAATGAGAGGCTTTTCTCTATCAACCTTGAAGTAAATGTTCGGATCAACATTACTATGAGTGAAGCCCAGCTTCATCAGGTAGCTATCTATCTTTTCGTACCAAGCTCTGGGTGCTTGCTTCAACCCATAGAGGGCTTTCTTCAACCTGCAGACATGGGTGTCCCGATCCTGGACTTCTAACCCTAAAGGTTGCTCCACAAACACCTCTTCCTTTATTGCACCATGCAGAAATGCAGTTTTCACATCCATCTGATGAAGACTCCATCCTTGCGTAGCAACAAGGGCTATGATAGATCGGATGGTGGTATATCGGGCCACAGGTGCAAATATGTCATCATAGTCTACGCCTTCCTTTTGAGAGAAGCCACGAGCAACGAATCTTGCTTTGAACTTTTCAACACTTCCATCAGATACATGCTTGATCTTGTAGAGCCATTTCAAGGTGACAACTGCTTTGTCCTCCGGTCTTGGAACCACATCCTAGACATCATTCTTCATTATGGACTCATACTCTTCGTGCATAACATCCTTCCAGACTTGATGCTTTATGACTTCCTCAAATGATCCAGGCTCAGATTATACAATAGTACTCATGGCTGCTAGATACCCTTGGTATCTATTCGGCTTCTTGCTTTCACAAAATGTCCCCCTTGGGGCCATATGGCCCTCGACATCCTCAAGAGTGTCCCTGAGCCATGATGGTCTCTTCCCTTTCGAAGGAGGTGGTTCAATTGGGTCCATCGGTCCTTCAACGTCGGGCCCTTCGATCCTTCTTGATTTCTAGGCCTTGCTTCATGATCTTCGTCGGATCTTAGAAGATTGACTACTTTCCTCAGGGAAGCATCTTCGTCAAAGGTAACATCGTGGCATATCTCCACTTCCCTTTGACCAGGCACATAGACTCAATAGGCCTTCGAAGTTTCGTTGTAGCCCACAAACATTCCCTTCTTCCCAGAAGCATCCGGCTTGCTCCTCTTTCGGCACATGAAAATAAACAGGACATCCAAAAACTCTAAAATGTGAGACGTTAGGTTTCTTACCAAGAGAAAACCTCTTCGGGAGTTTTGGAGTCCAGAGCGTAATGCGGGCATCAGTTTTGTATGTACGCAGCAGTGTTCGCAGCTTCTCCCCACAGAAACTTCGGTAGACCTTGGTCACATAGTATGGCACGGGCAGCTTCCACAATGGTCCTGTTCTTTCGTTCAGCAACTCCATTCTGCTCCGGAGTATAGACAGTTGTGGTCTCCCTCTTGATGTCGGCTTCTCTGAAAAAGTTCTTGAACTCGTTCGTCTCATATTCAGTGTTATTATCGGTCCTCAATATCTTGATCTTCTTCCCTGCTAGATTTTCCACCAAGGCTTGAAAGTACGGAACCACATGAAAGCCTCATCCTTCTTCTTCAAGAAGTATATCCAGGTTTTGCGAGAGAAGTCATCTATGAATGTCATATAATAAGAACATCCTCCCAAGGATGTCATGGGCAGCATACCAGACAGAACGTAATGAATCGATTGCAAGACATCAGATGTCTTTGTGACACTTGAGGGGAAAGGTCCCCCTGTATGCTTTCCTTCGGCACAACCCTGACATACACCTTCATGATTATTTGAGAACTCGGGCATCCCCGTCACCACCTTCCTTACTTCGGGAAGGGCCTTGTAGTGAAGGTGTCCAAACCTCCGGTGCCATAGTTCAGTCTGTCGAATAGTATCACACGTCATCGCTCCCAGTGGACTTCCTCCAACCTGGTGGAGTGTATCAACTCTAAACCCAATCATGATAGCTTCCTTGAAACTCTTCTTCCAGATAAGCACCTTCCCATCAATGAATGCCACATTGAAACCTTTGTCTTCCATGGCTGAAATAGACACAAGGTTCTTCTTCAAATCAAGTGCATAGAGTACATCTTGCAAGCGGAGGACTTGACCTTGAGACAAGTGGAGGGTCACAGTCTCTGTCCCTTTCACGGGATATGTGGCATTGTCTCCAAGGATAATTTCCAGATTAGTATCCTTATCAACCATATCAGAAAGTGCTTCTTTGAACCCGGTGATGTGCATTGAGGTGCCATTATCTATCAACCAGACATCCATAGTGTCGGGTGGAGATGCAGCAGAGAGGGCAGATACAAGAATGAATTCATTTCTTTTATCAACAACATTTGATTCCTCATACTTAGAATTTTTCGACCTTTTGAAATGTTGACCATTTCCGCTGGAGGGAGCCTTCCTCTTCCCCTTGAACCTGTTGTTCCTTTGATTGCCATTCCTCCGGTTGTTGTTGTTGTCATCATCATCGGGAGAATCCTTCTTGAAAGGGCATTCTCTAGCATAGTGACCTAGCTTGTGACAAGTGTAACACTTGCCTTTCTTTCCTTGGGCCCTTGCTCTTCCTTTGTTCCTTGGACCACCAAAGTTCTTATTTTTAGAATGAGCAGCGAAGGCAACATTTCCTTCATTTTCATATTCCTTCATCCTTGTCTCTTCTTGTACGCATCTCGATAGTACTTCGTCAAAATCAGGTATCACATTATTCTTGAGAATGGTATTGTTGAATACATGCCATTCGTATGAGAGACCTCCAAGTGTGGTGAGTACCATCTCTCGATCAGCTATTGTCTCCCCAATAGCCAGTAGATTAATCATGATCTTGGTCAGCTTCAGAAAATATGATTGAACAGACTCATCTCTGCCTTTCTTCAGATTCTTCAATTGGTTCTTGAAGAATAGGACATGATTCGCATTGTTGGCCTTGAACACGTGGACCAACTTATCATACATCTCCTTGGATGTGCCCAACTTAGAGATGTAGGCAACCAGACTCTTGTGAATTGAGTCCCTGATCATCAGCTTTGCTTTGATTTCCCCCTTTTTATACTTTGTTTTGGCAGCAACAGTTGTAGTGGATGGAGGCTCTTGGATTTTACCCTGCACATAGTCCATGACATCTTGGTCTTCCAAATTAAGATCCAATGTCATCTTCCAAGCATGGAAGTCATCATTCCCAGTCAATTTGTCATCAGCGTTAAAGCCATTGTAGTTTGAGGAACCCATCCTCTTCTTCGGTGATTGCTACAAACTAGGGCTTTGTCTTTACCTCACCTCTGATACCATGTAAATTTTTGTAGATGTTCTATGCTTGATGCAACTTTACTTTTTATTCCAATATCAGTCAGCAATCACATAAACAATAAAGTGAAATGTTGATAGAACATACCAGTAGATCGAAAGAAGACAAGCCAAAAATATATGTGTGTTGGTGCGTTACGGTGGTCAATAGGATGCTTCAACTAGCAAAGTGTCAATATGGTCAGCCAACCAGCAATGTCACACAACCCTCTAGGACAGCCAAAACGGTCAACTCAAAAGTCAACACTGTTAGTCAATGGTCAACGCAAACAGCAGCAGCAGCTAGGTCAAGCAGCAAAGTCAAAGTCAACGTCTAGCCTCGGGAATAGTGCCAAAAAATGCGGATTTGAAAGATCGAAATTTAGGGAGAGTTTCAGGTCTGTTTGACCTTGCATTGACCAAAGTCAACGTTGGTCAAAGTTTCTGCAGAAACCCTAGGCCGAAAACAGAAAAGTGCAGCTATTGAAATTTTCCCACGTGTGGAGAGAAGAGCCTCCAAGGTCAGTCATCGAACCAATCAGATGAGGAGAGAGAAATGTGTGAGGATGAGATGAGTAAAAATGTCCTCCAACGTTGACCAATTTATATCCATCAATGAGGGTGTGTGACACAACTGTTGGGGCACAAAACCTTAAGGCCGACCTGCACATATTTTGAATAAATTCAAAATAAATGTTCTGCTCATCAGATTAAGATGATCTTTAGATCGATCTTGCACCTCTCCGAAAGAGGAGTCCAATAAAAATATTGGCATTTTCATCTGAGCATCACAACATGGAGTTTGGACCTAATTGTCCAAAATTAACATGAATCAACGACCAAGATTATATCGTTAATCAATGGCTTAGATTAAAAGATGACTTGATCTTTGTTTTCTAGAATGTTCACACTCTGGCTCTATTAATACCCTTTAATTATTTAATTTCCCTAAGTTTAAACTTAGTGTCTGCATTAAAATAATTAATTATTTTAATAAAGTCGTATCCGAGTGGAATTTCCACAAACGATATCTGGGTTCTCTGGATAACTGATGTCCAAGCCTTTCTACCAAAAATGAGACTTAGAACACTTTCTGATGCTATAGAAATCAACAAGACCCTCATTTGTAGTTAACACAAGTGACCTTGTAGTTCTCTTACGGGCAATCCCTTGTAGGAACGAAGGCACTTGGGTGGTTAGAACTCCACGATAGGTTAATGAGGCTTTAGCCTCCTTCCTTTGGACTTCTCTCTACAACTTACATTTGAGACTGTTAGGATATTCCGACACATAGGAAATAGTTAAGTATAACTTGGTCTAGCGTAAAGTTAGGTAAGGCGTGTTTCTTTAGTATGTACTTTTGTAACTTATAATCCGACGGTCACGATATGTGGTGATCCGACGGTTCATTCTCTCCTCGGTATTACTGACACTTGATCCACGACTTATCACCCGATTGGTCCATGATCTCTATTTAAAGAGCATGGAGGGTCATTTGTCTGGTAACCATTTATGAGAGAAGATTATGTAAATTTTCTTTCTTTACATTAATAAATTGCTTGAAGTGGCCGCGTTGGCTCAGACCATGGACTGTTTCCCTCCTTTAGGGTTTTAACCACGTCAAATACTAGTGTACTGATCTGTGATCTGTTTGTGAGCGATGAGCTTTGGTGTTTTGATCTAAGGAACTTACCCTGTAAATTCCTACATGGTATCAAAGCGCCATTCAACTATGCAAAGATCTAGTTCAACATCAACGCAGCAAACACATTGAGCTACACATGCACTTCATCAGAAAGCTCATTTATGATCGTGTTCTTCCAATGCACTATTGTTCAACCAATGATGAAGTGTGAAAATTTCAATCTAGAAATATACAGCTGCAATGATAGATTTATTTCTCCTACTTATTACTCCGATAAGTTATTTACATAATTCTATTAGTAAATTTTGAAATAAATACTACTAGAACATTCACAATTACATATGCAGAGAAAAGAATAGTAAGAAACATAAGCATAAGAAACAATCACATGTACACACTTATTTTTGGACAATTGTCCCCGGACAAACCCAATGTGGGAAAACCGATGCAGCAAATGAGGGTTTATATATTATTCTAAAACAAATGAATTCTTTCAAGGAATACATTGGCAGATACATTTAGAAAACACCTGAGACAAAATACTCGGAACCTCCCAAAGATTTTCTAACACCCGGAAGACCCTCTGTCTCCCTCTGCGTCTCTCTGCGTGCTTCTCTGCGCAGTCCCTACGCTGGACTGCGTCACTTTGCGTGGGCTCTGCATGGGTACACTGCGTTGCCTTCTTTCGCCCTCTGCGTCTGTTTGTCCTTGTACTCAGTCACTGTTGACTCCCTCTTCTCCTTCTGCGTCTGCAACTCTTCCCCTGAAATCGAATTCTATTCCTTCAGAATCGATCTCCTTCGGGTTACTGAGTCTGTGCTCGGCTTGCTTTCCAAATGACCCTCAAGCCTTCTTTTATAATCTTCTCATTGATGAATCAACGACCCATATTAGAAGTCTAATCAATGGCTAAGATTAAAACTTGACTTGATCTTCGTTCTCTAGAAGATTCATTCTCTGTCATATTAATACTCATTAATTATTTAATTTCCCTAAGTTTAGACTTAGTGTCTCCATTAAAATAATTAATTATTTTAATAAAACATGAACTGAGTGGAATTTCCACAAACGGTTTCTGGGTTCTTTGGAATACTGATATCCAAGCCTCCTCACAAAATTTGAGACTTGGAATACTTTCCTATGCTACAAAAATCAACACTCCCTCTTAGCGAGGAAAGTGTTCTAACAATATGCTTGCTTCATGCTGCCCTGCTTTGAAGCATCCTCTGCGCTGCCGATCTCTCGCTGCTGCTCCTCATCTGCTGCGCTGCTGCCCTTTGTACTGCTGCCCATGACACTGCCACTGTCGTTGCCTCATCTGTACTGCAACTCCCTCTGAATCCTGATCCTATCCATTCCTGCTACTGAAATGGATTCTTGATCATCCCCATCTTACTTCTGAAATAGACAAACTTTGTTTTCCTCAGAGCCTTTGTGAGGATATCTGCCACTTGTTCTCCTATTGGAGTGTACTGCAACTGTACAACTCCTTGTTGGACACAGTCTCTGATGAAGTGACACCTGATGTCAATGTGCTTCGGCTGATCATGAAACACAGGATTTTAAGAGAACTTAATGCAACTTTGATTATCACATAGAATACTGGTCGGTTCCATCTTTTCCTTCAGTAAGTTTACAAGTAGTTTCCGAAGCCATATGGACTCACACGAAGTCGTGTTAGCTGCCATATATTTTGCCTCTGCTGAGCTCAGTGTCGCGGATTTCTGTTTCGTGCTGCTCCAGGAGGTCATTCCTGATCCAATACTGAAACAATACCCACTGGTACTTTTCCGATCTACTGGACTCCCAACCCAATCTGCGTCAGTGAGCCCACTCAACTTGATGTCATTGCCACGGGTGTATTTCAGTCCAAGCTCTCGACTGTTCCTTGAAGATATCTGAGAACATGTTTGGCTGCTGCCCAATGAGCCCTCCTTAGTTCCACCATGAACTGACTGAGGGTATCGACAACATAACAGATGTCTGGCCCAGTGTTGACCAGATACATCAGAGATCCTATGAGCTGCCTATACAATGTAGGATCAACCGCATCATCATCGGACTTGTCGATTTTCTTCCAGTTGGTGATCATTGGAGTAGTCATGGGTCTACAGTGCTCCATCTGAAATATTTTCAGAATTTCTGTAGCATACCTTCCTTGACTAAGGAAGATCTCCCACTTCTGCTGCCAAACTTCCAACCCTAGAAAATAATGCATCAGCCCTAGATCCTTCATGTTGAATTCTCCAGCTAAATTCTCCTTGTAGTCCTTGATGAGCCTCGATGACCCTATCAGAAATAGATCATCTACATATAGAACCTATATTAGAGGCTCACTCCCTACCCTTAGATAGTAGAGATTGGGATCTGCGTCACTCTTGACAAATCCCATCTTCTGCGAGTAGCTGTCAATTCGACCATACAAGGCTTTCTTAAGCCTGCACACGAGTCTTCTGCTCATGCGTCTCGAAGCTCTCTGGTTGTTCAATGTATACTTCCTATTCTATTACCCCATTCAGGAACGCAATCTTGACGTCCAACTGGTGAATCTCCCATCCCATTTGTGCAACAAGAGATATCACAGATCTAATGGAAGTATATTGGGCTACTGGGGCGAAGGTCTCTTCATAATCTATCCCTTCCTTTTGAGCATACCCCTTAGCCACAAACTTGGCTTTAAACTTCTCAATGCTGCCATTTGCAGCATATTTGATCCTGTAGATCCACCTTGAACCTACAACTGATCTGTCTTGAGGTTTGGGAACCACTTCCTAGACATCATTTGTCATGATGGAACTGTATTCTTCCACCATCGCATCTACCCATACCTGGTGCTGAGCTGCTTCCCGAAAACTAGAAGGTTCCCCAGCTTGTGCTACCAAGGCTTGGTATCTTTCTGGCTGCCTGCGTTGCCTCTTCGCATTTCGGGGGGCTCCGACAAAGTCTTCTGTGTCCCTTTGAATTTGTCGTAGTTCCTTGCTCGTTCTACCATTGGTAGAGGGTGGATCTACCTGCTCTGCTTCCTGCTGTTGAGAATTTGGAGGGCTGTAGGTTAATGCAAATTCTCTTCTTGATAATTACTTGTGACCTTACTTGTGATACTTATGTATTTTCTTCTTTTAGTTTAGTTAATCTTTCATCAAGTCAATTATCAAAAAGCACAAGACACAAAAGTTAGGCTCCTAGAGCCAGGGCAAAACGTCTCTCTCTTGGAGAGGAAAACCCGCAAATAATTCTTCTTATAGATCTTCAAATGACAAGTACCATGACCCAGACTTAGACCCTTGACCTAGATATGCTTCCAAGACCTTGATTCAGCTTCTTCAACCTTGAATCTTCTCTTCACCAATTTGCTTAGTTCTACCTCAGCACTGGAGATCTTGATCTTCACATTATATATGCTTGTAGTTGAATTGCTTGAACAGTAGGAAGGTAAATCAAAGATTTATCTTCCTCACTATTGCTGTCTCCTCTCCTTATGAAGATTGTCTCAATTACCACAAACTTCTTCTTCAGGTCAACAACCCTTAACCATCCTTGCTACACTTTTCCGCAATCAAAACTGTATCCTTGATATACGCAATCTTCTTCCTGTATCACTTTCTCAGATCTGCATTCTATACTGTCTCTTTTATCCGCAATTATCCCTGAGATTTGATCAGCAAATGAACTGTTCCTTATTCGCACTTATGCTTCCTGTATGCACGCTGAAGTCTGCTATATGTCTGCAATGTCTCCTCGTAGATGTTTGCTGTAGCTTCATATATATATATATATAATTAGATTGACTTGCATTAAGTGCTATTTGCAAACCTTGCTCGCAATACTTTCTGAGATGGTTTCGTATTCTTGCAGTGATATCCGCAATATAGTCCGCACTTATATACTGTTTATCTTGCACTCATATATTGCCATGTGTCCGCAATGTGGTCCGCATTGTACTCTTCTTTCTTATCTACAATGTAGTCTCCTGTTATACGCACTGTGATTATAGAAATGTTCGATAGCTTATCCTCCATAGTGACCGCATACCTCATCTATATATAGTGCATATTCCTTCAAGCAAGCCGACCATGCAGCTGTTAATTAGGCCGACTAGTTTAGGCTGACTAGATAATATTTATCCCATCGTTAGAGAGGTGTTTCTTCACTTGTTTTTCATCGTTGCATTGAGGGTTGCTGTAGGCTTTTTCCACAAGGTCTTGGAGCATAGAACAAAACTAGATTTGACACTTAACTCAAACCTAATGGACAGCAAGAAGAAGTCCATCTACTTAATAAATTATGCTCATGAAACCCATGAAGAAAATACAACAATAATATATTTTATTTTTACTTCTTCTTTTCCATAGTTACATATTTACGTAGTTAACATGAGGACCAACCTAGTTACACTTTTCAACACCTGCAAGTCCTCGGGAGAAGTATCCCTTGGATCCCCATGCCTTGGAGAGGCACTCCTATTACCCTCCGCAGGTCGTTGTGGTTGGACCAGCGGATCCTCTGCACATTGCGTTGCAGAAAGCATTTCTTGTGATCTCCTTAAGGTCCTCTCCTCCATGAATTTCACATACCTTCGCACTACAACTTTCTTGCTCTCTAGAATGTAAATGCGGTAAGCCTTTGTATTCTCGCTATATCCTACCAGATATTCCTTTTTCGCAGTCATATCTAGCTTCTTCCTCTTTTCATTGGGCACGTGACAATATGCCGTACTACCAATGATCCTAAAGTGGCTCACTTCAGGCTTGCTGCCAGTGAAGACACTTTCTGGAGTTATCTTTCCCAGTGCGTTGTGAGGAATCCTGTTATGAACATAGTTAACTGTATTACAAGCTTCAACCCACAAAAATTTGGGCATGTCTTGATCATATAGCATTTCCCTTGCAGCGTCGACAATAGTTCTATTCTTTCTTTTTGCCACACCATTCTGCTCCAGATTATATGGAGCGGTCCACTCTCTTTTGATACCTTCCCTTGTGCAGAACCCTGTGAATTCTTTATCAATGTACTCTCCACCGTTGTCTGATCGCAACACCTTGATCCGCTTTCCTGTCAAAATTTCTACTAGAGCTTTAAACTCTTTGAAACGACTGAAGATTTCGTCCTTGGTCTTCAGAACGTAGATCCAGGTCTTCCTGGAATGGTCATCAATTAAGGTGATGAAATATTCGGCACCACTAAGAGCTCTCTAGTGGACATAGGTCCGCAGATATAGTGTATCAAGCCCAACACACTCTTAGCCCTATTGCTGCTTCTCTGATACGTTGCCTTGGCATACTTTCCCAATACGCATCCTCTACAGACATTGTCTTGCTTGGTGCTCAGTTCTGGAACTCCCGTGACAGTTTCCTTGAAAATCTTTTACGCCCCATGATGCAAATGCCCTATTCTTCTGTGCCATATTTCATTCAAATCCTTCTCATCAGTGCTGCCTATTAGTGCATTTGGAGATTTGAGCTGTAACTTATATAGTTTGTTGCTCCTGACTTCGATTTGTGCTTTCTTCTTCCAACTCGGGTGTTATCCTCTGTTGCCCATGAAGTAAACGTCATAACCTTTGTTTTGAAGTTGAGACACTGAGAGTAAGTTCATCCCCAATCTAGGCACATGCAGCATATTAGTGGCCCAAAGCTTATTTCCAGCCTCTGTTTGAAATACTACGGTACCTCTTCCAATAGGGGTACATTTTGCTTTATTACCCCTTCATCTTCTCTTCTTGGTAGTTTGAGAAACATTCCCGCACTTCCGTCATATGAGTAGAAGCCCCACTGTTAATGTACCAGACTTCAGGAGAAGCAGTGCTTGACACATAAGCAAACTCTTCTTCTTCCAGTTTGGATGCCATAATAGAAACATCGTAATCCATCTGTTCTTTCATGTTTTTCTTCCTCTCTGGAGAACTGCGTGAACCCTTCCGAGCTGCCGCAACAATGTCAGATTTACGTTCACTTGCTGGTTCTTTGTTCCGGTTACTCATCTCTGGCTTTGATACCATGTGAAAATTTCAATCTAGAAATATATAGTTGCAGTGATAGATTTATTTCTCTTACTTATTACTCCGATAATTTATTAAAGAATTCTATCATTAAATTCGAAATAAATACTATTGCAACATTCACGATTACATATGCAGAGAAAGGAACAGTAAGAAATGATGCAGGAGCATCATGGTTCCGAAAATTTGTACATTTAGTAGAATCTAGGGGGTCTTATGTTTTTCAAAAGAGTTGGTTTCCTAAGTATTTAATTAATGTAATTTTCAATGTTTTGAGTGATTTATGTGAGACATTTAGAATATGATTTAATTAAATATTGAGAGGCATATTTGTAAATGTTCTCGAATGTAGAACATGAGTGATTGATAAGTGATTAGTGTGGATTGAGATATTTTGAAATATTGTAAATTTTAGATTAGAAAATAGTTCATGATTTTATGGATTTGAAGAGGATCCTTAGGATTTAGTTGAATGTTTAGATCCTCAAGGGATAAAGAAGAGATTTTAGGGATTAATTGAGGACTTGAGAGGATTCTTAGAAATTAGTCGATAAAATTGAGGATCTAAACCATAATTGGTTACAGAACCTTTTGTATATATTTGTAAAGCCTCAAAGGCACAAAAAAAAAAAAGAGGGATATATTATGGGGGAGGAAACTTAGATGTAAGCCTACGGGCATAGAGAGAGAGAAAGAGAAAGGGGCTATGTAAAAGGCGCATCAGGCCAAAGCCAGATTGTACACAGATTTTGCTTGTATTTGTACAATTTATTTGTTTAATGAGAAATCAAATTTTATTTTGACTGTGTGTCATTTCTGTTATGCGCTGAGTGATCCATAATAGAAAGAATTCGATATCAGTGTAATAATTCCCTGTAACAAATTCTAGATGAATGAATAAGTCTCACTGTGTGATAGAAGACTTAATGGTTGGGTAGACTGCAGAATCTGTATGATTCCAGTCTGGGAGTTAATTAGTTGTGAATGAAGCTAATGGGAGCGAATTTGTGCAGATAAACTTATGTGCAGGTTGAAAGGAATAAAACACAAATTCTGGCTTTAAATAGTATGAAAAGGTGTACATCGAGCGTGATGACTCTGGATAAGATTCAATAACAAGAACAAGCTCAGGAGAGATTAATGTTAAAGAATAACAAACAAGAAGAAAGCTCAGGAGGATTAGTGTGGAGGAAACGATGTTGTAGAGCGTCAACAGTAGAAAGCAAAGAAATCGACTAAGACAGAAACACTTAGAAGATTTCTAAAGGAGGAATCGGACGACCAGGATCGAATCGCAGAATTGAAGTTTTAAGATTAAACGACAGAGATCACATCGCAATGGAAACGATTTAAGTTGCGATGCGGTAAGTTGAGGAAATTGCAAAGTGGACGCAGGTCGGGTGGAGAATGAAAACACACATCGCAAATTCGGTGATTATAATATTTATGTATTAAGGACTTCGCAGTTAAAACAAAATAAATTGCGATGCGGTAAGGATTCAAAGTTGCGATGCGATAAAGGGATGAGCCACGTGTTGATACAACGATCAAGTGCATATCACACATTGGCGGGTTTAGAGTTTAGCATTAAGACATCACAAGGTAAAGTATTTTGGTTGCGATGCGATAATGACGAGAGATGGCAGTGTGAGACGATACAACAGGGCCGTTAGATTTGGCGAAGATCTACGGTGGAGATTACATTGCAATTTCGCATCGGCATTTGTATTGTTTAGTTTTGAAAGGTATTTGTTATAAATTGCGAACTGCGAAGTGGAGAAACCTGCGAAGTGCGATGAAGCTTAAAGTTAAGCAATGCGATTCGCTGTTGCACTAAGGAATAGTTATGTGGGCCATAAACCTCAAGCCCGCGGGTTTGTGTAAAGAAGCCGGCCACGACATAAAGGTAAAGTTTATGTATGAGCTTTAGAAAAAGAACCACTTTTAAAATAAGCTTCCGCATGTGTATAAATTTTTAATGTTTATAAAGTGGGTTCTATTGGTGAATTAAGAGTCCAAAGAAAGAAAGAAGGAGATATTTGGGATAACCCATATGAATGGGTAAATTATGGAGTAGCATTGAATCCGCAGTGGAAATGTGGGTAATTGTGGGGTTAATTCTGCCAACCTTGCATCTTTGGATATTTGTGGCCTTATGGTTGTATCAAGAAACATAAGCATAGGAAACAATCACATGTACACACTTATTTTTAGACAATTGTCCCTAGAAAAACCCAATGTGGGAAAACCGGTGCATATTATTCTTCAGCAAATGAATTCTTTACAAGGAATACACTGGCAGATACATTTAGAAAACACCTGAGACAAAATACCCAGAACCTCCCGAAGATTTTCCGACACCCGGAAGACCTTCTGTCTCCCTCTGCATCTCTCTGCGTGCTTCTCTGCGCAGTCCCTGCGTTGGACTGCGTCACTCTGCGTGGGTACACTGTGCTGCCTTCTGTTACCCTCTGCGTCCCTCTGTCCTTGTACTCAGTCACTATTGACTCCCTCTTCTTCTTCTGCCTCTACAACTCTACCCTGCAACTCTCCTTCTGAAATCGAATTCTATTCCTTCAGAATCAATCTCTTTTGGGTTACCGAGTGTGTGCCCGACTTGGTTTCCAAATGACCCTCAATCCTTCTTTTGTAATCTTCTCATTGATGAATCAATGACCCAGATTAGAAGTCTAATCAATGTCTAAGATTAAAACTTGACTTGATCTTCGTTCTCTAGAAGATTCACACTTTGTCTTATTAATACCCATTAATTATTTAATTTCCCTAAGTTTAGACTTAGGGTCTCCATTAAAATAATTAATTATTTAAATAAAATGTGAATTGAGTGGAATTTCCACAAACGGTTGCTGGGTTCTTTGGAATACTGATATCCAAACCTCCTCACAAAATTTGAGACTTGGAATACTTTCCGATGCTACAAAAATCAACATCAAGTTGACTGTAACTTAAATAGAAGATAAAGTGACTTTAGACTATAAGTGACTCACTTTTTATAATGGGTGAGAAACACCATTACATAAAGTAACTTTAAAACATAAGTTACATGTGTGTTTTTTTTTTAAATAACTTGACAAAAAACTTTTTTTTAAAAAGGTAACTTGACAAAAAGTTTTTTAGAAAAAATAACTTGACAAAAATACTTGAACCCAAGACCTCTATTCTCATAAAGTAACTTTAGATCAAGTGAGCTAGTTAAAAGATTTAGTAATTGTTGGAAAGGAGGAAGATTTTTGTTTGTTTGTTTGGTATTGGGCTCTTTGGGGTGCGTGTTCTATTTTATGCAAAAAACAACCACGTAAGCAACAAAAAAACAAAAAAATATGCAAGCCTTGCGGCTTGATGTTAGATTTCTGGTTAGTTCGCCCGAGAACTAAATCTTTTTCTCGCTATTTCTGATTTCCCGAGATGGCACAAAGTCGCAGGGAAAGAGCATACGTAGGAGAAAAATCCCGTCTTTCTGTTTCTGGTTAGCTAGATCGCACAGAGCAAAGAGCATATGCAAAGAAAGAGTATAGATCTGGTAAGAAAAAAATTGACTATAAATCGAAACAAATAGAGAGATACATAAATATAACTGCAAAAATTACTTTATACCTCTAGATCTAAAATGACATAGCTAGGGCAACCGAAAACCTTTTCTCATGAAGCAAAAGGGGTTCCTCACTGGAACAGAGGCTCCAGACACAACAGAGCAGTCCTCCCAACTCCAAAGTGGTCAGAAATAGTAGATCTGGAAAACGTCAGTCGCATGCAGTCAAAACCGACTTCGGATTTGGATCAACAACGGATGCGGCCCTCAAACAACTCTGGTACCATGTAAATTCCTACAGAGACTAACTTCAAAATAGTTGAGAGAAATGACTCATCTAGAATAGGCATTCTAACTAAAATTTACCAAGAGCTTGCATCTTACATAGTTTTAGGTGTCGCATTTCATATAGGATAGTTTTCATCCTAGCAGCAACTGTTCATTCGGTAACTTGGAAATTTAATATATATTGTGCAAGTAAATTGACTACTAAGGCACTAGTCTCTAATTGATAATTTCAATAAATCTAATCAAGTTGTGCTAAATAATTGAACTTGCCAATTATCCTTAACCAAGTTGCTAGGCCATTCATTTGTGTCTCCCGAACTCATCATCTCATTTCTAGAGACTACCCCCCTTACCCTGTCGTAGGGAGACATCTTAAACAGAGAGGATTGACATCAGAGTGACAACCCCGACCCTGAGTGTTGTCGCATTCTGGTGTACAATTTGAGCGACAACATGCCTCTAACATACAAAAAAAATCATGCTACAATAAATACCTACAAATCATCAAAATCATTGCCTATATTGGGATCTTCATCATCAATAGCACCCTCTAAGCATTAAAATAAGATAGAAAAAACGTAGCATGGCAAGTCAAGAATTTGTTCGAGTGATGGGTACATTTATAGTAGGGTCATGATAGAGGAGTTCAACAACCAATGCCACTAACATCAAGGTATATAGAGGGCTTGGTGCTCTTGATTAAATACTAGTTCCATACCCTCATCCATGACAAAATCCAATGGAAACATTGCAATCCCTCCATTCTTGAAATCCTGAAAAACTGTTAAGTCTGCTGGATTTTGAGTTAAATCTAAGATTCTAGTTTCTCCATATGAAATCAAATGAGGTCGGAACCACTCTCAAACCTCCTGAGTCATTTCATGGTAATGTTAAAAATTTAAGTAAAATAATGCCTTTTACTTCAATAATTTAACATTACCATGAATTGCATAGCAATACTAGGGTGATAGGCTTTAATATTAGGCTTCCCACTAAAAAAAAATTGTCTTTAAAAAAAATAATTGCATTTTGAATGTCTTTGGTCAAACTGTACGAAACTGGCCGGTTCGGTACCAAACTGGCCAGTTCCATGGCAAAACTGGTCAGTTCGGTACCAAACTGGCCATTTCCGGTTCAAGACCTTGAACCAGACTGTTTTCACCTCCAAACCGGTCGGACTGGCCAGTTCCACTGGTTCCGGTCCGGTTCTGATAAAACTACATTAAAGTCATCTTCGAATATATGAGAATAGGTTTAGGTACTTTATACATAGCATTAGTAGAGTGTACTTGATTTATTCTGAGTGCATTTATTATTGTAGTTAAAGATAAGAGAAAATGTTTGTAAAATTATAATTATTTCGTTCGTCTATAGATCTTCAAGGTCTTTCATGAATGTTAATAAAATTTCATTTCATGTCGCTTTATGGATAACTTTTTTGAATTTATTAATCAAAGTCTAAAATAGGCATTCCTTTTATGTGTCTTCCACTGTCGAATCCATTTCTAAAATTTCTACAGTTCCAGAAAATTAGGAATTTTGAAGATATTTCTCAGGAAAACTTTATTTGCTGGATCGAGCAAGAACAAAATCAGCCCTTGCCTTCATATGAGCTTCTATATGATGCTGATGTTTTGACTGCACTCTACAAATTCTTATCTTCTTGTTGGTGCACCGATTGTGGTCAATGCTAAAAATATTTTGCTGGTGTCTAAAATTTACTGAGTTGTGGGTCTACCTTTCCATACTCTGATGAGTATGATTTGAACAGATTGAAGATATTTCTCAGGAAAACTTGAGTTTCTGGATTGAGCAGAACAAAATCAGCCCTTGCCTTACATATGAGCTTCCATATGATGCTGATATTTTGACTGCACTCTACAAATTCTTATCTTCTTGTTGGTGCACCGATTGCGGCCAATTCTAAAAATTCTTTGCCGGTGTCTAAAATTTACTGAGTTGTGGGTCTACCTTTCCATTTCATCTGCATCGATTCATAGTGTTCCTCATGAAATATTTGTATATATCAAAACATTAGTGATCTGTCATACAGAATTTTTGATGCAACATGTGATCCACAGCAAGAAAACTGATGTAAATTCATCCAAGTCAGCCAAAACAATCTCTCATCTTTAAAAGTATAAATTGTCGTATGGAAGTGAAGCTGTCTATCTGTTATGCATCTTGGTCATTTATTAGGACACTATGTAGCAACATGACATGCACATGAATCATATTTTTACTTCACATCTAGTGTGCAATATATATAATGTTTTGAAAATATTATCTTGCTTATAAAAATGGTAATAAGCCCTGGAAAGTAGAAACCAAGAAAATAGTGATTGCTTTGACTAAGGATCTTTGCATTTGTTTTCGTACTCTACTTATTCTTCCTTATGTTTTCTTGCCTAACAATAGCCTAAATTACCTCCATCCTTGTTTCTTTGATATCTTGAAGGTAATTGGACTTTCATTTTAGAATTCTTATTTTTATGTTTATTTCTGACAGAGCTATCAACAATTATGCCAGAAGTATCCCTTATTCCGTGAAAGGTCAGAAAATGTTGATCTTGCAGTTGAAATCTCTTTGCAACCATGGAAAGCTTTCAAGCCAGATGGAGTAAGTATTATGCATACTTTGTATGATGTTGTGGCAAAATAATTTTGATGTTTTTGAATCTCCTTTCAGAAGTTTAATAACCTTTTGATACAGTGTAACGACTCACTTACAATTACAAACAGAATGTGAATATTAGCATGCATACGGGGCATCCATATGATAGCTACATATGCATGACTCCCATGTATTGCAATAGTATACATACCAGTTAATATTGGAAATATTCTATGCTTAAGTTAATAAATCGATTATTGAAGTGAATTTCTAACTCATCATGATATAATATATATAGCGAATGGAGCCTTTTGATATATACCACCCGTATATATATCCAAAGATATATATATATATATAACAAAAATAAAAAAATATAAATTAAATTTATTTGATGTATAATTAAATTTATTTATATGTTAAAAATAAAGTGGTTAGGTTAGTGGTCAAGGCTAGTCAAGCGGTGGTTCACACTAATCACATATCGAACATTACCTATATAAGCTTACTATATCCGAATGATATATCTCATTCTCACACTTTTCGGAAGGGAACCCTCCATATCGATATCCGGGATTTTTATCTCTCACGAATCTATCTCTCTCTTGCTATCTCCAACAAGCTGGTTGCTGCAGCCGTATAACAATCCATATTGATATAGCGATATCCATGGATGGTTGTTTGAGTTTGTACGTAGGTTCAATAATCATCCTCTGTAACCCACGACGGCGACAGAACAGGCAGTGCGTATATATTATTATTGCTTTCAGGAAAGCAGGCCCCTACGAGAATAATTTCATCACTAGAGTCGTAAGCTTATCTGTTGGGTGGCTTTGTAATCCGAAATAATTGCAATAACTTGCCACAACAACTCGGACAACCATTTTAACACATACTATAGGCTGCTCACATATACCAGAAAAGTGCGCTGTAAACCGCTAAACTGTAATAACAAGGAGTTCGCGATGGGACTGAGGGCGCGATCGTGGGCGGAATGCACGAGACTGATTCGGCCTTAAGGCGAGTCTGTCCTCTGTTGGACTCATATGTCATTTTCATCCAACGTGGTACGCTGTGATTTTTTTTTATATAGAACGTCTTACATTGACAGCGTGGACATCGTCGTCTGTCTGTCGTCAAAGAGAGACTTGCCTTGAAGTTCAGCATGCCGCACATTGTTTGTCATATATATATATATATATATCATTTAAAAAAAACATATTAGGATAATAACCATTAATTCTATTTCAAAATAATGTTAAAAACTAATATTATCTTATTATTTTAAGATTTTACTTGTACACTTGTAAAACCTCGATGCGAAGCAATCATTGAAAGTTAAAATGATTATATTCAAAGATTTGCAGTGTATTTAACTTTCCAATATAATTATCAAACATTTAATATTACCGGATATTTATTTTATTTTATTATACATTAGTTTTCCATTTTATTTATTTATTTATTATTAATATGCCTAATTTAGTTTGGTTGTTAAATATAGTCTCTCTACATAGTTTAGTGAGTTGAATATAGATCCCCTGACTTAGAAGTCCGATAAACATTTTTTATTGTGATATTCATGAATTTTAAAAGAGTAACTTTTGTTAACCTATAATATATTCTATCATAAGAGTAACATGTTATAATAAGAATAACATTTAATTTCTTATACTATATTACGACAACTAGATAAAAAATATAATAATAATAGTAATAAAAGTAGTTTATCTTTAATTGGTTTATTGGAATAAATCCTTCTTACAATACCATATCGTGAGATTTTCTTAGTTACTAAATGGAATATTATGTTTGGCCAATTCATTATATATTAAGGCATAGGTTCCTTTAGATCAAAATTATTCCTTATTTCTTTAAAGTTGGCTAATTTAATTGTTTTTAAATAATCTTTTTAATGTTGATTGCATAATAAATTCAAACCTTAAATATTATATGCATCTTTCGTTTTAAGTATCTATATCCTTTTTATATCTTATTCATAATACTTTTGGTCTATATATATTTGTAGGCTACTTAGAGGATTAATCATGTCGTTAATAAAAATATCTATAGTTAATGACCTTTCCATGGGCATAATAGGGTTATAAAGCGCTAGGTAGCTTTACGAAGTGATACTATAATCTACGAAGACCCATACATTTTTATAAGTATTATTATGCATCAGGATAGATCACTATGCATTAGGACAAGGAGGTAGCGATACCACCTTCCTTGACCTCAGTACCAGTAAGACCTGCTTGCAGGGAATGATAGCAGAAAAACTATAGCCGTATATGAGCTAAATTTATGAAAATTATATTTATTACATCTAAATTGTTCCTCAGATTTTCATAAATCTTATTATGTATCCAGGAAAAGCTGCAATGTTAAAGACATCAACGACAACGACGCCATTAAGTAGCATATGTTGAGATTTTGTATAGTTGGTGTAGCATCGGGTGTGCTCTAGCCTTGAAATTTTGTGGAGGGGCTAGGACACACTTGAACTCCAAAACCCAGAAAGTGTTTTGTGAAATTTCAATTGGTGTTCAAGTTATTCAAATAATTAATTATTTTAATGGATTTCCTAAGTCTAAACTTAGGAAAACTAAATAATTAAAGTGAATTAATTAACACGTGCTGAAATGTTTTAAAAGACACAAATCAAGCAGTCTTTTAATCTTAGCCATTGATGAGTGTTTTAATCTCGACCGTTGAAGGGTTCAACGAAAAAGTATAAGAGAAAGGCTTGAGGGTCAGTTGGGGACAGACACACAGTTGCAGAGCTGAGAAATAGATCTGGAATTCTAGGGTAGGTTTGCTAAGAATTTCCGGAAGAATTTTTTGCAGTGAGGGGTAGTATTGGCTGAGGGGATGATCTGATCTCGGAGCCAATAGTCAGTAAGAGGCAGAGGATCAGCAACAAGGACAACGTAGAGAAGCATAGCAGTAGCTACGCAGGTGCTACACAAGACAACGCTGAGGCTCCAGAGGGCTTTAGAAATTACATAGAGGGTCTCCAGGGCCAGCGTAAGGCCTGTGTCACCCTCTCAAGGGTTGTACAATCCCTCTCTGGGTAGCGCAGTGGCATTCTGAGGCTAATAGGGCTGACATCGAGTCTTCAGGGGCAGCGTTGGAGTTTCTAGGGCCAGATCTGGGCTGAGTCTTGTAAATCCCATTTGAGGGTGTGGATTAGTCAGATATTTGGTTCTAGAACAACAGGCTAGCTGTAGATTTGATTTCTTTTATTCTCTGTTGGGTTTTCTAGATCTGGAACCCAGATTTGCTGTACTCAGAATCTACTTAATAAAGTAAACTCTCATATCTGCTGCACCGGTTTTCCCACTTTGGGTTTTTCCGGAGACTTATGTCCAAAAATCCATGTGTCACTTTGTTGGATGAGCGTATTATTCAGTAAATGATCTGCATGTGTAGACTGTGGTTGTGTTTATTTCGGTATTTTCTGAATCTAATTTCTGGAAATAACTTGTAATATTTTAAATCAAGTAGGAGAAATAAACCATGATACTGCAGTAGAATTTTCATAGCATCGCCATTGCTAATGCCACCACCGTTGTCATCACCATCGCCACCGCCACTGCCACCGCCAAGACCATCATCAACACCAACTGCTTCAACGCCTGAGCTAACCGTTATAATGCGCTCATTGGAAGCCATCTTAGAAACATTAAAAGGGCTGCAAATAGCTAATATAAAGGAAGAGCAACCTCACCTTGGGGAAGGAAACCCATAGGAGTCCAAAGGTTTTGATTATAGACAACTGAAGGAAGTTATTTCTCAGGAACTACAAAAGATTAAACTCCTAGGATTTTCAAGAGTGCGAGCTGGAGCACATGCTGATGCATGGCGGGAAAGGAATGAACAAATGTTTTGCGCTAAGAGTATTCTTCTACCTCCAAGACGAAGATTGCCATATTTCAGTTAAGGGAAAGTGCTTTGATTTGGTGGGGAAACCTAGAAAGCAATTACACCTCACATTGGACAACGTTCCCTGGGAGTTGTTCGAGGAAAGATTTTGCACAAAATACTAACCACCTTACTTTCAAGAGCAGCAAGCTGAAGCTTTCCATATGTTAGTCCAAGATAATAAGGCAATGGAAGAATATGAGATAAGGTTTATGGAGCTTGTGAAATATGTTCCTTATCTAGATACTGATGAACGTCAAGCCGAGCGCTTTGTATATGGATTAATCCTCGAATCAGAGCCATGGTTAGAATGTGGAAGCCATCATCAGTAGTTGAGGCAGTTGAATATGCCCATTATGCAGAGGAGCATCTAGGGATAAAAAGGGATGTCAGGCCAACATAACCCCCACAGCCAGGGTTTCCAGGGAAGACTCCCCAAAACCTCTTCAGGGAAGTAGCTCAAGATCACCAACTTATGGTAATATATTTACCCCAAAAGGAGTAGGAGCAAGAGCTCCCATGACATTTAATACTATAGTTGTTGAATCATCAAACACAAGTTAGTGGAAATCTCGAGGAACTGCTAATAGAGGAAGTTGCATAAGAGGACGAAGCTCCTTTTCTAGAAGCTCACAATCTGACTCAAGGGGATCATCCCAGGTTAATTGTTGGGGATGTGCAGGGCCGCATTTTCAGCGTGATTGTTCGAAAGTCTCGTCAAATGTATAATGCATAGAGCAGGAAAAGAACCATCATCAAATACCTAAGGCAATCATAGAATCCATGCAGTAGTTAACGATAATCAAGCAGAACATCAATCCACTGTAGTGGAATCCTCAGGTACTATTAATGGCATAAAACTCAAAATCTTATTTGATATTGGTGCGACTGATAGTTTTATTTCATCATATGCATTAAATAAATGTGGGTTGGCAGCCCTCAAGCAAAACTATTTCAGACAGGTAGAAATGGCTTCAGGAGAACTTCAATCCGTAGACCTAAGTGTTGAGTTATGCAAAATTGATCTAGGGGTTTGTTCGACTAAGTTAAAAGTATATGTCATAGCCCTAAGAACTTACAACCTCATCATAGGGATGGATTGGTTAGAAGCTCATCAAGCATGGGTAGACTGTTAGGGGAAAACAATTCTCTGTATAAATGATGAAGAAGAGACTATCCAAATCCAAGGTATTAAGAGGAAAGTATCTTTACGCGTCATATCAACAATGCAAATGAAGCATTGCTTAAGAAAAGGTTGTTAGGTATATGCAGTTCAAGAAGTAAGTAAGGAGAAAGGACTGTCCTTAGAGCAATGTCCAGTGTTATTCGAATTTTCAGATGTTTTTCCTAAGGAACTACTAGGATTACCTCCTGAAAGAAAGTTAGATCTCACAATAGAATTGAAACCTGGTACAAAACCAATTTCTAAAACACCTTACAGAATGACAATTCCTCAACTTCAAGAGTTACAAATTTAGCTGAAAGAACTACTGGATATAGGACACGTTGTTAAGTTTAGAACATGTTCTATGCCATTTCAGATTAGGGCACAATATACTGAAGCAGATAGAATTATTCAATAGATTGATGGAAGACAAGCCAAAACAGAGATTGAATTGTGGCGTTACGGCGATTAGCAGGATGCTTCTACCAACAAAGTCTCCAACAAGTCATTCAGCCAAGCGTGTCACACATAACCCCACAACAACCCAAACAAAGAACAGTCCATAGATACGTAGCTCCAATGCTATCCAAAGAGAGAGAATTCCTCCACACAATGTGTGTCAAATGAACTCCAAGTCTCTCCAATATATAGGAACCTTTGGGGGTGTGTGACACGTCCTTTAAGACATTTAAGTCTATATTTTATTCCAGGTTGACCTAGCACATAAGTGGAATAAATTCAAAGTACATATTCTGCTCATTCGATTGAGATGATCTTTAGATCAATCTTACACCTCTTCGAAAGAGGAATCCAATAAAAATATTGCGATCGTTATCTAAGCGGCACAACCCGGAGTTTGGACCTAGTTGTCCAATTTTTACACACGTCCAACCTACTACCTCACCTTGGGGTGCACCTGTAATTTTTGTCAAAAAGAAGGATGGTCCCTTGCAGTTATGCATATACTATCGAGACTTAAATTGAGCTATAGTAAAGAATCGGTATCCAATGCCTCGAATTGATGAGCTCTTCGACCAAATGAAAGGAACTGCAGTCTTTTCAAAGATCAATCTATGGTCAGGTTATCATCAATTAAGAAGTAAGGAAAACGATATTTCTAAGACTTCATTCCGAACATGCTTAAGGTATTATGAGTTCACTGTGGTACCATTTGGGTTAACCAATGCACCAACAATATTCATGAACCTTATGAACAACGTTTTCCGCAAATATCTCGATCAATTTGTACAAGTCTTCTTAGATGATATTCTCATCTACTCCAAAAATGAGAAAGAACATGAAGAACATTTATGGATAGTATTATCGTGCCTCAGAGAACACCAGTTATATGGAAAGTTATCCAAGTGTTCCTTCTTTCAGAAGAAGATTCATTACTTGGGTCATATTATATCTGGTGAAGGAATCTCAGTAGATCCTGAGAAGGTAAAAACAATCATGGAATGGCCAATATCGAAAAATGCGCATGACGTACGAAGCTTTATGGGTTTAACCGGTTACTATTGAAGGTTTATAGAAGGATTCTCTAAAATTGCAAAGCCTATCACAACCCTCTGTTGATTTTTGGTAGCATCGAAAGTGCTCTAAGTCCCAAATTTTGTGGAGAGGCTTAGACAATGGTATTCCAAAGAACCTAGAAACCGTTTGTGAAAATTCCACTCGATTCATGTTTTATTATAAAAATTAACTATTTTAATGGGGACCCTAAGTTTAACTTAGAGAAATTAAATAATTAAAAGGTATTAATAAAACAAAGTGAGAATGATCTAGAAGGCGAAGATCAAGTCATGTTATAATCTTAGTCGTTGATTAGAGATCTAATCTCGGTCGTTGATTTCTCAATGAGAAGACTATACAGGAAGGCTTGAGGGTCATTTGGAAAGACACACCAAGTGAATCAAGTGATCAAATTCTTCTGATGGAGCAAGTGCTCAGACGAAGATCAGATCTAAGTGATTCAACGCAAAGGGGCATAGTAGCTTCCAGAGAGAGATTTTCTCAGCTGGAGAATCATCAACAGAGAGAGGCAGAGAGACGTCCAACATAAACAACACAGAGCCAGACAGGCTGACGCAGAGCCATGCAGGGCTACGCAGAGGCTGCATAGTGGCTAAGAGGGTTTCCGAGATTCAACTGTCAGATCAGATCCAGAAGCTGGGAGTTGGTGTGTGAGACCGAGAGGCCAAGATCTGAGATTCTAGGAGTCAGATCGATCCTTTGCTAGGGTGACGCAGTGCTTAGAGGAGGTGACGCAGGGCCTATGCAGAGATCTCCAGGAGCAGCTTTTCCAGTGTCTAGATCAATCGGATTTTCTACTGATTGAGTGAGGTAAAACTCACATTTCTTTCTGCCAATATTTCTCTCTGTGTAATTGAATAACCCTTGAGGTATTCAACGATGTATTCAGAAATTGCTACTGCTTAATAATACAAACCCTCAGATCTGCTGCACCGATTTTCCGCATTGGGTTTTTTCGGGGACTTAGTCCAAAATAAAGGTGTCCTACGTGTGATTGATTTCTTGCTCGGTTTCCTTGTTTCAGAATCATATTTAATTAAGTGTAGGTTTCTTTAGTAGTTTACTTCAATAATTCATGATGTATTCTGAATTAATTCTGTAAATGTAATTTACATAATAGGAGGAGTAAACTCAGATAGTTGCAGTAGGATTCCTAAGATTGTCAGATCTATGAATTTTCACACCCTCCAGCGCAAAGGTGTTAGGTATGAATGGACTAAGTAATGTCATAGATCTTTCTCTGAACTTAAAAGATTATTGACCAATGCACCAATATTACGAGTACCTGATATGGAAAAAGATTTTACTGTGTGTACTGATGCATCCAAGCAAGGATTAGCTGCAGTATTAATGCAGGACAAAGGAGTAATAACGTATGCCTCAAGGAAATTAAAGTCTCATGAAGAACTCTACGCCATGCGCGATTTAGAGTTAGCCGCTGTAGTGCTAGCTTTAAAGATATGGAGACACTATCTGGTAGGGAGAAGCTTTATGTTCAAAGAGACCACCAAAGTTTATGATATTTGTTTACCCAAAGAGACTTGAATGCTAGGCAAAGAAAATAGAGTGAATTCCTAAGTGAGTATGACTTTAGAATTTCGTACATTAAAGGAAAAGAGAATGTTGTGGCAGATGCTTAAGTAGAAGACCACAGATATTTTCCCTCATACCTATCAAGGTAGACTTGAGGAAGCAAGTACTAGAAAATGTCTTGAGAGACAGTTGGTATTTAAAAGTAAGATCCGAGTTTGATAGTAAAAATCTGAAAGAACCTAAGTTTGAGGAATATGAATTAGAAGATGATGGAATTTTGCGATTCCATGGAAGGATGTAATTCTTGATAGTGGGGATCTCCGAAACACCATTCTTAATGAAGCCCATAGAGCATTATCTACACATCTTGATGTAAAGAAAATGTATAGTGATACAAAGAAACTTTTATTTTGGGCAGGCATTGAACGTGATATTGTCCAATTCGTTGCAAAATGGCTCGAATGTCAGCAAGGGAAGGCTGACCACTATCATCGTGCAAGTCTCCTACAACCTCACGACATTCCTATGACTAAATGGGAGGTAATTTCTATGGAATTTATCGTCGGGCTAACTCTTACTCCACAAAAGCATAATGGCATTCTGGTTGTAGTGGATAAATTAACGAAAAAGCGCCCATTTTATTCCCGTAAAAGATACTCACGAAGTTGCTGACGTAGCTTGAGTATTTATAAATGAAATTATAAGATTTCATGGAGTACCTAAGAAGATTATATCAGATAGAGATTCACAATTTACTTCAAAATTTAGGACTTGAATGCAGTCAACCTTAGGAACTCAATTAAATTTAAGTACAACTTATTATCTTGAGATAGATGGACAAACAGAAAGGGTGAACCAAGTACTAGAAGATATGCTAATAATGTACGTTATGGACCAGCAATCACACCGGGAAAAGTACTTTCTCTTAGTAGAATTTGCATACAATAACAATTACCACAGTTCAATCGGGATGCCTCCATTTGAAGCATTATACGGAAGACCTTGCAAAACACCGTCGAGGTGGGACAACTTAGAAGATCGGGTGATAGTGGGGCTAGAATTAACTCAAGAAATGGAGGAACAGGTAAAACAAATTAGACAACGATTAAAAGAAGCACAAGATAGACAAAATAGTTATGTTGGTGCTCATAGGACAGATAGGAATTATGAAGTAGGAAATCAAGCTTTCATCCGCATCAAACCCAACAAAAGCACCATCTGGTTTGGAAAAGGGACAAAGTTATCGCCCTGATTTATTGGGCCATTCAAAGTTCTGGAAAATGTCAAACCCGTTGCCAATCGTCTTGCATTGCCACCCCAATTGCATAAAGTTCATAATGTATTTCATGTATCTGTATTATGACATTATATAGCTGACAAATCTCATAACCTTCAATGGAAGGAACTGCAGGTATCAGACAAGGGAACCATTTCGGTCGAACCATTACGTATATTGGAACGGAGGGTTCGACAAAATGAGGAATTGCCTGGTAGACCAAGTTAAGGTCCAATGGGACAAATATAGCCTTGGATCGGCTACTTGGGAAGGTACATAGATCATATCTCGGAAATACCCCAACTTGTGTTGATTTTGAGGAACTTAAAAAAAGCTTATTTTGTATATGACTATTTTATTTTGAGTTGGATAGTTAAAACTATATCACATGTAAAAAAAATAAATTTGATGTTGCTGGAACGTGGTATATGTTATTTGCTTAACTCTGTTGGTACGTGGATACCAATATGAAATATGTAATTTAATTAACATTGTTGGAATATGGATACCGATATGAAGGTATGTGATTAACTTTGCTTTGAAATCCAAATTATAAATTATGTTATGGATGAGATATCTATAATTTTAATTTAATTTGCATATTGACATGATTGATGAGATGGAAATAAAATAATGACTACATTTTGATATCAAAGTTAACTTACAAATATATGGGCTGGATATGGCCAAGTACGTTATGTGAACATAAATATCAATATTTTAGGTAGAAACATATGTGAAATACACAGAAAATGTTATTTAAATACAATTTATTTTGAATATATTTATACACATGTTATGATGTGTGGACAAGTGTTTACATTGCAGATAACATCGTTACCAAAATAACCACGTGATGACAAAAGCCCAAGAACAGTTGAGACTCAATAAGAATTCCATGATAGGGTGATAACCCTGGTCCTACTAGGATGGGTGGAGGTGTTGCCCATCGTTATCCTCCAAAGCCTCGAGTCATGGGAGGACTGTGCGAGTCACGCTACCCGAGACGTGTGTTGATGACTGCCAGATGCCTACTGGGGAATCAGGTCGATGTAGTCGACGCTATCATCTTTAGGGTCTTTGAATGGTTAGGTCAGTATAGTTGACGCCATGGAATACTCTAGTAGAGGACGAATAGGATGGGAGCGGAAGATATTAGGAAAGATAGGATGATTTTAGAATAGCTTGGGAACTCGACAGGGACAGGACAAGACTATTATAGTTATAAAATTTTAAAATATTCAAAACACAAATTTTAAAGTGCCCTCATGTTCAACAAAAATTCAATTTTGAAACACAATTCTTAAGTGATTATACTAGTCACTAAATAATTACTGAAAAACCCTAACTTCAGGACGAAGTTTTCGGAAGAAGGGGTGTAATGTAATGACCCACCTACAATTACAAACAAAATGCGAATATTAGCATGCATACGGCACATCCATATGATAACTACATATGCATGACCCGCATGTATTCCAATAGTATACATACAGGTTAAAATTGGAAAATATCTATGCTTAAGTTAATAAATCGATTATCGAAGTAAATTTCTAACTCACCATAATATAATATATATAGCGAATAGGGCCTTTTGATATATATCACCCGTATATATATCTATATATATATGATTAATCCTTTAATCAATATATATATATATATATATATATATAGACAACAAAATAATAAAATATAAATTAAATTTTTTTGATGTATAATTTAATTTATTTATATGTTAAAATTAAAGTGAACTATTAAAATTTATAAATAAAATAATTAACATATTTCACAAAATATTGTATTAAACTAAACAAAAGAAAACTATAATATAAATTCAATTCAATCAAAAGAAAAGTAATAAGGTGACAACCTCAATGAGTCACGTAATATATATATATATATATATATATATATATATTCATTTAACACAGGGAAGACAGGGAGACATTGTAGGTGGCAATAGGCATGGGCGATGGAGAGCTGGAGACGGGGGAAGGAAGCTTATAAGGGAATCGAAGGGGGTTTTTGAGGGGAGGGATTTTTTGAGAGTGGTTTCGGGGAAAATAGAGAAGGAATTTACAACATAGAGACACAAACAGATTGAGGATTACTGAGCCTTGATAGTTCTTGATGTTTTTGGGCACGGGGGCCAGAGTGCTGAAATTATGAAGTATTCTGGAGCTGGGTACCGAGGTTGTGCCCAGTTTGGCAGGGAGATTTTGGTCCTTTTGGTAACGGGAGAAAATTTGCGACAACAACAATCTGGGAACAACTTCAAACGAAAGTTTAGGTAAGTACTTGCAAATGAATGGTTCAATTTTAGATTCGATATTCTGAGTATAAATTTCATTAAAATTTTGTAATTTTCGAAATTTAGAGATTTTGTGAGTTATTAAATTTCAGGTATGAATTCATTGTGAATTTCAAATATCATTTTTTTATTATCTGAACCAGGGCGTTAAATACAACTTGATGCTGATATTAGGATATTGTCTAATATAAGTACATTCGAGACTTGTCAAAAGCCATCAATTTCTTCATGGATACAAATGTGATATATAACTTCTTGTATGGAAGATTTTCTGAATATGTAGCTTGTGAATTACTTTTTACATATAAGCATAGCATATCCATGGTGCCATAAGGACTAATGGTAATTTTTTTATATAGTGCTACTAGTTATTGTTGGCCTTTAGAGATGCATGGTCATAAACGTAAGAGAGAAATGACTACATGGAGAATGTATTATTTATTGATGGCAGAGTCCAATACATCACCATAAGCTTCTTTATACATCAAGTTGTAAGTTATTTGACTATCTCCTCAACTAAGTAATATTTAATGTTAGATCATTAACATTTATCATGTCCAAGACTTAGACCCTTGACCTATGAATGCCTCCAAGACCTTGTCACTACTTCTTTGTCTGCTTCCAATGCTGATCCTTCTTTTCTGCACCAACTTGCGCTGACTGGTACCAACACTAGAGAACTCAGTCTCTCAGTTTGCCTTCAACACTTCTTCTCACAGATTCAGATATTAGATACAAGATCATTCGAGATCTTCTGTTTCTTGGAACATCCTTGAATCTTCTTCACTTGAGCAGTAATACTTTCTTTTTGTGCACTGTATAGTAGGAAGGTAAATCACAGATTTACCTTCCTTTCTTTCTCACACTTCAATTTAGAGTTTATCTCATACCTGTTGACTTCGCATTATATCACAGATTGCTGCCTAGTCATAGTCCTTGCGGTGTATATATGTTACAGACTTCGTTCCACTTTAGTGTAGATGTATTACTTTAGGTTTGATCGCAACTTAGTCCTTGCTAATCCGCTTTCACTGTGTTAGCATAGTTCCCAAAACAGATCCGCACTTACTGCCCTTAACTCGCATATATTCCAGACCCTTTGTTATGTTATGGTGTCACACAATAATCCACAATGTCTTCTTGTTATACCTGCACTTCTTCCTGAACTCAAGTCCGCATTTAGACACTGTGATTCCTCAGAGAAATCCGCAACTTAATTTGTTCAAATGAGCCGTAGCTTCATCACTATATATAGTGCATTGTTTCCATATTTAGGCCAACCTCACATGCTGTCTTGTAGGCCGATTTCACAATTAATAGGCTGACATGTAGGGGGACATCTTCCAGCGTTGATGAGCGCTGTTTTGAGCCAATCCTTCACTGAATTATGACAAGGTCTTGGAGCATATACTTTTGATCCGGATTTATGCAGGAACGCAACAGAATACAAAAATAACCATAAACATAGAGATGTAGCGGAAATAATGCTTCATTTCATTAATATCAAATAACAAAAATATGCTTATAGACATAATGGAAATAAAATAGCTAGGGTACTAGTAGCGAATCTCTGAGAAGAGAAGTGGCGGCTACAAACCTCTGAACTATGTTACAATGAGGCTCGAGGGCCTATTTATTATTGAGAAACAATGGAGAACTCTAAACGTCCAAAAACCTAACCCTAGGAGATGAAGCGCCAAAACTATGGGCCCCGTTTGGGTAAGTTGCTGTTTCAACTTCTCGGGGATGTAACTTCGGCATACGATCTCCGTTTGATACGTATGATACATCGTTAGAAAGATCTATCCGAGGACTACTATTGTTGTCGCGAATATCAATTCCGGAACAGAATCATATTTTTCGGACAAACAATGCCCAAAAAATGTCGTTTAGGGCCTCAAAACGACTTCGGAAGTTCAGGACCCGAAAAACTACTAAAAATAGTAAGTTGTGCTGCATTTTAAAAACTGAAAGAACTGATGGTGGGGATTCAAATGGAATAGGTGGGTGGCCACCAATATCCACCTGGATCATCAAGGCCCCAAAACGGCTCCGGGAGTGCAGGACGCGAAAACTTGCTAAAAATAGTAAGTTGTGATGAATGTGAAAAGCTGCAAGAATTGGTGCTGCGGGTCCAAATGGAATAAGTGGGTGGCCACCGATATCCACCTGGATCATTCCTCCCTCCTTAAGAAGCAATGGTCCCCATTGCGTTGAGTTCCTCCATGAGATGAGGCACGTCCTGTTGTCGAAGATGCCATGGACTTGCGGGCGGACATGCTGGATGCAATTAGAAAATTTGGTTTCTTTATCAGCCTTAGACAGTACATGTGTGGATTCTGTCTGTGTAGTCGCATGAGGTATGGCAACATCAGGCAGCGGTGCGTCGGGGGTCAGATCAATGGAGTGCTTCTCCTGACAGTATAGAGAAAAATTCCTCGTATTCCTCCATGACTTTGTCCATCTACTGCAGCCGTGCAGGGGAACCCTGTTTCGAGGTTGTGGCCACAATAGTCCTCTTTCCATGTGAGCTAGTTGTAAGGAAAATAAATTTCTTGGTTTGGGAAACAATCTTACTGCGTTGTTTTGCAGTAGTCAAAGAGATGACAGGAGGCAGTACTACCTCCGGTATCCTGTACAAGTTATTTCCCAAAGTAATAACAACAGCACAAGGCCTAGACTCATACACAGCATGTTGCCTCCACAAGTATGGTTGGCCCAATAATACATCAGCTACATCAAGAGGAGCAACATCACACAATACCTCATTCGTGAATGGCTTGATACTGTACAGAAGGCGAGACTGCTGGCAGATGCGAAGATCTCTCCCTGGGTGGAGCCACCCGATGGTATATGATTGCGGGTGTGATATGGTCGGTAGGCCGAGCCGTTTCATGACCTCTGCTGAAATAAGGTTTTTTTGGCTTCCGCAATCGACGAGAAATTGCAGCGGAGAACCCTTCACCCACATCTCTGAATGGAAGAGGCGCTCACCCTCCTCTGGATCCTCTGTATCCTCCCTCTGGATCTTGGTGGTGGCAATAATGGCACTGGGATCCGCATCAATGATCTGCTTGCCTTTGTCTAGTTCTGACTTAGGATCAAAAAATGCATCTGATTCGAGTGCTTTTAGTTCGGCCACCAATGACTGTTTGGCCTGACACTCGTTTGTGCTGTGAGTGGCGCTGTTATGAAATTCACACCACTTCCCTGTGTCCTTCTTTGGATTTGCGGTGTTTTTCTGAATCACACTTCTTTGGCCCTGCCCCTTGTTCTTCATTTCGGGGGCACCTTTCGAATTCGCAGATCCAAAGTCTCGCTTCTTCTGTTTAAATTTCTGCTCGATCTTGGCGGCATAGCAATATGCCGTGCCAAGCGATGTAATTTCGAGGAACTCCATTTCCTCTTGAATGTGTTTGTGCAGACAACCGCGGTACTTGAGCACCAAATATCTCTCTAAATCTTTAATACCCAACTTTGTGCACAGGGTATGGAATAGATTCGTCAGTTCGTGCACATCTTGATCCCTTTGTTGCCGCAGCGTGGTCCATTGGATGTATTTGTCCTCATAGCTCCCCACGTGGTAATATTGTTCCTTGATGCTGTCTCGGAACGAATTCCAAGTGGGTGTGGCCGAGAACATACAGGGATCCCCTTCGTCCTCTTGCTGACAGTAGGTTTCCCACTAGTCTTTGACACGAGGGGCAGCTTTGAGGAGTGCAAAAATAATCTTTCTCGGTCAGAGAAATCATGGACTGAGAAATACCCTTCCAGCAAATTCAACCATCTATCTACGGCGTCTGCATCTATTTGGCCTTTAAATACAAGAATGTCAAAGTTTACCTGTACCTTGAAGGGAGTGGCGCCTCTAGAGTGGCTGTTGGATGCAGATGCACCGTAGGTGGGCAGTCGTTGAAGGATCTGAGCAAAGTTATCCATTATCGCGTTCCTTTGTTTCTCGAGAGCCTCCTCGAGCAATATTTTGATAGGATCTCCTACTCCCTCGTCTTTCTTTTCTTCTGCCATGGGAGGTCGTCGGGGTTTGTGAGGCTGATCTTGCAAGGGTTCAACCAGATCGAGCCCTAACTCCTTATACCCTGACCGCATTGGGGACATGCAAAGAAAAACAAAGAAAGAGAAGACCGCTTTGATACCACTGATCTGGATTTATGTAGGAACGCAACAGAATACAGAAATAACCATAAACATAGAGATGCAGTGAAAATAATGCTTCATTTCATTAATATCAAATAATAGAAATATGCTTACAGACATAATGGAAATAAAATAGCTAGGGTGCTGGTAGCGAATCTCTGAGAAGAGATGTGGCGGCTACAGACCTCTGAACTGTGTTACAATGAGACTTGAGGGTCTATTTATTATTGAGAAACAATGGAGAACTCTAAATGTTCAAAAACCTAACCCTAGGAGATGAAGCGCCAAAACTATGGGCCCCATTTGGGTAAATTGGTGTTTCAGCTTCCCGGGGATGTAACTTCGGCATACGATCTCTGTTTGACGCGTATGATACATCGTTAGAAAGATCTATCCGAGGAGTACAATTATTGCCGCGATTATCGATTCCGGAACGGAATCATATTTGCCAGAAAAACGATGCCCAAAAAACGTCGTTTAGGGCCTCAAAACGGCTTTGGAAGTTCAGGACCCAAAAAACTGCTAAAAATAGTATGTTGTGCTGCAACTTAAAAACTGAAAGAACTGATGGTGGGGGTTCAAATGGAATAGGTGGGTGGCCACCAATATCCACCCGGATCATCAAGGCCCCAAAACGGCTCCGGGTGTGCAGGACGCGAAAACCTGCTAAAGATAGTAAGTTGTGCTGAATGTAAAAAGCTGCAAGAATTGGTGCTGCGGGTCCAAATGGAATAGGTGGGTGGCCACCGATATCCACCTGGATCAACTTTAGACTAGACACTTCATATATATGACACTTAATTATGCTTATAAGTTATAACCAGAAGACAAGCCCTAATAGTCATCAAGATGAAGTCTTTTGAACTATAATAAAAATCTTGCTCATGAAACCCATGAAGCAAGTATAACAAAAATACATTTTATCATCTTTGTCTTCTTCTTTACATAAATACATAATTACATAGTCAATATGAAGACCGATCCTAGTTACACTTTTCAACACCCCCTATCTAGAGACCCACCTAAGAATACACAACCATTGAAAATAAGAAATCATCATTAATTTTGTCACCATCAAAGGCATCCTCATTCTTCTCATTGATAGTATTACCAATGACTACGTTATTCTTGCATTTTTTCTTTATTCTAATTTCTTTCTTTTGAAAATTGATATGATCAATTGCTGTGACTTAACAAAAACGCCACTTTCAACATTTCACCTTAATCTAGAGGTTTCTTGGATCTATTCCTTGCAAACTTTTTGCCTATGAAAATCAAATCTGCAAGTATACAATAAGCTGATCACAAAGATGGTACAAGTTAAACTATCCAAACCCTAGTCAGGGAAATCATAGAAAAACCCTAGCCACCAACTCCTAGCTAGGAATCATGCCTAAACAATGCTAGTCACTCCACCAAAGATCCTTAGCAAGCTAGCATCATGATTGGCTTGCCCTCCTTGGCATCGACACTTGCATCCCACAAGTGTACAAGACGTCTCCTCCTCTTCTTCTCCACAAGCATCAAAAGTAGCGCTAGGCTTTTAGATGCCACAAAACATAGTGTTTTATCTCTCAAGAGCTACAAGATGAAATATTGCCTTTGCCACTCTAGGGTTTATTAGGAACCTTGTTTCTTTGTTTCTTGAAGGTGAAGCCCTAACCCTAGTCTTCCTTTGAAATTCCTCCAAGAACCTTAGTGTTGTAAGACATAGAGATAAAGTAGAATGAATAAGAGTATCGTTGACCACACTTTGTCAACAGTCCAAGAGGCATAGTACAAGGCAACAGATCAATATTTTTTCAAATCAGTGTCATTCAGCTTCCAATTTATCATTGTAAACCCAATTTCTGCAAAGTTCATTGTAAATGATGCTAGTATGACCGTTGAGTCACGTAATTGCACCTAGGTAAGCTTATGATTTTTGTCAAAGGATTTCGTCCTAGTAAGCTTTTTAACCCCCCCGAATTATGTGTGTTTGTAAACACGGATAATCGACAAAGTTTTTCTTCTAGCTATAACCCCAAAGCTAGGTTGGTATTTGTTGGTAATGTCTTAGGTGAGTCCTAATGTTTATTGAGTCCATGTAAAAGTGTGTTTAGGAATAATTTTAGTACATGATCCCTCATAATTAGAGAACATGGCTAAATTATTTTATTATAAGCACACTTGGTTTCATACTAAATCATATTTTTGTCGCAGAATTGGTTAATGTCTTGAGGGTCTATGTCTAAAGGTGTTTTCCCCTTCTAAGGGTTGATATTGTAATAATTTGATGTAAAACATATTTTTAGCGCATGGTTACTCATAGTTAGACACCATGGCTAAAATATTTGAGGGTGGAAAATAATTAAATCCTCTCTAGAGTTAATTAATTATTTTTTTTGGCAAAATTTTTTGAGTAAAAAATAATATGAGAAGAATTAAATTCTCTCCACGTGGAAAATAATAAAAAATTTGTGGGTCAAAAGGAAATTAATTTTTGGAGGTCCTCCATCAAGGGAAAAATGGATATTTTAAGAAAATTTGATCCCTTGGACATTGGTTGTTAAGTCAAAGTCAAATTTTTGAGGAAATTAGTCTAAAATATTAATTTTTGGATTAATAAAGTGTTTTTTACGAGAAATACGAAGTTTTCTTCAAAAACAAGAAATTGATGGTGGGGATTAAAAGATCATGATATTTTTGACGGACAAGATTATTTTGACGAGGATCAAGCCAACTAGCTGTTATTTCCACTTGGAGGTGTTTATTTCTCTCTCTTTCTCTATATAAGGAAGCTATTGAGCTCCTATTTCTCATTGGATGATGATCATCTTTGGATGATGTAATTTTGTAACACATGTGTTGAGCCTTGCTCTGCTGGAATTATTTTTCGCATAATAGAAAGACTTTGGGTTTTCAGTTAATGGTGTTCTTACGCTGATTTGTGGTATGTGCTAGTATTCTATTCTTTCATGCTCTATATTGTGCTAAATTTCATAATTGTTATTTTAGTTGCCGGTGATGAGAACATTCTATTGATACGGTTATCTTTACCTTAGGTGATCTGATTCACCCCATGATCTAACAATTATTTTTCAAGGTTAAATAAAGATCTGCAGGTACACTAGCCCATGGACTCCAAGTTCACAGACTGTGGGGAATGATTGACCTTGTTTGAGCTCTGGGCTTTAATTTTGACAAATTATTTTGTATGAGGGTTTTGGATAGTAATTTTTCGAAGTTATTCTTCCATATTATCTATTCTAAAAATCTCGATTTTTTATTTATTTTGTGCTATAAAGATTTAATCGGCTAATGAGAGCAAATATTTAAATTTTGTAAATATTGTGAATATTTGTAAATACATCTAACCCTTGTTTTGTATTTTGTAGCACTTAGGGTTTTGGGATTTTTGTTATTTATATATATATTGGGGCTTTGGCAATTTTTCTTCATTTTGTACAGGTGATTTTTCAAGCTAGCGAGTGGTTGGAGAGGGCTGATTCGACAATTTTGGTGGAGGAATTCCAAGAGGGAAATCACTTGTCAGAGGGAGCATATTCTCTAGAGGGTTTCTATCGCCAAGAAACCCAAATTCGGTCTCTTGTTGAGAGCAGCAATAGAAGAAGGGAGAAGAGCATCCGTTTCAACATTTTGAGCACAGATGGCCTTGCATGGATTGAGGGATCAAGACAAGTTAGATGGTGCATCTCGCTTTGTCATCTGGAAGGCCATGATCCTATCTGTCCTAGATGAGTATCGCATCAAAGATTATGTTGAGAAGGCTGTGGCCATCTCGGTCGATGCTGATCCGTTGAAGAAGTATGAGGAAGCGTAAGCAAGGGCTAAGCGCTTGATTATGGACGAGGTGAAGGATCATGTGGTCCCACATATTGCCGAGATTAATACGGCAATTGAAATGTGGACAACATTGACCAAGATGTATCAAGGCACCTCCGTCCAGAGGAAGATGCTTCTGGAGAATCAATTGCGACTATTTCAGATGCACAAGGGAGAGGAAATCGATCCTTTCCTCCGTAGATTGCAGGCAATTTGAGGTCAACTAGTTGCTGTGGGGGCAACTCTTGATGAGGGTCTCATGGTGAGGACTGCCTTGAATGCAGTCACCGATGATTGGGAGGCATTTGTCCAAAGTATTTTGGGCAGAGCACAACTTCCAAATTGGGAGGACATGTGGGCAACTCTTCGTCAAGAGGAGAGCAGGAGAATGACCAAGATGGGCAGCAACAACGGAGGAGCCAAGATAGAGGAGGAGGAAGATGCGACCCTTGCATCTAAGGGACAACGGTAGCAGCAAGGGAAGAAGAAGAAGGACCTCTCAAAGGTCCGATGCTTCAGATGTGGCGAATTGGGACACTTCGCCAATACTTGTCCTCAGAAGAAGGGCAAGGAAGATTCGGATTCCAAGGCTGTGACAACCAAAGGGGATGATGGCAGTGATGATGATGTGGTCATGAGTGCTCATGTACCTCGAGAGAAGAGGTGGGGCAACATAGATCTGTAGTTCTCTTGAACTTCAGATGAGGGGCAGGGCCCTTGAGGTGCCCAAAACCTTGGATGACATATGAGCTACAAGAGCCCTTAAAGGCAGTAGCAGGTTGATTGGAGTCAGTTGGTGCAGAGGATCATGGAGGCACTTTGGCAGTGCTAGGACACTGAAGACTGGAGCAGCGCAGAGGAGAGGCAGCAACAGTGTGGAAGCAACAACGCAAAGGTCGATGGGATTTCAGTAGCGCAGAGGCAGTGCTTACGCAGCAGACAACGCAAAGCTTCAGAGGGTCAACGCAGTTCAATAACAGAGAATGTTTCGGTATCGAGATGTAGCCAAACTGACTTGTCTGTCAATATTTTGGGTGATGTCCTTCAATTGCTTACTTCTCAGCAATTGAGTTGCAGTACAACAATTAGGAGTGGCAGTGCTATGGGCAGCATGATGCAACATTTGAGAGGGAGTTGCAGTATAGATGAGGCAGTGACTGTGGCAGAGTCATGGGTAGCGGTACAGAAGGCAACAACGCAGTGGATGAAGGGCAACATGCCTAACATCAGCAACGCAGGGGACTGATGCCATGGATCAGGGTGATGCTTCAGGATGAAGTGTTGTTAGAGCTCATTCCTTGCTAAGAGGGATTGTTGAGATTTTGGGTAGCATCGGATGTGCTCTAGCTCCACAACTTTGTGGAGGGGCTAGAACGCATGAGATCTCCAAGACCCATAAATCGTTTGGAGAAATTTCACCCGGAACCCAGGTTATTCAAAATTTAAATTATTAAAATGGAGACCCTAAGTCTAACTTAGGGAAATTGAATAATTAAAGTGAATTAATTTAGACATGTGGGTGAGAATGTTCTAAGTGACGTGCATCAAGTCTTTTCTAATCTTAGCCATTGATTAGAGATTAGATCACGACTGTTGAATGTTCAACGAGAAAAGTATTAAAGAAAGGCTTGGGTTAGTTGGAGAACACACATAGAGTGGCAACACTTGAGCTAAGTCGAAATTTTGGGGCGTGGTTTGCTGAGTATTTTGGAGTGAGCTTGTAGTGCAGTGAGGGGCAGATCGGCAGTGGGATTTTAGATCCGAGGCCGAGGATACATTGGCAGAGAGGCAGATTCATACCAGAGTAGCATAGAGACCCAACAAGGGTGACGTAGGCCTAGCCAGAGCAGCGCAGAGGCAGCGCATGCTCAGCTAGAGTTGCGCAGAGGCTCATGCAGGGCTGTCGGGCTGACGCAATGCTGGGAGAGGTAGTGCTGGGTTCTAGTGGGCCAGAAAGGGCTCGTTTTTGCAGATCCAGAAGGTGTGAAGCAACCACACTGAAGGTTGACACGGTGACTGCGTAGGCACCTGTGGGGTTCTTCAACCTCAACTGAATCAACCATATTTTCTGTCTTCGAGTGATAGAGGTACATATGCCGATATTTTCTCTATTTGGGAAAACCATGTCTGGTGCCCTTGAATGTATTCATAATTCTACATAATAATAAAACCCTCTAAGAGCTGCGGCACCGGTTTTCCCGCATTGGGTTTTTCCGGGGACATTTGTCCAAAAAATATTGTGTCCTTTGTCATGTGGGCTTTTTTCTTCAATGCTTGATCTGTATGTATGTGTAGGCTGCAGTAGTGTTTACTTTGATGTTTTACTGAATATTTTAGAAAAATAACTCGTTAATTAAATCAAACAAGTAGGAGAAGTAAACTAGAAAAGTGCAATAGGGTTTCTGTAATTTGGATTCAGAAATTTTCACACATACTTGTCTCAGGTGCAAGCCAAGGAAAACGGTGCCACTGGTTATTTCCAACACAAAACTAGCAAAAAAAAGCAGATATAAAGCTTCATGGAGGAGGATGTGGAGGGGTTGCTGGTGGCCCTGCAGAGAAACCTGTTCGGTTGTGCACATGGTAGTCGATGTGCTCGATCTAGATTTCTAGTGCTCGGAGGTGGTTGTGGGAACGATGCAGCTCGTAGACTCTCGAGAGCATCTAGAGTTTCATTTTGCATATGCTGAATGTCATTAATGTAAGCGACGAGCTCGTTACATTCTTCATACCTCTGTTCTTGCATGTTGTCTAGATTGAGCTGGATTTGTTGCAATTGGTTTGAAATCGCATCCAAGGTGATCGAAGCGTCAATTTGACCAGGCTCTTTGGATGGAGAGACTGCCATGGCAGCCACAGAGTGCTGACTCTCGGTGGACTCTGAATCTGGTCTCGGGTCCCCGTTTGGCCTGCGCTCCTTAATGCCACGTCCAAGACTGCATCTGTGTGCACGACTGTGTTGTCGTGGCATGTAACTTCCGTGCCCACAACCTTCTTCTTCTTGGCTAGAATTCCAGTCGCTTGCGTGGAGTGCTACCCACTGAATTGGAGTGCAGTAGCTCAGACCAAAACCCTCCGTCTAGTCACCAACACCCGCCAACTCACAAGAGAATACCACCGTCCCAAGTATCAAGTCCCCACGTCTTCCACTGGCGGAGAGGAGCCTCCACCTGCTCATGCACCAGTCCGCTGCTGGACTGGAGTGGCCTTTGAGCGCGCACCAACACTGCTCCTTGGTTGCCTCTTCTCCCTTCACTAGCCTCGTCTCCTCTGCGAACCGAGAATTCCACGGAAGGCACACTCAAATGGTCACCTTCTTCACCACCAGCCCGTCCACAATCACCACCTCTACAACCCTTTGCTCCGCGGACTCCAGGCTACGAGGATCCCACAGGCACTTACGCTACCATCCCCAGCTCGCCGTCTCCCTCTCCTGCCAACACGCTCCCTGTGTTTGAGGCTCAAGTCGGAGCTTGAGTGCCAACGCCACTGCACAAGGTGACACCTCCCCACAATTTTCACCATCGCCTAGAACTGCACTATGCCATTTTCCATGTCTGAATGCCTGATAAACCTTCGTCTCCCGCCACGCCTTTGCTTTTCCCAAGACACCATAACTACCTTCGTACAAGGTGGTTTAATTATGCTTGGTGGCGCGTAGCGTTAGGCCTGTCCTGCCCGCGCAAACCACCCCCACTTGTCTATTTGATGAGACACCCCCACCGGGGACACGAAATTTTGATTATTTTCCACTCAGAGAGAAATTAATTTCTCTATAATTATTTTTTGACTCAAAATTAATTAATTTTCTGGCTTGGGATTTTAAGTTAATTTAGCGAGAAAATGTAATTAATTGACTCTAGAGGGGATTAATATTTTTTTCGACCCTCAAATATTTGTTTACATAAAATAGTTACAAATTCAACCCTTAGAAGGGGAAATACACATTTAGACTAGATCCTCAATAACTTACCCAATTCTGCGACACAATATGATCTAGTATGAAACCAAGTGTGCTTGTAATAAAATAATTTAGCCATGGTTTCTGATTGTGAGGTACTATGCACTATAATTATTCCCAAACACACTTCTACAATAGACTTGATAACACTATGACTCACCTAAGACCTTGTCAACGAATTCCACCCTAGCTTTCGAGTGTAAGCTGGAAGAAAAACTTTGCTGATTATGCGTGTTTACAAACACATAATTCACGGAGGTTAAAAAACTTCCTAGGACGAAATCCTTAGCCAAAATCAGAGGCTTACCTAGTTGTTGTTACATAATTAAATGGTCGTACTAGCATCATTTACATTATAACTTGCAGAAATTGGGTTTACAATGATATGATCATGTTGGCTGATGACTTTGATCTTTGAAAAAATTTCATCCACAGTCCACTTCTTTGTACTCTACTTCCTTGGATTGTTGACAAAGTGTGGTCAACAATATTGAACCGACCTATTTCATTGAACTGCTTGGTTCGGGACCAGTTCCATGCAATTTGTAACTTACCGGGTTAGCATAAAAATTTCCCTGTTTTTTTTTTTAATTTTTTGATTTTTTTGATTTGGTTGGCCCACTTCTAATTCTCCCCTAGGCCAATCCAAAATTCAAGCCTATAGCCCTCACCCTGATATTCAAACCTATGGTCCTATTATTGCTATGCAATTCATGGTAATGTTAGATTCTTAAAGTAAATTCTCCTCAATTTTTCATTTCCATCGTTTTAATTAAATTTTTAACATTACCATGAAATGAATTACGATGTTTGAGAGTGGTTCCAACCTCATTGGATTTCATATGGAGAAAGTAGAATTTTAGATTTCACTCAAAATCCAACAAACTTAACAATTTTTCAGGATTTCAGGATTGCGGGTATTACAACATTTCCATTTGATTTTGTCTTGTACAAGGTAAATAAATAATATTTAATAAAGAGCACCAATCCCTTTATGTACTTTGATGGTAGTGGCATTGGTTGTTGGACTCCTCTATCATAACTCTACCAAAAATGTACCCATCACTCAAACAAAATCTTGACTTGACATGCTGTGTTTTTTCTATCTTATTTTAATGCTTAGAGGGTTATATTGATGATGAAGATCCAAATATAGGCAATTATTATGATGATATGTAGGTATTTGTTGTAGCATGATTTTTTTTGGATGCTAGAGGCCATCGATAACCTATTTGTTGATGTATTTTCGGTTCATGGATGCATTGCACTCAATGCTATTTTGGTTATGTGCACCCTTACATGCTATATAAATGAGAACTTTTGCTTATTTGTCTATAAATGGTTTGGGTTCATATGGATGCACATGTAGATATATGTTTTTCTTTAAAATTTGAATATTTTATGTGTTTTTGGTCAACCGGTTGTTTGGTCTGGTTTTTTTACTGGTTCTTGGTCCACAAGGTTTTTCGGTTCGATCACCGGTTCGGTTTTGATAATATTGATTATAGCTCATCACGTCACTAGTGTGGATTTGAACGTAGGTGGGGAAGATAACAACTGTTCCACCGAACCACTTGAAATAACCCCAATTGACAAAAAGGCACCACTCCTATCTCTTGTGCCAATCCTTCAAAAACCCCTAATGTTTTTTCCTTTTATTTGTTCTAGGGTAAATTAGGATTTAGTTAAAGAAATATCATTAATTTTCAGCATTGTTTGCTTTTGAAGTTTGTCCTAGGGTTAGGGCTTGCATGCATTTATTTGGAAAAGTTAAAATATCATTTAACATTCATTTTCAGCCATAAGTTAGGGTTGACGTCTAGGGCTTATTGTGGTGTTATATGTGTTTTCCACCACAAAAAATTGCTGTAATTTATTCTCTTGTTTACTCGTTAATTTGCCTTAATTTTACACTTCTTTATCATAGATTTTGGGCTTTTTTCTTGATGCTGTTATAAACTACCTGTTTGCTGCAATTTCTTTTTTTAAACCCTAGTTTATGACAACAAGTATAATATCTTGATTGTATGTGTTTGGAAACTGTGAAAATATCACCACTGAAATTTTTATTGCAGCAACTGGAATAAATTCTTCTAACTGTATGTAATGACCCATTCCAATTTATAAGCAAATTAATATTAACATGTATACGACGTATGCATATGATAGCTACACATGCATACATCACATACACCGCACTAGTATACATACCTACTAGTATTGAGAATATCTAGGTTAGGGTAACGAATTGAATATCATAATGCATTTTATCTCGCTGAGATATAATGAAATATCAAGCTAAGGACTTAACACGTATACCGCTCTTATATATATATGCGTGGTAGAGCATTGATCAAGAAAAACAAAATATAATTAAGTACAAATTATATTTGAGTGAACAAATAAAATAATAATATAATTTGATTAAAATTATAAAGTTAATTTAATTAATTGAAAAACAAAATATAATAAAATTAATCTTATAATAATTAATCAAAATAATATCTACATAAATTACTTAATGGATATCTACATAAATGACTCTATAAATATCTCCATAAGTGACTTAAATAATATCTACATAAATGACTCTATAATATCTCCATAAATGACTTAGTAAATATCTACATAAATGACTATAATATCTACATAAATGAAGGAGGTGAATCAAAGTTATAAAAGGAGAGGAATATGAAGGAGGAGGGCGAGGTTTTTTCCTTTGCTAATTTCTACACCATTGTCTGAGGAAATAACGAGTGGTATGAATTGTTTGGAAGTGAGTTTCCACTTGGAATTTTGGGCACGGGGGTAGAAGAGGTATCTTCTAGATCTAGGATTGTTTTGGAAATCCTAGATTGGCTGGGAAGAAAAGATTGATTCGGTAACCCGTCCGCTGCATCCACAGAAAGAGCCATAGCCCAATAAATCACCAAATTCGTTCCAGGTATTCTTTTATGCATAAATTAGTTACTTATGTAAGTTTAATTTTACTGTCGGTCTCCGTTCATTTGGATTTATGCTTAAACCTATAAGTAAGAAAAGTTTAGAATAAATGTCACTGATTAGGGTCTTTACAAATGATATTAGAGCGCTGTTCAAACCCTTGGGATCTTACAAGCCCTCAATTTATAGTAGTTGGTCAATTTAGAGCAGTGGGTCAATTTATAATGGCAGTGGTAAGAAAAGTTAGACTAATATTCATAATACTCCGAATTTTCTTACGGGAATAAATCCTCATGCATTCGTGAACAAAATTTTTGTTTTATATCATAATTGTTCAGAAACGTCTATCTTAGATTATATACACTGTCATTTACATAACTTGTAGATGCCCAATGGATTTTAGTACCTGGCACCACCATTTTCTTCAACTGGTTGGAACAATATCGCTTTCTGTGTTTGGCGATATATATAGCTGCGACCCTCTTGCTACATATTGAAATTTCTGTGTTTTTTTTTTGGTAACCATGGTGATGCTTCCTGATAAAATCGCGACGTAAACCCCTATCCGATTGCCATCCATATTTTATTTTGATTTTACAAATTGTTTTATTTTCTCCTCGCTCTGAAAAGAAAAAATTCCTATGCCCATTTAAATTGTTTTTAAATACCCAAGCAATTCGATCTAAGGATCTATGATAGGGTTGCCTTTTGTCAAAATTTTACATGGGATCATTTACATTTGTTATCCCAATTGCATTTAGATTGCATCACTATGTTTCATGATATATATATATATATATATATATATATATATATATATATATATGATTTGCAAATAGTAATTCGATTATTAAAACAAAGCGCCTTAACTAAGGATTATATATATATATATATATATATATATATAGGTAAGAAAAGGTTTACATATAGGAATTAAAATGTCCAAAATGCCGACTTTGAATCATAACTGCTCATCGTCGAACCCAGTGACGACTAGTTTGCAAATTTCCGACTATGCAAATTTCCCCGACTACATCACGGTTTGTGCCACAGATATATTATTGCCCACTTCAAATTTTATTATTATTATTGTGGGAACCTGGAAAACATAAAATAAATTAAATTTTGAGCGATAGGGAGCTGTCTGTTTTAATACCATGAGGGTGTCCCAATTGGAAATGGAATTCAACCAGATTACTGCTCATTGGAAGCTCACGTTCAGGTAAATATGTGGTTTTTTTTAAAACTTTCATAGCCGATAGATGCACACATTGGTCGAAGAAAAATATTGAAGCACTATATAAAGAAAATATAGTAAATTTCGTTTTTTTTAGTGTTGTCCAAATCTTGATTTTAGTATTATCGCAATAGTAAATATTTGAAGTTGCTTTTCTATTTTTGCACAAAGGAGATGGAAGATTAAAATTTCACATTGTGTCTATATTGCAGACATAAAGTTTTTAAAGATTATTAGACTATGTACTTATAACATTTCTTTTTACTAAATACAAATTATACAATCTTAACCTGTATGCGATAAGAGAATAAAAATAAAAAAAATTACAAGTAATTGACTACCGCACATCTAATTTTGAGTTGCTTTAATATTCTAAAACATAAAACCATAAAAGTTTTTGTTATTTTAAGTTGTAAAAGGTCTTTTGGTGTTTATATCATTATAGAGTCAATCTAATTGATGTAAAGTGGGCATTATTAGACAAATGAGATGGTGGCCTTTCTTTGTCTCAGAGTATCTTTCTTTAATCTTAACTTTACAACTTTATAAAAACAGTGATAATTGAATCCTTGGCTCGTACATTTTCGATGGTCCTACTCTTAACAATAAATTTTGAGAGACATCTTGTATGGGATTCAGTTGTAAGAATGGATTGATATTCTTTATTAATAAATTTGTTAGAGATTGTAATTTCGAGGATATTCAGGAATTTACACAACATTTAGTTTGGTATAAAGAATGAGGATAATGGATTGATAAATTTAGTGACAACAATATAGTTAAAAGTATTAATATAATCAAATGCATTAAAAGACAAATGTCAGGCCGGAAGTAATTGAAAATTTTAAAATATGTAATTTAATTTAAAAATATATATTATATATGTATTAACCTGAGATTTAAATAGACTCTTTGAAGAATCATATTAACTAAATTATCAAATACAAATTAATATTGGCATATACTCTGGAATATAATAATTATATCATTAATAAAGATAACCAAAGTTGTCCGTGAAGCGAGGGTCAAACGGCGAAAGGCACTAGACTTTCACCGGATCCACCCAGGATCAAACCTCCGTGGAGACATACACCTGTTGTGTCTTGGCCAGAAGAGTAGGCGACCCCATAGCAGACGTCTCGGCTCTTGTTGAGGCATAAGTTAATTGCTATTGTGTGCGGCTTGCAAGCTGTTGCACCTAGCCTAGGTTTATAGTGGCAGCCAGTTGGATTTGATCCTGGGCCTTGCTCAGGAAACTCTCACCAGTTACCGATTACCCTAGATTCAAAAAAAAATAAAGATAACCAAAGTTAATGAACTTTCCATGCATATAATAAAATTAGAAAACGTTAGGCAAATATTATGAAATAATATTATGATCTGTTAGGACCCTTGCATTTTCACTAAAGAATTATTACACATAGAATATCCTGCATTAGGACAAGGAGGTCGCGCTGCCACCCTCCTTGACCTCGGTACCAGTAAGACCTGCCTATAGGTAAAATAGCAAAAGAACTATACTCGTATGTAAGCTCAATTTTATGAAAATTATATTTAGTTAGTCTAAAATTTACCGATTCTCATAAATCTTATTATGTAGCCAGGAAAAGCCACGATGGTAAGAACGTATCAAAGACGACAACGCCAGCGAGATGCATCACCATCTCTAACATCTCCACCAACGTCATCTCCAACACTGTCACCATCACCACCACCTAGATCGTCATCGGCACTAGTCGCTCCAACACCCGATCTAACTACCGTAATGCGCTCATTAGAAGCCATTCTGGAAACATTAAAAAGGTCGCGGCCGGCCAGTAGCAAAGAAGAACGACCTCATCTTGAGGAAAGACATTCAAAAAAGCCTAAAGATTATGATTATAAGCCACCTAGGGAAGATATTTCCAGGGAACTGCAAAAAATTAAACTCTCGGAATTCTCAGGAGGACGAGCTGGAGAACATGCCAGAGCATGGTTGAAAGGGATGATAAGATGTTTCGCACTAAGAGAATATTCTACCTCTAAAACAAAGATCGCGATATTTCAAGTCAAAGGGAATGCTCTGATTTGGTGGGGAAATCTAGAAAAACAACTACATTTCACATCAGACATCGTTCCTTGGAGTTGTTTGAAGACCGATTCCGTGCAAAATACTTACCACCTTTCTTTCTAAAGCAGCAAGCCGGAGCCTTCCATACTCTAATCCGGGGTAGTAAGACCGTGGAAGAATACGAGATAAGGTTTATGGAGCTTGTAAAATATGTTCCTTATCTAGACACGGATGAACGTCAAGCCGAGCATTTCATATATGGATTAAATCCTCGAATCAGGGCTATGGTAAGAATGTGGAAGCCATCAACGGTAGCAGAGGCGGTTGAATATGCACGCAATGCAGAAGAGCATCTAGGGATTAAAAGGGATTTCAGGCCACCAGAACCATCATAGCAGAGATTTACAGGAAAGACTCCTCGAAATTTCTTCAGAGGAAGTAGCTCGAGACGACCTCCTTATGGTAACAGGTTTACCCAAAGAGGAGTAGGAGCAGGAGCTCCCATGACCTTTAATACTATAGCTTCCGAATCATCAAATGTTATTCCTTGGAAATCTCGAGGGACTAGTAATAGGGGAAGGAATGGGAGAGGAAGTGGCACCAGGGGACAGAGCTCCTAGTCTAGAAATTCATAGTTAGAATCAAGCGGGCCAACCTAAGTTGATTGTTGGGGATGTGGAGGACCTCATTTTCAGCGTGATTGTTCGGAGATCTCACAAAGAGCAGGAAAATGACCATCATCAAATATCCAAGGGAATCATAGAATCCATGCAGTCGTCAACAACAACCAAGCAGCACATCAGTCCACTGTAGTGGAATCTTCAGGTACAATGAACAGAATAAAACTATAATTTTATTTGACACTGGTGCTACTGATAGTTTTATTTCATCATATACGTTAAATAAATGTGGGTTGGCAGTTTGCAAGCAAAACGATTTCAAACATGTAGAAATGGCTTCAGGAGAACTTCAACCCGTAGAACTAAGTGTTGAGGATTGCAAGGTTGATCTAGGAGTCTGTTCGACCAAACTAAAAGTATATGTCACAGCCCATGGAACTTACGACCTGGTGATAGGAATGGATTGGTTAGAATCTGATCAAGAATGGGTAGACTGTTTCGGGAAAACAATACTTTGTATGAATGATGAGGGAGAGACAATCCAAATCCAAAGTATTAAGAGGAAAGTATCCTTACGCTTCATCTCAGCAATGCAAATGAAATGTTGCTTAAGGAAAGGTTGTCAGGTATATGCAGTTCAAGAAGTAAGCAAGGGGAAGGGACCATCGGGACCATCCTTAGAACAGTTTTTAAGACTGCATTCTGAACTCGTTTCGGGCATTATGAATTCATTGTGGTACCATTTGGGTTGACCAATGCAACTGCAGTATTCATGAACCTTATGAATAGCATTTTCCGCAAATATCTCGATCAATTTGTGCAAGTCTTCCTGGACGATATTCTCATTTACTCTAAGAATGAGAAGGAGCATGAAGAGCATATTCGAATAGTATTATCTTGCCTCAGGGAACACCAGTTATATGGAAAATTATCCAAATTCTCTTTCTTTCAAAAGGAAATTCGTTATTTAGGTCATATCACATCTGGTGAAGGGATCTCTGTAGATCCTGAAAAGGTAAATACAATCAGGGAGTGGCCGATACCTAAGAATGCACATGAAGTGAGTTGTTTTATGGGTTTAGCAGGTTACTATTGAAGGTTTGTGGAAGGATTCTCCAAAATTGCAAAGCCGATCATAACCCTCTAGCGCAAAGGTGTTAGGTATGAATGGACTGAGCAATGTGGTAAAACATTTTCCGAACTTAAAAGATTATTGACTAGTGCACCAATTTTGTGAGTACTTGATATGGACAAAGATTTTATTGTGTGTACCGATGCATCTAAACAGGGGTTGGGTGCAGTATTAATGCAGAAAGGAGGCGTAATAGCATATGCTTCAAGAAAATTAAAGTTTCATGAAGAACTTTATGCTACGCATGATTTAGAGTTAGCTTCAGTGGTTCTAGCTTTAAAGATATGGAGACATTACTTGGTAGGGAAAAACTTTGTGCTTAAAAGTGACCACCAAAGTTTACAGTATTTGTTCACCCAGAGAGACTTGAATGCTAGACAAAGACGATGGAGTGAATTCTTAAGTGAATATGATTTTGAGATTTCGTATATAAAAGGGAAGGAGAATGTAGTAGCAGATGCTTTAAGTAGAAGACCTCGAATATTTTCCCTCATACCTATCGAGGTGGACTTAAGAGATCAAGTACTTGAGCATCTCATAAGAGATAGTTGGTACTTAAAATTAAGGTCAGGGCTTGATAGAAACCATTCAAAGAAACCTAAGTTTGAAGGATATGATCTGGAAGAGGACGAAATTTTATGATTTCATGGGAGGATGCATATACCAGACAGTGGAGATCTCCGAAACACCATCTTGAAGGAAGCCCACAGGGTAGTGTATTATGCACATCACGGTGTAAAGAAAATTTATGCTGACACAAAGAGACTCTTCTTCTGAACATGCATGAAAAACGACATTGTCCAATTTGTCGCTAAGTGTCTTGAATGTCAGCGAGTAAAGGCTGACCATTGTCACCTAATAGGTCTCTTACAACCTCATGACATTCCTATGACCAAGTGCGAAATAATTTTTATGGATTTTATTGCTGGGTTGCCCCTTACACAACACAAGCATAATGCCATTTTGGTTTTGGTAGATAAATTAACAAAAAACGCCCATTTTATCCCTGTAAGAGATACTTACGAAGTTGCTGATGTAGCTCGGGTATTCATAAATGAAATTATTAGATTTCATGGAGTACCTAAGAAAATCATATCAGATAGAGATTCTGGACTTGTATGCAATCAGCCTTAGGGACTCAGTTAAATTTAAGTACAGCTTATCATCCTGAGACTGACAGGCAAACAGAAAGGGTAAATCAAGTACTAGAAGATATGCTAAGGATGTATGTTATGGATCAACAATCGTGCTGGAAAAGTAGTTACCCTTAGTGGAATTTGCATACAGCAATAGTTATCATAGTTCAATCGGGATGCCACCATTTGAAGCATTATATGGGAGACCCTGCAGAACACCGTTGAGTTGGGACAGGTTAGAAGACCGGGTAATAGTCGGGACAGAATTGATCCAAGAGATGGAGGAACATGTAACGCTGATTAGGCAACGATTGAAAGAAGCACAAGATAGACAAAAAAGTTATGTTGATGCTCACAGGGCAGATAAAAACTGTGTAGTAGGAGATCAGGTTTTCATCCGCATCAGGCCAAATAAGAGCACCATTCGGTTTGGGAAAGGAACAAAATTATCACCTCGCTTTATTGGGCCATTCAAAGTCTTGGAAAAAGTTGGATCTGTCTCCTATCGTCTTGCATTGCCAGCCCACTTGCACAAAATTCATAATGTATTTCATGTATCTACCTTACGACATTATATTGCTGACAATTCTCATAATCTTCAATGGAAGGAACTGTAGGTATCGGACGAGGGAACTATTACGGTCGAATCATTACGTATACTGGAACGTAGGGTTCGATTGCTCAGGGACCGTCTGATAGACCAAGTTAAAGTTCAATGGGACAAATATAGTCCTGGATCGACGACTTGGGAAGATGCTAAGGCCATATGCCAAAAATACCCCAACTTATGCTATATGTATATGACTACTCTATTTTGATACTTGAGACCCTATTTTGAAATATCACGTAAATATGAGTTTTACTTCGCTGGTACATGGATACCCATAAAGATATGATGTTACTTAACTCTATTGATACAAGATATATGCTATTTGCTTAACTTTACTAGTGCATGGATACCAATATTCAATATGTCATTTAAATTAACATTGCAGGAATATGAAATCTAGATCATAGATTATGTTATAAATAAGGCTATCTATCAATTCGTTTCAATTTTGCATTTCAATATGATTGAAGGAATAGAAATAGAAAAGTAACTACATTTTAAATATGAAAGCTAAACATATCAGTATATAGACTGAAAGTGGCTAAATACATTGTATCATAGATGGCAACATGTATGAACTATACGGGAGCTGTTATCTAGCGAAAAATTGTATTGAATATACGGATGTATATGTTGTAATGTGTGTACGAGTGTTTACATTGCAGATTGTGTACAAGTGTTTACCTTGCAGAACACATCGTTACCTAATCAATCACGTGATGACAAAATTCCAAGAACAGTTGAGACTCCATGTGTTGACCCTGGTCTTACTTGGAGGGGTGTAGGTGTTGCCCACTGTTTATACTCCAAAACCTGGAGTCATGGGAGGACTGTGCGAGTCACGCTCCCCTAGACGTGTGATGATGATTGCTGGATGCCTACTGGTAAATCAAGTTGACGTAATCGACGCTGACACCCTTAAGGTCTATGAATGGTTGGATCAGTGAAACTGATGCCATGGCATATTCCTGTAGAGGACGGATAGGATGGGAGCGGAAGATATTAGGGAGGATAGTATGGTTCTAGAATAGCTTGGGAACTCGGTTGAGACAGAAAGTAACAATTAAATTACAAATACATACATATTCAAACAGAAAGCCAATCTTAAAGTACAAATCTTACACAATCACTCTAATCTCTAACGCAATTATTGATGTGATTATATAAAATCCTAACTTTGGGAAGAAGTTTTTCGAAGGGAGGAAGTATGCAATGACTCATTCCAATTTATAAGCAAAATAATATTAGCATATATATGACGTATGCATATGATAGCTACACATGCATACACCGCACTAGTATACGTACCTGTTAGTATTGAGAATATCTAAGTTAGGATAACAAATTGAATATCATAATCATTTTATCTTGTGGAGATATAATGAAATATCAAGCTAGGTACTTAACACGTATACCGCTCCTATATACGTAAGCGTGGTAGAGCATTGATCAAGAAAAACAAAATATAATTAAGTACAAATTATATTTGAGTGAACAAATAAAATAATAATATAATTTGATTAAAATTATAAAGTTAATATAATTAATTTAAAAACAAAATATAATAAAATTAATCTTAAAATAATTAATCTAAATAATATCTACATAAATGACTTTATAAATATCTACATAAATCACTCTATAAATATTTCCATAAATGACTTAAATAATATCTCCATAAATGACTTAGTAAATATCTACATAAATGACTATAATATCTACATAAATGAAGGAGGTGAATCTAAGTTATAAAATGAGAGGAATATGAAGGAGGGGAGGTTTTTTCTTTGCTAATTTCTACACTATTGTTTGAGGAAATAACGAGTGGTATGAATTGTTCGAAAGCGAGTCTCCACTATTTTTGGGATTTTGGGCACGGGGGCAATAGAGGTATCTTCTGGATCTAGGATTGTTTTGGAAAATCCTATATTGACTGGGAGGAAAATATTGATTCGGTAACCTGTTCGCTGCATCCACGGAAAGAGCCACAACCCAATAAATCACCAAATTCGTTCCAGGGATTCTTCTATGCATAAATTAGTTACTTATGTAAGTTTAATTTTACTGCCGGTCTCTATTCATTTGGATTTATGCTTAAACCTATAAGTAAGAAAGTTAAGGATAAATGTCACTGATCAGGGTCTTTACACTGTAAATTAATTAACAGTTTATTTGCTACGACAAATAGTGAATAAATCACACTGCAATCTTCACAAATAAAATACTGCGGAAGATAAACTGAAAACTGAGAAAAACTAGCACACACACACACACACACACAATATGACAGTTATTTTTGGACAAAAGTCTTTGGAAAACCCAACTTTATTATTAAGCAGCAGTGAAATTTTTTGAGTACAGTAAATACTGCCAAACTGGCGAATCTATCCAAGAGGAATATTGACAAAAATTATCTGAGGGAATTTACCCTCACTCCAAGCAATTCAGACACTTGACTGCCTATGAAAAGCTAGTCATCCAACCATCTCTGTGCAGGCCTCGCGTCACCCTAGCCAAGGTTGTGGGGGAGCGGCTCCCCCTTATCGAACCCGCTCCTGGATCGAATGCTTAGAGAGTGATATTAATGACAAAGATCCCTATATAGATCCAGAGGTAATGAATAAGAAACCTCTGGATATTAATTCTTAGAGGGTGATATGAATGACAAAGATCCTGATTTTCCAACAAGACTCAAAATTTTGACATTTCTCATGGTAGCAAGAGGCCCAAGTATTAGCTATAGATCATAGATTTACTTGTCTTTTCTAGTTTCTAGTAGTTTTTATAACTGTTGACTCTTTCATATTTATTATGATATTTTATTAAACAATATATGCCAATTTAAGTTTGAAGTTGGCAATTATAACTTATTGATAATGAATTATGAATACGATGCTTTGTGAAAGTTGAAAGTTGTTTCATTTCATTTCATTTTAAGTTATGACTACCTCTCATCGAATTGGTCATAGATGAATGTGTTACTTAACGCGGTTGAATCCCAAAAATGATATCTAATTTCATTTCATGTTAGATATTCTTTGTTGTAATGGTTACACTTAGCTTACAAGTACAATTTTGGTGATCAATGATGATAAATGTTATTTATTGAATTTTGAAAGCTTGAAACTTTAAGATTGATGAATCATGATACTCAATATGTTGTATGTTACTAACTTGTGGATGTGGTTGATAGAGATTATAACTTCTAGATGATTGATGTTATATGGTTCAATCTATGTTTTTATGCTTTTTTATATATACTTCATCATTCTACATGCTTTTGTTGACATATATATATATATATATATATAAAAATTCGTTCCCAAACCAAGAGCTTCTGAAAATGTCGCTCCCGCCCCAGCTCTCACTTCCGCTCCCCGTTTTCGCTCCCGCTCCCAAGTAACCTTGACCCTAGCGCAGTCTTTCAAATGCTTTTTCTAAAACAATTGCCAATCTAGCTGTCCTGCCTGCTATTGACTGGGAAAACTCTTCTCCGATCCTTTAGAAACTTTCCTGGCCTCTGGAACTGAAAACGTCTTCCTCTTCAGCTGGATTGAATTGCCTTCTTGAGGTTTAGCATCGTCTGCAGTGCCTCTGGTGAAAATTCGGCCGCCAAGCTCGACTCTCCGAACTTGAAAATTCCCTCCCGACTCAATGTCTCGCTTCTCTTCTTATAATCTCACTATGCGATTCCAATGGCCAAGGTTAAATCTTAATCAATGACTAAGATTATTTCCAAGTCGATCCATGCGAGTTTCTAGAGAATTCTCACCTTTCTCAATTAATACTGATTAATTAACCAAAATTCCTAAGTTTAGAATTTGGAAATATTTAAAAATTGGTTAATAATCTAATTGAGATACTTCTAGGTGGAATTTCCAGAAACGATTTCTGGGTTATGAAGAACTCCTGTGTTTTAGCCTCTCTACAAAGTTTCGACACTAAAACAGCTCCAGTGCTAAAGTAACAGAAACTTATTTGAGCCTCTATTGGTTGACTTAAGCCTCTAGATTGAGCCATAGGAATCTTTGAACTCACTCTCTTGGAATTATATGTTTATCTACCTGAAACTTTAATTATTGCATATGTATTCCTGAGTGAAATCTTGCTGTAGAAATGCTCAGGGGACATTTAACCTAAGTCACATTGGGTTACATGATCTGTGATATCTACTAGGGAAGCCTATTGGTGAATTGTCTCCAACCACTGGAACAAGGGGAGTAGTTGATGAGGTGACAGTGGCAAGACTCCCATTGTTGTGTCAATGTAGGTTACTAAGTGAGGGTTTTCACTAAGGTGCTAGATTTGACACTAAAAGTACCTTATCTTATTGTGACCTTTATTATAAATTAAGGTCACCTTATTAGACTTTTTATAATAGTATGGGAATGTTATTGCTCCAAGACTAATTGTCTTGATGTCTTGTGCAGACAGTCTTTGGTAGGGTGACTGGATATATTGACCTGTCACATGCTTCACCTCCTCAAGTCCAAGAGCCATCAATTTACCAAATATGCATTTCTACATACTGTGTCTTGGTCCTGGCTATTATCTTTAAACGAAAATCATATCTCCACCTTGCCAAACTCTGAATTTGGAAAAGACACCAGAATGTTCGACATTGGATTCACCAAAAGTTATGAGCAGAGACTTCAGAGTAACAAGTACAACAATGTAACACAATAAATGGAAAAATCAACCTGTGCTTTCGCATAATTTAAATATATAGGAGAGCAAAAACAACACACGCACATATAACAGCAACAACGTTTATTAAAACAAAGAGAATGGGTTTATGCTGTTCTTTCACGAGAAGAATTGCTGCTTGGCCTTATGCCTTATTACTTAAGTTTTTTTCTTGTAAACTTACAAGTATCTGCTTACAACTTTAGGTTGGCAGGTTTAAGCAACATACTTATATGGTTCTTTCCTGCTCATTTTACTTGTTTCTCTCTTCCCTTTCATTGTGCTTATAGTTTAATTTTTCTTGTCTGCTAATGCATGAAGGTCTAGAGGATTTCTTGACGTGTTTCAAATTCTGCACATATTTAATTAGAAGTAGCTGTCCAAAAATATTTCAGTCCTTGGTAAAATGGTCAAAGAAAGCTAGCTACCTATGTTCAGTTATGATTCAAGTAGTTCAAAGGTTATGTTCAAACCATGCTTTTGACAATCTTAGTAGAGCTTTTATGCAATGTATGCACTGTTGCTAATGCTTTTTTTTTCAGTATATCTGTTGTGTACATTCAACTATTTTTGGTCAGTTTTAGTTGCTGTAGGCCCTCTACATACACCTGGCTTTGATGACATTTTCCATTTGTAATTGTGCTATTGGTTGCAGGTTATTGCGATTAAAGTTTAACATTTTCTTTTTTCTGATTTTCAGTCTCACCTCTTTGGTACAGGTTATTTTGTTCTCGGACATTCTTACTCCTTTGACAGGAATGAATATTCCTTTTGATATAGTTAAAGGAAAAGGTCCAGTTATTTATAAGCCAATCCAGACTTTAGATGATGTGGCTGATGTTCAAGTGTTTATCCCACAGGAGTCAGTGCCATATGTTGGTGAGGCACTGTCAATTTTGCAAGCAGAGGTTAGATTGCTCCTAGAGCTCTTACCTTTTCACACCCCATTGTACTTTTTCTGCACAAGGGAAACTAGGATGCTTTGTGTTTACTGCATGGTTTTTTGTACAAGCTTAGCACTCTCTCAATTGAATGAGGTTGATAAAAATTGTAATCACTTAGATTAGCAGACCTAACAATTCTTTCAAAATTAAATATTATAAGAAAGTCAAGTTGACCAAATATTGGCTAACGTGATTGCTGATTTTTCTTGTTCCAGAGCTTGTACTATGAAACTAGGGGGCCAGCAGAAATTGTTTTATTATTGGAAAAATCACATAAGTTGTGTTAATATTGAGTAACTTGGATTGTGTTGCTGTGCAATAGTATTGCTGGTCAGATGTTATAAAATGCACAATACATGGATAAACGTAGTTTTACAAGTTAAGTTGTATTACATGATATAAGTAATATGTTTTCGAGATAGAGGATGGGTTTAATTAGTCTCACACAGAAAACTTTTGAAAAGATTTAAGAAAGCCTCTACTAGAGTCTTTTCCTTGCACAACTTGAAATAAGTCTCACTTGTCTTCTTGGCATTGAAATAGTCCTATGTTGCACAGGTTTCTGGAATGTAGGTGTTGGAAACAGTAATACAATCCTTAGAGATTATGTGAATTTCGATTATTCACTTGAGAAAAAGATGAAAAGTCTCAAGAGAATGAGAAGAATCACGAGGATTCCATCGGACCTCTTGGAAGATTGAACCAATAGTCATGAATTGATGTATTGATATTTATCATATGAATAAGATAAGTATCAATACATCAATTCATGACCACCTTTTATATTATTTCTCTTTCATTGTCGTGTGTCCAACAATGGTATCGGAGCAATTTTTTCTCAAAAACCCTTATACCTGTTTCATTTGCACTCCACCTGCTCGATTGTTTTTCTCTGGTCTGGAATTCCTCTGAGCCACGAGTTTTGTGGTGATTTTCCCTCTACTTGGCACTCCAAAAACCCTTGTGAGCATTCTCTTTCTCCATAGCCTGCACTTACACTATTCTGAAAATTTCTGATTCTAAATCAGAAATCGTACTGCAGTAAATCTGATTTGTATTACCTACTTGCTTTATTTAAATTACAAGTTATTTTTCTGAATCTTCAGTAAAAATACTAATGCAAATACACTGCAGCCTACACAATTATACAGATCAAATACTGAAAAATACGTGACACATTCAGACAAAGGACACATATTTTTCGGACAAATGTCCCCGGAAAAACCCAATGTGGAAAAACCAGTGCAACAGTTATGAGGGTTTATATTATTATGCAGATTTCTGAAAACAATCCAGGGTGCCAAATCCGGCTCACCCAATAGAGAAAATCCTCGGCAGAAGTACCTCTATCCGAAGACAGATGTTTTGGCGGATCTAGTGATAGAATGAAGAAACCCCACAGGTGACTGCACAGTCCCCAGTGCTGCATAGCAATGGCTGCAACTGGCTTTGCGTTGAGATTGTGTCACCTCTCCTAGTGGCTTCGTCACCCTCTCCATGACCCTTTCCGGCTCAGAAATCGATATGTTCGATGGCTGCCCGATCTGCCTCACAGAAACCACAATGCAATTGCTCAAGTGATTGTGTCACCCTCTCTGGCTTTGTGTCACTCCTCCGTGAGCCCTGTTGGTTCTGCGTCACCCTCTGAGCTGCGTTGTCCCTCTTGGTGTTGATTTACCTCTCTGCAATTGTATTCTCGACCTTGGATGAAAATCTCGCTGCCGAACTGCCCCTCACTGCACTGAATTACTCAGATCTGATCTTCGTCCAAGCACTGCTCCGTCAGAAGAATTCAATCTCTAAATTCAGTCTCTGTGTGTGTTCTCCAACTGACCTTCAAGCCTTCCTTTATACTTTTCCCATTGATGAATCAACAACCGTGATCTTATCTCTAATCGACTGCTAAGATTAAATCAGACTTGATCCTCGTCACTTAGAACATTATCACCCACATGTTTAAATTAATTCACTTTAATTATTTTAATTCCATAAGTTTTAACTTAGATTCCATTTAAAATAATTAATTATTTGAATAACATAAGTTCCAGGTGGAATTTATCGAAACGATTTCTAGGTCTTGGAGATCTCGTGTTCTAGCCCCTCCACAAAGTTTCGGAGCTAGAGCACATCCAATGCTACTAAAAAATCAACACTCCCTCTTAGCGAGGAATGTGATCTAGCAATACTTCAATACCAGAAGCATCACCCTGATCCACGACATCGGTCCTCTGTGTTGTTGATGATCGGTTACTGCCCCTCATCCACTGTGTTGCTGCGTTCTGTACTGCTGCCCATGGCACTGCCACTTGTCACAGCTTCATCTGTACTGCGTCTCCCTCTGAAATGCTGCATCATGCTGCCCATAGCATTGCCACTGCTAACTGCTGCACTGCAACTCAGTTGCTGAGAGTTAAGCAACTGAAAAGCCACCCAAAACTCCTGACATTCAAGTCAGTCTGGGTGCATCTCGATGGTGAAGCTCCCTTTGCTGCTAATCTGCGTTGACCCTCAAATGCTTTGCATTGCGTTGTTGAAGTCCATCAGCCACAGCACTGCTGCTGCTGCTGCCTTCGCTCTGTGCTGCTTCAGACTTCAATGTCCTAGCTCTGCCATTGTTGCTCCATCCTCCTCGCACCAACTGACTCCAGTCATCCCGCTATTGTCATTAAGGGCTCCCGTAGCTCATATGTGATCCAAGAATTTAGGCATCTCAAGTATCTTGCCCCTCACTGAAGTTCAAAAGAACTATAGATCAATGTCGCCCCACCTTTTCTCTCGAGGCACATGAGCACTCATGGTGACATCATCATCATCCCCATCATCGTCCTTCGTAGTAGCAACCTTTTAATTAGAATCTTCTTTGCCCTCCTTCTTCTGAGGGCATTGTGTGGCGAAATGTCCCAATTCTCCACACCTGAAGCATCTGACCTTCGAGAGGTCCTTCTTCTTCCTTCTTTGATGCCCATGCTGTCCCTTAGATGCGAGAGCCGCATCTTCCTCTTCCTACTTGATCTTGACCCCTGTATTGCTGCTTTCCGCCTTGGTCAACCTTCTGATCTCCTCTTGTCGAAGAGTTGCCCACATCTCCTCCCAGTTTGGAAGAGTTTCTCTGCTCAAAATACCTTGGACAAAGGTTTCCTAGTCTTCCGTGACTGCATTCGGGGCAGTCCTGACCATAAGTCCATCATCTGGTGTAGCCCCTACAAAAGCCAACTGATCTCGGATCGCTCACAATCTGATAAGGAAGGGGTCGATCTCCTCTCCCTTCTGCATCTGAAACAACCTCAGCTGATTCTCAAGCAACATCCTCTGCTGGATGGAGGTTCCCTGGTACATAGTGGTCAAGGAAGTCCACATTTCCCTTGCCGTGTTCTTCTCGGCAATATGTGGGATCACATGGTCCTTCACTCCGTCCATGATCATGCGTTTTGCCTTCGCTTGAGCCTCTTCGTATTTCTTGAGAGCATCAACATCAACAGGTACAACAACTGCATGCAAGACATGATCCTTGATGCGACGATCATCCAAAATTGACAGGATCCTGGCCTTCCAGATGACAAAGTGGGATGCTCCATCCAACCTATCCTGATCCCTCAATCCATGTGCATCCATCTCTGCTCAACACGAAAATGTCGAATTGGTTCTCTTCTCCCTCTTTTGCTGCTGCCCCAGCAAAACTCGGATCTGGGTTTCTTTGGCACTAGAAACCCTCTAAGGAACAAGCTCCCTCTGAATCTTGATTTCCTTCACGGAAATCCTTCCACCAGTTGATGTCGAATCAGTCCTCTTTGATCACTCTTTGCTGATCAACACTATATCTAGACTTCTCGGCAAGAAGTCTTTTGAGGAACTGTTTCCCTCTACTTTGCCACTGCCCCACTAGACATTGTTCTGCACCAACAGAAATAATGCCCCACCAGCAACTTCTGAAGAAAATCGAACTGCTCTTCCAGCATCGGCAATCGGAAAGACGGAGGCTCAAAACCTCTGTGCTAGCCCAACAAGCACTGCGCTACCTCTGCGCAGCTACAACGTCACCCTAGCTAGCTGATGCAGGCTCTGCGTGAGCCCCTCTGGTGACTTCGTCACCCTTCCTTTGCCTCTTTTTGGTTCAGCGCTGTCTCTCAGGGCAACTGCCTTCCTGCAGCAAATTTTTCCTTCGATCTTTCATTGATGGCTTTAGCTCTACTTGATCTGCAAGAACTTTGATACTGTGTGAAATTTTTTGAATCTAAACCAGAAATCCTACTGCAGTAAATCTGATTTGCATTACCTACTTGCCTTATTTAAATTACAAGTTATTTTTCTAAATCTTCAGTAAAAATACTAATGCAAATACACTGCAGCCTACACTATTATACAGATCAAGTACTGAAAAATAAGTGACACATTCAGACAAAGGACACACATATTTTTTGGACAAATGTCCCCTAAAAAATCCAATGCAGGAAAATCGGTGCAACAGTTATGAGGGTTTATATTATTATGCTGATTTCTGAATACAATCTAGGGTGCCAAATCCGTCTCACCCAACAAAGAAAATCCTCGACAGATGTTTTGGCGGATCTAGTGACAAAATGAAGAAACCCCACAGTGACTGCGCAGTCCCTAGTGCTGCTGCGCAGCGATGGCTGCAGCTAGCTCTGCGTTGAGACTGCGTCACCCTCTCCGTGAGCCTTTTTGGCTCAAAAATCGATTTGCTAGATGGTTGCCTGTTCTGCCTCATAGAACCCCAGTGCAGCTGCTCAAGTGACTGCATCACCCTCTCTGGCTCTGTGTCACTCCTGTGTGAGCCCTGCTGGCTTTGCGTCGCCCTCTCTGAGTTGCGCTGTCCCTCCTGGTGTTGATCTCCCTCTTTGCAATTGTATTCTCGGCCTTGGATGAAAATGACGCTGCCAAACTACCGCTCACTACACTGAATTACTCAGATCTGATCTTCGTCCGAGCATTGCTCCGTTAGAAGAATTCAATCTCTAAATTCAGTCTCTGTGTGTGTTCTCCAACTAACCCTCAAGCCTTCCTTTATACTTTTCTTGTTGATGAATCAACGATCGTGATCTAATCTCTAATCGACGACTAAGATTAAATCAGATTTGATCCTCGTCACTTAGAATATTCTCACCCACATGTTTAAATTAATTCACTTTAATTATTTTAATTCCCTAAGTTTTAACTTAGGCTCCATTTAAAATAATTAATTATTTCAATAACTTAAGTCCTAGGCGGAATTTTTTCAAACGATTTCTGGGTCTTGGAGATCTCATGTGTTCTAGCCCCTCCACAAAGTTTCAGAGCTAGAGCACATCCCATGCTACCCAAAAATCAACAACTATGGGTCACATTCTTTTGCTAGCTGGTGGTTTCCAGCTTCCTTGGGCCATACGACGCATCCCCACTTATTGTTGAGTCGAGTTTTGATTTGGTTGATCGTTGAACCAACCAGACAACACATGAATATGGAGGTGAACACAAGTGAAATAAAATGAGAGGCAATATCTGAAATTCTATGAAAGTAGCCTGAGTGCCCTTCAAAGCGTGAAAGGATTGGGATGTAGGTTCATTTTGCATGTAGAGTGGGCCTTGTTACCGCGCAAACTAGCAGGGGCCCTAGGGGGAACCTAAAGAACAACCACTAGGGCATAACAATAGTTGGGGCAAAGGCCCACTGTCACCACAACCTATGTCCCCTTCTCTTTTCGGGTTTTCATCGATAGGAGGAGTCCTAATATTCCTCACTTACGGTAGATGTATTCACAATAAGGTTTAAAGTGAGGCAAGGATGGCTCATTCAATGGAAAGATTCAATCAAAGCACGGACTTTGGGAGAAGCTAGGATGAATTTCCATGAAAAAACCCCTAGAGAGAAATACTATAAGAGACCCAGGGTTGGGAGATATATTGAGGTAAAGGCTCATCCAATGGTCAACTATAGTTAAGAGAAAAGGTTTTGAATGATGAACTACAAAGTCAAAACCTTCAAGAAATACCCAAGTCAAAAGCAGCTTCAAGGGTTCCCACTTGGTGTGATAGCTAGGGCATCAATTTATTTGAAATTCCACAATTAGAATTCGTTAAAAACTTGAGGATGCCTAGTGTTGGGGTTCTTGAGTTTTGATAGATTGGCTAACCAAAAGACAAGACAACATCAGAACTAATCTTTAGAGTTCGAGGATCTAGTCCTCTTGTTTTTAGAGAGGGATCTCTCAAATTATTTGTTTTGCAAAGATTTATCTTGTTTGCTTTTAAGTATTGATTTTAGACTAGTTATTAAGTGCAGGTGTTTGTTTGGTTTGTTTGTTTGGTTGAATTGGCACAGCAGAACATGAAAGGTCTAGGTAGTATAGATGGAAAGAAGAAGTATCAGATTCATTGGGCAATGGAGTCAAGAAGAGGTTTATGACAAACTCATAAATGGATATAGGATATCAAAGGGCAAATTTAACTTGGCCACAAGATCCTTTAGTTTTGTGAATGAGATGGACATTAATGATTTGAAAGAGAGTTCGAATTCTCAACAAAGGGAACTTAAAAACATAATTTGAACAATAAAGAGGTATTTGATAGACAGGGCTAACCATGAATTCTACAAACCACACTTTAAGCAAATAATGACTTCAAGACAACTTTTAAAATGAAATCTAAGATTCGGGGAACACCCTATTTCCCCAAAGACTTTATTTCAAAGGAATTAGAAAACATGAAAGATTCACTGATAATTGCAGTCATAGAAGAGGGAACACCTAACACATCTATGATCACAACTATAAAGACCTTTAAAACAATTGTTCAAGCAGGGACAAAGGGTATGATCAAAACAGACCTCCTTGGCTAACTGTAAACAATGGTACTTCAAAGGGGGACTTCAAAAACAGTTTTCAAGTGGCAACAACTAAGCGGGGAAAACCATAAATCATGCTGGAACCAACTATTTGAATTATTAGAGAAATAAACAAGCATGAGGACTAAAGAAAAAGGTTAAAGACTTTAAAATACCTCAGCAGAAGAAAATGTAAAATAGTGAAGGATAAACAGGTCTAAGGTGCTTCTAGGAGTCATTTCTTAGCCTAAATTTTTCATCCTACTGTAGTAAGAATTTATGAAACATAATGAAGACAGGAAAAACAATAGACAGTTCAGAATACATCACCAATAGCCAGGCTCAGGGATCCAAAGATAGAGCCTTCTCATGAACAAGCATGTCACAACATCGTCAAGCTTCCAAGACTTCAATTTCTTCCTCAACTTCAAGCAGACTATGTATTATTTCAGAGAGTTTCAGTGTTACAACTAGTGACCAACCAACCAACCAACCAACCATCTTCTTCAGAAGTATTTATAAAAGAAATGAGGAGGTGGAAGAGTTCTAGGGTTGAGTATCATTAATTTCATACTAAATGCAACTCCTAGCCTTGAAAACCATGCAAGGCATAAGGCAGGAAAGCATTCGATTTACAGCGCTGTTTCATTAACTCTATTTTCTGCTTTTTAGGCTTAGTGGGTGAAATGATTGACTTTAAGGCTCTTTTTATCTTTTCAATAACTTTTCTGACAGTTTGAAATATCTTCCTTTGTTTGTAATAACTGTTCAACTGTCTTTAGTCTTAATGTTATTGACTGAGATTTGATCTGGGTATTCCTTTGAGGCAGAGAGGCTGTAGGTGGCAATTTTGGTAGTTGGGGATTCAATTAGCCCCTGAGATGTGGCATTCGAGGCTTTTTTGGAGATTTTTCTTCGTTCTATGGATTAGGCCTTTGATTTTCCATTTGTGCCTTGATCCTTTCAAGCTTTGATTAACATCTTTAAACCTTTGATATTGCTCTGATCTTCATCTTGACACTGATATTCTTTCATTTAATTAACTCTCACTGTGTTTGTTGTTTGCAGTTGCACAGAGGGTTTGTTGGAGTTTTTGTTTCAAAAAATCGATAATCATGACTTATCGATTCCCTAAAAACGTGTAATTAGAACTCACAAACCCTTTAAATTTGTATCAAGGGCCATGAGGATCGTCATCCTCGGCCAATAACATTGTCATCATCTGCAGGAGGGTTTTATCTTGAATTTCATTAAACCTGCATAAAAACATACAAAGTTAATTAAAATCTTGCGAAGTACTGGTTTGACTGCTTAGGAGGGTTTATGGAAGCGGTGGAAATGCTTGAGGATGGATGAAATGCAGCGGTGGAGGAAGAAATCCTGGCAGAAACAGCTAACTAGGTTTAATTTTGAATTTGGCGCGAAATTGGAGAAGGGCGGTTTCGGAAAACCAGCAGCGGTTTTCACATTGCATTTGGGGGGTAGGCGGTATTTTGCGGATGGAGTGCAATACGATACATCGGTCGACACGTGGCTTTTCAATACCACCTATTTCGCAAAATTTTTGAGCGTTAAACTTCTGGCGCAAATATTTTGCGATATGCCGCCACAACCGTTGGATCGGAGGTTCCAGATCCAACGATGTGGAATGAGCGCGATATGAAAGGTGCGCGAGCGGGGGTTTTGGTGGAAGACAAGTGGCAGCGCGCTAGTGGACAGGTGCTTTATGAGGTGGGAGGTAGGTCCCAAGGGAGTCGGGTTTATTGGGTTAAGTCCCGATCGTAGAATCTCCGAAATGAACGGTGGAGATCTAAAGATGAGGCGGAGAATTTTGAAAGGAGAAAAGGGACGAGAGGCGAAGAGGTAGAGGAAAGGAGGCTCGATGGCCGTTGATCTATGTAGATCAACGATCCAGATTTGTTTGGGATCATAATGTTGGGAAAGGCAAAATAAGTGGAGGAAAAGGTTTTATGAACGAAGGTTTATGTATTTAAGGCTCGATTGTGGGGCTTTAGGTCGCATGGAGGAATGGGCTAAAGGATATAAGCCCTTGGGGGCTTAGAAACCTCATAGTGCAAAAAACTGATTTTTAGGCCAAAACAAGGTTTTTTTAAGGCCAAGTAAGGGTTCCGATAGGTGAGAGGAGGGATTTTTAAACCAAATAGAGGGAAATATAAGGTTTAAAAGGGGTTTAGGATAATTTGGAGGTTAAAATGAAGGTATTTTGAGGGATTTTATGAAAGGGAAAAATGGGTGAAAATGGAATTATTTATGAGTGAAAGGAGGAGTGAAATGATGGAAAATGGAGTTTTATACGCAGTTTTCTCTTAGTAAACAGCAGGTACTTTAGGACTAATAGTGAAGATTAATTCAAAGGATAAAGAACATCATAGAACTTCAAAGGAAACTATCACTTGAAGGCTTGAAGACAAGACTAGCCACCACATGGTATATCAGAATTTATAGGTGGCTAACACCTAGAGGAGACACAAATGAACAAATTTGTCCAAATGGAAACCCAATATTCCCCCTCCCTAAAATTTCACACTAAGCCCTAGAAAATCTCCTTATCCTTAGAGAGACAAAGAAAAGAGGAAGAAAAGAGGTGAAAGGATGATATATTGTTGAGTTAGTGTGACCACCAAGGATTCTGGACCCAGTGCTTGCCTTTTGGGAGAAATGGAGTCAAGATAAACTATGAGATGGCAATTCGCTCTTCAAGGAGACCTAAAAGAAATTTCGATGCCCTAGATGCAGCAACAACAAAACAACTAGAATATTACAATTCAATGAGAATTTTATGGAGTTTCAAGGATGCATATTGATCAATCCTCTAGGAACATTCATTCATTCTTTATCTTAATGCAAAATTCCAATAGTTTTCAATGGTTCAAGCAATTCACATTAATTAGGGCAAAATTAATCATCATAAGAACAATTTCCATACATTAGATATTCATCAAAATAGAAATATAGCATCGTATGGCACTTACAAGATAAAGAAGGGTATATCCATCCACAATATTGCCAAAAAGAAGCTCCAAGATAGCCAACAAATTTATCCAAACATCATAATTCATCAAGAAACATCCAAATTTCGTCCTCTATTGCAAGTCCAAATTCTTTTACAAGAGAGATCCAAATCCAGAGTGTGATGAGTTACAAATGAGGCTCTTCTTTTATTTATATGAGCCTTTAGGGGTTCTATTTGATCTAATTAGTGTAAAAAACCCGTAAAAATGACTTTAATGTGCAAAATAACAATCCTATTGGTGACAAGCCCACCAAATAGCTCAAAAGTGTGAAATAAGCCTTCCTAATGAGAACGAAATGATAGAAAAATGGTGAAAGGGCCGTTGGAAGGCCAATGTTAGTCTTCCATGTGCCATGAAGAAAGGAGGGCTCTCAAAATGATAACTAAAGGGGGTGGCCCATTAGTTTCCAAGCAAAACATTAGTGGTGCTCCCACGTGGATGTAGGGCACAATCAATGGTCTCATGGGTATCCAACTGGATTAAGCATGCTGATGCTCCATCACTAAGGGTTGAAATGATGACACAAGCCCTTCCATGTCTCTCCGGATGAGATGAAATTTCGTCTAGGCTTTGGATCAACTTCCAAGTCTCAGGTACAATTGTGTGGCTGGCTGCGCAGCGTGGTCCAAGTGCATCATCATTTCTCTATGGTTGGGGCACGAATATGTGGTGCTAAAGAAGCTTGTGGCATGGCAATCAATGCTCTGTTGTAGAGGAAGCCCATGGCTTTCAACACTCACCCTACAAGTGTAATTATCATCCTTTTGAGGGCTTGGATCCCATATAGGGAGGTTAAGTCCTAGATGAAGACCCACCTCCAATCTTGTATAAGATCCAGTGTGTCTCCTCACCTTCCAGTACAACCAATCATTAGTGCAATTGAGTAAATAAGATTGTAAATCAAGAGCATAAGTGGACACTTCATATTGGCATGCCATTCCAAATGGGCTTTAGAGCATATAGGTGTCACCAAGCTCAACAAGAGAAGTTAATAAAGGATCCTATTAGGTGGTTTCAACTTCTAAAGGAGTAACAAGTCCATGGTACATCCGTCAAATGGCAGGGGTGATGTGAAATGATGGTGGAACAAAGTGGGGCAAGAAGGAAGGCTCCAAACCACATGCCATGGTACAAGGGTCGCTATGATAAGGGAAGTACACTCATTGGGTGTATAAATGTAGGAGGGAGAAATCGTGGTACATGAGTTACCTCGACCCTTGTTTTTCCACCCTTCTTCATATGACTTTTTCCTTTTATTGATTTTTCTTTCTTTTAACTGCTCGGGGCTCTAGGGAATGAGAGCATGATGTGTATGTAAAGCAATGATCACACTTTTTAGTTTGGGCAGTTCATCACCCACCAGGGGTTGGGACAATCATGGGTTCCTTAATGATGTAGGGGGTACACATAGGGGCCCTAGGAACTAGGGTTATGGCCATAATGATAAGGGGGTAGAGCCCATGCATGGCTTTTGCTCATGTGCTAGATTTTTATGCTCCTACCATCTTTTGCATTTTATGGTACATTTCCTGTTGTAAGTGGCCAAATTATGCTTTTAACTTTCTTTTTAGTTGCATCAACCTCCGGGGCATCCTTCTAGGCCCTGACCCAAAGTGTGGACACAGGGAAGGGGGATGCTAACTCCTTGTGGACCCAATGGGCAAATGTGGACCCAGATGGGAGAAATTTTGAAAGGGGTTATAATGAGCGAAGGGGAGTGAGATATATGGTGTCGAGAGACGGGACCATGCAACCAAAATTAGGGTTTCCCATGTAGTGCCACTCCTAAAGCTAGTAGCCAATGAAGGAGATCCCATGAGACTAGGATAGAAGGTTAACCACCAAGTTGGGACAAGGAAACAAGAGTGCAAAACAAGCCCATTTTTTCCACCAAATGCCCCCACCAATCCATGTCCAAATGTATCCAAGAAAAGCAAGCAAATATACCCACGTACATAATGAAAGCCGTACCTTCAGGGTTGGAAGGCCCACCTTCAAACATACGATCATAACAGATGGGGGAGGACACATAATAATTGGTTCAGGTGGTAGAGAATGGTGGCACATCAAGCTATCTGGTGGTTGCAAGGGGCTTCCGACTGAAGGCATATCTAGGAGAAAAATCTCCTATGGGTGTCACTCACTGGTGGTGGGTAACAAGCCTATTGTCTGCCTGTAAAGGCAAGCTAAGTGAGAAGAGGTGGTATTAACGAGTTGCTCACCACACTAATCGTTTGTTCCTTGTTACCCACCAATTGGGTAACCCGATGGGATAAATTTTTCTCCTATCTTGGACAGTCAACTAGTAGCCCTATACATTGCTTAGTATATGATGATATGCCACATTCCTTCGCCATTTGCGCCGGTCATACACCTCTCACTATTCGACATCCCTTTGAAAGGATGGTGGGTTACCACTCGACAAAGACTTTAACCATTTTGCAATCAAGTGCTTTTTACTTAATGTTTTGGGCATTCCAACATGGAGAAAGGGGTGATCTAAATGATTGACTGATCTTGACTGTAAACTTGTTCTCTCACCTAGTTAAGTGGGACCTCCTATGAGGCCTTAGGGTTATAGGAGGGACACTACGTGGGAAATTTGGATTGAAGTAGCATGCCCATGACCATTCCATACTTAACACTTCATCATGCCCTTGATTTCACATCCATCCTTCTGGTTTGTTGTTAGTGGTTCATTGGGATTTGGCACCCTCATATCCATATCGTTGAGTCAGGGCCATCAAAATTTTCTCTGGAGGTTGATGCAACTAAAAGAAAGCTAAGAGAATAAGCTGGCCACAATGAAAGAAAAGGAAAAGTTAGAATGCAAAAGATGGTAGGGACATTAATTGGCGTATTGGAAAAATCTTAGCATGATCTCTAACCCCCTCATTAGCCATTACTCAGTTCTAGAGCACAAGATGCTCCATCACGTAATAAAGGAACCGTTGCATGTCCGAACCCTAATGAGCCAGAAGCGGACTCATTATTAAGGGGTAAATAAATGCTATATCATTAAAAGCAAACTTAGACACTCGAGTTATGCTCCTTGTCAAAGAATTATAAAAAAGAAGTAAAAGGGACACCAAAGGGCTGTGTTGACCACTCCGTGTCAACGCCCCCATAGCAGTACACCCCCATTTTTGCAAATGGGACTCATTATGTTCGAGGTGTTCACACCATTCAGATTTCATCGACAGTTGACAGTTTTATAAATGATGTAAACCCATTCTGCATGTTTATGATGTAAATGATCTAAGTAAGACCACCATGTATGTAACAACCTAGATAAGCTTAGTATTTTGGTGACGATCTCTATCCTAGGAGGTTTTTTGTCTCACTGATTCATTTGTGTTTCTCGACAGAAGTGATCAGCAGAGTTTTCCCCTCCAGCTTCACCCCAAAGTTAGGGTGGATTTTGTCATCAAGATGCTAAGTGAGTCTTAGTGTTTTCTATCGAGTCTTTGTAAAAGTAGTTTGGGAATAATCCTAGCTAATTGACTAGATTATTTTATTAGAAGCTACTTGGTCTACTAGATCATGTTTTGAGTCGCAGAATTAGGTAGCTATTTGAGGGTCTATCACGAATGGGTATTCCCCCTTTATGTGTCTAAATGTATTTATCTTATGTAAAGAGGGTTGGAAAAATAATTAAATCCCCTCTCAGTCAATTAATTAAATTTTCTGGCCAAATTAAATTATAAGTCCTAAGCCATAAATTTAATTAATTTGAAGTCCTAGGTGTTTTAAAATTCTTTGAAGGAAAAATTCGTGGGTCCTTAAAAAATAAATTTTTAAAGGTCCCAGGCCAAGGTTTAGGGTTTTTTTTCTTAAATTATTTATTTATTTATTTTTCTGAGCATATTTTTGGGTTTACGTCCTTGTTTTTGGTTTTGCAAGTCCTATTGGGAGATTCTCAGGATTTTTTTTTTACATCTGTGCCAGATCTAGGCCCTGGAGGGTAAGATCTGGCCTCAGAGTCATTTTGGATTACAGATCTGGGTAATATCTCGCTTTAAAGATTAAATATTTGCAGGTGTTTCTCTTTCAAATTGAATTAAATTTTGCTGGGAAGTAGGAGAAATTTAGAATTATTTATACACCAGTGTGCTTGCAATTTTTTATCTTTCTATTCTGTCTGCTGGCTACATACTCTGTGTGAACCCTTGTTGCGTTAACATTGTCCAGCTCTTTGCCGCATCCAACTCTTTGCCGTCCTTATGTTGTCCGTACGCAACGTCCTCTGCTCCTCATTCCCCATCGCATTTGATTGCCTGCCCTCCTTTTTCCTTGCCATCCGAGTGTCCCCTTGTCGGTTGTTGCGCAAACCTTCTCCTTTCCACTGCCATTCCTCCTTACGCCGACTACTTCCTCACGCTATTCGCTTATCGACCCTCCATCCTCTACGCTGCCGTCTTTTCGGCCCTGCATAAACCTAATGCATTACCATAACCCATAGTATAAACGCATTTTTTATTTCCATTTCGATTTTGATTTTGATTTTTTTTTTTTTTTTTTTTTTCAGTTTGACATTACGTTTGAAAATTTCATTTTTGATTGACATCTATATTAAAAAAAAAAAAAAAAAAAACATTAACATTAGACTTAGTTTTAGTTTTAGTTTAAACTTTGGACTTTCGATTTTTCTGAATTTGTCTAGTTAGCTAGCGTTAAAATTTGAATTAACTTTCGGATTTTTTTGTACTTTAGCTTTAGTTGTATATATATTTCATTTTTCAGTTTCATTAACTTTAGACAAGAAAATTAAAAAATTAAAAAAGACCAAAAATTTTAAATGAAATTTTTAACTTTAGAAAATTCTCAAAATTTAATTTTTTTTTACATAGTCAAGGGTGGATTTTATTTCTTTTTTATCTTAAGGCTTGACTATATATTTCTGAATTGGAATTATTTAGAGTATCATTTAAATTCGGAATGTCTAACACTTAAATTCGATATTTCTCTCATGATAATATTTTATTTTCGAAATTTAAATTATTGGTTCGAAGTATTTTCATGCTTAGCTGTGGTTGATGATCGTTGAGCTATCTTTAATTGTGGTTTTAAATTGCTTGAAATTGGTGATTAATTGCTTTAGTCAACTTTGAGAGTATTTCAAGTGATGATAGATTGCATGCCTTTATCAAACATTGTTAATGCATAATTGTGAGGGTGTTTTATTGAATATCATCATGGTGGATTGATTTTTCATAGCAATAGTTACCTATCAATTACTTGATTTTAATTTCATAACGGGATATTTTGACTCCACTCCACAAGGCACTCATTTTAAACCTCAAATCTAATTGAATCTATAAAATCTCGTTAATCTTAACAAGTACTTGGTCATTTAACCGTGTCTCTTGAATTGGTTGGTTTTCAACCAGTTCTCCTTCTTCATTTTCGTTAGGGTCTACCTCCCTTAGTTTGCAAGGAGACAGGTTAGATAGAGAGATTGGGGATCAGGGTGACAACCCCCGTTCTGAGTCGTAGTCGCGGTGCCTAGACATTCTGTGCGACAATAGGTTGCAAAAGGCATGCCGAGGAAAGGGGTAAATCATGCCTCCATGAGTCCTCCCTCCATACATCTATACACTCAGGATGATGGACCTCCATTAGCTGGTCCCATGACCATGACACCCAACCATGAAGCCTTTCCCCTCCGTTGCCACCACTATCACAAACACAATTGAAGAGTTGACCTTGGACATGTTACCTCCTTTTAGGGGCTAGAGGGACCTAATAGGGTTGACCATCTAGCCACCCCTAACAAGATAGTGAACACTTTTACGGGCCGTGGTCTAGTTAGATATTTGAAGGTGATCCTATTTTAAAGTCTTACTATGCCCTTAACAATTAAGTATGATCCACTATGATGCATCTGTGGTCATTGTCTTTAATAAATGGTAACTTTGACTTGAGTTTGAGATAGTTTTTGCAAGGTGATCCTTCATAGATCAGTGGGGGCCTTAAAGGCACACACTCCATGCCTACACTCCACATGATGTCGAGGCTGTACTACACTTCCAGAGAGTAGTGATGACCTTGCAGATGCAACATTTCCCCTCCATATCAGAGTGTTGATGATTCTAACAGTTGATTTGATGATGCTGAAACACTGAGGTCACCTTGCTTAATGTTGGAGATTCTTGCTGATGTAGTCAACGGATCGAACATGCCCCAAGTTGACGTTGACACTGTTTGATGGGCATAAGTTGATCTGGAGTCTAGATGATGATGGACATCCCCAGGATGATAATGGAAGGCATGTACTACCCTCTTAGAGCCCCAACACTTGAGAGAGATTGTGCCATGTTATCTTTATCAATGTGGAAAAAGTAGAAGTCGGGATTAAATCGGCAAGGGTAAAAAAGTTGAAAAACTCGGCAAAGTCGGGGGTTTTTTGGAAAAGTCGGCAAAATTAAAAAAATACAAAATTATTCAATTTTTTTCAATTTTTTTAGCATCTAAAGTATCCACAACATCAAATAAATGCATTTCCACATGAACATGTAAAGAAAGCTAATATATAATATGTATATGAAGTCTAGTGCTACATCACATATCAAAATAGTGAATTGAGTCCTGAATCTTGAGTCTCAGTCTCAAGAGTCAAAATATCAACAAATATAATAAATGGATATCATGAGTCATCTCCATGTCATAAAGTAATTACTAATTAGTCACTAAGATGAAGATCCCCTGCCCCTTTTACGGGAATAGGGAATGGCTTTGCCTTTTCCTCTAGAGGAAGAAGGCCTTGCCCCTGGGGATACAAATGGACCCAATCGTCCTCTAGAAGCAAAAAAAAGAGGTGGCCTCTGTCCTCTGCCGCTGACGCTGCCACTGCTACTGCCCATCCTAGATGGTGTCACCTCCTCCTCCACATCCTCCTCCTGCTCTGCCTCCTGACCCTGCTCCTCCTCCTCTACGACTGGCTCCTCCTACTATACAACTGCTTCCTCCTCTGGTGCTAGTGCCTCTGGATCCATATCTAACCAATCAGGGGTCGATTCCATGGCCGGCCTCTCAGTCTCGACCCTCCATGCAGCAGTGGTATCAATATTGTCCAATGAGATGGCATCCATATCAGGAGTTTTTTAAATTTGTCTCATCCACAATCGAAGATTGTAGTAGACATACACCATGTCATTGAGGCGTTGGGATTCGAATCTGTAAAAGGGTCACAGATTATAAATTAGTACTTAGAAAATTTATATAGTAAAAATAATCAAATTATTTCAAAAATTTAATTTGAAATTTTTTTACCAGTTGCGCTTTTTGCTATGTATTTTGTCAAAGACACTCCAATTGCGCTCACACCCAGAGGAACTGCATGTCTGGCTGAGCACTCGAATGGCAAGCTTTTGGAGATGGGGTACTCTACCACCATAGCTTGTCCACCAAGCATCTACAAGTTAAAATAAAAATGAGAAGCAAAAATTATGAAGAGACAATGAATTATTAAATTTGAAAGTTGAAAGTTGAAAGTTGAAACAAACTGAAGCTTACCTGGCATTTTGGTCGTCCTACTCTTAATAACCATGGTAAAACCAAATGTGCCACCTGCCATCCTATATATTTCCATTTCTTTGGAAATATCTTCACGTTCTTGCTCAGATACCGCCATCCTCTCAACACATGTGAAGAATCCATCCATCACCTTGGCATCAAATTTGAAATCGCAGGAGTAAGCAAATGTGGGGTTGAAGTAGATACCTGCACAACATGAATGGGGCGATGGAGGGTATTGTTCCATCGGTCATCAATCACTCTCCATATGACCTGTTGTTTCTCTAACCCCTCATCTCCCTTATCTTCATAATAAGCACGAATGGCTTCTTTGGCCCTATCCATGGCCTCATACAAGTAGCCCATTGCGGGCTTCTCTCCATCAACCAACCAAAGAACCCTTACCAAAGGTTCTGAAATGGCACACACCTCCTCTACTCCTGCCCAAAACCCCTGATCATATGAAACAAGTCTGCATATGCCCTCTCCCTCTGGTTTGCGGCTAATAGATAACTCACGCCAATCCTGTGAAAGAAACATGTTCTTCACGTCCCACATAGAATTCAACAGAGACTGAAGAGATATGAAAGTAGTGGCAAAGCGTGTTATCGCAGGACGCACCAACTCTTTATTGTTGGTGAATCTTCTCATCAAGCTAAGCACAGATGCATGATTGTAAATAAATTTTGTTATGCTCTTGGATGATTCAACAATATGTCTCACCATAGGAATCTTACCTATATCCTCCAACATCAAGTCAATACAATGAGCAGCACAAGGTGTCCAAAACAGGGTAGGATACCTGTCCATAAGCAACCTGCCAGCTGCAACATAATTTGCAGCGTTGTTCGTTATGACTTGAACAACATTCTGTGGGCCTATTTCCTGAATGAAGATGTCCAACAACTCACATAATAAACGCGCATCTTTAATGTGTGCAGATGCGTCAACAGATTTTATAAACATTGTCCCCCTGGGACAACTAACCGAGAAGTTAAGAAGGGTCCTACCCTTCTGGTCAGTCCAACCATCTGACATGACTGTGCATCCAGTGTGTTCCCAAGATGCCCTAAACTCCTCCAGTCTAGCAGTGCAATCATTCTTTTCCTCTTGAAGAAGAGGCCCTCTCAACTATGCAAAGGTAGGGGCTTTGTACCCCGGGCCAACGATAGCAACAACATCAAACATAGGTTGGTAGAATGGGTTTGTCTTGGCAATGTTGAAAGGAACATCACTCCATAGAAGACATCTACTCACCAACCTGTCAGCTTTTGCCTTTTCCTTTTTTTTAATTGCTGATTTGATGCCAGGTTGTGCACCGGGTGTGGTTCTAGGGACAAAAAAGGATGAAAAAGTTGAGGGGTTGGGAGTGGAAGGTGATGCTGAAGCAGAAGAAGCACTCTCACTTACCCCTAGTCTTGAGCTTCCTACAAGTTGCCTTTTCATTACTGCCCTGGTGTCTTTGCCATCCTCTTTATCCATCAAAGATTTAATGGCCTGTCGGATAATTTCTGGAGATGGATCTGGGCAAAGTTCTATATTTTGCCCTGGAATTTGCCCTATATGGAATTTTAATCTGTTGACACCCCCTGACATATGCTTTCCACACAACTTGCAAGTCAAATACATTCTATTGACACCTCCAGTTTCGGGTACAGGATCAGGTTCACCATACTGCCACATAGGATCCAAATTCCTTGGCATTTTATTGAAACTTTTTGATGTTTGAACCTGGGCACAAAACAAAAATTAAAAATAAAAATAAAAATTGCCCATCACAACAAAAACCACTGTTACCAAAGTTACTAAAATCTGGGATCAATAAATTTTAATAATTTGTCGTTGCAGTTACTGTTGGATATTCTTAAATTTTAATTCAAAAAATCATAGAATGCTGAAGCCTGAAAGGAGTTACAGCATTACATAGATGGAAGTTGGAACACTTGGTAAATTACTAAATTCAAATAGAGAAACACCTTGATGAAATTAATAAATTATAGGTATAAAAGTTGTAAACTAAAGTCTACTGTCTAACACAAAAATTGCATTGAGCTTAACATGAACACAGGTGACAGAATGTCCTCAACAAATTTATAGGCATAAATATTAAATATTTATTATTAAAAACCAACACAGAATCTTATTGCCAATGCTTATATGCATGTTAAAACTTAAAACTTAAGAATAAGAACACAGATTAAATCCCATTTGCATTAAGGTAGTATTAAAATTTAAGTTATTAACTATTAAGTTTTAATTTATTAAGTAACCGTAGCATATTTGACAGTCAGCAGCAGCGACAGTGTATTTGCGTTAAGGACCAAGGTACTTGGAAATAAGTTAAAACTCACCTGGCCGCAGCAGCAAACCTCGGCAGCTGGCACCTCCCAATCTGCAAGCTCGAGTGGTGGTCCATGGAGAATTAAATGACAAACCTCCCAATCTGCAAGCTCGAGCGGTGGTCCGTGGAGAATTAAATGACAATCTTCAACGCACAATCCAAATCGGAAACTTTGAACCCTCTCCTCGACTCTCACAGTGCTAAACGTAGCAAACCGACAAAAATGAACCGATAAAAATATATTTTCGGGCTTTTATTTACCGCGCAGATTAGCCTCACGACTTTTTCGTTCGACTCGGCAAAAAGTCGGGAGTAATACGATTAAATCCCGATTTTTTCGATTTTGAAAAAATCGTGAAAAAGTCGGCCGATTTTATCGGCTCCATGAAAAACTCCCGAATTTTTCGCGACTTTTTCCACAGTGATCTTTATAACCCCTTTGAGATGACATAGGGCACCTAGGGTAGAATTTTGACACAAAGGCTTTTAGAGGCATGACTTGAGGGCTTCCCCTCAATCATTGAGTTGATTGTGATGTTTGGAGATGCATCTTGCCCATTTCATGCATCTTCAGAGCTTTATTTTCCCTACAAGTGCATGACATCATGCTAAAGAGGAGTTTTGACCCACACGTGTGGGATTTTAGCAGCTTATTTTATTGTGTTGAGCTACTGGGTTGGATTGTAACCCATTTTCTTCATGTACACTCAAAATTAAACTTGCCATAGGGCTTTTAGGCTAATTATTGAGAGTGATTGACCTCATATAAATAAAGGATCACTCCATTGTATCTTCTCATCATCACTCATGGATTTTGGCCTCCTTTGGAGAGCTCGACTTAGCCTTGTGTAAACTTGCTGCTTGTGGAGTCGTAGTCTTTTTGGAGCTATTGCTATTGGATATTTATTTTTGTATTGGAGATTTTTTTTGGGATTGAAAGAAGGCTTTTTCATGAAAAAATTGTAAGTTTAATTGCACATTTTTATTGTGTTTAATGTAATTAACTATTGCTAGGATTTTTCTGTTGATTATTTGTAGCATCAGGAGGTATTCCTGAATGGATAAAGAGGTCTCCAAGTTGGCCTACGAAAAAAATTTTTTTTTGGAGCATTAAGTCGGCCCAGGAAGTCAAGTCATCCCATGAAGGTGAAGAGAGGCGTCCCTTCGGGTATTTCACCCCATTTGACTTATATAAATAGGCATTATGATGCCTCATTTCTACACCATCGAAGAAACAAATATGAGCAAGAAAAATTGATTTTCAAGATCATCTTTTTCTCTCTCTCTTGGCCACATGTGTGGAGGAGTAATTGATTGAGTTATATCTCTGTTTGACAAAGTTGAATGGGCATTGATTGAGCTTTTTGACCTTAGATTTGACCGTAGGTTCACTGTTTGACCAATGTTGACTCTTGATTGTTTTGGTTGGTTTGACCAACATTGACTTGCTAAAGGTTTGACCAATTTTGATTGGTATTTGACTTGGATTATGGGCCCAAATTTCTAGACAAAATTGTTGATTTTGTAAACCTTGCTGAAGAATAATTTCTCCCAAAGAAAAGTTGTTGGGTTTTCTCCCCAGGTTGCTTTTCCCAGGGTAAAAATGTTGTCTCTATTGTGCAGGACTGTCTTTCTACGATCTTTACTGTTTCCGTTGCATTTAATGTTGATATTTTTTGAAGCGTAATTGCGAAATGATAACAATGGCATAAGAATAATGTGTGTAAATCATTAGAAAGTAATTATCTGGCATAAAATTGTATTCTACCGTGCATCTTGTAGAAAATTCGACATGTTATCAAAGCCTTGTTGAAAGAGTAGCCGTTGAAGTCAACTTAAGATACAAGCGTCCAACAACCTGATTGGCTTTTTAGATCTCTTATCAAAATGGCACCAAGTATCAGAGTTGACGATAGGTTAGATGGCACCAGCTACTTCAGATCTTGGAAGACCAGAATTCTCCTTATCTTGGAAGTGAATGAGCTGTTAAATTATGGTAGCAACAGACAAGTGCTCTAGTCCCTATGATATCTAAGAGGGTAAGGAACACGAGATCTCCAAAACCTAGAAAAGGTTTCGTGAGAAAAGACTTGGAGACGCCTTAATTAAATTAATTAGCCAATGATTAAAAAGTTCCTAAGTCTAACTTAGGAAAATTGGTTATTTAAAGGGAATTAATTAAGGAAGATAGAAATGTCTAGATGCTTCTATTGACGAAGTCAAATTGATCTTAGCCATTGGTTGAGATGTAATCATGGCCGTTGAGACTCCAACGAGAGATTATAAAAGCAGGTCGAAGAGTTTGGAGAAGACATCGAGTATTTGGTGAACAATTCGACTACCTAGTTGCAGGTTTTCAACAAGGGCATAGTTGAAGCTAGGGAAGCATAAAAAGCAGTGGTTTCAACAGAGATTTGAGAGCAGGAGTTCGGAGGAATTTTCCTCAGTATTTTCCAATGTCCGAGAGATAGGAAAGAGGAGGCAGAATTCATCTACAGAGGAGGCCAAATACAACAGTGTGAGTTAGCTAGATTTCCCAGTGCCAGTTGCTGGAGGGGCCATGTTTGAGTTTCCAGTTGTAGGATTAGAGTCCTAGAGGCAGAGCGAGTGGGTTTCAGAGGTAGAGGGAGGAAGGACGACTTGCCTGGAGGTGATTCCAAGGCAGTAAGATTTTTCCTCAGCCAAACCTATGCATTCCAGCAAGAAGTATGAGTTCCAGGAAGGGAGTGCGAGTGGCTAGGAGGAGGACGTGTTGATTGCAGAGGGAGACAGGGTGTCTCTAGTATATTTTTCCAGTAGAGATTGTTGGAGCTTTTCTAGAAAGGAAATCAGATCATTGTACTCTTGAATTGCTGAACACAATAATAAAAACTTCATCTATTGCACTGGTTTTTCCCTTGGGCTTTTTACAGGGACATTTGTCCAAAAAGAATTGTGTCAATTTTTATGTATGTGTGTGCATCTATTTCTCAGTTCCTGTATTTTATATTCCATAGCGTATTTTATTTGTGAAGAATTGAAGTGTGAGTTTTTCGTTATTTGTCGTTAATAATTAACAGAAGACAAATAAACTGCATAAGTTAGGAGAGAAATTCCCAGTTGTTGTAGTTCGTGGAAATTTCACATGAGCCTCAAGGTTATGTGGAGAAAATTATTCCAGAGGTAGAGGGAGCTGAGGAGAAATGCATGTATAAGAAGAATGAAGCCAAGGCTAGGAGAATCTTGATAGGTTCCTTAAAGGACCACTTGATTCCTCATGTTGCTGCATTGAAGACTGCCAAGGAAGTATAGGATGCTCTGGTAGGGTTGTATGAGAGCAACAACACTAGCAGAAAATTAACCTTGAGAATTCGTCTCTGGAGTGTCATGATGACTATATTAGATTTTGTTGTCTTGTATCTATGTGAGTCTCCTAGATCAGAGTTGAGCTTGTAGCCATTGGAGATACCATTGATGATACAAAGATTGTTACAATGAATCTTAATGGTTCCCTTCCTCATCGTAGCCATTTATTTAGGGAATTTGTTTAGGAGAAAAATTGCCCAAGTTTGATAAGCTATGGACTGATTGTGTCCAAGAGGAGGCCATATCGTTTTCTAGGAACAACTTGTAGAATCCGCAAGATGATGAAACTTAATCCTTGACAGCTCATACAAGGAAATAAAAAGGAAGACAAAACTTTGGAAAGTTTGATAAGAAGAATACTGGTAGAAGACTTGCTCAGGATCAAAAGAAGACAGATATGTTAATGGTCAAGTTCTTCATTTGTCATGATTTTGGAGACTATGCTCGCTAGTGTCTTGAGAAGAAAAGGAAGGAAAAACAACATGCATCATAAACCAATGTTGATGATGATGATGATGATCATCCACCTTAGAAGAAGTTGAAGGGATTCTGCCTTTAGGATATACTACCAGTAATGTTTGTGGACAATTGTGCCTTTAGGCACATGATAGGTTTCCGAGTTTCTCTTACATATTTGTTAGAGAGGGAGTTGAAAATATTCAATAGTTTCTTCATTAATCAAGAGATAAATACTTCATATTTTTTTCTTGATTATTATTATTATTCTTATTTTTTGGTCAGCCACTTGTCCTTGTATTTTGCTTGGTTATAATTTTTTCTTCCATGGCTTTTGAGTGGAGTTTTTGTAGAAAGGAAGAATTGTGGATATTGCCAGTGCAATGATTCATGCAATAGATGGCAACATCGAGAAGTACAAAGCAAGTTTGTGGCAAGAGGGTTCTCCTAGAAAGAGGGAGTGCACTATGAGGAGATTTTTGCTCTAGTCGCCAGATGGTCAAGTTCTTGTATGGCCTAAGTGCTCGAGCATAGACTCAACAAGAGTGATTGATGTTCGAGAGGGAGGATCGTACATATTGTTAGAACATCCAAGACCGTGCTAGATGATCAAAAGAGCTTCCAGTTCCAAGGAAGCAAACAATCAGACAGAATGGAAGGAGTATCCTTCGAAGAGGATGTCATAGGTTGAGATTGTCAGACAATATGCTTAGAGATAGAAGGCATCTAAGAGAAATATGCCTTCTATGAGGGGACCATGCTAGACAACCAGATACACTTTAGTGATAAAGGGAGCCGTAGTGGCAACGAGGGCAACCAAAATTGCCACTGGAGGATCTGCTTCAGTGTTAGAGGGAGCACCTAGTCAGGATTACCAAAAAGAAATTCTGGTGATGGATCTAGTAAAGGAAGCTAGCTAGTATATGGTTGAGCCAAGGCATGCAATGAAGCATTTGTTTAGGTACCTACATGGTACAATCGGATATGGTTTGAGATATTTCTCAGGTGGTGAAGTGAGGCTGCAGGGATACTCTGATTCAAATTGGGTCGGGAGTGCAGAGGACATAAAGAGCACCTCAGGCTGCTACTTTAGCTTGGGATCGGTTATGATTTCTTAGTTTAGTAGGAAGCAAATTTCTGTCGCACTCAGTACAACAAAGGCGAGGTATATCGCATCCGATGTCGCAAGTCGTGAAGCAGTGTGGTTTCGGAAGCTTCTTGCAGGACTCTTTGATCAGGTCACTTCATCTGAGACATGGTGCAGAAGGGAGCAGTGAAACTTCAACACATATCCACAGATGAGCAAATTGCATACATCCTCACCAAGCCTCTGTCTAGAGCGATGTTTATATAGCTAGGCGTGATGCAGAATGTCTCCCTTGTTGAGAGGGAGTGTTGATGTCTTTGCAAGATTAGGTAAACCATCTCCTGAGAAGCCATGCTGATTTGGCTGCGTCATGCTGATTTGACCAGGGGAGATGGATGCATTCACCTGAGAAGCCTTGAAGAACTTTGGCTGGGTCATGCTCATTTGACCACGAGTGAATGGCCCAGGGAAATTGCAAAATTGGATAGATGTTCTCTTGAGAAGCCATGAAGGACTTTGCTTGGGTCATGTTAATTTGGCTAAAGGAGAATGATGTAATTCACTAGAGAATCCATAAAGGAATTTGGTTGGGCCATGTTGATTTGGCCAGGGGTGAATGGTCCAGGGGAAGATCCTCTTCCGAGAAGCCATGAAGGACTTTGGATGGGTCATGCTAATTTAACTAGAGGAAATTGATATATTTACCTGAGGAGCCATGATGATTTGGTTGGCCCATGTTGATTTGGCTAGGGGTAAATGGCCCAGGATACTCACATTGTCCTCTCCAGGATGGAGTGATCTATAAATGTGCATGTGAGGAGTCACATTTCCTACTGCAGGATGATCTATAGACGTGCCTGTGAGGAGTCACATTGCTTACTCTAGGATGGAGTGATTTATAGACGTGCATATGAAAAGACACTACATCAACATTGCAAGCTCATGAATTTTTCTTGTGGGGGAGAAATTTCAGCTAAGGAGAAATCTGTTTGCAACCAAGGAGAATACCTCCCTCACTAAGAGAGTGTGTTGATTTTTTGTAGCATCGAGAGGTATTCCTAAATGGCTAAAGAGGTCTCCAAGTCGGCCTAAGAAAATACAAATAAAAATTAAATTTTGGAGCATCTTGTCAGCCCAAGAAGTCAAGTCAGCCCAGGAAGGTAAAGGGTCGTGTTCCTTAGGATATTTCACCCGATTCGACTTATAAATAGGCATTGTGATGCCTCATTTCTACATCATTGAAGAAAACAAGTATGACCAAGAAAAATCAATTTCGGAGATCATCCTTTTCTCTTCTCTTGGCCGCATGTGTGAAGGAGTAGTTGGTTGAGTTATATCTTTGTTTGACCAAGTTGAATGGGTGTTGACTGAGCTGTTTGATCTCAGATTTGACCGCAAAACCATACAACATTGATTATAGGCTAGAGGGCCAAACATTAACAATAGGCTGACTGTTTTGTTAGTTTTCGTAGCATCATATGGTGTTCTAGTTCCGATAGTTGTTAGAGAGGGTAAGAAACACGAGGACTCCATTACCCAAAAAAGGTTTCAGGAAAATCCACCTAGATGTGCCTTAATTAAGTTCATTGATCAATAATTAAATTTCTCCTAAGTCTAACTTAGGGAAAATTATTAATTAACAATAATTAATTGAGGAAGGTGAGATTTCACTAGAAACTCACACGGATCAACTAGGAAATAATCTCAACCATTGATTAAGCTTTAATCTTAGCCGTTGGAGTCCCACAGTGAGATTATAAGAAGAAGTCAATGGGTAGATGGTGGAACATACTTAGATCGATTTCCTTGGGCAGTTCAATTTTTCCAGAGAGCAGTAGCATTTTTCCGTAAGAGTTCGAGCCAAAGAAGGGAAGCAGAGACAGAGAGGAGCAGAGATAGTGAGTCTGGAGGAAGTATTCTAGTTCTGGAGAGTCAAAAATAGAAGGGTCGTATTGCCCATAGAAGTTGCACAAAGCCAACGCAGATAGCTTAAAAGCTAAGTCATCGGATACTCCTAAAATGCCCTCGAATCCCCGAATCCCCGTACCGGATACCTGCACGTACCAGATTCGGCCCCAATTCAAAGGATACGGCGTATCCGTACGGGGTACGACGTATCCCGACCGTATCCCGTAAAACCGGATACAGCCGGGCCCACGGGTTCAAAAAAGCGTTGTTTTTTTTTATAAAGGGGGGCTTTTGCTCATTGTTTTTCACCAATTGAGGAGGATTTTTCAGGAGAGGGCATCAAGCCTATGGCCCTAGTATTTATATATGATTCATGGTAATGTTAAATTCTTAAAGTAAAAGTGACATTCTCCTTAATCTTCATTTTCATCCTTTTACTTAAATTTTTAACATTACCATGAAATGACTTAGGATGTTTGAGAGTGGTTCCGACCTCATTGGATTTCATATGGAGAAAGTAGAATTTTAGATCTCATTCAAAATCCAGCAGACTTATCAGTTTTTCAGGATTTCAGGATTGGGTTATTGCAATGTTTCCATCGAATTTTGTCATGTATTATGGTACGGAACTCGTATTTAATCAAGAGCAGTGAGCACCAATCCCTCTATGTACCTTGATGTTAGTGACATTGGCTGTCAGACTCCTCTATCATGACCCTACTAAAAATGTACCCATCACTCAAACAAAACCTTGACTATCTAAGATGATAGATAAATCTATGTTTAAATCAATGAATTAAGTATGAATTTGTGTAAAAAATATCTAATTTTTAATATATTAATACATATATATTTTTAAAATATATATATTTTTTAATAATATAATATATTACGTATCCCAGAAGTATCCTGTTCCGCGGTCACCGTACCCGTATCCGATTCTTCGAATCCTGGTATCCCTGTATCCCCGTATCAGGTGACTTAGCTTGAAAGGGAGAACGATTTTGCTGAAGGGAAGGGTAATTCAGTTGTAGTTGGTTTGGAAATTCTCGAGGAGGCCATACAAATTCCTTCTAGAGGCAGAGTCAGCTAGGTTGTCATTTTTCCAGTGGTTTCAGGGCTTAGCGAGTTAGAGCCTGCGCAAGCACTGCATCGAGGCTCACACAAAGACTGTACGACTAGCTAGTTTTGCTAGTTGTTGGAGTTGGATCAGGCATGGTGTTGAGGTATTTGCCTCATAGATATTTTGGCCAGTTTATTTGCTGATTGGAATGCCAGTTGAGCATCCATAGATTGTACTCAAAATTTCTCACTGCTGCTTAATAATAAAACTCTCTACTACTGGACCGATTTTCCGATGTTTGGTTTTTCTGGGGACTTTTGTCCAAAAACAATCGTGTTATATTTTTGTATGTGTTCCATTGTTTTCTCAGTTTCCAGTTTATCATCCGCAGTATTTTTTATTTGTGAAGATTGCAATGTGATTAATTCGTTGTTGCTGTAGCAATAAACTGCGAAATTAATTAACAACTAGAAGAATTAATTCTAGTTGTTGCAATGAAATTTTAGTGGTGAAATTTTCACATGGTATCAGAGCGATTTTGATTAGAAAGGGAAGCTTAGTAGCGAAAGAAGAAATTCATTGTTCAAAGGGAGTAACATGATGGATTTTCTGAGGGTTGCGCAGTGCCTAGCCAGGTAGTGCAAATTGGTAGGTAGTTCGATTTTTTAATGCAGGGTTGCAGAAAAATTTGGCTTGCCAGATTGAGTGATTCCAGCAGGTAGAGGGAGAACCAATAACTCAAATTTTGTTGATTGGATTGCTAGGTAGATTTTCACTGAGAAAATTCCTTGCTAGATTGGAGATTTTTGTGGTGTAGTTTTTCAGAAGTAAGACTCGAAATATCCACAGTAGTCATTTTTTGGTCTACGTTTCGAGTCTATATCAAGACTCATCATCAGGACAACCTGCTAAGAAGAGAGAAGATCTGGGTTAATAAATAGTGGAGTGAAAGCAAAATGAAAACAGTCGACCAGTTCTTAATAATTGAAACTTAATTAAAGTATTATTTCCTATTATATTTGTTTTTATTACATTAGAATTAATTTATAATTTTGCTTTATTTAAATATTTCTAATTTTTAAACATGCTAAATTCATAAATAGAGTTTACAATTTAGCCCTATTAAATTTAAATTTTCTAGGATAATACTACTAAATATTATAAGAGGGTTAATATTTTATAATACTAATAATATATATATGTTTTAGTATATAATTAATCCTTTTTTCAATAGGAGCTATTTAAAATTCCTTGTTCGAGCGCTGGAGGGTTTTGGAGTTGCAGAATCAATGCCGAGTGGAAGATGAAGCACACAGAGGAAATTTCTCTCATAGAGTGTTTCTGGTTCAGAAATCCATATTTCCAGTTGTAGTCGGCAGTAGCTGCAAGCAGAGTTTCTCACTCCAGAAGGGAGTGTGAATAGCAGATTCAACTACCGAGTAGGAGGAAGAGGGAGATTTTTGTTCCAAATCCAGAGATGGCAACAATTAGGTATAGAGATCAGGATAGCTTGGAGGGAGCCTCCAACTATGTCATCTAGAAGGCTAGGATGTCCTTCCTGTTGGATGAGGATGGCCTAAAGACCTTTGCAAAGAATGTTGTGGCACTACTGGCCAATGCAGATCAGCTGAAAGAGTACAGGAAAGAGATGGCGAAGGCGAAGCAGATGATATTGGATGGAGTTCGAGACCATATAGTTTCACATATAACTGGCAAGAATACTGCGAAGGAGATGTGGGATCGTCTGGCTCAACTATATCAGAATCCTTCTGAGCAACGGAAGATGTTCCTGAAAGAGCAGTTGAGAAACCTGGAGATGCATAAGGGTGAAGGCATTGATCCCTTTCTCACCAGAATTCACGAATTCACGAAATTGAAGATCAACTTGCAGTAGTTGGGGAGGCTCCTCAAATCACAGACCTTGTGCATTTGGCCTTGAACAATGCCTCAAATGACTGAGAGATCTTTGTTCAAGGCATTTTAAGACGAGATACTCTACTTAGGTGGGACAAAATGTGGTCAGACTTGTAGCAAGAGAATATGAGTTGAACACTTGTGAAGACCTCCATTTGCAGAAGCAACAGTAGATTCGAAAGGTGAGAAGGGGGAAGAGAATGTGGCCCTTGCAACAAAGGTTCCCAGTCAGGGACAAGGGGAGAAGAAGAAAAAGAAGGACCTATCGAAGGTCAAGTGGTTCAGGTGTGGTGAGTTTGGCCACTATAGTACTCAATGTCCTCAAAGAAAGCAGGACTAGGCGACAACATCTGCAGAGATAGACAAGTTGTCCTCCAGGTTGGAGGAAGACTTCGCCATGTTATAAGCTATACCTCTAGGAGTGAGGTGGGGCAGTATGGAGCTATAGTCCCAGAGATGCGCAGAGGATTGGGCAGGGTCCGTTGAGGTGTCTTCCTCATGGTCATTACCTTGCTACGGGGGCCCACAATATTTGAGCGTAGGATGGATTAGTGTCAGTTGATGCAGTCAGATTCCCGAGTGACAGTTGCAGACTAGTAAGAACAAGGTACTGAGGAGCGCAAGGCAGTGTTGATAACAGAATAGGAGGCTCAGTGCAGAGTCAGTAGCAGCACAAAGTCTTCAGTAGACAGTGCAGTGGCTAGTAGCAGTCAGATGCTTAGGAGACAGAGGCATCAAAGAGACACATTTGATTCAGTATTTCAGATGCTTTTCAGTTGCAGTAGTTGTAGTAGCAGCAACAACAAATGAGACGGAGTTGTGGTGCAGATGCAAAGTTGGCAGCAATATAGCAGTGTCAGTAGGAGCTTAGATGCAACATCAGATTTGCACAGTGGTTGGTGGGTAGTGGCAGGCAATCACAGTGGCCAGACATCAACAACGCCTATGGAGGATGATGCAAAAACAGGGTGTTGTAGTAGCTCAGTAGTAGAACATCTTCCTCGATAAGAGGGAGTGTTAGTTTTTGTAGGATCAGATGGTGTTCTAGTCTCGACAGTTGTCATAGAGGCTAAGTAACACTGGGACTCCATAACCCAAAAAATGTTTCAGGAATATCCACCTAGAAGTGCCTTAATTAAGTTAATTAATTAGTAATTAAATTTTTCATAATTCTAACTTAGGGAAAATGATTAATTAACAACAATTAATTGAGGTAGGTGAGATTTCTCCACAAACTCACACAGATTGACTAGGTAATAATCTCAACCATTGATTAAGTTTTAATCTTGGCCGTTGGAGTCCCATAGTGAGATTATAAGAAGTCGATGGGTAGATGGTGGAACATACTTAGATCGATTTCCTTAGGAAGTTCAATTTTTCTAGAGAGCAGCAATGTTTTGCCGGAAGAGTTCGAGCCAGAGAAGGGAAGCATAGTCAGAGAGGGGCAGAGGCAGTGAGTCCGGAGGAGGTCTTCCAATTTTGGAGAGTCAACAACAAAAGGACCGTATTCCCAGAGAAGCTGTGCAGAGCCAACACAGATAACTTCAAAGGGAGATCGATTTTGCTGAAGGGATGGGTGATTCAATTGCAGTTGGTCCGGAGAATCTTCAGGAGGCAAAGCGAATTCCTTCTAGAGCCAGAGTCAGCTAGGATGTCATTTTTCTAGAGGTTTCGGGGCTTAGCGAGTTAGAGCCTGCACAAGCACTACACAGAGGCTGTATGACTAGTTAGTTGTGCCAATGGTCAGAGTTGGATCATGCGTGGTGTTGAGGTATTTGCCTCACAAATATTTTGGCTAGCTTATTTTGCTCATTGGATTTCCAGTTGGGCGTCCATAGATTGTACTCAAAATTTCTCACTGCTGCTTAATAATAAAAACCCTCAGCTGTTGCACCAGTTTTCCCAGGATGGGTTTTTCCGGGAACTTTTGTCCAAAAAATTGTGTTATATTTTTGTGTGCAAGTGCTGTGAAAATTTACAAACAGTTGCAATGATAGATTTATTTCTCCTATTTATTATTTCAATACGTTATTATTCAGAAATCTTTCGACAAATATCAAAATACATACTACTGCAACATTCACAATTATATATGTAAAGAAATAAACAGTAGAGAACATAAGCACAAGAATCAATCACATGTACACAGTTATTTTGGACAATTGTCCCCGGAAAAAACCAATGTGGGAAAATCGGTGCAGCAGATGAGGGTTTTATTAATTCTTTAGCAAATGATATCTTTACAGGGACAATATTTGGCAGATAAATTTTGAACCACCTGAGACTGAATACCTAGCTTACTCAGACAAATTTTTGATACCCAGAACAACCCCTGCAAGCCCTTGCGTCAGTCTGCATGATTCTTTGCACAGTCCTAGCGTGGATCTGCGTGGATCTGCGTGGGGTCTCTGCGCTATAGCCTCAAGCTACCTTCAGTGACCGACTGCTACTCTTCGACCCCGATCTCGATCACCCCTGACCTCCTCCTACTTTTGCAACTTCTTGCCTTGCAACTCTCCCACTGAGATCAAATTCTACATCAGAATGGATCTCCTTCGGGTATTGAGTGTGTGCGCTTGTCTTCCAAGTGACCCTCAAGCCATCTTTTATAATCTTCTTGTTGGAGAACCAACGACCCAGATTAAAAGATTAATCAATGGCTAAGATTAAATCTTGACTTGATCCATGTTTTTTAGAAGATTCACACTCTGACTTATTAATGCCCTTTAATTATTTTCTTTTCCTAAGTTTGGACTTAGGGTCTCCATTAAAATATTTAGTTATTTTAATAAGTATTTCCACAAACTGTTTTTGGGTTCTTTGGAATGCTGCTGTCCAAGCCTCCCTGCAAAGTTTGAGACTTGGAACACTTCTGGATGCTACAAAAATCAACACTCCCACTTAGCGAGGAAAGTGTTCCAACAATATGCCTGTTGCATGCTGCTTTGAATCTGAAGCACCCTCTACGCTGCTGCCCCCCTGTACTGCTGCCTTTAACACTTCCATTGTCACTTGTTGCATCTGTACCACAACTCCCTCTAAATACTGAATCCTCCATTCCTGCTACTGGAAGGGATTCTTCATCAACCCCATCTTCTCTCTGAAGTAGACAAACTTTGTCTTACCCAGAGCCTTGGTGGGGATGTCTACCACCTATTCTCCTATTGGAGTGTACTACAATTGAACAGCTCCACGTTGTACCCAGTCCCTGATGAAGTAACACCGGATGTCAATATGTTTCAACCTATCATAAAACACAGGATTTTTAGAGAGCTTTATACAACTCTGGTTATCACATAAAATGTTGTCGCTTCCATTTTCTCCTTAAGTAGATTTACTAACAGTTTCCTAAGCCATATGGCTTCGCACAAAGCTGTGCTAGCTGCCATATACTCTGCCTCTGCTGAACTTAGTGCCACGGACTTCTGTTTCCTACTACACCAGGAAGTCATTCCTGATCCCAGACTGAAACATTACCCATTGGGACTCTTCCGATCAACTGAACTTCCCGCCCAATCTGCATCAGTAAAACCACTCAACCTAACATCATTGTCACGGGTGTACTTCAATCCAAGCTCGACTGTTCCTCGAAGGTACCTGAGAACATGTTTGGCTGCTGCCCAATGTGCCCTCTTCGGTTCCACCATGAACTGACTTAGGGTATTAACAACATAACAAATGTCTAGCCTTGTATTTACCAGATACATCAATGACCCTATGAGCTGTCTGTACAACGTGGGATCAACTTCCTCATCATCAGACGTGTCGATTTTCCTCCAGTTGGTAATCATTGGAGTGGTCATGGGTCTACAATCCTCCATCTGAAATCTCTTCAGAATATTTGTAGTGTATCTTCTTTGACCAAGGAAGATCTCCCCATTCTGCTGCCAAACTTCCAACCCCAGAAAATAGTGCATCCTCCCAGATCCTTCATGTCAAACTCTTCAACTAAATTCTTCTTGTAATCTGTGATGAGCCTTGATGATCCTGTCAAGAACAAATCATCCACATACAATACCAGAATCAATGACTCACTCCCTACTCTTAGATAGTAGAGAATGGGATCTGCATCACTCTTGACGAATCCCATCTTCTGCAGGTAGCTGTCAATCTGACCATACCAGGCTCTGGGAGCTTGCTTTAGTCCATATAATGCTTTCTTCAATATGCACACATGAGTTTTCTGATCATGTGTCTCAAAGCCCTCCGGTTGTTCTATATACACTTCTTCTTCTATCACACCATTCAAGAATGTCGTCTTGACATCCATCTGGTGGATTTCCCATCCCATCTGCACAGCAAGGGATATCACGGACCTGATAGATGTGTATCTGGCTACCGGGGCGAAGGTTTCTTCATAGTCTATTCCTTCCTTCTGAGCATACCCCTTAGCCACGAACCTGGCTTTAAATTTCTCGATGCTGCCATCTGCAGCATGCTTGATCTTTTAGATCCACCTGGATCCTACAACAAATCTCTCTTGTGGTCTGGGTACTACTTCCTAGATATCATTTGTCATGATGGAACTGTATTCTTCCACCATTGCATCAACCCATACCTGGTGTTGAGCAGCTTCCCGGAAACAGGAGGGTTCTTCAACTTTAGCAACCAAGGCTTGATACCTCTTAGGCTGCTTACGTTGTCTCTAGATTTCTGACAAAATCCTCTGCATCCTTTAGAATCTGTCGAAGTTCCCTGCTTATTCTTCCACTAGTGGTGGGTGGATTTATTGGCTCTCCTTCTTGCAAATCCTTTGGAGACCCATCCTTTGGATCACTATGCCTTGGAGAGGCAACTGGATTTTCTGTTGCTGGTTGTTGGGGCTGGACCAGAGGCTCTTCCTCTGACTGCGTAGCAGAAGGCAATTCTCGTGATCTTCTGAAGGCTTTCTCCTCCATAAATTTCCCATCTCTCCGCACCACTACTTTCTTGCTCTCAGGAATATAGATGCGATAAGCCTTTGCATTCTCCCTGTATCCTACTAAATACCCCCTTTTAGTAGTCATCTCCAACTTCTTCCTCTTCTCACTGGGCACATGACAGTAAGCTGTACTGCCGAAGATCCTAAAGTGACTCACTTCGGGCTTGCTGCCAGTGAAGACACTTTCTGGTGTGATCTTTCCTAGTGCAGTGTGAGGAGTTCTGTTCTGCATGTAGACAGCTATATTACATGCTTCAGCCCATATGAATTTGGGCATGTCTTGGTCATACAACATAGCTCTGGTTGCTTCAAGAATAGTCTGGTTCTTCCTTTCTGCCACTCCATTCTGTTCTAGATTGTATGGAGCTGTCCATTCTCTTTTTATGCCTTCCCTTGTGCAGATTCCGGTAAATTCTTTATCTGTGCATTCACCTCCATTATCTGATCGCAATACCCTGATCCGCCTCCCTGTCAAATTTTCGAGCAGAGCTTAGAACTCTTTAAATCGATTGAAGACTTCATCCTTGGTCTTCAAGAAGTAAATCCAGGTTTTCTTGGAATGGTCATCAATGAAGGTGACGAAATATTCGGCACCACTAAGAGCTCTCGTGGACACCGGCCCGCAGATATTTGAGTGTATTAGATCCAACACACCCTTGGCCCTATTGTTGCTTCTCTGATATGCTGCCTTGGCATATTTCCCTAATACGCACCCCTTGCAGACATCATCCCGTTTGGTGCTCAATTCTGGAACACTTGTGATAGTCTTCTAGAGAGTTCTCAATGCCCCATTATGTAAGTGCCCCATCCTTCTCTGCCATAGCTCATTCAGATCCGTTTCATCTGCGTTGCCAACTAGTGCCATTGGGGAATCAAGTTGCAGCTTGTACAACTTGTTGCTTCTTACCCCGATTTGTGCCTTCTTCTTCCAACTGGGGTGCTTGACGTAGAGTCTATTGCCAATAAAATAGATGTCATATCCTCGGTTTTGAAGATGTAATAGAGTAGATTCATCCCCAAACCCGGCACATGCAGTACATTAGTGGCCCGGATTTTGTTCCCTGCTTCAGTCTAAAAAACTACGGTACCTTTCCCAATGGGAGTGCACTTTGCTTTATTACCCATGGTTATTTTGAAATTCATCTGCTCTTCTTGGTAGTCAGAAAAATAGTCCCGTACTCCCGTCATGTGAGCAGAGGCTCCATTGTCAATATACCAGACATCTGAGGACGTAGTGCTTGATACACAAGCAAAATCTTCCTCTAATCTGGATGCCAATACAGATACATCGTGATCCATCCGTTCTATCATGCTTCTTCACCCTCCTGGAGGACTACGTGAACCCTTCTGCCCTGTTTCCCTAGAGAACTGCGTAGATCTTTGTTCACAGATAGATGCCCCCTCTTTGTTATTCATCTCTGGCTCTGATATCATGTGAAAATTTACAACCAGTCACAGTGATAGATTTATTTCTCCTACTTATTATTTCAATAAGTTATTATTCAAAAATCTTCCGGCAAATATCGAAATAAATACTACTGCAACATTCACAATCATATATGCAAAGAAATAAATAGTAGAGAGTATAAGCACAGGAATCAATCACATGTACACAGTTATTTTGGACAATTGTCCTTGGAAAAAACCAATGTGGGTAAATCGGTGTAGAAGATGAGAGTTTTATTAATTCTTCAGCAAATGATATCTTTATAGGGAAAATATTCGGCAGATAAATTCTGAACCACCTGAGACTGAATACCCAGCTTACTTAGACAAATTTTTGATACCCAGAACAACCCCTGCAAGCCCTTGCGTCAGTCTGGGTGATTATCTACGCAGTCCCAGCGTTGGACTGCGTGAATCAGCGTGGAGACTGCGTGGGGTCTCTGCGCTGTGGCCTCAAGCTACCTTCAGTGACCCACTGCTGCTCTCCGACCTTGTTCTCGATCACCCCTGACCTCCTCCTGCTTCTGCAACTTCTCGCCCTGCAACTCTGCCACTGAGATCGAATTCTACATCAGAATGGATCTCCTTCGGAAACTGAGTGTGTGCTCGGCTTGTCTTCCAGGTGACCCTCAAGCCTTCTTTTATAATCTCCCTGTTGGAGAACCAACGGCTCAGATTAAAAGATTAATCAATGGCTAAGATTAAATCTTGACTTGATCCATGTTTTCTAGAAGATTCACACTCTGACTTATTAATGCCCTTTAATTATTTTCTTTTCCTAAGTTTGGACTTGGGGTCTCCATTAAAATAATTAATTATTTTAACAAGTCTTGAACTGAGTGGAATTTCTACAAACTATTTCTGGGTTCTTTGGAATGCTGCTGTCCAAGCCTCCCTGCAAAGTTTGAGACTTGGAACACTTCCGTATGCTACAAAAATCAACAAGTGCCAGTATTTTCTCAGTTTCCAGTTTATCTTCCTCATTGTTTTTTATTTGCGAAGATTGCAGTGTGATTAATTCGTTGTTGCTGTAGCAATAAACCGCTAAATTAATTACTAGTAAGAAGAATTAATTCCAATTGTTGCAATTGAATTTAGTGGTGAAATTTTCACATGTTTGACCAACATTGACTCTTCACTGTTTTGGATGGTTTGACCAATGTTGACTTGCGAATGATTTGACCAAGTTTGACTAGTATTTGACTTGGATTATGGGTATAGATTTCTAGACAAAATTGCTGATTTTGTAAACCTTGCTGAAGAATAATTTCTCTTATAGAAAATTTGTTGGGTTTTCTCACAATGTTGGATTTCTCAGGGTAAAAATATTGTCTCTATTGTGCATGGTTGTCTTTCTATGATCGTTATTGTTTCCTTTGCATTTATTGTTGATATTTTCTGAAGTGTAATTGCTCAATGATATTAGTGCCATAAGAATACTATGTGAATCATTAGAAAGTAATTATTTCGTAGAAAATTGTATTTTACTGTGAATCTTGTAGAGAATTCAACATTTCTTGTGCCATATCTAGATGCATCTTATTTATGGAAAATCTTGGTTGATTATTGCATCTTAAATTTATCTTCCTTGAAATCCATAGGGGACCTTCTAGAGTGCTTGCCCTATTTTATATCTCTCCTCACAAAGAAGATAGCTAGGATTTGTACAAGTGAAAACAAGTTTTTCCCCTTACTCCATGCATTAATTCATTTTTTCTTGAACTTTAGCCCTAAAGACTCCATCACCGAAGTAGGGATGGGCACTGGCATCCTTGGTGTTGGTCAAAAAGTTCGAAACGCCAATAATTTCCTTTCCCCTTATTTTCTAAGTCCTCCAAGGCTAGCTGCTAGGGCTACTTTGTAGGGCCAAATTCAATTAGTGCGCCTATAGGTAAGCATTGTAGGTAATTGACCTTAATTTCAACCTTGTTAAGCCATTAAACTCAAAACCTAGCATTTTACATGGTTGAAATTACCCTATAAAGGTCGGCCTCATCCTCTCTAAGCAATTTGTGCCCTAGCAAAGCCCTAACCCTTGCTTAAGGCTTCAACTTAGGGTTTAATTTGAGGGCTTGCTTTCTCCCTTGTTGGTTATATCATTTGTAAACCCTTTCTTTCGTGCATGTATGCCTAGTAATTCCTTTGTTGATATACATCTTGAAACCCTTGGTCATACGTGCCTCTTTTAGGGATTGGCGTATGACACGTTGTTTGTATACAAAAATAATTGTGTCTTTTTCCATTAAATGGTGTCTTCACCTAGCCCATATTTACATCACCTTGAACCATATAACCTTGAATGCCCTTTAGGTGATAACTAGGAAGCTTCCCTATGGTGTATTTCCATAAAAGAGCAGGAGGAAGATTGTTGAGGTGACAATGACAATTTCCCTTATTTTTGCAACAAGGTTTGTTTTTTGCCTTGTGAGGCCTCTCACAAGGCTTTCTAGATTTTGAGGCAACATTCTGTTAATTTTCCACTGTTCTATGCTATTACAATCACTTAGCCCAATATTTTCTTCAATTAACAATCAAATTTAACTTTCAATGATAAATAGCAATTGTAGATAGAACAATAAATGCAGTGTACAATAGATGACAATCAAGAGCAATAACAAGGGACACAAGATTTGGCAAAGACCACACAAAAACCCCACAAGCAGGAAAACCCTTTCAAATTCTTCTTCTATTAGATTGTCATCAAATGTTCTACAGAGAGATACAATGATTCAATTCATAAAAAAGAGTCAGTCAATTCTTTGACTATCCAAGAGCTCAACCAACCAATATCCAATAGATGAGCCTCAAAGTCAAATCTGGTCAACAAGTCAAATCTACAATTCTGGTCAAAGTCAACAACAACAACAACATTCCCAAATGATCAATGATCAACAGTCAACTTGCCTCCAAAAGAGCTCGGTCATCTGTCCAAAAATGCGGCCGTGCATGCTAGTCAAAATGATGTCAAAATAGTCCCAAAACAGTCCTCCAAAATCGGTCAAAGTCAAAGTCAAAGTCAAAGTCTATCGAAACCCTAGTTGCAGAACTGCAGTCAAGCAAGGTCAAAATGCCTAGAAAATTTCGTCCTCCTTGCCAAAGAATTGGACCTCCAAAACAGATTGAAAACTGAAGTGAAACCAAGTCAAAATAGTCCTGAACACCAAAAAGTCAATGCTGGTCAAGGATAGATTTTGGCTCAATCGAATTTCTCCTCTCTCCTACTCGCACGTGTGAAAGAGACCTGCAAAATTTCAGAAGTAGTCGAACCTCCAAGGAGAAGAAGAAAATGTGTGTGATGATGTCCAAATGAGGTTTCCTTGACTTGTATTTATATGTGATTTTGGAGACCCAATTTCTCTGTCAGGCCGACCTGTACTTTTATGCACATTTGGGTTTTCATATTTAAAATATATTTTTCCTTGACCAAATTAAATTCTTCCAAGGGCAAAGAGGGTCTTCTTTGGATGAGGGAGGTTGTCCAAAGGAGGGAATTTGTCCCTGAGCCGCCAAATTAACACATTCCCCACGCTTCGAATGAGGGCCCTGAAACTTCATTCTTGTGATCTATTTCAAATAAGTAAAAGGTGGGGGTTTGAATCTTTACAACCACATCAACAAAATTTTGGATGAGTCAACCTATGTGCACTTATATATTTGTGGGTATTCGATTGATTCTTGCTATTTCATGTAATTACTCTTCACTATATTTCTGCTTCCGCATGTTGAAGGTAAACATGTAAATTGTAGTAAGGGGTTAAAAAAAAAGGTAGGTGACAAGGGATTTGAAATGTTTGGAATATGGAACTTGTCTTTATGAGGTGAGTATAGCTGCCACAGAAACAACATAACCAAGTTATATGATTGTTTGTAATCAAGCTCGAATTTGAAGTGGTTGCTTTGGCCATAATAATTATTTATTATGGCATGTTTAAAATCATTTTCTCAAAGTGACTCACGTTGTTGATGAATGCGAGCAAAAATTGGTGTCAGATACATTGTTTTCCCTGAACCATGTGAAGCCCATCCAATTGTATCTATATTCCTCTTACATTACTAATCTCTTAATAAATGTCATGTAACTTCCAGTTTGTATAGTTGAATAGAAATAGAGGCTTCCCTTTTTGAATGTTTTGCACATAGACAATATGACATTTGGGCAATTCGAATAGGTTCTTGGTCATGCACTCATCCATTTTGGCTCTTTGCATAAGCTTTAGTGTGGCTATTCAGGGACATTATAGCTAAATTTTGAGACAGAACAAAGGTTCAATGATGGTGTGAGACTAATGAACATCCCTTAAATTACAAGTATGGGCTAGGGTGAGAATTTCAATGACAAGCTAAAGCAATTCTTTATTGCATTCGAGCCTCTAAAGTGCCATAGCCATTGTGTATTCAAAGAACTGTACACAATGTAATTCCTCAGTCTGCATATGAACCACTAGACACTATGTGTGCTCTTCAGTTTTATGAAAAGTAGCGCTGCTCTAGTTTTGTAATGTATGGGAACGTGGAATTGACGAGTCTTTGCATTGTGTTGGTACATCAAATTGCATCATTGTTGCCTTTTTTCATTAGCATAGTCTCCATTTGTTTTTGCATGAAGGTTGAGTATTTCAGAAGCCTCGTGTTTTTTTTATTCTCCTACAACATTTTGAATATTGTACCAACAACTGCTACTCACGCTTTCAACATCAAGGTGATGTTAGCTCTGGGAGTTTGCGCTAAAGTGATGAAAGCTACAAACCATGCCGCATAATCTGAGTGGAACTTGGGTAGATCTCCCTTTCACGTCAACGACCTACCTTGCCTCTTTAGGCCACCTCTCCTTCAGTTTCAAGGACGACTTCCCTGCAGATCAATAGGGCTTAAAAAATCTGGAGCAAGTTGATATCACATGTAACCCTAATGACTAGAATGGTTTTTTAATAGAAAAAAGGATATAAGGGTGATGAAAGGATACAAAGACTAATGCCAATGTTCAAGGGCAATAGGTGGGGTCGCGATCATAAGCCCCTCTTTGTCAGATCTTCCTTTGGGATTGGATGGGTGAGGAGTTGGTGTGAAACTATCCCATGCAAACTAGTCTAGACTAACCTACAAGGAATTTGGCTTCACTAGGAGGGCCCACTCTTTGAGTAGCTCTTACCACTATACCAACCATGCCACCAGTGTCCCATACTAAGGTTGAAGATTCTCCCTAGAGGGCTTGTCCAACACACTTCTATGCCTTCCTGATAGAGACTTGTTGAATTTTGGTAGCTGTGGTTGGTATTCATCACTTCATGTCAACCCTAAAGAAAAATGAAAAATTTGAAATTTGAAATTTAAATTTTGAATTTAATTTTTGCCTCCAAAATGTAAGGTCGGCTTCAATTGTTTAAGTCGGCCCAACACTAAGAGACGTGCCCCTTGGGACACCTTATATCACTATAAATGAGTCACTTGAACTACTCCATTTGAAATAATTGGGATCCCACAAAAAAATGCTAGAGTCTAAAAAACTCATAGAGTAACCCAAAAATTCCGGTAAGATTATGAAAAATTCTGGTAAAGAATTCTGAAAATCTGGGTTACAGTCGTTAAATTTCAGTATTTTGGGTGCCCTAAGGGTTTTTGATGGTGCTGAATCTATTTCCACCATCAAAAATGCAATTCAAACACTCCAACTACCTGATTTTTGATTTTTTTTACCGGATTCCAACCAAAAACTGTCGTCCGGGCTATTCTGTCGCGTCGGGAGACAACTTCCAAAAATATGATTTGTTCTCTATTCGCAAGTGTGAAGGGGAGAGGGGAGAAGAAGACAAAAGTTTGACCTGCGTTGACCAAGACTATTTTTGTTCTGTTTGATTGAGATTCTCGGCAGTTGACCAAATCTTTTCCTGGGTAGTTTGACTGTAGTTGACTAGGGTTTCTGGGGCAATTGTAGGAGGCCGAAATTCAGCATGTTTGACTAGACTTTGACCAAGTTGTAGGAGGCTGAAAAGGTGGTTTGTTTGACTAGGTTTGACTCATTGGATTTTGTGGTCAGTTTGACCAATTTTGGCTGGGAAAGTTAGATTGTACTTCTGATGAATTGAATAATTTCTCCCTGAAAAGATTGTTGGGTTTTTCCCTAGTTAGGATTTTCCCAGGGTAAAAGTTTGTTTCACTTGTGCTTGGTTGTCTCTTCATGATCCTACTATCATTATTGTTTCACTGTTGATATTTTCTATGTATAATTGCTTAATGATAAGATGGATTAATTAAGAAATCATTGGAAGGTAATTATCAGACTAGAAGATCATGAAAAATCAACATGGTGTTAGAGCCAGGTTACAGAGCAACACTGATGAAATTCTAGTCTTGTAACCCGAAGTTCAGGGCATGAAACGTCAGACCAACAAGAGAGGACAAGTTTGAGAAAGAATAGAAGTTGAGTTGATTAAGATAGGGTTGAAGATCATGGGCATGATGTTTTAAAATGAGAAGCATTTTTTGTTTGTGCCCTAGAAGAGGAATGAAACCTCTCTCTATGAACAAAATACACAAACATGAGTAAAAAGACCTGAACAAGATCACTATAAGGGAGGTCGAGACTTCTAGAAGAGGGACACAGGTTTGTTTACTTGTGAAAATGCGGGCTGAAATAAGTTAATAATGTTTTGAGGTTTGGATCGAGGGCCTAAGTGACTAGCCCAGACTGGCCAAAAAACCTCAAGGTTATTTCAGGCAGGCCAAAAGGCCTTAGAAGGATAGCTAGAGGAGGCCGAGAACCTCTATTTTGTGAGTAGAAGGGACCTAAAACTTATGGAGACCAGCTGAGATAAGATCACAGGCAGGAACAAATAAGGAGTAACTGAGCAAGCCGAATATTGGCCATAGACAAGCTGAAAGTGTGAAAATTCCTTGAAATGCAACAACTAGAAATTTATTCTTCTAACTAATTAATTATGCAATTTATTTGCTACGACAAACAACAAATAAATCACATTGCAATTCTTCAAAAATAAAAACGTTGCGGAAAATAAAATGCTGGAACTGAGAAAATTAGTGCACACAATAAATTTGACAAAGTTATTTTTGGACAAATGTCCCCTGAAAAACCTAATGTGGGAAAAGCAGTGCAATAGATGAGGGTTTATTTATTACTATGCAACAATGAAAATTCTGAGTACAATATCTAGATGCCCAAACTGGCAATCCTTAGCAATTGATTTGGCCAAAATTATTAGAGAGAATATTCTCTCTCTCCACGAGAAATCCCGACACAACCTACTTAGAAAAACGGGCCCTTAATAACCCTTGCATAGACCCTCACACACACGACCTAAATCTGCCTCTGATCAAGTCGTTCTACTTGTCGCTGCTATTGGAAGTGATCCTCTGCCCCCTGGAAAATTTTCTTGGCCTTCGACAACTGAATCGATACTCTAATCAGCCAAATCGAAATGCCCTACGCAACCTCCAGTGGAATAACTCGACCTCTTGTTGCTGCCTCCTTGGAACTGGAAATCTCCTCCGAAATCTCTGCTGCTACTGCTGCAGCTACACTTGCATCCCTTCTGGCTCGAACTTTTGTCCCTTGCTCGATCTATGCAATTAGGTAGCTCGATCTGCCAAGTAAATCGCACTACTGGTGTGTCTTCTCCATTCCCATCTAGTTTCTCTTATAATCTCTCATTGGTGAACCAAAACCTACTTCGACAAACTGGCCCTCAATAACCCTTATGCAGTGCTTGCGTAGACCCTCACACGCACGACCTGAATCTGCCTCTGATCAAGTTGTTCTTCCTGCTGTTGCTACTGGAAGTGATCCTTTGCCCCCTCAGAAAATTTTCTTGGCCTTCGACAACTAAATCGACCCCTTGCTCATCCAAATCGAAATGCCCTCTAAACCTGCCTGCGTAGTCCGTGCGCAACCTCCAGTGGAATAACTCGACCTCTTGCTGCTACCTCTCCGGAACTGGAAATCTCCTTCGAAATCTCTGCTGCTACTGCTACAGCTACACTTGTGTCCCTTCTGGCTTGAACTTCTGTCCCTTGCTCGATCTATGCAATTGGGTAGCTCGATTTGCCAAGGAACTCACACTACTGGTATGTCTTCTCCATTCCCATCAAGTTGCTCTTATAATATCTCGTTGGTGAACCAACGACCATGATTAGAACCCCATCAACGATTAAGATCATCTCCAACTCGATCCGTGTGAGATTGTAGAGAATTTTGACCTTTCTCAGTTAATTACAGTTAATTAATCACTTTTCCTAAGTTAGACTTAGGAAATATTTAATTATAGATCAATTAACTTAATTGAGCCATCTCTAGGTGTTTTCTCTTGAATTTTTTCTGGGTTCTGGAGATCTTTTGTTCCTTAGACTCTATGACTAAATTTGAGACTAGAACATCTGTTCGATGCTATAAAATGAACACTCCCTCTTAGCAAGGAAGGTATTCTCTCACTCTGTCTGCATAACATCCTCCATACACATTGTTGATGTCTGACAACTGTGACAACCTGCCACTGCCCACTAAGCCACTGCGCATACTCTGATTCATCTGCTACTCTGAGCTAAACCAATCCTGCATCCGCGCTGCTGTTGACACTGCACTGTGCCATTTTGCACTGCTGCCAACACTGCTCTACACTGCAACTGATCTCATGTTGTTGCTACAGCTGCAACTACCACAACCGAGTGCCAATCTTTAAATCTGTTGTGTCTCTGTACTAGCAATGCAATTATCTCCTGAGTCTCTGATTGCAACTAGCACTGCTCTATCTACTGAGTAATTGTCCACGCCTCTCTGTCACTATGCCCCTCAAAAATTGATTTCTACTAGCTCTGCAACTGTCCCTTAGAATTTGACTGTGCCTGCTGACACTGAACCTACTACTATGATACTGTGGGCCCCTGTAGTAAATGTGATGGTCTTGCAACAACAATCAAGAAATGATCTACTTGCTTCTTTTGCACTGGATCCTGCCCATCCGACACACTGGAATTTCATACCCCTCCTCTTGGATTTGGTGCCCCACCATCTCCTTTCAAGCTTAGTCCCTTATTGGGAAACTGCTTCATTTTGCAACTCGCACTAGACAACTCATACTTCCTTTGACACGTCTAGCCGACAACTGGAAGTTGATCTACTACCCAGATCTGCATTCTGGCTGACACACACGACCTCCTCTGGAAATCTTGTATGACCATCTCTAGAAAGCTGCCAAATCTGTGAAACTCAAATAATTGGATTATGAATCTGGAAATCTCCTTCTCCATCTTGCTTGGTCTCCGATTTTGCTCCTCGCACTTCCTTCTGGAATGCGCAGATCTGCTACTATCTGCCTCTGGATGTCCTTCTTCGATCTTCTCACTACTTGCAACACCTCAACTGGGCAACTCACTGAACCTTCAGGATGTCCTTCGGAATCTAGCACATGATTTGCGGCTCCTGAAGCTCTCACTAGTTGACTGGAAAAACTGCTACAACCTACTGCAACTAGAAATCACAGTTCTCTTCCTGAAATTGGATCTGGAAGTCCTCTGAAAAATTTTGAAATTACTCTGTGTACTTTTCTCTTCCACTCAGTGTTGATCTGTGACTGTAAAACTGCTGCAAAAACAACTACGCCCAGATTTGCTCAACGAAATCTCTGATGTGCTCATCGAAACCACTTCCCGACAACACCATTGCTTGTTGCAACTGCTAACTGCTTGTTCAAATGTTTCTTGAACCTACAACTGAAAGTCAAACCCTTGCCCAACAATTCGTATTGCCTGGATGGACCTCGGTGCAGATCTTGGGGCTTGGAGGTGGAGAGGAGATTGTCGACTTTCAACAGAGCTTGGAGAGGTATTTAAAATTGAGCTTGGAGTGATACATGTAGCATATTTATGGGTTGCACGTATTCCCAAAGATCATTGATAATGTCACATCAGAAGTACCTAAAGCAATATTCTTTGTATGTATATACCTTTCCCCATTGGCATTGTGGGTGTTTTGTAAGAAATGATTTAACAAACATATATCATATTATACTTAGGGACAATACTGCAAGATTTTATGCCAATGTTGTGCCATCTATTTGATCAATTTTTATTGATGTGATGAATATGTCTAGTGATATTCACCAACCCCAACATAATGAAGTTGTAGAAATCATTTAATGAAATTTGTATGTAAAATACTGTGTTAACTCCTCTCATGCCCTCCTCCCACGCCCCCCTAGTGTTTCTTTTTTGTATCAATTCATTGTTTTGTAAACTTGTGAGTGAAGCTTTCAAGTTACGGTAATGATAGTGACCCAAAATTTAGCAACAATTTTTTAAGAAGCTATTTAATGTTTGAGTGTGCTTTGAGGTTTTTTATTTTTATTTTTTTATATATAGTTATAAAATTCTTTGAGTTTGAATTTGTCAATTTTATGTTGGCATTTTCCATTTACATCATCATGATATCAGCTTCAAGTTCATCCATTCGTAATGAGGAACAAGAAATTGAATCTGCCCCTAAAGTTCATCCAAAGTCAACACTTTGGAAAATTGTAATTGTTGTAGGGAAGATGCAAGGAGGGGGATCATTGGTATGGGTTTGCAGTGAGTGTCAAATTGAGTTTAAGGGATCATACACCTGGGTTAAAGCACATTTACTTGGGTTAAGAGACATTGGGATTCGAATATGCATTGACCCACCTAAAGAGAATGGGACAAAGGGAAAAGGTTTAAGTAAGGAAAAACTTGGAAAATATCAGAAAGAACAAGACAAGGTAAATGCTAAGGAAAATAAGGCAATTCTTGCCTCTCAATTCAAACAACCAACAAGGTTGGGAGCATCTTCATCAAAGCCTGCACTTCCCTCTTACGGAATTGGCGACCTTGGTTCAAAGCAGTCTAATTTGGGACTGCTCGAAAAGAGTTTAATAATGATGCTTGAGAGAAGGAAGATGCAACTATAGGTCAACGCATTTATGCAAATGGTCTTCCCTTTAACCTTATGTAATCTTCATACTGGGGAAAGATGGTCAAAGCAGTGAATGAGGCCGCAAGAGGGTACAAGAGCCATTGTTGACTGTTGAGAAGTTAGATCTGGAGGCTAAATTAAGCTCGATTCATAATTCATGGCACATTTTAGGGGTGTCCATCATTTCTGATGGATGGAAAGATCAAAGGAGTAGGCCTTTGGTCAATGTGATTGTTCAGAGCCAAAAGGGGACAATGTTTTTGACGACTGTGGATTGTGAGGGGTAGTTGAAATATTCCCAATTCATTGTTGACATCTTGATTGAAGCAATTGAATCGTTGGGGCCAGAAAATGTTGTCCAGGTAATAATTGATAATGCAATGGTGTGTAGAGCAGCAAACCTAATTATTGAAGACAAATATCAACACATCTTTTGGACCCCTTGTTCTGTGCTTTCATTGAACCTCATGTTGAGCAAGATGGGGAAGCAAATTGAGTGGATTAGAGTTGTTTTTGAAGAGACAAAATAAATTCAAGACTTTATCGCAAACCACCACATGCCCAAGGCATCTACAGGGAATTTGCGAAGTTGGAGCTCCTTAAGGTAGAAAAACTTTAAAGTTTATTTCATAAATTCGAATTTCTATGACTCTAAATTCAAATACTTAAATTGGATTGTAAAATGTAATGATTCATGAAATCAACTATGATTTTTAATTTATTGAAACATTAGCACTTGTAGGTTGCTGAGACTCATTTTGCTTCTCACATCTTAGTTTCAACAAAACTTATGCAGGTGAATGAAACATTACAATCAATGGTATGCAGTTCTCTTTGGAACCAATGGAGGCAATCCCAAATTGAAAGAGCACAAGTAGTGGAAAGGTTGGTTGTTGATGATGAATGGTGGGGTAGAGTGGAGTACCTCTTGGCATTTACTAAGCCAATTGTGGATTTTCTACGCATGTTTGACACAAATATGCCTAATTTGGGAGAGGTGTATGAGGGTATTAACTCCATGATAGAGAAGATAAGGGTGGTTATAAATGCCAATGAGAAGGACCCAAATGGAGTCTTTTATAAAAAAGTAAAAGATATATTGACCAAAAGGTGGAATAAGATGGCCACCCCATTGCACCTTTTGGCCTATGTAGTGAATCCAAAATATTATTTTGCAGTGTTGCTAAGTAATCCAGAAAAAACCACACCAATCAAAGACCCATAAGTATCACAAGGAGTTTAGAAAGCTTTAAGAAAACTATTTGTAGATCCTTGATATAGGGGTTCAGATTTGTTCACAGTTTGCTCATTTTGTGGGATCAAAGGGTTTGGGTATAGATCTTAATTCTATGTGCGGCAAGACCATATTATGTCCAATTGATTGGTAGAACAACTATTGTGGGGAACTTCCACATATCCAAAAATTGGCCATCAGGATCTTGTCACAGGTTGCTAGTTCCTCTTCAATAGAAATGAACTAGAGTACATATGGCTTCATCCATTCAGTGAAGCGAAATAGATTAGGGTCCAAGAAGGATGAGGAACTAGTGTATGTTCATTCGAATCTTCACCTTCTGTCACACAAGAGTGATGAATACAAAATTGGGCCCACCAAACTGTGGGATGTGGAGCTAGAGTTGCCTGACTTGGATATCACTTTGAATGTCATGTCTCATATGACTTTGTTTGATGAGGAGGCACCAATAATTGACTCTTCAAGTGGATGTAGCAACAATGCTCCCACTCCTGGAGAGGATTCAAATGTTGATGTGGATCGTAATTACATGGATGAAGACATTTGATGATATGTAAATGTAATTTATGATGATGTTTTAAAATTTTGAACAATGAACATTGAATACCATAATATGTCATATGATAGTAGACTACCAACCATAGTTCATTTTGTACTTTGTACTATGTAGTGTGCATTATTAATTGTGGTGATGATGTTGATGCTTGAAATTTGAAACAAAAACTTGATGATATGTTGAATGTTATAATAATCATTAATGATGATGACAATGTTTACGTTGAATCGATGATGATGATTTGTTTATGTTGAATTCATGATGATGATTATGTATTTTTAAATATAGAATCTAGATTCTAAAAGATGAATGGTAACATGAAAATTTTTATTGTCTTATATATATATATATATATCGTTTCCTTGTCGTATTGTATCCAGATTGTTCGAAAATTTGTCGTATCCATTTCAAACTTGTATCCATATGTGTTCTCGTATCTGTTTTAGTGCAACTTAGAATAATCTTCTTGCTACCTAGAATGTATATCTCGTATGCCTTGAACGTTTTCGCTATAACCAACAAAATATCCTTTCTCTATAGTCGAATCTAACTTGGTGCGCTTTTTGTTTGGAACGTGACAATATGCGATATTACCAAAAACACTGAAGTGTTCGATGTTAATTTTTCATAAAGTAGCATTGTTCTTTACTTTGATAGTTACATTTCTTCACCAACATGTTAAATTCACCCCAAATAATTTTATCATTATATAGATATGTATTATTAAGCATCAAAATTTATAACTATGCAGAAAGAACAACACCATTATCATCATCATCTAAGCAGTGGAAGTTAAAAGTTCAAAGGAAGAGGAGCATGAACACATAGAGACACCAGTATTGGTCCGAGAGTAGGGCAAAACCCACTACAGGGAAAACCCTTGGAAATTCTTCTTCTTAGACCGTCATCAAATGATTCAGCAATAAGACTACAATGATCCATGAGTACATATCTTTACGATGCAGAAAAAAAATAGCATATACGTAATAAAACCATACCCATACTTCTACATGAAGGAAACTAAATTTGAGAACTGAAATGCACTAACACTGGCTGTAGTAGACTGATGAACATGACTGATACTGAATGAGAAACGAATATACATTTGCAGCGGAAACAAACAGATCTGATATATAGATTAACAGATCTATAATACCAAAACATAGATCTGAAAGATCACCAAGTGATCTCAACTCTGAAGCCCTAGATCTGAATCCAGGACACTGTCAATGATCGCAATGACGCAATTGTGACTGAACGACTGATGTCTGGAAGCGCTGCGCAATCAACTAAAGGTGAACCAAATTAGATCTGCACAGTAATTCTTTGAGCCGCGACCTTAACACACTTAGCCCACGACATTGGGGCTCTGAGCCGCTACCACAATACTCTGTGCTCGCAGCTTTGCTTCAGATCAGCCCGATCTGATCTCAGGGCTTTGGATACGCCCTTAACAAGCTGTGCCAACGGCTTTGGCTCCTTGGCCGCAGGCACAACACACCTTGCCCGCGGCTCTGCTGAACTAGGCCGCTACCTAGGCCTTTCCTGCCTGCGGCTTAGGCCCAATAGACCCAGATCTGAAATGTGTATTGTGAAAATTTTTGAATCATACAAACAAATACTGCAATTAACTGATTTGCATTACTGACTTATATTTTCCATTTAACAAGTTATTTACAGATTTTTTCAGTAAATATTAATGCAAATACTAAGCATCCTACACCAATATACAAAATCAAGTACTAAAAAATAAATGAGACAATAACACAAAGGAAACACTTATTTTTAGACTAACGTCCCCGAAAAAACCCAATGCGGGAAAACTGGTGCAACAGATCTGAGGGTTTGTATTATTAAGCAATAGTATTCTGAGTACAACTCCGGTGCTAAAATCCGGCTCACCCAACAGAGAAAAACTTCGGCAGACAGATAAAATAGTGAGTTTTACCTCACACTGCAAGTCTCGGCTGATCTAGATTAGAACTGGCGAAACCCCAACTACCTCTGCACAATAGATGCGTAGGCCTGCGTGGGAATGGCTGATGACTGCGTCACCTCTTCTCTACACTGATCTGCCTCTCAGAAAATCGAGTTTTAGCCCTCCTGGCTCAGAAACCCCGATCTCCAACTAAATTCAGAGGATCTCTTGGAAGCCCTGCGCAGTCTCTGCGTGAGCCAGCGTCACCCCTTCAGGGAATTGTGTCACCTCTCCTAGTGGCCGTGTTGCTTCCTCTGCTGTCTTTGCTGTTGATTTATGGTAGCATCGAATGTGCTCTAGCCTTGTAATTTTGTATATAGGCTAAAACACATGTATTCCATAAAACTCGGAAATGGTTTTGGAAAATTCCACTTAGAGATGATCTAATTAAATTAATTAATCGTTTTTTAATGTTTTCCTAAGTCTAAACTTAGGGAAATTGATTAATTAAAGTTTGTTAATCAAATCAAGTGTGAATCTTCTAGATAAAGTCATGGATCACCTCCAAGTTAATCTTAGCCCTTAATTTTGTTTTAATCTTGGCCGTTGAAGAGTCAATGAAAGATTATAAGGAGGAGGGTGAGGGGCCTATGGAAAATACACTTGACACTTGAGCCATTGGGCATTTTCGAACTGTGAGAGAGAAACACAATTTTTGATCAAGAACAAATCGCTAGGTTTGGGTTTGCTAAGTGATTTTATTCAGTGATTAGATCGAGAGAGGGGCAGAAGCAGACATTGGTCAGGAGGACCAAGTGTACATTTTTAGAGAGAGGCAGAGGTGACGCAGATAGAGACAATGCAGTTTTCTGAAGAGGTGACGCAGCTAGAGACAGTGCAATTTTTTGAAGAGGTGACACAGCTAGAGACAACGCAGTTTTCTGAAGAGGTGACGCAGATCTTGCAGGAAATCACACAGAAGCAACACAGTGTCTCTTGGAGTCAGTCCGAAGATAGCTAGAGGCTGGAATTTCTGAGCCAGCAGGGCCAAAATTCAGCCCTAGATCAGCTAAATCAGTTGTATAACAAAGTGATGCAGTTCCTTCAGTTTGCCCACGCAGGCTTACATAGTCTAGCGTAGGAAGTCACGCAGAGGCAACAAGGGCATCACTTACGTTGTCAGATCAGCCGAAGATTAGTTGAGTGAGGTATATCCCACAATTTTCACCAGATTGCCTAGATTTCTCTAAAGGGTTTGCCAGATGTTGGCACCCTAGTTGTATTCAAGATTCTGCTGCATAATAAAGAAACCCTCAGATCTGCTGCACCGGTTTTCCCAAGTTGGGTTTTTCCGGGGACAATTGTCCAAAAATAACGATGTCTATGTGTGATTACTTGTGCTATTTTTATATGTGAAGTCTGCAACAAATTTTATTTTGTTATTTAACAAAAGAGAAATGTTAAATAATTGTGTTTAATAATGCAATAGAAGAAATCTAGTAAGTACCTGCAGTAGGGTTCTCCACTATAGAATTTTCACATCTGCTGCCTCTCTGCTATGTACTCTTGGTCCTCCGACCAATAACTGCTTCTGCCCCTCACTGCTACTGAATCACTCAGATCTTATCTTCGTCTAAGCACTACTCCGTCAGAAGAATTCGATCTCCAGATTCACTCATCGTTTGTGTTCTCCAACTGACCCTCAAGCCTTCCTTTTATACTTTTCTTGTTGAGAAATCAATGACCGTGATCTAATCTTTAATCAACGACTAAGATTAAAACATAATTGATCCTCGTCACTTAGAAGCTACTCACCCACATTTAAATTAATTGACTTTAATTATTTTAATTCCCTAAGTTTTAATTTAGGCTCCATTAAAAATAATTAATTATTTGAATAACTCACTCCAGGTGGAATTTCTCCAAACAATTTTTGGGTCTTGGAGATCTCATGTGTTCTGGCCCCTCCACAAATTTCGGAGCTAGAGCACATCTGATGCTACCCAAAAATCAACACTCCCTCTTAGCGAGGAATGTGCTCTAGCAATACTTCCCATAAGAAGCATCACCCTGATCCATGACATTGGTCCTCTGCGCTGTTGATGCTTAGCCTGCTGCCCCTCATCCACTGCGTTGCAGTAATCTGTACTACTGCCCATGACTCTACCACTATCACTGCTACATTTGTACTGTAGCTCCCTCTCAAAATGATGCATCATGCTGCCCATAGCACTGCAACTCAGTGGTTGAGAGTTAAGCAACTGAAAGACATCCCAAATCTTGACATACTAGTAAGTCTGGATGCACCTCGATGCTGAAGCTTTCTCTGCTGCTAATCTGCGCTGACCCTTTGATGCTACTGTGCTGCTGCTGCTCTGCACTGCGCTGCTACTGCCTTTGTTCTGCACTGCTTCAGACTTTGGCGCTATAGCTCTGCCATTGTCGCTCCATTATCCCTTGCACCGACTCTCGTCATTCTGCTACTGTCATTAAGGGCTCTCGTAGACGTATGTGATCCAAGAGTTTGGGTGCCTCAAGGATCCTGCCCTGTTACTGTAGCTTCAATCTACAACTCCATATCGTCCCATTTTTTAGGTGCATGAGCACTTATGGCGCATCCATCATCATCATCCTCATCAGCATGAGCTGGAGCAGACTTCGGGTCAGATTCTTCTTTGCCCTTCTTCTTTAGATGGAACTGCATGGCGAAATGTCCCATTTCTCCACATTTGAAGCATCTGACCTTCAAGAGGTCCTTCTTCTTCCTTCTCTGTTGCCCCTACTGTCCCTTAGATGCGAGAGTGGCATCTTCCTCTTCCTCCTTGACTTTGATCCCTTTTCCGCTGCTTCCTACCTTGGTTCACCATTTGATCTCTTCCTGTCAAAGAGCTGCCCACATCCCCTCCTAGCTTGGAAGAGCAGCCCTGCCCAAAATGCTTTGGACGAAGGTTTCCCAGTCTTCAGTGATTGTATTTAGGGTAGTCCTAACCATAAATCGAACGTTTGGTGTAGCCCCTACGAAAGTTAGCCAATCTCGGATCCCTTGCAATATAATAAGGAAGGTATTGATCACTTCTCCCTTCTATAGCTGAAACAATCTCAGCTGATTCTCAAGCAACATCTTCCGCTAGACGGAAGGTCCCTCGTACAATGTGGTCAAGGCCTCCCACATTTCCCTTGCTGTGTTCTTCTCAGCAATATGTGGGATCACATGATCCTTGATTCCATCCATGATCATGCATTTTGCTCTTGCTTGAGCCTCCTCGTACTTCTTGAGAGGATAAACATCAATCAGAACAACAATTGTGTTCAAGACATGATCCTTGATGCGATGTTCATCCATAACTGCCAAGATCCTGGCTTTCTAGATGACAAAGTTGGATGCTCCATCCAACCTGTCCTGATCCCTCAGTCCGTTCACAACCATCTTTGCTCAACTAAGTGTCGAACAAGTTCCTTTCTCCCTCTTCCGCTACTGCCCTAACAAAACTCGGAACTGGATTTCTTTGACGCTAGAAATCCTCCAAGGAACAAGCTGCCACTGAAATTCGATTTCCTTTACGAAAATCATTCTGCCAACATACGTCGAAGCACTCCTCTCTGATCTTTCTTTGTTGTTGCCCAACACTGGATCTAGATTTCTTGGAAAGAAATCTTCTAAGGAAGTGATTCCCTCTACTTTGCTTCTGCCCCATTAGACACTGTTATGCACCAACAGAATCAACGCCCCACTGGCAACATCAGATAAAAATCTGCACTACACCTCCAGCCACGACAACCAGAAAAATCAGACTCAATAGCCTCTATGCTGGCCTAGCAACCACTGCGCTGCCTTCTGCAGCTACAACATCACCCTAACAGGATGACGCAGGCTTTGTGTGAGCCTTCCCTGGTAACTTCGTCACCCTTCCTCTACTTTTCTGGTACAAAACTACGCTGTCACTCGGGGCAACTGCTTTCCTGCAACATATTTCCTTCTGTTCTTTCACTGATGGCTTCAGTCCTCCTTGATCTGCAATTTCTCTGATACCATGTGAATTTTTTTGAATCATACAAACAAAAATCCTACTGCAATTAACTGATTTGCATTACCTACTTGTATTTTCCATTTAACAAGTTATTTACAGATTTATTCAGTAAATATTAATGCAAATACTAAGCAGCCTACACCAATATACATATCAAATACTGAAAAATAGATGAGACATGTTGAAATTTGGTTACTGGAGGACAGGTGGTTCCCTAAGGCTTTGATCTTTGGCCTAGGGAAAAGTGTCCAAAAGAATTAATTTTTCTCCTAAAGTGGCTTTATAAAGTTATAAAGTAAAATCTAATTTAAGTGACTTTAAGTGAAAAAGTTACTAAAGTCTAATTTTAAAGTGACTTTAATAAAGTTAATGTAAAATTAGAAAGGAAAAGTGACTTTGGAAATAAATGACTAAGTGGGTCTTTATTAAAGTGGCGTGAATTAAAAAATAGAAAGTGAGATTTAAAAGAGCATTTAATCTCAGCCCTAGATCTAAAGCTATTTCAGCCATTGGATTTGGGGATAATCCAAAAGTCACTTAGAGTTCTATTAAAGGAGGAAAAGGAGAGAAAATGTCATTCATTCATTAATTCTTTCATGAGCAGATTGAGAGAAGGAGAAGGAGAAAGCTGAAGAGAATTTTCTGAGCAGTGAGAAGAAGGAGGGCAGCAACACTAACTTTCAACAAATCCGTACAGTAGGGCAGAGCACGAAGTTCGAGGCAAGTGGGCACAAATTTCGAGGAGAGAAAACTGCAGATTTCGAGGGAGGCCGTACAACCATTCCAACACTGTTTTCGAGGTTGTTCGTACAGTTTTGAAGGATGTAATTTTTGCTGTAATTTTTCTGTTTTGTGGGCACGGAAACCGAGGTGGAGTTTGGCACGATTTTCGAGATAAGTTCTATTTCGAAGTTGTTGTAATTTTTTTTGCTGTGTAAATTTCTGCATCACTGTAAAAGCAATATTCATAAAATAAAGAGAAGCTTTCGAATTGGTTTTCCCCAAGAGTTGTAGGGGGTTTTTCCAAGGTCATGTTGACCAAACATCACTGTGTTAAAATGTTTTGTGTGACTGTTTTAGTCTGCTGATTTTTATTTTTGCAATTTCCAGCACTGTGAAAATTTTCCAGAATTTGTGTTTTCAGAAAATATTTATTTTTCAGTTTGTTGAATGTAAGGCTATGGGAAAAGGCATTTAACTATTTGGAGAAATAAGGTGAAACTGAAAAACGGGCTGGGAAAATAGAAATTTCTACATACCCTAGCATATTCCTTCAATGCATGCTCCTCCAGTAGTGATAAGATTCTGGATTTCCAGATAGTAAATTGATGCACCATCAAGTCTGTCCTAATGTCGTAATCCAACTAGAGCCCTATCTGAAACCCTCGAAATAAATTTGAAGAGAAAATCTGTGATAAATCCTTGATTTCTTCTTCAAAACCCTTGCGCTAAGATCACCAATAACCTTAGCGCTTCAGTGCCACCCTGATCTGCACTAATCTACTCTGATACCATGTGAAATTTTGGTTACCCAGAAGGTGCTATTAACCAGTTATTTATTTCATGTCACTTATTTACGACAAATTAATCGATTTACTAAAAGTAACGAATAACAACATATATAACACCAATCAAAAACTGAAAATGTAGGAAAATATATGAGAAATGAATCACATGATTTACCCCAGTATTTTTGGACAAAATGTCCTTGGAAAAACCCCAATGTGGGGAAAACCAATTTTTTAGATCTGAGGGCTTTTATTATTATCTTCAGCAAATAAACTGCTATTGAGAAATATAATTGCTTGCATTTCACTGACAAAGCTTTGGAAAAATATTTCTTTACTTTTGCTAATATGGAAAACCCCACGACTTCCCTTTTCTGCAATTCGCATTGCCTCCAACAACACGCATTGGTCTCTGGCAATTCGCATTGGCTTTTGGTGAACTCAATCTGCCTTTTAGAAGACTCGAATGGCCTCCGACAAATTCACACTGGCCTCTAGTGAACTCGCATTGGCACTTGAAAACTCTCTCTGACCTTTGGATCACACTGTCTTTTGTCAAATAATCTCGGCCTCCTCCTGCGAATACACCGAGCAATTTAACCTCCTCTTGGAACTCACAGCCTCACCAAAACAAAACTTGACCTCCTGCAGAAAATATTGACAACATGAATCTTCGGAAAATCTTTCCTCAATCACTGTTGCTGAAACCCTCAGGTGTCTTCTGAAAATCTCCCACTCGAATATCTGTATGATCTCCAAAGTTTCCATCGATTTCCTTTATAATTCCTCATTCACAAATGAATGGCCACAATTAGAAATTCACTTGATCTAAACTTGATGGCTAAGATCGTCTTCGAAACTTTCTATAAGCTTCTAGAGGAAAATCGACCTTATCCTGATTAATATCAATTAATTATTCACTTTTCCTATGTTAGACTTGGGAAATATTAAAAAAAAAACCACTAATTGACTTAATTAAGATATTTTTCCTTACGTGAAATTTAGGAAAAATTACATGGCCTTAGAGATAATTAACTCCTTTGTGTCTCTAGCCTCAATGACAGCTCTCAAGACTAGAGCACCTTTCCCAGCGACAAAAACTAACAGGGATGCTGGGTCCGTTTGTGTCATTCTAAAGAATCCTCAAATTTGGGTCAAAAGTCAATTGATATCTTGGGTGTTGGATGTGCTCTGGGACATGTGCCATCTGATAATGTTGCTAGGAGGTTCCTAACTCTCAACTCTTCACCTGTTTGGGAAAATGTACTCCTTTGAAGTGCCTGGGTACCTATGGAGTTAGTGCCCAAGGCTTGGGTTGTTGAACCACCTGACAAGAACATGGAATCTACTGAAGGAAACTGTCAGGCTAGGAGGGTAACTCCACAAATAACTTGTTTATTGCATTAGTCAGTTCATGAATATATACATGAGTGGAGATACTCTTGGGATTCCAATTCCAAGGTCTCTTGGTTTTCTCTAATGCATAACTGGAACCATTTACAATATTTACAATAATCCCAATCCTTTCGGATTAGTTGTCAACATTCCCCCCCTTAATCTGAAGGGATGTTGGTGAGTCCAAGCATCATTTCGTATCTTTCAAACTTCTCCCTTATAAGTGCTTTGGTGAAAATGTCTGCAATCTGCGCATGTTTGGAACAATGTCGTAGGTGGATTCTCTTGGCCTCAACATGATGTTGAATCAGATGATATTTTGTATTTATGTGCATGGTTCAACCATGGAACTTTGGGTTCTTGGCCAGCTTTATCGCAGAAATGTTATCAATCAGGAGAGGACCTGAATCCACTTGTTTCTCCTGCAAATCCTCCAGAATTTTCCTGAGCCACACAATTTCCTTTGTTGCTTCAGTTGCTTCCACATATTCTGCCTCAATTGTGGAATCTGCTGGAACTGATTGTTTGTGTGACCTCCAGGAGACAACTCCTGATGCAAGACTCATAACATATCCTGGAGTAGATACCCCAATTTCTTTATCTCCATTGAAATCTGAATTAGAGTATCCAATCAAGCTGAAGTCATCCACCTGTATATGTTTGAGTCCAAAGTCTTGAGTTCCATTCAAGTATTTTAGAACTCTTTTTGTAGTAGATCAATGACCCTCACAAGGCTTTTGCATAAATCTGGAGAGGATTCCAACAACAAATGAAATGTCTGGTCTGGTAGTAGTTAGGTAGTTGAGACTTCCTACGAGCTGTTTGTACTTTGTTGCATCCTCAAATTCTTTTCCTTCAGTGGATGTGAGCTTTAAGTTCCGTTCCATTGGAGTAGTCAAAGGATTGCACTCAACCATGTTATATCTGTCCAACATATCTCAACAGATCTCCAATGTACTTCTTCTGAGAGAGGAAAATAAAGTTTGGATGTTGAGTTACATCAATACCAAGATAGTAGTGAACATAGCCCATATTTGTCATTTCAAAATCTTTCGTCAATTATTTCTTTATGGATGCAATGTAGCTCTCATTATTCACTGTCATTAGAAGATCATCTACATACACCACAAGATATACAACTCTTTTGCCAACTTTCTTGACAAACAAAGTTGCATCATCAAGATCATAATGTTTGAAATTGAGTTTCAGAAGATGCTCAGTTAACTTCTCATACTAGGCTCACAATGCTTGCTTGAGGCCATACAAAGATTTTACAAGCTTGCATACTTTCTGTTCTTGACCCTTCACAACAAATCCTTCTGGTTGGGACATAAAAACATTCTCTTCCATATCTCCATTCAAGGGTTTGGTTTTTCATAAGTAGATCTCTCTCTAGACTCCACCTAAGATCAAGCACTGGCCTTAACAAATAGGTGATCACACCATAAATTTTTCCAAAACTTAATTCTCTCTTTCTTTAAATTTTCGGCCCTTTAAGGCAAGTTGCAAGGTTAGGGTTATGGCCGAATTCAACTAGGGTAAGTGTGTTTACCTTTGGAAGGATTCTACTCATGGTTTGGAACTCATTTCCTCAAAATCACACCTTTTCCACGGTGAATTTCTCCTCCCTAGGGTTGATGTCACATGCTCTAAGCAATTTTTCCCTAAGGTAAACTCTAATCTAGCCCTAGACTTCAACATGGGGCTTCTTGAAGGCTTGTTGTCCCAAAAATTGATCATACTCTTCTTGTCAAACCGTTTCTTAGTCTTGTGTACCTTGGCAAGCATGTTGTCATTGCTTTTTCACAAAATTCTAGGTCACTCGTGCTAGGTCATTGGAAGGCACACTTTGCCTTGTCGATGCTAGTTTGAGCCTTGTTGTTATGAATTAAATATAAATATATAAATAATAATAAGGACTAGTTAATTAAATAGTAATTAGTTAATCAAGAGGCATGTCTCTAAGGGCATGAACATTCATGAAAGGGTACCTTCCTAGGTATATAAGCAGGCCCTCACTCTCATTGTAATCATCTCACCTGTATTCAAATATTCTAATATATAAATACTTGTCCCACAATGGATGTCTTTGTCTTCAAAATATTCTGAAGATTATTGCAGGGATACAAACTTTGTTTGTGACATTAGTATCAGAGCATTTCTTTGAGTATACAAACTTTGTTCGTTACATTGGTATCAGAGCATTTCTCTGAGTATATGAACTTTGTTCATAACATTGGTATTAGAGCATTTCTCTGAGTATACGAACTTTGTTCATTACATTGGTATTAGAGTTGTTCGATCCTCTGGCTGCTCAACCGCTGCATAGAGCTAGTGTGAATTGGCCTTTGGCCATAATTTTTAGTCAACTTTGTTGTCGTCATTATCAAAGCATTTCGCTACAAGTTGGAGATTCTCCATTCACCGTCAAGCCTTTGGCCATTGAAAAAAATATAAAAAAAACTAATAAAAAATAAATTGAAAAGAAAAGAAGAGAAGTAAAAGAAAAGAAATGAAAAATAAAAGTCAAGTATATATAAAAGTCCCCCAAAAAAAAAGGATAAGAAAAGTACAAAAAAAAAGTTATATAAAAAAAAGCAAAAGATAAAAAAAAATTATATAAAAAAAGGGCCAAAACACCGAATTCCGACATTCAGTTGAAACCATGCTTGTCAATCCCACCACCCACCAATTCACTGTATGTAATAACCACAAGCCTTCGACCAACCGTCCCTGTTGCAATTCAATCGCCAGATTGATCCGAACTTATGTAGGAACGCAATAAAATACAGAAATAAACATAAACACAGAGATGCAGTAGGAATAAAACTTCATTTCATTAATATCAAATCACTGCAATATGCTTACAGATAGAATGGTAATAAACTAGCTACGACGATGGTAGCTTATCTCTGAGAAGAGATGTGGCGGCTACATGCCTCTGAACTATGCTACAATGAGGTTCAAGGGCCTTTTTATTATTGAACAACATGGAAAAACCCTGAACAACCAAAACCCTAACCCCAGGAGATGGAACACCAAGAGTTTGTGGGCCTTGTTGGGGTTAGTAGGGAAACCAACTTCTCGGGGTCATAACTTGGTCATATTATCTCCGTTTGGAGTGTACGATATATCATCGGAAAGATCTCTCCGAGTACTACAGGATTTGCTATATGCCCCTACCTATGGCTTGGGCCTGCAATAGACCTCAAAAAAGTGCTGTTTAGGAGGTCAAAACTGCTCCGGAAGTTCAAGACCCAAAAAACTACTAAAAATAGTAAATGATGCTATAAACAAGGAAGATGATGAAACTGACCAGAGGTCGAGGTGGAATAGGTGGGTGGCCACCAATATCTACTTGGATCATTTCTCCCCCCTTATGAAGCATTGGTCTCATTGCGTGCAGAGCCTCCATGAGGTGATGAAAACCTGGTCCCTGGTGAACCACTTGCCCCGATGAAGGAGTTGGCCTGCTTTGACAACTCGATATAGCTGGATCTTCTACTTGTGGGTGTTCTTGATCTGTGTGTCCATGATCCGATTAGTTGTGGCTTGTTTCATGCAATCTGGGTTTAACTCCATTGGTGTGAGTTGTTCTGCAATGTCGGAGGTGTCCGATAATGGTGGAAAGTTGGGCCGAAGGCGATCCACATTGAACACTCAGTGCAAACCAAGGAATGGTGGAATACTGAGCTCAAATACATTGTCCCTTACAACCTTGGTGATGGTGTATGACTCATATCGGAGCGGGCGAAGCTTGCAGTGGGGTCCAATGAGGTGCTCCTTCTGCAAATGTAGCCAAACTTTATCACCCACCTCGAACTTGTGTGGCACTTGATGCTAATCATGTGGCTGCTTGTACCTAGCGTTGGCTCTATTCAAAATGTCATGGACTTGTCGCTGGATCTGTTGAATGCGCTCAATGAAGCTGTTCGCCTTGTCAGCGTCGGACTGGACATGAGACGAATCTGCCTGAGTAGCTGCAAATGGTATGCCACATCAATGGGACATAGTGGCTGGAATCCCAAACCCACCTGAGAGGGGCTGTGGCGAGTTGAGTTGTGGAGAGTTCGGTTATAGTTGTGCTGGACATAGGGGAGGCTTTCATCCCATGTGCGTGGATGCTTCGAGTTGTACATGCGCAAAATGTGTATGATCATCATGTTGACGACCTCTGTTTGGCCATCAGTTTGGGGGTGGAAAGCTGTGGACTTAGTGAGCTTGGTGTCCAACATCGACCATAGACTTGACCAAAATGTACTGAGGAACCTGCTGTCCTGATCTGAGATAATGGACTGTGGGATCGCAAAGTGTACCCACACTCATTCAAAGAAGAGTTTAGCAGTGGCTTCTGCAGTGATATTCTTCTTGCAAGCCACCATAATGGCCATCTTAGAGAATTTGTCGACAACCACAAAAACACAGTCATTGCCATGTTTGGTAGAAGGAAGGCCTGACATGTAATCCATCGAGATGGATTCCCAAGGTCGACTGGGGGTAGGCAGCGAAGTATATAACCCTTGCTTCTTGATGGTCGGTTTGGCAATGGCGCAGTTAGTGCAGGATCTGATGTACTTCCTGACATCTTGTCGAAGGTTCGGCCAATAGAAATAATTTTGCAGTACTGCCACTGTTTTCTCGATCTTGAAATGTCCAGTGACCCGACTGTAGTGCGCTTCCCAAATCATCTTGGCACGCTCGCTTGAAGGAACACAGAGGTGTCCCAGGTGGCATAATAGTGCATCCTGGAGGTGAAAATCTGGAACTTGCTTACCTTCTAGGAGCGTCTGGTATGTGTTGCCGAATTTTGGATCGCTTTTGTAGAGATGTGGCCTACCCGAAGTCTCGTGCCCACAAGAGTCAAGCATAATGGTTAGCGCCACGATTGGCAGTCGACTGAGGCAGTCTGCAACATTATTATTGTTGCCCTTCTCGTACTTGATGTTCAAATGGAACTGTTGCAGGTATGTGGACCATTTCTGATGGTGATCGTTCTGCAACTTCCCTTGTGTTTGTATGAACTACAGGGGTTGGTGATCTATGTGGATGACCGTTTCCTTTCCCAATATGTAATGCTTCCATTGTCGGCAGACTTGCACAGTGGTATACATATCTTTGTCATAGGTGGGATACTTTCGGACTATGTTTGAAAGTGTCTCACTGTGATATGCCACTGGATGCCCCTGCTGAGTAAGAACTGCCCCAATAGCATAATCAGAGGCATCTGTCTTGATCTTAAATGTTTGCTGCAAGTCTGGTAATGTGAGCACTGGTGCAGAGCAAGAGGCGATGCTTCAATTCTGCGAACACGTTTAGTTGAGATTTAGACCAAAAGAATTTTTCTTTCACTCCTCCCTTAGTGACTTGACTCAAAGGCCAAGTGATATGAGAGAACCCCAACACGAACCCGCGGTAGAAATTGGCATGACCCAGAAAGCTGCGGAGCTCTATTAGAGTGGTTGGGGCTAGCCAATCCCGATTGACTTGGATCTTGGCTAGGTCCACATGCACCCCCTACTCATCAATGATGTATCCCAGATATTGAACCTGGGTCATGCCAAAAGTGCATTTCTCCAAATTGGCACACAAATTGTGTTGCCGCAGTACTTGGAGGACCTGTCGAATGTGGTGGTTGTGCTCTTCCTAACTGTGGCTGAAGATCAGGATGTCATCCAAATACAACACCACGAATGAGTTAGTGAATGGCCGCAATATGTTGTCCATCAACCTCATAAAGGTTGCTTGCAATATGTTGTCCATCAACCTCATAAAGGTTGCAGGAGCATTCATCAACCGAAAAGGCATGACCAACCATTCAAAAAGGCCCTCCTTGGATTTGAAGGCAGTCTTCCACACATCAGAGGGTTCGATTGGTACCTAGTGATACCCGGACTTCAAGTCAATCTTGCTAAAATATCTGGCCCTCTTGAGTTGGTCCAGAAGGTCATCAATCTGTGGGATCAAATGCCTATTCCAGACAATGATCTTGTTCAACGCTTGATGGTTAATACAGAGTCTCCAAGTCCCATCCTTCTTCTGCACCAACACGATCGGACTCCCAGAGGGTGATGAACTTGGCCAGATGTGACCTTTTTGCAACAACTCCTTAATTTACCTATTGATTTCGTCATTCTCCAGAACAGAGCGCCGATAGATCAGCCCATTGGGTAGCGACGCGCTTGGGGTCAGATCGATGGAGTGCTTGACCTGACAGTGCAAAGGTACCCTTGCGGGTGAGGTGAAGATGTCACAGTACTCCTCCACAACCTTGTCCATCTGTTGTTGTCGTGCGGAGGAGCCCTGTGTGGAGGTCGTGGCCATAGTCTTCTTCTTGCCCTAAGGGCGAAGCATAAGGAAAACAAATTTCCTGGTTTGGGAAATAAGCTTACTGCATTGCCTTACAGTGATTAAAGAGATGGCGATAGGCGACGCTACCTCCGGTATCCTGTACAACTTATTACCGAAAGTAACAATAACAGTGCGAGGCCACGACTCATATACATGTCGCTTCCACAAGTATGGTTGGCCTAATAATATATTACAAACTTCAAGAGGAGCAACATCACATAATACCTCATCCGTGAAGGGCTTGATGATGTAGGGAAGGCGACACTGCTAACTGACGCGTGTTGAGAATTTGGAGGGCTAGTGATTAATTCAAATTCTCTTCTTGATAATTACTTGTGAGGTTACTTGAGTTACTTATGTCTTTCCTTTGTTAGCTTATTTAATCTTTCATCAAGTTAATTATCAGAATACACAAAACACAAGGATTAGGCTTCTAGAGCCAAGGCAAAACCTCTCCCTCTTGGAGAGGAAAACCCATGAGAAATTATTCTTACAGATTTTCAGATGACAAGTACCATGACCAAGAATTAGACCCTTGACCTATATTTGCATCCAAGACCTTGACCTTACTTCTTTGATGTCCTTCAATGCTGATCCTTCTTCTCTTCACCAAGTTGCACTGTTTTGCACCAACACTTCCTTTGAAACTAAAGTTACTTGAGATGTATATAAGTTGTAGTTAGGAAAGATTTACTTTCTTGCTTTCTGTCACTTTCTCACTGCTCCTTCTCTTTGGAATATCTACAAGATTTGCCCAGACCACTGTTCCAACTTTTTCATGAACTGGAAATGAATACCAATGTTACCGTTGATCAGCTCTTTCACTTCTGGACAGTCCGCAAACCTTTCTCAATTTGATCCGTACTTTAACATAGGAACATTGCTGTTGAACTTGCGTAGACCCTATATGCTGTAACCACTTCAGGATTATAAGCACAAGCTTTGATGAATAGTCAAAGACAATCCACACTTTTGTTCTAGAAGACCGCAACACTTTATTACACTAAGCTACCACAAGGATGTATGTATCTTAAACAATCCTGAAACTTGTCAAAAATCCGCACTGAACCTCGTCCAAAAATCCGTACTTCTATTTCAGAGATGACCGAAATTCTTGTCTTCAAATGACCGCAAAACAGGTGTATATATAGAGACAATTTCACTGTCTTTAGGCCGACCTTCCATTTAACTTGTAGGCCGACTTATCTAACTGTTGGAAGGCTGATTTTAACACATCATTTTAGCCTATCTTGCAGTGTTGTTGGAGGGCTGAATTGAGCCATTCATTCACGGTTTCTTTGGCAAGGTCTTGGAGCATTTCTTTAGACTAGATCCTTCATATATAAGACAATTACATTTATACCTAGAAGAAAAAACCCTAATAGACATCAAGTAGAAGTCTATTAACCTAAAATAAAATCTTGCTCATGAAACCCATGAAGCAAGTACAAAAAATATACATTTTATTATCTTTGTCTTCTTCTTTACATAAATACATAATCACATAGTCAATATGAAGACTGACCTAGTTACACTTTTCAACAACGCGGAGTTCCTGTCCTTCGTGAAGCCACCCGATGGTGTACAGTTGTGGGTGTGTTGTGGTTGGCAGGCCCATCCGTTTAACGACCTCTGCTGAAATGAGGTTCTTTTGGCTGCTGCTGTCGACAGTGAATTGCAACGGGGAACCCTTCACCCACATCTGGGAATGGAAGAGGCGCTCCCCCTCCTCTGGATCTTTGGGTTCCTCTTTCTCGATCTTGGTGGTGGCAACGATGGCACTGGGCTCCTCATCGATAATATTTTACCCTTTGTCATTCCCCTTGACGGGTTCTGACTCAGAGTTGGAACATGCATCTGATTCGGAAGCCTTCAGCTCGGCCACCAATGACTGCTTGGCCCGACACTCGTGGTGTTGTTCGTTTGGGGCTTTGGCGAGTTGTCCTAGGCCGCCCCGCCTTGGCTTTGTCCTTTGTTCTGTGGTCTGGGGGCGCCTTTCCCCCGTTTCTGATTCGCAAATCCAAAATCTTGCTTCTTCTTTTTGAATTTCTGCTCAATCTTGGCAACATACCGGTATGCTGCACCAAGCGAGATGTCGAGGAGCGCCATTTCCTCCTGGATGTATCTGCACAAACAACTGCAGTACTTAAGCACCAAATATTTCTCTGAATCTTTGATACCCAACTTTGTGCGTAGAGTATTGAACATATTCGTCAACTCATGCACATCTTGATCCCTTTGTTGCCGCAGCGTAGTCCATTGTATGAACTTGTCCTCATAGCTTCCCATGGGAAATATTTTTCTTTGATGGCGGCTCAGAAAGAATTCCAAGTGGGTGCGGCCGAGAACAAGGAGGATTCCCTCTCGTCCTTTTGCTCACAGTAGGTTTTCCACTAGTCCTTGATATGGGGGGTGGCTTTGAGGGTGCAAAAGTAATATTTCTCGATTGGAAAAGCCATGAACCAAAAAATATCCTTCTAATAGATTCAACCATCTATCTATGGTGTTTGTATCTATTTGGCCCTAAAATATGGTAATGTCAAAGTTAATTTGTACCTTAAAAGGAGTGGCGCCTCCCGAGTGTCTGCTGGATGAAGATGTGTCGCCGGTGGGTAGCCGTCGAAGGATCTGGGAATAGTTATCCATCATCGCATTCCTCTGCTTCTCGAGGGCCTCCTAAACAATATTTTGATAGGACCTCCTACTCCTCGTCTTTCTTTTCTTTCGCCATGGGAGGTCGTCGGGGTTTGCAAGGCTAATCTTGCAAAGGTTCAACCAGATCGAGCCCTAACTCCTTATACCCTGATCTCGTTGGGGACATGCAAAGGAAGATCGAGAAAGAGCAAACCACTCTGATACCACTGATCCGAACTTATGCAGGAATGCAATAAAATACATAAATAAACATAAACGCAAAGATCCAGCAGGAATAAACTTCATTTCATTTATATCAAATCACTGATATATGCTTACAGACAAAATGGAAATAAACTAGCTCGGGTGATGGTAGCTTATCTCTTAGAAGAGATGTGGTGGCTCAATGCCTTTGAACTGTGTTACAATGAGGCTCAAGGGCCTTTTTATTATTGAACAACATGGGAAAACCCTAAACAACCAAAACCCTAACCCAAGAGATGGAACGCCAAGAGTTTGTGGGCCCCGTTGGGCAACCAACTTCCCGGGGTTGTAACTTGGTCATATTATCTTCGTTTGGTGCGTATGATATATCATCGGAAATATCTCTCCAAGTACTATAGGATTTTTCGTAGGCCTTGCCTATGTCTACGGGCCTGCAGCGAACCTCAAAAAAACGTCGTTTAGGGGGTCAAAAATGCTTTAGAAGTTCAGGACCTGAAAAACTGCTAAAAATAGTAAATGATGCTATAAACAAGGAAACTGATGAAACTGACTAGAGGTCGAGGTGGAATAGGTGGGTGGCCACCAATATCCACATGGATCATCGATATAGCCTCGCCACTGAACCACCTGCTACACACAAACACCATAGCCCTTACCACCACCGTGCTTTAAACGATGCCACAATCGTTCCACAATTCGTCCCTGCAACTGTTGACTATTTTTTGTGCCCTAGTCAATTACTATCCTTGTCACGCTGCTGACTCCAATTCTAGTTTCCCCCACCGTCATTTCTTGTATTCTGCCACTTCCATTTGACAACCCTGCTGTTGCGTGTTGTGCGACCGCACTATGTGCCCTATTCTTCGTTTCTGTTCGCTAGTGCTTCCACTGCCAGCTATCGTGCTGCCACCATCCAATGACTATTACATACATTAAAAAGGAACTTGACCTCCTTGCACAAACGTCATTCCTGAATCGAATATAATTGAAACGAATGTTGTTGACACAAGTGACGCCAAAGGATATACAAGAAATCTCAAAAGTAATTCTTCAAGAAAGTAAAAAAGCGATACAAAATATACAGAGCGAAGTTGACAAAATCACCACTAACAAAAATGAAGAAATGACTCGTCTTAAGGACCATAGCGAGAAATTATTCACTCAAATTAAGAAACTTAAAAATGATAAGCAATCATTAAAAAATAAATTAGAAGAACTCATCATAGAAGATGTATCAAAGTTGTTAGATGTAACTGTCCAAATTGATGATAAGGGAACGAATACCGATTTAGTCAATATCACAACTCAAAAATAGGACAAACCAATTGAAGTAAAAACATATTCAGATGTTGCAGTTCAATGATGTAAATTCCAAGTGACAATCCTGTTACCAACTCAACATCGACAACTAGAGTAAATCAGGAAATTGCCAAACACATGGTAAGAGTAAATCAAATCACCAGTACTCCTTATCGACATCTGAACCACAAGAGCAGACATCCCAATCAATCTACGTATCTGTATCACTCAAAACATAAACAACAAACTCATGTTCTGAAGAATAAAGTTATCGACACAATTCATACAGACGATAACAAATTATCCCAGTTATCAAGTAATTGCCGAGCTCCATAGAAGATTAATTTAGGATGGTCTGATCCCTTCTTAGTGCAACAATTTTATTTATCACTTAGAGGATCATATCGTCTTGTATCAATGAGATTGACAGTTCCGTGACGAGAAGACACTCAAATCAGAAGAAGAGATCAAGCCTTTTCAAGTTTTCATCAATAAGCTTTGAGGACAAATCTTTTTGAAGAAGAAGACAATGTTATGAATAAAATATAAATATATAAATAATAATAAGGAATAGTTAATTAAATAGTAATTAGTTCATCAAGAGGCATGTCCCTAAGGGCATGACCATTCATGAAAGAGTACCTGCCTAGGTATATAAGCAGGCCCTCACCCTCATTGTAGTCATCTCACTTGTATTCAAATATTATAATATATAAATACTTGTCCTACAATGGATGTCTGTGTTCGAAGTATTCTGAAGATTATTGCAGGTATACAAACTTTGTTCGTGACATTAGTATCAGAGCATTTCTCTGAGTATATGAACTTTGTTCATTAGACTTGTCTTTAAGTTGAGTGTATCTCTTTGGCCTATCCTTGTCACCTCCTAGCCTTAAACTTAAAATATCCATTAGGTGACCTACATAGGGAAGCCTCCCTTGTGGTGAAAATCCAGTAAAGAGCAGGAGGTGGTGGTTATGGTGACATTGGGCCCCGCCTCATAGTGTTCTCACTTGGTCTAGTCCTTGTCTTGTGAGGTCTCTCACAAGACCTGCTAGATTTTGAGGCAACAAAACCCATGCAAACTCCAAAAATGGAACTTAAAATCAACAAAAATGCTAGTAGGTGAATGGATACGGTTATCGATAAGGTGGCAGGTACTAAATTTATGAGAGGAAGTGCGTGCTCACTCTATGAAGGCCTATGCATCAATTAATATGATTTAATGGAGTGTAATGAGCCATGTCACTAGCCAGTCAATGCCTAATCACCACCACATGTCATCCTAGGTGTCATCCTTTGCTAAAAATAGACTTACTAAAAATAGAAATTACTAAAAGTAGATGATCCCAAATGAGAGGGAATGTCTAGTAGTAAAAAAAAGTGGTCACATGTGGCCCTAATAATGTATGGAAGAGGATCAAATGATGGCCCGAGTGTAGGTCCTGATGAACTCTTGAGTGCAATGTACCTCAACTATTAGACCCTATTCACCCTAATCATAGAAGTCATTGTGTGGAGAAAACCACATATCATAATCACCATAAGAAAAACTCAATCTACATTCCTAACTATGAGGACATCGATTTGTTTTGCTCCCAAAGGTTTACTAGGAATTACAATCACGTAAGTCCTAATAAAATGTTTCACCATACGACTCTGAAGAGATTCAATTTAGGGTGAATTAAACCCTTCACAATGCATCATATTGTTCAGAACTTCTAAAATCATTTGATCATGTTGCTTCCATTACTTTGAGTGAGAACTATCTTGAGGCATGACATGTAACGAATGTAATTAAAGATAATTAAACTGAGTTATTACCAACAATTGCATTCCTTCACGTGACCCACCTCTTCAAAATTCAAATACTATTTATACAGTTCACCTTGTATCATTTGTCATTGAATATATTATGAACATAAATTTTATGCCATACGAATTTCTTTATTTTGTCCTATTTAAATTGGATAGATTTTATACTTATTAAATGATTTGTTCATAGCACTGCATTTCCCCTCCAGATCTACCAGTCTGATTTTTTATCCTCATTTCAGTTCATCTCAACTAGTGGTAGTATTTAACTTTTAAGTGCCAGGGGGATCTTTCTTTAGAAAGTAACAGACTGGTTAGATGTTGCCTTCTCAGTTGTGCTGACCTCCTGTGGATTGGTTGCACTAGTTCTTGGTGTAGTGGAACTTCTGCCCCCTCTTGTACACAACACGTTTCTTGTGAGCAGGAGCATATCACTAGGTTTTTTCCTTTGCTAGATGCTTGTTGACCTTGGATACTAGGAGAGGTTTTATGTGGAGCACTCAATTACCTGCCTCTGCCCATCAAGCTCCCTTTCATCTAGAGCTTTCCCCAGAAGACATTATCAGATGTATTTTTGGTGATTTCACAGTGATTGATGATTAGATTTTTCCACTTGATCCAGATGATGATTAGACACCATTCAACTGACTTTATCTTTTCACGACATCTTTCTTGCTTTAGAGGGCTGTTCTTTGTTGCATGATTGAGGATTCATCTGTGAAAATTCCTAGATCTAACAATCTCAGGAATCCTACTGCAACTCGCTGAATCTACTTCACCTACTTGTATATTACATTACATAGTTATTTCAGATTTCTTCATGAAATATTGAAGTAAATTACTGAAACAACCTACACTTAATTAAATATGATTCCGAAACAAGGAAACTGAGGAAAGAACAATACACACATAGGACACCTTTATTTTGGACGAAAGTTCTCGGAAAAACCCAATGCGGGAAAACCGGTGCAACAGATCTGAGGGTTGTATTATTAAGCAATATCAAATCCTGAATACATCTCTGAATACCTCAAGGGTTATTTAGTTACAAAGAGAGAAATACTGGAAGAAAGATTTGTCAGATTACCTCACACAATCACTGCAAAATCTCGACTGATCCAGTCATTAGATAAGGTACCCCTGGCAGGCTTTGCGCTGCCATTGTGTAGTCCCTATGCAGTCCTTGCGTCACCCGCTCTGGGCACTGTGTCGCCCAGCTAGAAGATCGATTTGCAACCCGAAATCACTATTCTTAGCCTCTCGGTCTCACACCTCGGCTCCTAGCTTCTGAAACTGATTCTTCTGCAAAATCTCAGATTCTCTCTGACGCTTTGCGTTGCCTCTACATAGCCTTGCGTGGCTCTGCGTCAACCTTTGCGTGAGAGTTGCTGGATCACTCTCTGCCTCTCTCTACTGATGATTCTCCGGCTGAGAAAATTCTCTCTCCAAAAGCCTACCTCTGCCCCTCACTACCCTGGAATCACTTAGATCTGCTCTTCATCCGAGTATTTCTCTGCCAGAAGAATTCGATCACTTGATTCATTCGGTGTGTCTTTCCAAATGGCCCTCAAGCCTTCCTTTATAGTTTTCTCGTTGAGACATCAAGGACCGAGATTACATCTCTAATCAATGGCTAAGATTATAACTTGACTTGATATTCGTTTTTTCTAGAACATTCACACTCTGTTTTATTAGTACCCTTTAATTATTTAATTTCCCTTAGTTTAGACTTAGGGTCCCCATTAAAATAATTAATTTTTACAATAAAACATATCCTGAGTTGAATTTTCACAAACAGTTTCTGGGTTCTTTGGAATACTAGTGCCTAAGCCTCTCCACTTTGAGACTTAGAGCACTTTCGATGCTACCAAAAATCAACACTCCCTCTTAGCGAGGAAAGTGCTCTAACAACATGCCTGCTGCATACTGTTATGACCCTGAAGCATCCTTTGAGTTGCTGATGTCTGACAAGCTGTCCACCAACCACTGTGCTATTGCTACAACTGTACTGTTGCCCATGAGATTGCCACTGCCACTGCTGCATCCATACTACAACTCCCTCTTAAGTGCTGCATCTGCTATGCTACTAGCACCGCCACTGCTAACATTGAATCTGCACTACAACTCAGTCGCTGAGAGAAGCAACTGAAATCACCCAAAAACTGAACAAGCGTTCAGTGGATGCACCTCGGTGCTGAAGACTCTGACTGCTGATAGCTACTACGTTGTCCCTCTGAAGCATTGCGCTGCTGCTGCTCTGCACTGTATTGCACTACGCTGTTGCTGCTTTGCTCTGTGCTGCTCAGAAGTAGGCACTGTTAACCACTGCAACTATCACTCCATCACTCCTTCGCTCCCACTGAAGACGACTCCATCCCGCTACCGGTGATCGTGGGCACCCGTAGCAAGGTTGTGATCCAAGAGGTGGGCTCCTCAGGGATCCTGCCCAACTGAAGTTCAAGGTGAACTACAGTTCTATGTCGCCCCATTTCTCCCCTGGAGATGCGTGGGCACTCATGACAAACTCATCTTGCTCGATCTTTGTGGCAACAACCTTTGGATCGTGCTTCTCATTCTTGTCCTTTTTCTTCAAAGGACATCGTGATGCAAAGTGGCCCATCTCACCACATCTGAACCACTTCACCTTCAAAACATCTCTCTTTTGTTTCTGTTGCCCTTGCTGCCCCTTCGATGCGAGGGCCACATTCTCCTGCTCCTTCGGATGCTTCGATCCATTCTTGTTGCTACCATCAAGTTTACACTTGACTAGATCTCTTCTCAGCTCCTCTTGAAGAGCTACCGACATCTGCTCCCAACTAGGAAGCATTGCCTTGCCCAAGATTCTTTGGACAAAAACTTGCCACTCCTTAGTGACTGCGTTAAGGGCCAACCTCATCATAGTTGTAGCAGTTGGGGTGGATCCCATAACTGTTAACTGTTCACGAATTTCCGAAAGTCTCGTTAGGAATGGAGCAAGGCGCTCTCCCTTTTGCATCTGGATCATCTAGAGCTTCTACTCCAAGTACACCTTTCGTTGGTCGGAAGTTCCTTCGTATAGCAGGGACAAGGCCTCCCATATTTCCCTGGCTGTGTTCTTGCCAGAAATATGAGAGAATATATGATCCTTGACATCATCAAGGATAAGTCTCTTGGCCTTTGCCATATTGGACTTGTACTTTTTGTTTTGATCCGGATGTGTAGGCACAACAACCACGTTGTCCATGAACGACTTGAGATTGTAGCAGCGGAATTATAGATTTGAATACTGTAGCAGAAGACTTGCAGATTTGTAGATTTGATAGCAGAAATTAGCTTTTAATTATAAAAATACACGGGGTATTTATAATAATAAATATTTTATTGATAAGATATAACATGACTGAATGATTACAATGAGGTCCCGCTTTTATACCCATGCAGGCACCTTTTCATGAATGGGCATGTCTTTTAGACATGCCTTTTCATTAACCTAATGATTATTTAACCTAATCCTAATTGATTAGCTAATAATTATATTTATTTCTATTTATTCTATTAATGATTATATTTATCACTTTAGTTATGAATTAGATTCATAACATTGCCTCCTTCTTCGAAAAGCTTTGTCCTCAAAGCTTAACTTTTCGACAATTTCTTTCACTTGAGATTATTTGTTAGACACGTCCTTGAATGGTACCTTCTTTATAGAATTCTCTTGTACTTTGTCCTTGAATCCCCTTTTTTTTCTCTCTTTTTTTTTTTTTTTTTTTTTTTACACTTAAACTAATATGTATATATACAATTTTTTTTCTTCATTAATTTAATTAATTAAATAGTACTTTTAATTAATTAAATTAATAATTTTTTTATAATAATATATATATATATATAAATGTATCACCCGGAATCGATAAATGATTCACAGCTGGTGACCCGAATTAACAAGGGCACATCGTATCAACTATTCTATGTGTCGCCTAACCTGCCACCTGTTGATTCAAACGCTGCACTTCAAACGCGTTTCAGGTTGACCCACACCGGTGATGGCAAAGATGGGCACGCCATACAGATCATTGTGGCCCTCGAATGGTGAATGCTCCGTTGATTTTGTCGTCATAGTGTGACTTGTTCATTAATTTACAATTCACATTTTTCCTGGTAATGCGATCTGTTTAACATTGTAACTATATAACATATATATCGATTAAAAAAACCCGTCCGTTTTTTTAAACCGTCACAGCGTTCCTTTTTATTTCACCGAATATTAACCCGATCACTTCTACAAGGGATTGTCAGATTCATTCCGTTTTCAGAGAAAATAAAAAGACTGGAAAAGGAACACGATGGCGGTGTCATTATTCTATTTACAGCCGAACAATGAAGTTTCAATTTTCAAGATGTGAATTCTTCATTCCGGTAGACGATGGACAACATTAGTCGTCAGCCGTCAACCTTCATCATATCTCTTAAATTGACAGGATGGATATCAGACTTAGAACCGGAAAAAAAAAGTATTCGACAATGATTATTCGCGGGTTGTATAAGCAAATGCTCCGCTTCCCAATAAATTTCTATTGCTGTTGCAAATCGAACGTTATATTTTGGAGAATTTTCAGCGGAGGACTAACTCAAGTTCAATTCAGGCTCGAAACAATGGCCGGCATCGGAGAAATGGACACCGAATCCTTCGTTTCTCTGCCCGAAAGGTCATCGGAGAGAGCAAATATGTTCAAAATAATCCGCCCGATCTTGTTCCAGAGGAAGACAGAGTAGGAAATTATGTTGTTTTCATCGGACGTAATATAGCTCAGAAAATTAAATTTGGTGGTCGGATTGCTGGAATCCTGTTCCACAGCCACACTGTAATCATCCAAACTTCTAACAAGATTAAAGAAGCCCTTGAAATTTCCCATGAAAATCAGAAAAGTTACATATACGGGGGCCATATCTAATAGAAACGCTTCAAAATGTAGACAAAAGAATTGCCCAAAACAATTGATTACAGTTGGCATCCAAATAGCGTTCTCAACCTCGAGTGGATTTGACTTTACATATCGATGATCAAAGGTGCAACTATCATACATATAAACTTTGTGATCATCTCTTAAATGAGCCACCAAAAAGGGAATATCTTCGACTATCTTGCATTCAGAGCCAGCATAGGGGCAGTTGTATGGCCTAAAATTGCACTGAGCTTCATGTCTTAATTCACTGTAGTAAGGATACATATCCTCACAACCATTGCCTTGATACATGCGAGTAAATTCTTGAGACGACATCTCCGTTTCAGGGGCTAAGCACCTAAAATTTCCAAGATTGCATCTGCAGGACGGACACCAGTTGTTTAACCTGGATTTACATCCCGAACATACTGTACGAGTATTTGGGCCTTCTCCGCTAGATTTTTCCTCCCTTAACCCTTCTTTCCTATAGCTTTCGTTTGCTAATTTTTTTCTTCTTAAATTTACGTGCCAATCAGCTTTTAGTTCAGCAATGCTCATCGTCCAAAAATGAAGAGCCTCTGACTGATTATATTGTTCGACAGATGCTGCGTTCACTTGTGTTATCATCTTAGAAGGATGAGTTGTGAGAGTAACTGCTTTTTCCTCAAGAGCCACCGATAGCAATTTTTCATTAGAAATGAAACCTTTAGCAGCAGTGTTGCCTTGTTCAGAAATATGCCATTGATTATCATCTAAAGCATCAGGCTTCAATTGAGCAGCTTCAGAAGTTAAATCTGAAAAAGACTCGTGTCTTTTATCAGCTGTAAGCTCCACTTGAGGATCACAAGTTCCTTTCAAAACAGAGGATGAAACACTCTGCTGTTCATTACTTTTTCCAGCTTCTTTAATAGTTTTCCGGCTAGCAGAATTTTTTTTACATTTAACATTTACATCATCATTATAATCTGCTTCACAGTTATAAGGTTTTTGAATTGCACATTTATGTCCTGTGAAATATTTGTCTCCACACTTCCAACATTTCCCTTCTTCTTTACTTTCAATTTTAGTTGGTTGTTTTCCTTTATTACGCATTGGTGGGGGAATGTATTTACTTGAATTTACCATGGATGTTTTACTTGATTTTCCCTTTGCATATCTAACTGCTTTCTCATTTTTACAGCATTTTTCATCTTTCTGTTTCTCATGATTTTCTTTTCTATTACGAGAAATTTCTTTAAGATTTGCAGAAATTTTTTTTAAATTGTTTGTGACTTCTACCCAAGAATTCTCTACTTGCTGAAGCTTTTCTAGAACTTTTCTAATTATTTCGGGCTTTTCACGTAATGGCACATTATATGGTAAATAATGTGCTCGAGCTTGTAAACTACATTCGTAGGCTTGTAGAACGACGTTGTGTGCCATTCCTTCAACCTGTCCACAACTTGGCTCCGATACCACTGTAGCAGCGGAATTATAGATTTGAATACTGTAGCAGAAGACTTGCAAATTTGTAGATTTGATAGCAGAAATTAGCTTTTAATTATAAAAATACACGGGGTATTTATAATAATAAATATTTTATTGATAAGATATAACATGACTGAATGATTACAATGAGGTCCCGCTTTTATACCCATGCAGGTACCTTTTCATGAATGGGCATGTCTTTTAGACATGCCTTTTCATTAACCTAATGATTATTTAACCTAATCCTAATTGATTAGCTAATAATTATATTTATTTCTATTTATTCTATTAATGATTATATTTATCACTTTAGTTATGAATTAGATTCATAACAGAGATCATATTCGTCTAGAAGGAATTTGATCCTTTCCTTCCAAATCACGTAGTTGGAGGATCACTCCAACCGATCCTGATCTCTAAGACTGTGAGATGCCATCTCAGCTGAAATCGTCGAACTGCTCCCTCTTTATCCCTACTACGTAGCTTCTAAGATGGCTTACGCACTCCCTGATGGAGCTGGTAAGTCTGCTGCTCCTCGACTACTCAGCAAATGAGAAATACTGAATTCCTCGGCAAGGAACTCCCTGAGGAAGAATTCCCCACTATGTGCTCTTCTTCTTCGTTTGATGTTTCTCTGTCCAGCAACTGCTTGCAGAAAAACTGTCTGTCTAGCTCTGTGCTGCTCCCTCTGCCTCAACAAGATCTCGATTCGAAAGTCTTACCTCTCTGTCGACTCACTCAGAGAGAGACAACCTCGAAGATTTAGCCCTCCTAGCTACAACTGCGCAATCCCTCTGGGGATTCGATCTGCTGTTGTTGTAGCAATTTGACCTTCACTTCAGTGCTAGATCTGCTCTTCCTGTTTCACATCAAACGCTCTGATACCATGTGAAAATTCCTAGATCTAACAATCTCAGGAATCCTACTGCAACCAGCTGAATCTACTTCACCTATTTGTAAATTACATTACATAGTTATTTCATACTTCTTCATGAAATATTGAAGTAAATTACTGAAGCAGCCTACACTTAATTAAATATTATTATGAAACAAGGAATTTGAGCAAAGAACAATACACACATAGGACACCTTTATTTTGGACAAAAGTCCCCGGAAAAACCCAATGCGGGAAAACCGGTGCAACATATTTGAGGGTTTGTATTATTAAGCAGTAGCAAATCCAGAATACATCTCTGAATACCTCAAGGGTTATTCAGTTATAGAGATAGAAATACTGGTAGAAAGATTTGTGAGATTACCTCACATAATCACTGACAAATCCCGGTTGATTCGGTCATTGGATGAGGTGCTCCTAGCAGGCTCTCCGCTACCATTGCACAATCCCTACGTCACCCTCTCTGGGCATTGCGTAACCAAGCTAGAAGATCGATCTACATCCCGGAATCACTGTTGTCAGCCTCCCTGTCTCACACCCTGGCTCCCGGATTTCTGAAACTGATTCTTCTACAAATTCTCGGATTTTCTCTGACCCTTTGTGCTGCCTCTGCGTAGCCCTGTGTGGCTTTGCGTCAGCCTTTGTGTTGCTCTGCGTCAACCTCTGCGTGAGAGTTGCTGGATCACTGTTTGCCTCTCTCTGCTGATGATTCTTCGGCTGAGAAAATTCTCTCTCCGAAACCTACCTTTGCCCCTCACTGCGCTGGAATCACTTAGATCTGATCTTCATCCAAACACTTGTTGCATTAGAAGAATTCGATCACTTGATTCACTCGATGTGTCTTTCCAAATGACCCTTAAGCTTTCCTTTATAGTCTTCTTGTTGAGATATCAACGGTTGAGATTAGATCTCTAATCAACAGTTATGATTATAACTTGACTTGATCTTCGTTTTTCTAGAACATTCACACTCTGTTTTATTAATACCCTTTAATTATTTAATTTCCCTAAGTTTAGACTTAGGGTCCCCATTAAAATAATAAATTTTTACAATAAAACATATTCCGAGTGGAATTTTCACAAACGATTTCTGGGTGCTTTGGAATACCAGTGCCTAAGCCTCTCCACAAATTTTGAGACATAGAGCACTTCCGATGCTACCAAAAATCAGCATCATCCTCACTTTTACATGCTTATATATACATTTCTGTATTGATTTGGTCATTTCCTAGCAGGTAGATGCCTTAATCACTCCTTATGGCTATTGGTACGGGATATTGATATAATGTATTTTGTTCTTCTCAATTAATAGTTTACTGGTCTTGGCTACATATGCAAATGACTCCTTCCGATGTTTCATTCAACTTTGCCTTGTGGATGAAAGAGTATTCTAACATTGTATTGCTTGTATCATTCCCTTATTTTATGATGGGTCAAGTTTTGCATAACCTTGTAATACTTATTTCACCCTTGATATTTGTGTAAAGAATGGTATGGTATATGACAAGATATCAGAAACATAATGACCAAAACAAAGTTGCTTCTCAGATATTTGTGATCTTGTTATGGAAATATATACAAGAAGAAACTTAGGAAACTTCTACAATTTAATTTGTGACCAAATACCATGCTGTTACAGAGGTTTCTCGGAATGCACATGAAATGTTTGATGTTGTTTGCAGAATATTTTGGTTCTCAGCTGTTTTTGCGTTGATTTACAGTTGATATATGACAATCTGTTTAGAAGTCAAGGTTGTATCCTCAATAAAACTGAATACAGTTATTATCATACTTTTTGCCTATATTGATGCAAGTAATTTAAGAAAAAGAGTGGCACTTCTGTATTGCATGGATGCACGGACCGGTTTCTTAAAGCACCTACTTTTCTCTTGCTTTTCATGATTGAAATTGGGGAAATACCATTTCTCTTATCTTACTTCCAATATTAAAATAATTATAAGCAATATCATTTAAAAAGATTGTCTTTCATGGTTTTACCAGGTAAACAATGAAGCTGCAGTTCTAGGATTTGTAGGAGCTCCATTTACACTGGCTTCATATGTCGTAGAAGGTGGTTCTTCTAAGCACTTTGCAAAAATTAAGCATATGGCATTCTGTATGCCCAAGGTATGTTTCCTTTTTCATTGTTTATTCATATTATATTTTACGTGAAGGGGGATCTGGCAACACATGGTCACAGTAATTCACAGGCCATGACTCTCATTCATACTGCACCTGTCAATATCCCTCTTATTTAGCAAATATTTCTGGTTTCTATAAACAAACTCAAATCAGGTAAGATCATCAGTCTACCATTCTTGCTCCTTTGCGCCTTTTGATCTGAGAAATGATACATGAAGCCTGTTAAGGCTATAACAACCCTTGGTTGCTTTATGGTGGTTGCTAGATAGACAGCAGTTTTAGTATTATTTTAATTTTGCAAAACTAGATTCTTCTGTTGTGAAGAATAGGCTGTAGAGTTTCTTGATTTTTTCATTGGGATGGTGGTTGTGATGTCTTACATTCCGTTAAAATGATTTCTTCTTCTGTTATTTTGGATATATTCTTGAACAAATTGATGTCTTTATTTCTGCCTCTAGTATTAAATTTATGAAGAGAGTGGGGACTGGTGAAGACAACTTTTCTGAGTTTCACAGAGTTTCACTAGTGTTTTTCTTTTTTATTTTGACTGTAGTCTCACAGTGGGGCTGATTTTCGAGGCTTGAGTATTCTATCTACTTGACTTAGATATTATAACTCACTAGGTTATTTAAGTTATTTTTACGAGTCAAACAATTGGTTATATACATAGATATAGAGTGTACCATGAAAATATTGCTTCGAATTTCCCAACAAATAATGTTCAGTAAACAAGGTATACCCACACAAGTCAAACACCTAAAGACAACCACTCACACAAACAGATCATGTTGTTAAAACTTAAAACCGTCAGAGAGGCCCCTGCTAATGTGCCCACTTGAAGTGATATATTAATTCAAGAAGAAAATAGTTTACATAATAATCTCTCACAACCAATCATCAATGACTGGCCCTCCATGCTCTTTAAATAGAGATCATGAACAAATAAGGTGTTTAACCATGGATCATGTCCCTTTAGTATCAAGGACAAAATGAATCATTGGATCACTTTATGTCTAGAATATAATTGTGACCTTTGGATTAGTTAGTTACAAAGCAAACTAAATAAACAGATTTTACCTAAAGATGCATTAGATTGAGTTGAACTTGACTAACTCCTAAGTGTCTAAATATCCTAACATCCTCCCAAAATCAATTTGGGATAGGATTGAAGGATTTACAAACATGACACAATAGGATGAGGCATTAGAGCCTATCCCACCTTAATGACAACTTCCTGAACACCTAACATAGATTGAAGCTTGGAAAACTTTGCTTCTATAGGAGTCTTTGTAAAAATGTCTGCAACTTGATTATTGTACAGCAATAAAGCACTTCAGAATGTGATCCTGAAGAAGCTTTTTGATGAAATGCATGTGTAACTCAATGTGGTCGCTGTGTTGATGTTGAACTGGATCTTTGAAAAACTAAATGGCATTCTGATTGTCACACCAAAGTGTGGCTGAATGTTGTTGCTGGAATCCAAACTCTTAAAGTAATCGTTGAAGCCGCATGACTTCTTGACTTGCCTTACCTACTGCTACATACTCTGCTTTTGTTGAAGAAATAGCAAGAGCTCATCAATACCAACAAGCTGAAGTGATAGGTGTAACACCCTCCTCCCATATCTACCCATGTAACCGACCAACCGGGGTAAACATGTGACGAGAGGCTACTATGATCCGATTCAACCTCCCAGATCACCTTAAGGATGTGGAACTGACACCACGAGACTACACAGACCTTCTGCACTTGCTATAGGACACCCAAGAGCCATCCCAACCTTCCAGGAGGCTAGCCCCTGAATCATGTTGACCTTTTCATGCATCAATCCCCCAGTCGCTCCCTTGACATGGGCAAGAGTGCGACTAGAAACCTCCAGTGGCACAGACAACATGGGTATGCATGCGACTAGGGACTTTTCCCAGTCATTCTGAGCCCGCGACTCTGATTTCTGTGCCACTTTTTCAGGCCCAGGGCCTAGGTCACTGCCCATAACTCCATGACACTTTCAAAATTGAAGGATAACAGCAAAATAATGATACAAATGCAATTACTTGAACAAGGACTTAACTGGATCCCTACTAGCCATGACAGGCATTTTGTCAAACATGTCACAAATATGTAATCTATAAGTTTAAACAACATATATGAGCATAGAGGTCTCCTACTGATCTGAGAATCTTTAAGAAGCATTGTTCCTTTATATCATTAGCTGCATTATCATCTCTTAGGTTATAGATACATTGTTCATTCATTTACAAATCAAAACATGATGAAAGCCGAATATCATCATTGTCATAATATATGCTTATAACCAACATAATAGCAACTAAAATATTAAGGATACATCAATCATAGATTCCACATATAAACCAGTTTATTTACACATAAGATACTAGGAAAAGAACCTCTTATTAATGAATGCAAAAGCCAACCTAGTATGGGACTACCACATTCCACTCGACCATAGATTGGTTGAGCCAAATCTCTCTTTAGCCAATCACCCCCGTGCCATATTCCAAACATGTGTGAGAATCAAACCAAAAGAACCAACTAGGGCTTCCTAAGGCTAAACCACCTCACCCTCATCAATAGAAAACAGGCTTTACCGCAATCCACACCGGATCAGTAGGCCAACATAATAAACATTTAATAATAGGCTTTACCATGATCTCCACTAGATCACTAGGCCAAAACAAATATGGATGCCGTCAGGTTTCTTCACATACACTGTGATGAATTTCCATGTCTCCTAGTCTCTAGGCTTACCACAATCCACATCGTATCACTAGGCCCTAACTGGGACTCTACTCTCCAGGCTTTACTGTGTATCCCATCCCAGGATTCCTAGGCCCGATGGAGAGCACCCATCTCTAGGCTTTACGGTATATCTCGCCATTCACCAATCGAGGATTCCTAGCCCCACCGAGGAAACACAAAATCCGGCTTTACTGCAACCCATAGTCCGTTTCAGGGGTTACTAGGCCATGTGTTCTTTCATTTAGAGATCCACCTCACTTAGCTTCGAATCCCTCTAGGAATCCAGCTCAACCAATACATGAGAACCCCATTACACCATGGCTATCTGAAAATGGCAAGGCTGGGCTGAAAAACACTGTCACACCTGGAAAAACCCATGCCAATGACAGAAAGAGAATGAAGAACTCACATCCATAACCATGCATACCAAATCTAGCAAGGAAACCACACATGCAAATTTGTAAATTTATGTAGATGTTCTATACTTGATGCAACTTTACTTTTCACTACAACAATCACATAAGCAATCAGGTAAAATGATGATAGAACATACCAGTGGATCTACAGAAGACAAACTAGAAACAGAAAAATGTGGTGGTGCGTTACCACGGTCAATAGGATGCTTCAACCAGCAAAGTCTCCTTAGTCAGCCAACTCAGAATGTGTCACAACAGCCCTCAAAACAGCCACACGGTCAACTCAAAGTCAACGCAGGACAGCATCAAGAAAGTCAACGCAGCTCGGTCTTCGATCAACCTTTTGACCTCGGTTCTTGTGCCAATATGTATGGCCTTCCAAAATCGAAGTCTCCACCAATTTTTAGCCTATTTGGACCATGCGTTGACCAAAGTCAATGCTGGTCAAACTTGCGTGGAAACCCTAGCTGCAGTAAATTCGTCCAAAACCTAGCTGTAGTAAATTTGTCCTTCTTCCCACATGTGAATCGAAAATGCTTTCAAGGAGCTCGTACTAAATCAGAGGAGGAGATGATGTGTGAGGATGAGATGAATGAAAAAGTCCTCCAACGTTGACTCTATTTATATCAATCACTGAGGTGTGTGACACATCTGCTGGGGGTGTAAAACCTTAAGGCCGACCTGCACAAATTTGAAATTATTAAAAATAAATTCAAAATAAATGTTCTGCTCATCAGATTAAGATCAATTTTAGATCGATTTTACACCTCTCCGAAAGAGGAACCCAATACAAATATTGGTATCTTCATCTGAGCATCACAACATGGTGTTTGGACCTAGTTGTCCAATTATAACACTCCCTCCCAACTAGGGAGAACTCCATCCACCCGTGCAGTCAAACACCGTGCGTCATCCCGCCATAACTTGCTTTGCTGGCCTCGTTATTTCAAAACAGAAGTGGGTCAATCACAAAGACATCATTCTTCGGCTGACAGATTTAGCCCAGAGGTCTGAAACCTCTATCAGAATCACAAAGAGTCTCATACCAACCCAAAGTTGGTTTACCTAACCCGAAGTCAGTAGGAGGTCCGAAACCTCGCTTGGACTCAAGAGAGTCATATATACTAACCCGAAGTTAGTCTCACTGACCTGAAGTCAGTTGGAGGTCCGAAACCTCACATGGACTCAAAGAGTCACATACCAACCCGAAGTTGGTTTATCTGACCCGAAGTCAGTAGGAGGTCCGAAACCTCACTAGACTTGATCCCAGATCAAGTGGTTGGACACGTGTCATCCTAGATAGAGAGTACGACAATCTCTGATGCATCCATCAGTCTTTGCTACTAGTCTCTAGTTTTTCCCACCTCATTGGCCAAATGAGAGGTACTTCCCATGAGTCCGGAACTCAAATTGGTAGGATGCATATGGGGCAGAAATCATGAGAGGCGAACCAACTCAATCATCACGGTGGGGCTAAGGCACACCAACAAGGTTCGGCAAGCCTAGCCCTGTGGTTGCTTATAGCTCTGAGAAGCTATCCCCAAAGCTCCCCAGAGCTCCTAGAGCTCATCGTCCAACAAGACCCTCAGAATAGGGTCATTCCACGATTCCAAGATTCTCACAGAAGGTTAGGAACATGACCTTCCCCAAGGGCATAGTGAGAATATCCGCAACCTGCTCATCAGTTCCTATGATCGAGCCTTACGGCGCTTCGCTGTACCATATCCCATATAAAGTGGTACTAGCCATCAACATGCTTGGATTGATCGTGGAACACGGGATTCTATGACAAATGAATCCCCCTCTAGTTATCACAAAGGATAACGGTGGCATCTAGCACATGCTCGAACAACTCACCGAAGAGCTTTCGCAACCAAGTGACTTCACAACAGGCCATACATGTTACAATGTATTCGGCCTCAGCGGTGCTCAAGGCTACCGACTTCAGTTTCCTGCCCAAAGCAGATCTACATGTGAAGTAGCATCCAGATGTGCTCTTGTGATCCACCACACTGCCAGCCCAATCGGCATCAGTATAACCAAGGAGTGTCATGCTCCTGGCAGTGTATCTCAGCCCAAGGTCTATCATGCCCCAGAGATATCTCAAGAGTTTCTTGGCACCAACCCAGTGAATGTTATGATCAACCATGTGTTGACTCAAAGTGTTCACTGCAAAACATACGTCCGGACGGGTGTTCACTAAGAACATCAGGGCCCCTACGAGTTGACGATACTCAATAGGATTTGTCAATACGGGCCCAGCAGCGCTGCCACTCAACTTCTTGAAGTTGAGCTCCATCGGTGTCGACACAGACTTGCAGTCCACCATACTAAATCTTTCCAGAAGCTTCACAATGTGTTTTCCTTGAGAAAGGAAAATCTCGCCAGGTCTCTGCCAGACCTCCAGGCCTAGGAAGTAGTGCATCAGTCCTAGGTCTTTCTTCTCAAACTCAGCAGCGAGCTCCCTCTTGCACTGATGAATGACAGGGTCAGCACCTGTCAGGAAGAGGTCGTCCACATACAACACCAGAATGAGAGGCTTCTCTCTATGAACCTTGAAGTAAAGGTTTGGATCAACATTACTACGAGTGAAGCCCAGCTTCATCAGGTAGCTATCTATCCTCTCGTACCAAGCTCTGGGTGCTTCCTTCAACCCATAGAGGGCTTTCTTCAACCTGCAGACATGGGTATCCTGATCTTGGACTTCGAACCCTAGAGGTTGCTCCACATACACCTCTTCCTTTATCGCACCATGCAGAAGTGCGGTCTTCACATCCATCTGATGAAGACTCCATCCTTGCGTAGCAGCAAGGGCTATGATAGATCGGATGGTGGTCACAGGTGCAAATATGTCATCATAGTCTATGCCTTCTTTTTGAGAGAAGCCACGGGCAACGAATCTTGCCTTGAACTTTTCAGCACTTTCATCAGATCCATGCTTGATCTTGTAGAGCCATTTTGAGGTGACAACTGCTTTGTCCTCCGGTCTAGGAACCACATCCCAGACATCATTCTTCATTATGGACTCATACTCTTCGTGCATAGCATCCTTCCAGACTTGATGCTTTATGGCTTCCTCAAAAAGATCCAGGCTCGGATTGTATAATAGTACTCATGGCTGCTAGATACCCTTGGTATCTATTCGGCGTCTTGCTTTCACTGAATGTCGCCCTTGGGGCCATATGTCCCTCAACATCCTCGAGAGTGTCCTTGAGCCATGATGGTCTCTTTCCCAGTGAAGGAGGTGGATCAATCGGGTCCATTGGTCCTTCAACATTAGGCATTGTCTCATCCTTCGGTTTCTCTTGATTTCCAGGCCTTGCTTCATGACCTTCCTCAGATCTTGGAAGATTGACTACTTTCCTCAGGGAAGTATCTTCATCAAAGGTGACATCGTGGCATATCTCCACTTCCCTTTGACCAGACACATAGAATCTATAGGCCTTCGAAGTTTCGCTGTAGCCCACAAACATTGTGGTCTCCCTCTTGGTGCTAGCTCCTCTGCAAAAGTTCTTGAACTCGTTCGTCTCATATTTAGTGCCATTATCGGTCTGTCGGATAGCATCTCATGTCATTGCTCCCAGTGGACTTCCTCCAACCTGGTAGAGTGTATCAATTCTAGACCCAAACGTGATAGCTTCCTTGAAGCTCTTCTTCCACATGCGCACCTTTCCATCAGTGAATGCCACATTGAAACCTTTGTCTTCCATGGCTGATATAGACACAAGGTTCTTCTTCAAATTAGGTACATAGAGTACATCCTGCAAGTGGAGGACTTGACCTTGAGACAAGTGGATGGTCACAGTCCCTGTCCCTTTCACGGGATATGTGGCATTATCTCCAAGGATAATTTCTAGATTAGTATCCTTCTCAACCATATCGGAGAGTGCTTCCTTGAACCTAGTAATGTGCCTTGAGGCACCACTATCTATCAACCAGACATCCATAATGTTGGGTGGAGATGCAACAGAGAGGGCAGATACAAGAATGTATTCATTTCTTTTATCAACAACATTTGATTCCTCATACCTGGAATTTCTTGACCTTTTGAAAGGTTGATCGTTTCCACTGGAGGGAGCCTTCCTCTTTCCCTGGAACCTGTTGTTCCTTTGATTTTCATCCCTCCGGTTGTGGTTGTTGTCATCATCATTAGGAGAATCCTTCTTGAAAGGGCATTCTCTCGCTGACCTGACCTATGACAAGTGAAACACTTGCCCTTCTTTCCTTGGGTCCCTGCTTTTCCTTTGTACTTAGGACCACCAAAGTTATTCTTTCTAGAATGGGCAGCGTATGCAGCATTTCATTCATTTCCATACTCCTTCATCCTTGATTCTTCTTGAATGCATCTTGATAGTACTTCGTCAAAGTCAGGTATCACATTATTATTTAGAATGGTTGTGTTGAACACATGCCATTCGGATGAGAGCCCTCCAAGTGCGGTGAGTACCATCTCTCGATCAGCTATTGTCTCCCCAATAGCCAGCAGATTGTTCCTGATCTCGGTCAACTTCAGAAAGTATGATTGGACAGACTCATCCTCGCCCTTCTTCAGATTCTTCAATTGATTCTTGAAGAATAGTACTTGATTTGCATTGTTGGCCTTAAACATGAGGACCAACTTATCATACATCTCTTTGGATGTGCCCAACTCAGAGATGTAGGCCACCAGACTTTTATGAATGGATTCCCTGATCATCAACTTTGCTTTGATCTCCCCCTTCTTGTACTTTGTTTTGGCAGTAGCAGTAGCAGTGGATGGAGGTTCTTGGATTTTACCTTGCACATAGTCCAAGACATCTTGGTCTTCCAATTTGAGATCCAATATCATCTTCCAAGCATGGAATTCATCCTTCCCAGTCAATTTGTCATTCTCCTTGAAGCCATAGTTTGTGGAACCCATTTTCCTCTTCGGTGATTGCAACAAATAGGGCTTGTCTTCACTTCAGCTCCGATACCATGTAAATTTATGTAGATGTTCTATGCTTGATGCAACTTTACTTTTCACTACAACAATCACATAAACAATCAGGTAAAATGCTGATAGAACATACCAGTGGATCTACAGAAGACAAACTAGAAACAGAAAAATGTGGTGGTGCGTTACCGCGGTCAACAGGATGCTTCAACTAGCAAAGTCTCCTTGGTCAGCCAACTCAGCATGTGTCACAACAGCCCTCAAAACAGCCACACGGTCAACTCAAAGTCAACCCCAGAAAAGTCATCGTTGTCAAGAAAAGTCAACGCAGGACAATAGCAAGAAAGTCAACGCAGCTCGGTCTTTGATCGACCTTTTGACCTCGGTTCTTGTGCCAATATGTACGGCCTTCCAAAATCGAAGTCTCCACCAATTTTTAGCCTATTTGGACCATGCGTTGACCAAAGTCAACGCTGGTCAAACTTGCATGGAAACCCTAGCTGCAGTAAATTCATCCAAACCCTAGCTGCAATAAATTCGTCCTTCTTCCCACGTGTGAACCGAAATTGCTTCCAAGGAGCTTGTACTAAATCAGAGGAGGATATGATGTGTGAGGATGAGATGAGTGAAAAAGTCCTCCAACGTTGACTCTATTTATATCAATCACTGAGGTGTGTGACACATCTGCTGGGGGTGTAAAACCTTAAGGCTGACCTGCACATATTTGAAATTATTAAAAATAAATTCAAAATAAATGTTCTGCTCATCAGATTAAGATCAATTTTAGATCGATTTTACATCTCTCTGAAAGAGGAACCCAATACAAATATTGGTATCTTCATCTGAGCATCACAACATGGAGTTTGGACCTAGTTGTCCAATTTTAACAAAATTGATTCCTGCAAAGAATCTCGTTGTAGCTGCTTGATCCTTCTCTTCCATGCTTGATCTTTGCTTCCTCTTTGCCTTATTTGCCTTTCTTGATCCAATGCTAAAATGCTCCAAGGAAACTCCAAGTGTCCAAGAATGTGAGAGAGAATAGAGAGAGAGCTCCAAAACTAAACTGACAAAAGGTACCAATTGATCCTCAAAAGCGTTTTTATCGATGAAGCCTCTATTTTCATCATTTTCCATTATTTTCCTTCATTTTCCTCCTCACATGCAACATGTGACCTTTCACCTTTCTTTTCTCTTAATTTCCATTATTTTCATAAAAAAATGCCAATAAATGCCACTTTGCCATTGCCTTTGCCAATTTCCTCAGCCATAATAAATCAAATTAACACCCGCATTAGGATGTTTTTGCCCAACATTCAGCTTGGAATAAGTGTCCCATAACGCTGGTTATTATTTTGCCTTTATTAACTTTTATTACAGGGAATTTTCACCAGGGCTGTTACAATAGGCATGGAATCAAACACTGAAAACATAACTTGCAGTGTGTAGTGTCACAAGGCAAAAGTTCAAGCAAAAAATTTTCCACAATTCTGAACTTTTCTTTGACACCTTTCTACAAACATTTTGCATGAAATTCTTGGAATTACTTCTACCAAACAATTCAGAACTTTTGTCAAACAGTTTAATAGCAAACTCAGATAAATGAATTTAGCCAATGATTTGGAGCACAATCTGAATGTTATGGAGATATTCTTCAATGATTACATTTGCAAGATGGAGGATAACACCTGAGAGTTGTTCAACTGATAGATAACTCAATAAATCTGGAGATTACACTTCAGAAATTGATCCCAAAGTCTGCTACAGCACCCTCGTTCAACTTCAGGAGATGATGAATATGCAAGGAAAGGTTTCATCCCATGCAAGACTTGTCCTCAGATGACTCCAATCCGCTAGTGAATTCCTGAGATAATAATCTTTTAATTATGTCTTTTAAACCCTGCTTCAAATTATGACCAATGGCTGCCTTTTTGTGCACAAGTTATGGAATGAATTCTGAATGAAACTGACTGAGCGAATGATCTCAAGAAAACCCAATTCGGCCTCTCAAAATTGGCACTATAACTCGGCCTCAACTGCCTGAAAATGCACATCAAGTTCAGCTACAGGAGTGTCACTGAAATCAGAGATAATAATTAGCTCGGCTTCCCTTATTTTGGATGGCTTCGACCTCCTTTAATTCACTTACAAGATGGCAAATGATCCTTCTAAACTGAGCGAATGTCTGAGAGAAGAAAATAATTCTTCGTATGTATTTTTCTTGGTGAAAAGTAACCCCTGGTTTGAATAAACTCGACCTCCTTTTTTCTGGAAATGATATATGGGTTTGGCACTGTGAATATGGCTGATCGAGGACCCTAGAACAGCCACATGACCTCTGCAATCTTCCTTGACACTTGGATTAAACTCGGTCTTGTTGGGTAATGCAACCAGCCAGTAGAAAGGTACTCGACTACTCGAGGAAATAACTGTATCAGCCTTCTTGATGAGTGAGGATTTTTAGAAACTCGGCCCCTGTAACAAACAATAGCTCTGCCCTCCTGCAAATTGTAATTCTGCTTCCAAATGCTGGATGTCAATGCAATGAACTCAATGAAATTCTTCAGAACAGATCACCGGAAATGAAATCCACTAGGGTGGCAATAATGTCCACCGAAGATGGAGGGATTCAAGCTAGGGTGGCAAGAGACTAGAGTGAGGATTTCGCTTCAAACCCTCGATCTGAAACTCACTTGAGTTTCTCTACAATAGCAATGAGAAATGGTGAGATAGAATAGAATGATCAGCAAATGAGTTCACCATCCTTTTATAATTTCTCCCCATGCTTCTAGACTCTTTATTATATTATTTTAAATGTAGGGGCCATTCTCCACAAGTGCCTTTTTGCCGCCATTTTTAATAAAATCATATTTTCCGCCCTTTCCTAATAAAATAATATTTTTCCATGATTTTCTAATAAAATAATGTTTGCCCTCTTCTATCCAAATTGGGAAATTTGCTTAGTAACTTCTGCACTAAAAAATCAGGGATATGACAGTCCTCCCCGCCAAAAATTGCGTGTCCTCGAGCAATGTCATCATGAGTTGTCTCTTCCTAAATTGACCCATCTGGAATTAATACCAGGGTCCCAGATGTGCCATTGAGCCACTCTCCACCGATGTTGACCTCCCGATTTCTTCTTCCAGCAGAAGATCTCTCCTTGTTTCATGACTCTACCAGCATGCTTACTACAAACAATATCTTGAACATTAACTGACTTCAAACTAAGCAAAGGAAAAGTGGTCATTTGGATCCTCCAAGGTGCTACCCCTGGCTTCAAATGAAAAGTATCGTCATGGTTCACTCCCTCAATGTAGGGCTTGTCTTAAAATGCCGTTGTATATGAAGCTGGCAGATGTTGTTCACGTTGATGATTTTTTTTTGTGATAATCTGGGCTGGAAGAATTTGTACTGCTACATGATACTTTCCATTGGGAAAAGAAAATTATAAATGATCTACATTCATTCCTCGTACTTCCTTTGTTGCATCATTGTTGTTGACTAATTTTCCCAAGCTAGACTTAATAGGATCCCTTCCTTCAATGTTTGATACCTAGGCACAATCAGTTTAGGATAAATAAGATTCCTTGCCATCCCATTTTTCATACATCGCCTGATCGATCACAGAGGCAATAATTCTACCAGCATTCTGGATAGTGCTCCAAATGCTGTCTTTGATATCATATTCATCATTGAGGTTTTCAAAGCTTAAAATTGATCTTGCTAATCTCATCATTAATCCAAACAAAAGAGGCAATCTCTCAAACAAGTCCCTGGGCATTTCTTCGGTTGTGTTTTCACTGTTATTACTTTTAACAAAGGAATTTTTAGTGTATTCTGTAATGGCATGCACCAAAGATCCCAAAAGCATTCTTATTTGGGCCATGGTATTGTCCAGTGTTGCACATATCACGATAATATTGGAATTATCACGATATTATCGCCAAAAACCACCTTGCTGATATTATCGCCGTTATTTATCACGATATTATTGCTAGTATTTATCATGATAAATTGCTTGAATTGAAATTATCGTGATAAATTCAATTTATTGCGATAATTTTGGTAATTATCGCGATAATTTCGAAATTATCACCCTGATATGTCAATTTCAACTTTATTAACATTTTTTTCTTTTTCTTTTGACCCTAAATTTTTAAAAGTGAGTTAGCGGATTGAGCTGTGAGGGTATTTTGACTATTTCCATCAAGCAAGCAAGAGAAATCTATTGTTTTCATTTCCCATGATTCATCTCATGAGATACATAACCTAGTAGTTAATGATAATATTAAATTCTTAAAGTATTCTTTCCATCCTTTTACTTAAATTTTTAACACTACCATTAATTGACTCGGGATGATTGAGAGTGGTTTTGGCCTCATTGGATTTCATATGGAGAAAGTAGAATTTTAGATCCCACTCAAAATCCAACAGACTTAACAGTTTTTAGAATTTTAGGATTGGCGGGATTGCAATGTTGTGATGTACAAGGGTATGGAACTAACATTTAAACAAGATCACCAAGCCCTCTGTGTACCTCGCTGTTGGTGGCATTGACTGTTGAGCACTTCCTTCATGACTGCAGTATTAATGTACACTTAACTCAATAATTCATGAACCTAGTAAAAACGTTAAGCTTTTTCCATCTTATTTTAATGCTCAAAGGGTGATCTTGATGAGGAGTATCCCAATATAGACAATTGTTTTGATGTTATGTAGCTATTTGTTGTATCGTGATTTTTTTTAGATTTCAGAGGCCATTTAGAGCCTCTCTATTGATCTTTTTTGATTCAAAGATGGCTTGCACTCAATGGTATTTTGGTTGTATACACCCTTGCTATATACATGAGAAATTTTGCATATTTGTGTATAATAATTTGGATTCATGTAAATGTACATGAATTATATATTGTTTTCAAAATTTGAATATTTTATGTATTTTTTGGTCGACCAATCTTTTGGTCCAGTTGAGGATGTTGTGACCATTTTCCATCAAGCAAACAAGGGGAAATTTGTTGTTTTCATTGCCATGATTCATCTCATGAGATACATTTGTTTTTGTTTTGATATGATTTTGTATCGTTCTATTAGATCTTATGACTCGGGAGAAATATCATATTTCAATATCGAAGTCTGATATATCACTTGACATCTTATACATCTTATATATCAATTTTATTTTTATATTTATGTAGCAATGTGTATGTTTGTTGTTGATGTTGTTTTAGAAGTTAAAAGATTGAGAAAAAAATGATTATTTTTGTACTTTTTTAAAGTTTCCTCATAATTTTCGATATTTTCTCCGATATTGCCGATAATTTAAATTTTGGACCCCTGGTGATAAATTTCCGATAATGATAAATGTAACATCGGTATTGTCATCCAAATCGCTTTTTTCAGCTTCCTTTTTCATCATTAGAACCGCAATGTTTCCTAGAAATGTAATGATTGCTGAGATGGAGGTTCCTATTAGAGATACGTTAATGTACTTATAGCTTGCGTGAAATAGGGTTGGCACCACCTTTGTTTGCTTCGTGGGGCTTAGCCAAAACACAAGGCTTTCAACAATTTGTACAGAGGCAGCATTTAGAGCACCATGATTAGGAATATCAAAATTTTCACTTCCAAGGATTTTGTGGATGTAGTACATGCAAAGTTCAATTGCAATAAAAATTTTATCGTTTATGCAATCATCTGAATAAAACTTGAGAACCTTTTCCAAGAGTGATAAGATTGAAGTGACTGTCCATATAAGCGTCTGCAAGAGCTCTGGGCAATGCTTGCAGAAAAGCATCTCTTTGTCAGTAAAGTCTTGTTTTGAGAGGAACCTAGGGTCTACCTTCATATGGATGTCTTGAGCTAGCTCTCTATTTACAATGTATATCAAGGAGCTGGGGAACAACAATGTTTTTGCATGGTGTTGTGTTGTCGCTCAAATTGTACAGGTAAATGAGACAAGGGCTTAGGGCAGGGGTTGTTACTTTGCTCCCCGCCCTCTTTGTTCTAGTTGTCTCCCTACAACAGGCTATGGGGGCCTAGCAGAGGGGAACGATGAGGCTAGGACAGCTGGTAAAGGCTTCGGCTCAAGAAAACAAGGTCTAGAAGGCCTGCAACAAGGTAGGGAGAGGCCCTTAGGGCCTTCAACACACCAAGGAGGAGAGGATAGGGGCTGCCGAGAAGGCAAAAGGCTTCTACAAGCTTGCGACTCAAAGGATCAAGGGCTTAAAGGCCTGCGATGGCTAGAAGGAGGCCCAACAAGGGCTGTCGAGGAGGAGGAAGAGGCCTAATGGCCTGCGACACTCAAAGGTAAGCCTCCTAGAGGCTATTGCAAGGGAGAGAAGCCCTTTAGGGGTCATGACAAAGGGAGAAGGGGTTGCAGCCCAAGGGATCAAGGCCTAATAAGGCTGCCGTAAGGGTAATGAGGAGTATAGGGCTGCCGTCAAGTCTTGGAGAGCCGTATGTTGATTTTTGAGTAGCTTGGGAGGTACTCCAAGCCCTAGGGTTTGGGGTTTGGAGGGCAAAGCACCACAAGAGTCACTTGTGGGCTAGGAACCCAAGCTTGGGGTTTTGCACCAATTGTGTTTGGGGCATTTCCATGGAGCACTTTGGACATGTGATGGCATGAGATGATAGAGGGAGGAAAAGAGAATCCAATGCTTCGAGAATTATCGAATTCCGAGTTGTCCTTAGTGAGATATGAATTTTTGAAGTTATTTGTTGGGTTTGCACATAAGGAGTCAAGGTCAGCCTAATGTTATTCAGGCTTATGACAGCTGTTCAAGCCCTTGGATGATGTTTTGGAGGAGCCCTCTTATGTGTATTTACAGGAGGTGATGGAGGACTTATTTCACTCATCCATTGTGCAACACAAGGACAACAAGAAACTCAGATTTCTTACCATAGATTGGGCTGTAGGCAAAGGGTACTTAAGCATAGAAAAGATGCAGCATAAGAGCCTTTTTAGGGTTGTTTTAACTTTTGAGGTCGAATCATACTTGTAGGGAGGCCAAGTTAGGTAAGGAGAAGGGCAAGACTTTTGTGGCTTTTTTCAAGGGAAATGGAATTTTGTTTATGCAGGCCGAAGGCTACTAGAAGGCTATGTGGTAAGCCGCATGCCATACCACCACAGCGAGGTGCTTGCGTAGGTTTGTTTGGGGATGAATTATACCCTAAATATTAATGTATAGGTAGAAGGTTTACTTGAGGAGAGGCCGCAATTATTTGAGGGCTGTTTGGTGACTTATTTAAGGGCTGTTGCAACATGTGGGTGCCCTAACAAGTCACAGTTAGGAACAATAGAAACACAACAAACTTAGAGTTGCATTTGCGTTTTGTGTTGGGTCAATGTGTTCACCAGTTTTGGATCAGATTTGGAGCATTTTCGTTTGTAGCCTGTGCGAGCAAATTTGGAGGCTTGATTGGGTGATCGGGAGCGTCCATAGGTGCAGATCTTGCAGTGATAGGATTGGGTGCCATTGGTCTGTTGGAGGGCAGCGTGTTGGCTACCCAAAGTAGCCCTAGACAAGCTATCTTGAAGTGACGAAGAAGAGATGAAGGTTGGGTGAATATTGATGCCAAAAGTGCAACACTTTGATGGACAAAAGTGACTGCTACCCTGGCAAATTGGAGCTCGGAAAGTGGCCAGCCTAGAGAATAGATTGATCAACACATGTACACCAAGCAGAAGTGACTTGCGGCAGTGTTAGGTGGCAACCCTCCTAGAGTCTTGATATGTTGTCCTTTGAAGGACTAAGGGGCAGCTAGTGAGCAGTATGGGAGCGAAGCACTGACATGACAAGATTCTTGAGTTTTCTTGAGTGTTGGGGTAGCATTGAATGTTCTTTAGCTCCCAAAATTTGTGGAGGGACTAGAGTACATGAGATCTCCAAGACCTAGAAAGGGATTTGGGAAATTTCATCCAGTTTGGGAGATAATTAATTAATTAATAATTTTAATTATGGACCCTAAGTCTAACTTAGGAAAATTAAATTATTAAAGGTAATTAATTAAAACATGTGATGAAATTGTCTTAAGTCACGCGGATCAAGCTTTCTTTTAATCTTAGCCATTGATTCAAGCTCTGATCATGGTCATTGGTTTCCCAACGAGAAAGTATAAAGGAAAGGCTTGGGGACAGTTGGAGAACACACACACGGAGGAAGAGCATTGAGACTAAGCTGAAATTCTAGGGCAGGGTGTGCTAAGAATTTTCAGAATTGTTTCAACTGCAGAGGGGTAGTGTAGGCAAAGGGGATGGTCTGATCCCAGTGCCTAGAATCAGCAAGAGGCAGAGAGCAGCATCCAGAGGCAGCACAGAGAAGCAAAGGCAGCATCAGCAGTTACGCAGTAGCTGCGCAGCGCAGAAGGCATATTTAGCTATGCAGGTGATATGCAGTCCCTTCTGGGGCAGTGCTAGGCAGTAGGGGACCCATCTAGGTTACGCAGAGACCCTTCTAGGGCATCGTAGGGTCTGCGTCACCCATTCTGAGGTTATGCAACCCTCTCTAGGCAAACGCACAGGCACACAAAGGCTGACTAGGCTGACGCAGGGGCTTCAGGGGCAGCGCTGGGGTTTCTAGGGCCAGAATTTGGCCGAGTCTTGTAAATCCTATTTGAGGGTGTGGATCAGTCAAGGTTTTGGCTTCAGAACAACAGGTTAGCTGCAAATCTATTTTTTTCTGTCGGATTAACCAGTGTGGTGCCCAGATCTACTGTATTCAGAAAACTACTTAATAATATAAACCCTCCAGTAACCAGAAGACTGGTTTTCCTGCATTGGGTTTTTCCTGGGACTATTGTGCATGTACTTTTCTGTTTTAGACCTGATTTGGTGAAAGTCTGTTATGTGTTTACTTCGATGTTAATCTGAAGATTTCAACATTAATAACTTGTTTAAGTAGGAGAAGTATAACCAAATCTAATAGTAGATTTCTGCATAAAGTAACATTCAAAAAGTTTCACATGGTATCAGAGCCATTGCAAAATTAGCAGGGTCACTAGCAGAACATTGAAGAATCTTGTTGCAAAAAGCAGTAGAGAGAGCAACAACAGCAGCAGAAAGCCTGATCTAAAGGGACAACGCAGTTTCAGAGGGAGCAGAGCCACACAGAGGTCAGAGTGATGCAGTCCTACGCAGTCTCCATGCAGGCCCACGTACTTACTGTGTAGAGGTAGTGCTGGGACTGTCGGCTCATGCAGAGGCCAGCTAGGGTGATGTAGATTTGAAGCTGTCTGATTCAGAAGTGCCGGAAGCAGAGCTGCAGAACTTCAGAAGTTGTTGGTGGGGTTAAATTTCTGAAGATTCAAAATTTAGCCTAACCACTGGGAGACAAAGAGCGAGAGGAGATCAATTTCTCAGAGGGTTTCTAGCCAAAGAAATTTGCAGATCGATCAAAGGATCGAAGAGAGCTGTTTCGTTGCTTTGGCAGATTTCCAAGAGAGGAAATTAGTTGTCAGAGGGAGCAGAGGGTGCCTTTTTCGCCAAGGACCCTAGATCCGAGCTTCAGTAGCGAAGTAGGGAGTGGAGGTTCCAACAGAGTAGATCTGAGCCAATGGCGCCTCACAGACTACGTGATCAGGATAGGTTGGATGCCTTGCCCAACTTTGCAGTCTGGAAGGCCATAATCCTGGTAGTCATGGAGGCATACAGTCTAAGAGACCATGCAGAAAAAGTCCTGGCCACGCAGACCGTTGTGGATCTCCTAAAGAAGCATAAGGAAGCTGTGACACATGCCAAATGTTTCATAATGGGTGGGGTTAAGGATCATATTGTTCCACAAGCAGCTGAAAAGGAAACAACTCATGAGATGTGGAAAGCCTTAACAGCCCTTTATGAAGGGAAGTTCGTCCAGAGGATAATGCTTCTAGAGAATCAGTTGCGGTCATTCATGATGGCCAAGGAAGAAGAAATAGATCCCTTCCTTTTCAGACTACAGTCGATTAGAGATCAGTTGTCTACCATGGGAGCAAACGTGGAGGATGATGTGATGGTAAGGACTGCACTCAATGTGATTACAGAGGAGTGGGAAACCTTTGTCCAAAGTGTCTTGGGCAGAGCAGACCTTCCTGACTCGGACAATATGTGGGCAACCATTCGTCAAGGAGAACTCTGTTAAATCACTAAGAGGTAGTACAACATGGGATCCAGTAAAGTGAAGAAGGAAGAGGAAGAAGATGCAACCTTGACATCAAAGAGGCAGCAAGGGAAGAAGAAGCGTGATCTATCCAAGACCAAGTGTTTCCAGTGTGGCGAACTAGGAGATTTCACCAACAATTGTCCATAGAAGAAGAAGGACAAGGAAGCTTCTACTTCCAAGGTTGCTGTGAGGGACAATGGGTCAGAAGATAACGCAACCATGAGCACTCATGAACCACGAAAGTGGGGCGACATGGATCTGTAGAGCAACTACAGAGTGGTGGCGAGATCCTTGAGCAACTCATCTCTTAGATCACATTCAAGCTACGGGTGCCTTAAGACAGTAGCAGGACAAGTGGAGTAGTTGGTGCAGAGAATCATGGATGAAGCAGAGGCAAATCTAAAGGCTGAAGGGAGCAATGCAGTGCAGATGCAACAACAGCAGCGTAGGGGTTGATGTGACTTCAATAGCGCAAAGCAGAGTTGCTTATGCAGAGTAGAGCTGCAGCAGCGTAGAGGCTTCAGGAGGTCAGCGCAACGCAGTAGCAACGTGAGAGATTTCAGCACAAGGGTCTGATGTGACTTCAATAGTGCAGAGGGAGTCTGCTTACGCAGTGTAGAGCTATAGTTGTGCATCATCCTCCAGATGACAACACAGATCAACAGCCGATGGAGCTTCAGTGATGAGGATGCAGCCCAACTGACTTGTCTGTCAAAGATTGGGCAAGAGATTTAGTTGTTTCTCTCAACAACTGAAGATGCAGTGCAGCAGTTGGAAGCACCGTGCAACAGATAGAGAGGGAGCTACAGTACAGATGTGGTAGTGGCAGTGGCAACGTCATGGGCAGCAGTACAGAATGGTAGCAGAAGCATAGTGATGAAGGGCAGCAAGCCCAACATCAGTGCAATGGCCCACACCAGAGATTAGTGCAGAGCTTCGGGTGAAACAGAGCTGTACAGGAGCACATTCCTCGCTAAGAGGGAGTTTTGAGTTTTCTTGAGTGTTGGGGTAGCATCGGATGTGCTCTAGCTCCCAAAATTTGTGGAGGGAATAAAGTACACGAGATCTCCAAGACCCAGAAAGGGATTTGGGAAATTTCATCTAGTTTGGGAGATAATTAATTAATTAATAATTTTATTTATGGACCCTAGGTCTAACTTAGGAAAATTAAATTATTAAAGGTAATTAATTAAAGCATGTGATGAAATTGTGTTAAGTCACACGGATCAAGCTTTCTTTTACTCTTAGCCATTGATTCAAGATCTGATTACGACCGTTGGTTTCCCAACGAGAAAGTATAAAGGAAAGGCTTGGGGACAGTTGGAGAACACACACATGGAGGAAGAGCACTGAGACTAAGTTGAAATGCTAGGGCAGGGTTTGCTTAGAATTTTCAGAAGTGTTTCAGCTACAGAGAAAGGTAGTTTAGGCAAAGGGGATGGTCTGATCCTAGTGCCTAGAATCGGCAAGAGGTAGAGAGTAGCATCCAAAGGCAGCGTAGAGAAGCAGAGGCAACAACAATAGTTACGCAGGAGCTGTGTAGCGCAGAGGGCAACTTTAGCTACGCAGGTGCTACACAGTCCCTTCTGGGGTAGCAGGGACCCATCTGGGTTACGCAAAGACCCTTCTAGGGTAGCGTACGGTCTGCGTCACCCATTTTGGGGTTACACAACCCTCTCTAGGTTAGTGCAGAGGCTGACTAGGCTGACGCAGGGGCTTCAGGGGCAGCGCTGGGGTTTCTAGGGCCAAAATTTGGCTGAGTCTTGTAAATCCCGTTTAAGGGTGTAGATCAGTCAAGGTTTTGGCTTCAAAACAGCAAGTTAGTTGCAGATCTTTTTTTTTTTCTTCTGTCGGTTTAACCAGTATGGTGCCCAGATTTGCTGTATTCAGAAAACTACTTAATAATATAAACCCTCTAGCAGCCAGAAGACTGGTTTTCCTGCATTGGGTTTTTCCGGGGACTATTGTGCATGTACTTTTCTGTTTTAGATTTGAATCGGTGAAAGTCTGTTATGTGTTTACTTTGATGTTAATCTGAAGATTTCAATATTAATAACTTATTTAAGTAGGAGAAGTATAACCAGATCTAACAATAGATTTCTGCATAAAGTAACATTCAGAAATTTTCACATGGTATCAGAGCAATTACAGATCTAGCAGGGTCACCAGTAGAAGACTGAAGAATCTTGCTGTAGAAAGCAGCAGCAACAGCAGAAAGTCAGATCTGAAGGGACAACGCAGTTTCAGAGGGAGCAGAGCCACGCAGAGGTCAGGGTGACGCAGTCCTACGTAGTCTCCACGCAGGCCCACGTACTTACTGCGCAGAGGCAGCAGGGGGACTGTCTGCGCATGTAGAGGCCAACTAGGGTGACACAGATCTGAAGATGTCTGATTCAGAAGTGTCGGAGGCAGAGCTGCAGAACTTCAGAAGTTGCTGGTGGGGTTAAATTTCTGAAGATTTAGAATTTAGCCTAAACACTGGGAGACAAAGAGCGGGAGGAGATCAGCTTCTCAGAGGATTTCTAGCGAAAGAAATCTACAGATGGATCAAAGGATCGAAGAGAGTTGTTTCGTTGTTTTGGCAGATTTCAAAGAGAGGAAATCAGTGGTTAGAGGGAGCAGAGGGTGCCTTTTTCGCCAAGGACCCTAAATCTAAGCTTTAATAGCGAAGCGGGGAGAGGAGGTTCCGACAGAGTAGATCTGAGCTAATGGCACCTCACGGACTACGTGATCAGGATAGGTTGGATGGCCTATCCAACTTTGCAGTTTGGAAGGCTAGAATCCTGGTAGTCATGGAGGCATACAGTCTAAGAGACCATGCAAAAAAATTCCTGGACACGCCGACCGCTGTGGATCTCCTAAAGAAGCATGAGGAAGCTGCGGCACATGCCAAACGTTTCATAATGGATGGGGTTAAGGATCATATTGTTCCACACATAGCTAAAAAGAAATCAGGTCATGAGATGTGGAAAGCCTTAACAACCCTTAATGACGAGAAGTCCGTCCAGAGGAGAATGCTTCTGGAGAATCAATTGTGGTCATTCATGATGGCCAAGGGAGAAGAAATAGAGCCCTTCCTTTTCAGACTACAGTTGATCAGAGATTAGTTGTCTACCATGGGAGCAAAGGTGGAGGATGATGTGATGGTAAGGACTGAACTCAATGCGGTCACAGAAGAATGGGAAACCTTTGTCCAAAGTGTCTTGGGCAGTGCGGACATTCCCGACTGGGACAATATGTTGGCAATCCTTCGTCAAGAAGAACTTTGCCAAATCACCAAGAGGCAATACAACATGAGATCCAATAAAGTGAAGAAGGAAGAGGAAGAAGATGCAGCCTTTGTATCAAAGAGGCAATAAGGGAAGAAGAAGCGTGATCTATCCAAGATCAAGTGTTTCCAGTGCGGCGAACTAGGAGATTTCGCCAACAATTGTCCACAAAAGAAGAAGGACAAGGAAGCTTCTACTTCCAAGGTTGCTGTGGCGGACGATAGGTTAGAAGTTGACGCAGCCATGAGTGCTCATGAACCACGAAAGTGGGGCGACATGGATCTGTAGAGAAGCTATAGAGTGGTGGCGAGATCCTTGAGCAGCTCATCTCTTGGATCACATTCGAGCTACGGGAGCCTTACGCCAATAACGAGACAAGTGGAGCAGTTGGTGCAAAGAATCACGGATGAAGCAGAGGCAGATCTGAAGGATGAAGGGAGCAGCGTAGTGCAGATGCAACAACAGCGTAGCAACAACATCGTAGGGGCTGATGTGACTTCAGCAGTGCAGAGCAGAGCTGTAGCAGTGTAGAGGCTTTAGGAGGTCAGCGCAGCGCAACAATAATGTGAGAGATTTCAACACAAGGCGCTGATGTGACTTCAGCAGTGCAGAGGGAGTCTGCTTATGCAGTACAGAGCTGTAGTTGTGCATCATCCTCCAGATGACATCACAGATCAACAGCCGATGGAGCTTCAATGATGAGGATGCAGCCCAACTGAATTGTCTGTCAAAGATTTGGCAGGAGATTTAGTTGTTTCTCTCAACAACTAAAGATGCAATGCAGTAGTTGGCAGCATGATGCAGCAGATTGAGAGGGAGCTGCAGTATAGATGTGGCAGTGGCAGTGGCAGCGTCATGGACATCAGTACAGAATGGCAGAAACAAGACAGTGATGATGGGCAGCGAGCCCAAGATCGGTGCAATGACCCACACCAGAGATTAGTGCAGAGCTTCGGGGTGAAGCAGACCTGTACTAGAGCACATTCCTCGCTAAGAGGGAGTGTTGAGTTTTCTTGAGTGTTGGGGTAGCATCGAATGTGGTCTAGCTCCCAAAATTTGTGAAGGGACTAGAGTACATGAGATCTCCAAGACCCAGAAAGAGATTTGGGAAATTTCATCCAGTTTGGGAGATAATTAATTAATTAATAATTTTAATTATGGACCCTAAGTCTAACTTAGGAAAATTAAATTATTAAAGGTAATTAATTAAAACATGTGATGAAATTGTCTTAAGTCACATGGATCAAGATTTCTTTTAATCTTAGCCATTGATTCCAGATCTGATCATGGCCGTTGGTTTCCCAACGAGAAAGTATAAAGGAAAGCTAAGTTACCTGATACAGGGATTCAGGATTCGATGGATACGGGGATTCGAGAATCGGATTTGGGATACGGTGACCCCCGGAACAGGACACCTTCGGGATACAATACGTTATATATATATATATATATATATATATATATATATATATATATATATCTATTAAAAATTAGATATTTTTTACACAAATTCATACAAATTCATTGATTCAAACATAGATTCAAGATCTTAGATACTCATACATGATACATTGAAATTTGATACATTGATATGTCATACAATTGTCAAATTGTCAATCATACATATTACAATTTACAAATTTACTCAGAAAGACAACATAGTAAGATACTGTAGTTTTCTCATTAAGTCATCAGAATCAAAATGTGTTACATAAGTACACAACCAATGGCAAATAGAAATAGAAAATACAAAACAACTACAGTCTACAAGACTACAAGCCTGAAGCCTCAATGAGTCAGAGTCAATGAGTCATCAATCCTCATCATCATAATCAACATCATTGTTCTCATTCTGATCATCATGCTCACCACTTCTCTCCTCTGTTGCATCCTCCTCCTCTGTCATCTCTGCATCTGCTGGTGTGGAGGATGACGCCTCTTCTGTATCGACATCATCAAATGTGACAGGCTCTAGCACTGGCGCATTGAGATCCAAGTTGGCCAATGCCAACTCAACATTGCTGTCCAGACCCATATCATCAGGAAAGACATCCCACATCTTTGTCTTTCCCTTCAACCAATCCTCCCTCTACCAATAGATGAGACGAAGGTTGGTGTGCACATACACCATTGTCTCTGCCCTGGACTGCTCAAGCCTACTCTTCTTCACACTATACAAATTCCCATATGTGCTCCAATTCCTCTCGCAACAAGAGGATGAAGTCACCTGAGAGAGGACCCTCATGGTTAACTGTTGTAGAGGAGGGCTTGTTGCCCCATGAGTTGCCCACCAAGAATAGCGCTTCTTAGCCCCCTGTCTCGAATCACATCATAGCTTGCAAATCACCCAGTGCCAGTGGAAAACTCTGAAAAGGCATCCTCCACCTCATGAAGGGATGCCCTTTCCTGAAAAATCCTCCTAAATGCATCTTTCCTCCCCTGTGAGATTTCACCATCCATGTGAGGAGGGAATCTGTGGGAAGGTCCACCATTCAGCCACTCATGGCTGTAGTATTTTGGGTTCAAGGAGTGAGCCAAACAAGGTAAAGGTGTGCAATTCTTGTCCCATCTGTTGACAAGAATATCCTGTATGCTGGTGAAGAAGGCCTCTGGTGATGTCTCATACTCTCGGCGCTGACTCTGTAAAACAATGGTCCTCACAGACTCAATCATGGAATCCCATCCCTCATAAACCTCTCCTAGGATGGGTTGGTATGTATATGCAAATCGAAGCAAGGAAATGATAGGCTCCATGATTTGAATAACTGGATCTACCTTCTCCCACCAGAGATCATCTAACACTATGTCCTTCACTTTCTTTGAGGTTGCTTGATCCGTCTTTCTCCAAAAAGACCAAAAATCTGAAATAACCATGGCCTCAAGAGTGGTCTTGACCTCTCTCAACCTCTTCAACATGATGAATGAAGAGGCAAACCGTGTATTCGCAATCTTCAACAATGATAGATTGGTGTACTCCTTGTAGATAGTGAGGGCATTTGTATGGTTTTGTACAAAGTTGCAGATATGCCGTGCATCCTCAATAATGGATCCAATCCAAAGCACATCAGAGGTAATAGATTTCAGTGCCAAGTTCAATGAATGGACAATGCAAGGTGTCCAAAATATTTGTGGATATCTTGCTTCCACAATCATGCCAGCAGCCTTGCAAACAGGTGCATTATCTGTAATGATTTGCACACAAGAATCGACACCTACATCTTCAATAATTTTAAGAAATAACTCACCCATATATTGTGCATCCTTGTACTGTCCAAGTGCATCCACTAATTTCAAGAAAAGTGGACCATTCAAGGATGACACCATGAAGTTGATGAGTGGGTGGCATTGTTGGATCTGTCCATCCATTAGAAACAATGCTAACCCCAGATGTTGGCCATGTTGATTTAATAGGCTCAAACATTTTGTCCACCTCTTTCTTTGCCTTTGTCAACAATGTGGTTCTGAGCTTCTCTGACCCAGGAGGCACATACCCTGATGGAGCCCCATGACTAAGAGCTCGACACATCCCAATAAATAGAGGTGACTGTGCAACATTAAAGGATATGAAGTTCTGATAGGAAAAAAATGCAATGGTGAGATCAAGCTCTTCCCTCTTCTCTTTTTGAAAAATCTTGTCCATTGGACCAACTGCAGTTGCCTTTCTCTTTGCTGATTGTCCCCTACTAAAACTCTCAAAAGGGAACTTGTTGCTGCTTTTCCTTAAGAATGGAAGGGGGTCATCATTCTTGTTTTGTTTTGATTTTGATGCCATAGTTGCCGCACCAACAAATTGCTCTTTCTCCAATTCCTTCCTCTGTGGCAATTCAATTGCTGTACAAGATTGAATGCCACAACCTGGCAAACCCGACAAATGAGCTTTCACACGGAAATATGTGGAAGTGAAATGGCCGTTGCATATATGCATTTCCATGAACAATTTCCTCCTCCCTTTCCCTTTTTGCCTCGCCCTGCCTCTCTTGTCACATATTTCCACAATGGGTATTTGGGGTCATGAGCTTGTTTTCCCTGCACATTTGAAGTTGCTGTTGCAGCCCCACTTCCAATAGATGGAATACTTGCAAACCCTGATGAAACAGGGACAGGAGGGGCATCTCCAATGGGGACATTCTTCCCCTTTCTTTGCCCATGTCTTGCTGCCTTTGATTGAGCCATGAATATTGTAAAAATAAAAATAAAAAAATGACCAAATATATAAAACATATGTACATGCAAACACTAACAACAAACTAAATGCAAAATATAGAGGGACAGTGCACTTACGAGATGCTCAAATCTCTTTGAAAAAAATCCCTTTCTCCTTGCTAACCCTTGCTCCTTGCTCACTTCACAAACAAATATCAGTGAGAAACAATGAGAGAATTCGAACTTTTATAAGTCAAAATCGCACTTTTCGGCTGCTCGAATCTGACTGTACGAGATTCGACCGTATTTGTACAGGATACAATTGGGATTTGACGTATTTTGTACGGATACGGTTGAATCCGATGATTTCGGTACGAATCTCTCCGTATTGTATCGGATACACCGGATTCGGGATTCGTGGGCCCCACCCAACGAATCCGGTTTCTTAGAAGGAAACGCTTAGAGACAGTTGGAGAACACACACATAGAGGCTGAGCATTGAGACTAAGCTGGAATTCTAGGGCAAGGTTTGCTAAGAATTTTCATAAGTGTTTCAGCTGCAGAGAGGGGTAGTTTAGGCAAAGGTGATGGTCTGATCCCAGTGCCTAGAATCAACAAGAGGCAGAGAGCAGCGTCCAGAGGCAGTGCAGAGAAGCAGAGGTAGCAACAACAGTTACGCAGCAGCTGCGCAACGTAGAGGGTAGCTTCAACTATGCAGGTGCTACGCAGTCCCTTCTGGGGCAACGCTAGGCAGTAGGGGACTCATCTGGGTTACGCAAAGACCCTTCTAGGGTAGCATAGGGTCTGTGTCACCCATTTTGGGGTTACGCAACTGTCTCCAAGCCAGCACAGAGGCACGCAGAGGCTGACTAGGCTGATGTAGGGGCCTTAGGGGCACAGCTAGGGTTTCTAGGGCCAGAATTTGGCTGAGTCTTGTAAATCTCGTTTAAGGCTGTGGATCAGTGAAGGTTTTGGCTTCAGAACAACAGGTTAGCTGCAGATCTATTTTTTTTCTCTGTCAGGTCAACCAGTATGGTGCCTAGATTTGCTGTATTCAGAAAACTACTTAATAATATAAACCCTCCAGCAGCTAGAAGACCGGTTTTCCTGCATTAAGTTTCACTGGGGACTATTGTCCAGAAAATCTTGTGTCACTTTGTCTATTGTGTATGTACTTTTCTGTTTTAGATCTGAATCGGTGAAAGTCTATTATATGTTTACTTCGATGTTAATTTGAAGATTTCAGCATTAATAACTTGTTTAAGTAGGAGAAGTATAAACAGATCTAATAGTAGATTTCTGCATAAGGTAACATTCAGAAATATTAACAAAGATACGACATCGAGTCTGTGCAACGTGTTTGTCATTGTATCTTGTATTCCATGTATTATTCAGTTTGGTTTAATATAATGAAGATTGGGTTGTACATTATTGTACAATTTTGTTAAAAATTGTGTATACTTGTGCATATTTGATTCATTGCTTTATATTTTCCACTGTGCAAAGTAGTTCTGGTTCAGATTCTTGGTTTGGTAGCGTCAGTGATTTTAAGGCTCTAATCTAGACCCATGATCGTGGAAAATCAACATGGTATCAGAGCGTGTCTAAGCAACTTTGGAAGTAAGTGAATTAGAGTTGTGCACAACGAAGTACAACGTGAGAGGGAGTTGGTCACATTGTAAGTGAAGGGCTCACTACAATGTCGAAGTTGCAGGCAAGTCTCTGGTATGAGGACAGGTTGGAGGGGTTGTCCAACTATAGTCCTTGGAAGGAAAGGATCATCAGGTTGGTCTTGTAGGTCAACACGATCTAGGATTTTACCGAGAAAGCCATCAAGAAGCGAACCAACCCTAAGGAGTTGGAAATATATGAAGATTTGGATACGAAGGCGAGATTGATCAACCTAGATGGTGTGAAGGATGCCCTAATACCTCATTTGGCCGGGAAGAACACTGCACATGAGAGGTGGACGACTCTTCAGAATTTGTTCCAGAATACGAACAAGAACCGGGTACTAGTATTGGAGGATAAGTTGAAGTCCAGCAAGATGATGACGGGTGAAGGAGTGACTTCATATTTGACGAGATTGCCTCAGGTCAGAGATGATCTTGCTACTGTCGGTGTGACTATTTCACATAGTGATATGGTAAGGATTGCCTTGAAAGGGTTCGCTAAGGAATGGAAGCCTTTCATCAAAGGGATCGTTGCCAGAGAGAAGCTTCCAGACTAGAATAGGCTGCGGGATGACTTCATTCAGGAAGAGTTGCGAGACGAGGATCTTCATCCAATGAAGACAGTAGATGAGGACTTGGCACTTGCAGCACAAATGAAGGGTAAGCAGAAGATGGACTTGAGTAAATTCAAGTGTTTCAACTGTGGCGAGATGGGTCATTTTTCGTCGAGATGTCCAATGAAGAAGAAGGGAGACGACGAGAAGAGGAAAGGGAAGCAGGTCGCCGATGTTGCCACTTCAACTGAGATAGATGATCTCACTAGGAGATTGAAGGAGGATGACTTTGATATGATCTCTCATTTCTCGCAGGGTACTGTCAATGATGGATGATACGTGGACAGTGGTGCGACGAAACATATGACAGGGTCACAGGAGGTTTTTGAGACTCTAGGTGAATGGGACTTGAAGTTGCACATGGTGTTGGGCGACAAGATTCAGTTGGAGATCTGAGGATTAAATGTTGTGCCATTCAAGATGGAGACAAGACGTGTGGTGCGGGTCCAGGATGTACTGTTTGTACCAGGACTCAGATATAGTGTGATTTCTGTCTCGATGATCGAGAAGAAGGGGTTTGAGGTCTTGTTCCGAGATGGGAAGGAAAGACTCTGACCTAGAGGCTCTAGCTCCGACGAGATTGTGCTTGGAGTTATAGAGCATGGTATCTACAGGTTGATAGGCAAGCCTGTGGATCATGGGAAGAAGCAGGTGGAGCAGGTGCAGGTTCCAGAGAAGCAAGTGCGGGTGCAGGCTTCAGAGGGGCAGGTACAGGTTCCAACAAAGAAGGTCCATTTTCTTAAGGCTCAGAGGGAGTCGAATTCTAGTGGGAGCTTGCAGGTTCAGAGGGAGAATTTGCAGCCCAAGAAGAGCGCGTGGTCAGTGGGGAGTAAGGGTGCTCCTACAACTTCCAAGATGGAATCATGGAGAGATGGAAATCGATACAGGAGAAGAAGAAGAAGTAGGATGCTTCCTGCAGCGACAATGATAGTTTCGAGAGAGGCGCAATTCATAGAACAGGGATTGCTGCAATTGTGACTGCCACGAGTTGGGCAAGTGTTGCGAGTAGTGATGATGATGAGTTACTTGAAACTTCCCATTCTTGGAAGGACGTCCCTCGCTAAGAGGGAGTGTTGATTTTTGAGTAGCTTAGGAGGTACTCCAAGCCCTAGGGTTCAAGGATTGGAGGGCAAAGCACCACAAGTGTCACTTGTGGGCTTGGAACCCAAGCTTGGGGTTTTGAACCAATCGTGTTTGGGGCATTTCCATGGAGCACTTTGGGCATGTGATGGCATGAGATGATAGAGGGTGGAAATGAGAATCCAACACTTTGAGAATCGTCGAATTCCGAGTTGTCCTTAGTGATATGAATTTTTGAAGTTATTTGTTGGGTTTGCACATAAGGAGTCAAAGTCGGCCTAATGTTATTTAGGCTTATGACAGTTGTTCAAGCCCTTGGATGACGTGTTGGAGGATCCCTCTTATGTGTATTTATAGGAGGTGATGGAGGACTTATTTTGCTCATCCATGGTGCAACACAAGGACAACAAGAAACTTAGATTTCTTACCTTAGATTGGGCCGTAGGAAGAGGATACTTTAGCGTGGAAAAAAGGTAGCGTAGGAGCCTTTTTAGGGCTATTTTGAGGTCTACTCATTCTTGCAAGGAGGGTGAGTTAGTTAAGGAGAAGGACAGGTCTGTTGTGGCTCTTTTCAAGGGAAAGGGAATTCTGTTTATGCAGGCCGAAAGCTATAGGAAGGTTGTGTGGTAGGCCGCAAGCCATACCACCACAACTAGGTGCTTGCGTAGGTCTGTTTGGGGATGAATTGTACCCTAAATATCAGCGTATAGGCATAGTTTTACCTCAAGAGAGGTGGCGGTTATTTGAGGGCTGTTTGGTGACTTGTTTAAGGGCTGTTGCAACATGTGGTAGCTCTAACCAATCACAGTTAGGAACATCAGAAAGATAGCAGACTTAGAGCAACATTTGTGTTTTGTGTTGGGTCAATGTGTTGACCAGTTTTGGATCAGTTTTGGAGCAGTTTTGTTTGCATCTTGTGGGAGTCAATTTGGAGGCTTGATTGGGTGATCGAGAGTGTCCATAGGTGCAAATATTGCAGTGATTGGATTGGGTGCCATTGGTATGTTGGAGGGAAGCGTGTTGGCTACCCAAAGTAGCCCTAGACAAGCTACCTTGAAGTGACGAAGAAGAGCTGAAGGTTGGGTGAAGAGTGATGCCAAAAGTGCAACACTTTGATGGACAAAAGTGACTGCTAGCTTGGAAGATTGGAGCTCGGGAAGTGGCTAGCCTAGAGAGCAGATTGATCAGCCGATTTACACCAAGCAGAAGTGACTTGCAGTAGTGTTAGGTTGCAGCCCTCCTAGAGTCTCGATGTGTTGTCCTTTGAAGGACTAAGGGGCAGCTAGTGAGCAGTACGTAAGCGAAGGACCGACAGGACAAGATATGGCATCGTGTCTGCGCAGCATGTTTGTCATTGTATCTTGTATTCGATAGACTATTGTATTACTCAGTTTGGTTTAATATAACGAAGATTGGGTCATACATTATTATATAATTTTGTTAAAAATTGTGTATACTTGTGCATATGTGATTTACTGCTTTATATTTTCCGTAGTGCAAAGTAGTTCTGGTTGAGATTCTTGGTTTGGTAGCGTCATTGACTTTAAGACTCTAACCTAGACCCAAGATCGTGGAAAATCAACAACCCTCGGCTAGGCCCTAGAGGCCTAAAAAAAAATTTCGAACCCCCGCAAACACAAATAGAAAAATCTACTACAAAAACTCAAAATTTTACCTTGTACAACCTGCGACCTTCTTTTCTTTGCTGAACGTTGAGGTTCCAAGGCCTTAGAAGGCTAGATCTAGGCCTCTAGGGATTGATTCAACCTTCCTCACTTGAACAAATTGATCAAATGGGTTGGACAAATTCTCTTGGAGGTGAGAAACCCCTGAAACCCTAGCCCTTAGGCTAGATTCTTCACAAAAGAATTCGATCTTCTTTGATGGCTTGAAAAATCACCTGTACAAAATGAATAAAAAATCCAAAAACCCCAATATATACAAAAATAACAAAAATCCCAAAACCCCAAGTGGTACAAAAATAAAACAGGGGTTAGTTTTAAAATTATTTTACAAATATTTACAATATTTACAAAAATTAAATATTTTCTCTCATTATTAGATTAAATCTTTGTAGCACGAAATTAGAAATAAAATTTTGAGATTTTAGAGTAGATAATATGGATGAATAATTTCAAAAAGTTACTGGCCAAAACCCTCCTACAAAATCATTCGTCAAAATGAAAGCCCAAAGCTCAAACAAGGTCGATCCTTTCCCACAGTCTATGAACTTGGAGCCTAAGGGCTAGTGTACCTATTGGTCTCTATTTAATCTTGAAAATAATTGTTAGATCATGGGGTGCATCATATCACCTAAGGTAAATATAACCGTACCAATAGAATGTTCTTATCACCGACAACTGAAATAACAATTATGAATTTTAGCACAATATAGAGCATGAAAAATTAAAATACTAGCACATACCACAAATCAACATATAGAAGAACATCATGAACTGAAATCCCAAAGTATTTCTATTATGCGAAAAATAATTCTAGCAGAGCAAGACTCAATACGTGTTACAAAATTACATCATCCAGAGATCATCATCTAATGAGAAATAGGAGCTCAATAGCTTCCTTATATAGAGAAAGATAGAGAAATAAATCCCTCCAACAAGTGGAAATAACGGCTAGTTGGCTTGATCCTTGTCAAAATAATCTCATCTGTTGAAAATATTTTGATTTTCATTTAATCTCCACCGTCTACCGCCTATTTCTTATTTTTGAGGAAAAAATCGAATTTCTCTTAAAAACCACTTTTTATTAATCCAAAAATTAATATTTTGGACTAATATCCTCAAAAATTTGACTTCAGTTTAAACTTTAAACACCAAGGTCCAAGGGGGCAAATTTTCTTATATCCATTTTTCCTTTGATGGAAGACCTCCAAAAGTTAATTTCTTTTTGACTCACGAATTTTTGATTATTTTCCACTTGGAGATAATTTAATTCTTGTCAAATTATTTTTGACTCAAAATTAATTAATTTTTTGGCTTAGGATTTTTTTTAAATTTTGCGAGAAAAATTAATTATTTGACTCTAGAGGGGTTTTAATTATTTTTCCACCATCAAATATTTTAGCCATGGTGTCTAACTATGAGTAACCATGCATTGAATTTTTTTTAACATCAAATTATTACAATATCAATCCTTTAGACATAGACCCTCAAGACATTACCTAATTTTGCGACACAATATGATCTAGTATGAAACCAAGTGTTTTTATAATAAAATAATTTAGCCATGGTTTCTAACTATGAGTAACCATGCACTAAAATTATTCCTAAACACACTTTTACATAGACTCGATAAACACTAGTACTCACCTAAGACTTTTTCAACGAATTCTACCCTAGCTTTGGGGTTATAACTGGAAGAAAAACTTGACTGATTATCCGTGTTTACAAACACGTTAAAAAACTTCCTAGAATGAAAACCTTTGACAAAAACATAGGCTTACCTAGGTGCAATTACATGACTCAACGGTCATACTAGGATTGTTTACAGTAAACTTTGCAGAAATTGGATTTACAATAATACAACTGGAAGCTGAATGATGACATCGATTCTTGAAAAATTTTGATCCACTGCTTTGTATTCTGATTCTTGGATTGTTGACAAAGTTTGGTCAACATGTTGCTCACACAAAATCATTGTTGTAAAGTCCCAAAGAAGACTAAAATATGGTATTCTGAATTGAATCATGATGCATGAAGATGTGTTTGTATCCACTGAATTCTTTTCTTTGGTATTGTGGCTTTTGAGGTTTCCATTTCCAGACTCCACTGGGGCTGTGTCCAAAGTAACAACCTGAAGAATAACAGGCCTGACTTCATGTAGATATGATTGCACAACTGATCTAAAGGCTGCTGATTGAGTGCCACCCAGAAATGGCTTATACTCCTTTGAGAGCACACACATATGTAAAAATATATGATTTTGGAGAATCCCAATCCAACATTGTCCAAGGAAGATTGGGCCATTTGAAAAAAATTGTACTAAGACCTGATACTCTGTAATGTTGGACCTGTTCTTCATGCAACTAAATGTGTATGTCTTGACAATTGCATGAGCTGCAAGAAGTCTGCCTTTCACCCTACTTCCATTCCTTTCTGTAAATGAAGGGTAATAGAGGCCTCCAAATGTTAGCATTGATGATGCAACCCAAGTTTGGATCTGCTCTCTCTAGCATACAAAGGAAGCTAACTGTCCACTGACAACATATACCTCTTGACCTTTCACTGGGTCTACATCGTTAAACTTGTACGATGCCACTGATAGTGGAATAGAATTACAATAGACAAATACCCCATTTGACTCTGAACCAATGGCAACAAAAGACCCCACAAGGTTCCTTTCATTTTTATGCCCAGAATATGTCAGAACAGGGTTGCAAAATACACTTCCTGTGCTTGTCGCCACGCTCCAAGGTTTGAGTGTGCCATCAATTAAAACTGAGACAGTTTTCCTGTGATGTGCAACTAATATATTTACAGGATCTTGCTGTTGAAGAGACACAACAACGGTCAAAACATGAGAACTATAAGCAACTAATGTTGCATGCTGGAGCGTTAAGGAGCTCCCTATATGACCTTCCTGCTCAGAGTTTAAAACAACGTTTAGAGACCCAAATCCAAATTCTGCTCAGTTATCTCCACTTTCTCAAGTCGTACCTTAGTTTCACGATCACAGCATGTTTTAAATAGCTGAATATGCTTGACAGCTCCTTTCGGAAAACTGGAAATGCTTTCAATTTTCGAGTAAATACCCAGAATCTGAGCCTTCAACTGCTGCTGGTCTGAGTAAATGTGGCCACATGGATTCAAGCTCTTTGATATGAAGGGTAATTCTGTTTACTTATTACGAGTCATCCATCCTATTAGGAATTTCTTTCCAAACATCTGCACTTCGTCAAACGGGCCAGCCTCAGGATCCCAAATTCCTATCTTTGTTAAGCTTGCTTCATGGGTTTCATGAGCAAGGAATTTTATTATAGGTCGAAGACTTCTTGATGTCTTTTAGGGATTTGTCATCTTGTCATAAATGTATAAATTAGAGTCATGTACATGAAGCAATATTACACTTGTAAAAGAGTCAAAGAAACAATGTAAAAGTATGCTCCACACATTTGTCACCTTGCTGGAAGAAGCTCCATGAAGTTGGCTACAATACACAGTGATGTATCTCCTTAACAAGTCGGCCTACCCACAGTTTGACAGGTTGGCATAAACGCAGGAAGGATAACACTATATATAAGGTCTGTGGTTTCATTTGGGAAGTGAATCTTGGTCAAGTCTGAGCTAAATATCGGATTGGGTCTGAGTAAAAAGTGCGAGAAAGGAGTCTCTCTGTGGTATGAAGACAGAAAGGAAGAATACCGAAATGAAGGACTAATATATCTTATATAATCCAAGGATAATCACAGCAACTCCCACGCAGATCGAAGGTGATTTCAGGAGGCACCAGAATTGCAGTAAGTGCGAAGAGAAGGTAAGTCTGCCCAGCAAAGGAAGACACATTGCAAGAAGTGTAAGAAGAGGTCCCTCTGTCAGTGCGAAGAAGGTAGATTGCCCAACAAAGGAAGAAAGAGTGCAAGGAGTACAAGAAGAAGGTTATATCAGACAAGTAATGAAGAATCTTTACTCAGTGTATGTAATATTCCTAATTTGTGACAGCAAATTGGAATATTCTATTTTGTTTATTTTGCCACCTGTAGTTTGTAAATAAAATAAAGTGAGAAATAAAAGGGGTCACCTCACTTTAGTCACCTCACTTTATAAAATAAAGTGTTTTCCTAGTTGATTGACGTTATAACTTAAAGAGGGGGCCTTGGGAGTCCACATGAGTATGAGGGGAGGCCTCACGCTGACCCAAGGTTAACTGCGCAGGCCAAGGAGAGTGAAGGACGCAGTCAAGGTTTTGGAGGGAGTTTAGCACTATAAAAGGTGGGGTTCTCACCTCATTTGGCATGTTTGATTTGATATTGATATTGAGAGCTAGACTTCTGTCTGCTTCAGCACGCCGGTTGTTTAGTCGGTCTGCAGCACTGTTTCGTGCAACCGAGTGTCTCCGTGCGGAGATCTCACCCTTAGCCTCGGGGGACTTCGAGTGCCTGCCCTGGTAAGGTTATTTTCTTAGCATCATCCTTCAGTTTCAGTGGTAATTTGCAGTAGTTTCTGGTGGAGATTTGGCAGAGGAGATACCCCCTTCTTGAGAGGACGCAGATCCAGCAGATCCAGGTAGGAAAGACTCAGATCTGGACAGAGAGGACGCAGATCCAGCAGATCTAGCTCTGGAGGACGCAGATCTGGAGAGATAGGACGCAGATCTGGATAGGGAGGACTCAGATCCAGCAGATCCAGGCAGAGAGGACGCAGATCTGGGCAGAGAGGACGCAGATCCAGCAGATCCAGGTAGGAGAGGCTCAGATCTGGACAGGGAGGACGCAGATCCAGCAGATCTAACTCTGGAGGACGCAGATCTAGAGAGATAGGATGTAGATCTGGATAGGGAGGATGCAGATCCAGTCAGGGAGGACGCAGATCTGATGAGCAGGGTCTTTGTGTGGGGTTTTGGCATCATTTTGGAGTTAGATCTTTGATTGAGGGTGATCCTTGGATTGGCCAACCAATCCAAGTAGATTTCTGATCTGATACTGAAGTTTGCTTCAGAAATTCTGAATCATTCTTTAGATTTGTTGTAGTAAAACTCAGATCTGCTCCGGCATTTTCATGTATTGCTGAAATTCCCAAGGGGGAAGTAATAAAGAGCCCTTTGGGCATTTTGTCTCATTATAGATCTCTGTTTTCATGTATTTATCAGTTTCAGATCTGTAATATATTAGATATAAGCTTCAGCTTCCTAGAGGAAACGCTGAAGTATTTCTGGATCAATCTTTGTCTTGAGGCACCTCTATTTTGAGGGGTTTTTCTATATAAACTGCTGTTTAACCTTGCTGAATGCCTATGCCATGTTCCCAAACCCATTCTCTGAACATACATACTGTTATACATCTTATTCCTTCAGAAAAGACGCAACCCTTGCTTCAGTAAAATTCTGCATACTCAAAGTCTTGGGAAATCAGGGTTTCTATTGACTAGTCGGGAAGGAGGAACTGTTTAACATAGCAAAACGCCTTTGTTTGAGCTGAAATTCGACATGGAAGTCCCTCTTGACCTATTCTAACATATTCCAGAACCTTGACCCGTCATTTTACGCATATTTCCTTATTCACTCATTTTAGGGCCAAAATCCTCACTTTTCCCCACCTTTTTGCCCTTAGAAGCTGAGTAAAGGTTGTTGCTGCTATTTATTTGGGTTGCTGAACATTTTCAGAGATATTATATGATAGCTGAAGCCATCATACCTGAAGAATGCGTTTTTATGGCATGATCTGCTGAAAATTTATTTTTGGGATATTACAGTGGTATCAGAGCATAGTTCTGGCTCAGCCTGTGGAGCTAGCTATCTATGGAAGATATGAGGATCAAAATGCCTACCTTCTTACCTGAAGTACCAAGGCAACATGGTCGTATACCCTGGGAGAATTATTTCAGAGAATGGCAGTCCATGGGGGAAGACTTCAAAGCAGTTTGTCCTTTCGGAGATTACGTTGAGCTCAGACTGGATGGAGTAGTAAGGTACAGTGGTAACAGTGGATTTTCTAGCACGCAGAGTTCAAAGTTGCAGCAAACCACTGGGAGGTCACCTTTCCCCAGGCATGAGGGACCCACTAATCCCTGTGAGTCAAAGGCCAAAAAGACTGGAACGGTGAAAAGGAAGATTTCATTCTCATCCCTTTTCGGATTCAGAGGAAACTCATCCACCGTAGAGGAAGTCAAGAAGATTGAAGAGAAAGAAGAGGAAGTACCATGCGCTTCCGATTCTCATCAAGAAGAGATCACATCACCTCGTGAGGAGGCTTGTGATAACGTTGTCACACTCATGGAGGAGCAACCACATGCATTAACAGTTGGGGCAGCCAACACTTTTGAGGACGGGACTCTTGTAGACCAAGGGTCAAATATCACTGCTACTGTAGAGCAGCCTGGTTGCACTGCGCTGTGCAACGTGGAAACACTCGAGGAGGAATCAAACCATCATTCTCATGAGCCATTGTTGGATTGTACATCACATTGGAGGTTGGGGTTTGAAGCCTTGAAGATTGATGGTAGACATCTTGGAGTAAGAAATCTTTTCTCCCTTCAAGATGACACTTTCTCAATGAGCTCCTCTCAGTTCAAAGAGAAACTTCTACTTTCAGATCCAAGACCTCATTGGTTTTGGAAGACTATGGATGAAGGGGAGGTCTCAAGGAGAGATCTCACTGGAGATGCACTTCGACACACCATGGGGTGCAATGACTTTCTTCCCTTCTCACAAGAGCAGATAGAAGATGGGGGACATCCTCGGATGGATAACATCCCTCATGCTTGTGTTGGACATCCCTTGAGCCATACACATCATGATGGGAGGTTTTTGCCTACTACCTATTTGATTCTTGATAGGGTCTCATTGATCCTTGAGAAGTTTACATTTCAAAACCCTATGAAGTGCAAATTCAGAAATTTGATTTTGGAGGATGGTAACCCTCATCGGAGGAGTACCAGGATGTGGAGAAGAAGGAGGCATCCACAAGCGATTGAGTGGATGGGGTTAATGAGCAAGGAGCTAGGAGGCTACTTGCAGATCTATGATACCGGGCAGCAGGAGGCTTGGCTGCGCTGGTTACTCTTGAAAGAGTTTGGCCATCACTTGGCAAACACTCTTCCTAAGAGTCGGAGGATGAAGGAAATATGGCGGGATACTTGCATCATTGAGCAACATAGAGTATGGATGCATGGTGTTGATATGATACTCATATCATTCATTGTGTCTTCATCACATGATTGGTATGATGGAGGTATGGGGAGGCAACACAATTTCTTGTTGCTTTGCTTGGGAGAGCAAGGGCAGATTTGCTCCCACACTTTGCATGATGTCGCAGGAGGAGGAGATGGCACTATCTCCATGGTCTTTGATTGGGAAGCACTTCCATCTTGGGAGGTATTCCATATTTGTTGCAGCATTATTAGAGGAGTCTTTGACAAGGAGCATGTCAAAGAACAGAGTCTTGTATTGACAGGAGCTTATTTGCATGAGCTCACAACGTTGTCACCTTGGAGCAAAACATTATGGATGGAGTGTGCGCAGCAGAGATATGGTGGATCTATAACCCATAGGTCCCAGGATCACTTCATATTTGTTGCACAAAGAGGAGGTAATGATGATAGAGACATCTATGGCATATTCTTCTTAACTTGGATTTCCAAGCATAAGGAGGATTATCTTCTTGTAACACATGGTTCATTCTTCTTCATAGCATGCCAGAACACTATGGAGGGCTCATGTATAGATCCATGTACTATCTTACTTCCAGCATATGGTGAGGGATTTGTTTTTACATTCATTGATTTGCACACTCTTGCCATTCCTATGCAGTGCATTGCTTCACAAGGGGGCAAGCTTGTCACATTGCTCCATGAGTTGTATTGGGCCAATCTACATGATGGAGGTAGCCATCTCTTTTGTGGCCTTGGGCAAATGTTTTTTCATCACATGTATGTTCATTTTCTGCACTATAGCATGTATCATATAAAGACATGCATGATTAACTATGTAACAAGAGACATTTTGCCATGTACTTTCATCAAGCAGCAACTTGTAAAACTGCGTTGTACTTGTTTAGGAAGCTGTTGGTACCTTCTTGCACCACATGAGACCTTCAGCATTTCCTTCATTTTGCTGCTGATCATGTCTTCATTTGCTGATATATATCAGATCTGTATGGGAGGCTTGATTATGAGGGAGACACAGGAGCTGGATGTGTCCGTGAGTGGGAAAAACTCTCACAATTTCTGCACTACGTGTTCTAATGGGAGCATGGGAGGAGGCATGGCCACCACTACTATATATGCGTTCTCTTTTGATGTGAGCCATGAGATTGATATTCATCCATTGCACAGCCATGGGCAAGTGTTTGGACCTATGTTGTTGTCATATTCAGCCATTTACTATCCATTAGTAGATGTGATGAATCTTGTAAATTGCTTGCCATGTAATTTTCTGAAGTTGCAGTGGATGAGACTGCGCTGCATCCTTGTGAGAGATTGTTTGCATTATGTATCCTCATCTAAAACTTTCAGAAAACCTCTCATCTGGATGATCCATGATGACCATATCCTATTCTTCATGGATGAATTGTCTTGGGCCAGCTTGTTCTTCATTGTTGGGGGAACCTTCTCTCGTGGATTGTTTTTCACTTTGCCATTGGAGGGCAATGATTTTGCAGCCCAGGATCAGCATACACTCTACACTTGTCATGAGTGGAGAGAAGGACAGCATGGGGTAAGCTATGATGCTTTCCAAGTTCAGATTTTCAGCCCACCTTCATTACCAGAGCTTGAGGTGGGAGGATATTTTCAGGAGTTGCCTTGTTGGGAGGTGGCTCATTTTGTCTGGATGATTGCTTGGAGATGGAGGATCCACAGGAGGGAGATATTCCTCATTATATTTTCGACTCCATGCCTTGATTGGAGAGAGGTGACGAGTTGGTTCAAAGTTGATGGGCCAGCTTACACAGTCATAGATGCAGAGCAGCAGCGATCATGGTCTTCAGTCATAGCCAGAGGCAGTGAGCAGTCCGAGCCATGGGACTTGGGCTATTATTGGCCATGGTGGCAATGGGATCCGGGCGGATTGTTGGTTGGCTGGTATCATGAGAAATCAGTTTGGGATCCTGGCATTGAGAGATCCCTACATGTCAGGGTGATGCAGAGTACAGGGGAGATTCAGTGGCACATCTGGGACCCAGGCATATTTTGCAGTATCGGTGGAGAGCATCCGCTAGGAGGAGACTTGTTCAGACAGTTGCTTGAGGGCAAGCAACATTTTGCCAGGGTGGACTGTAATATTCCTAATTTGTGACAGCAAATTGGAATATTCTATTTTGTTTATTTTGCCACCTGTAGTTTGTAAATAAAATAAAGTGAGAAATAAAAGGGGTCACCTCACTTTATAAAATAAAGTGTTTTCCTAGTTGATTGATGTTATAACTTAAAGAGGGGGCCTTGGGGGTCCACATGAGTATGAGGGGAGGCCTCACGCTGACCCAAGGTTAACTGCGCAGGCCAAGGAGAGTGAAGGACGCAGTCAAGGTTTTTGGAGGGAGTTTAGTACTATAAAAGGTGGGGTTCTCACCTCATTTGGCATGTTTGATTTGATATTGATATTGAGAGCTAGACTTCTGTCTACTTCAGCACGCCGGTTGTTTAGTCGGTCTGCAGCACTGTTTAGTGCAACCGAGTGTCTCCGTGCGGAGATCTCACCCTTAGCCTCGGGGGACTTCGAGTGCCTGCCCTGGTAAGGTTATTTTCTTAGTATCATCCTTAGCCTCGGGGGACTTCGAGTGCCTGCCCTGGTAAGGTTATTTTCTTAGCATCATCCTTCGGGCCAAAGTGGTACTTGCGTAGTTTCCGGTGAGACGGCGTAGGAGACACTCCTTCTTGAGAGTAACGCATCCAACATCCGGTGCAGAGAGACTCGTATCCGGACAGAGAGGACGCAGTATCCGCGCATCTAGCTCCGGAGGACTCAGACCGGAGAGATAGGACGCGTATCCGGATAGGGAGGACTCGCATCCGGCGATTCAGCAGAGGACGCGCATCCGCGCAGAGGACGCATCCAAAGCAGATCCGTAGGAGAGGCTCGCATCTCGAGGAGGACGCATCCACCGTATCTAACTCTGAGGACGCATCTAGAGAGATAGGATGCGTATCCGGATAGGGAGGATGCGCATCCAAATGGGGAGGACGCAGATTCCATGAGCGGTGGCCTTTGGGTTTTTTGCATCATTTTGGAGTTAGATCTCTGATTGAGGGTGATCCTTGGATTGGCCAACCAATCCAAGTATATTTCTGATCTGATACTGAAGTTTGCTTCAGAAATTCTGAATCATTCTTCAGATCTGCTGCAGTAAAACTCAGATCTGCTCCAGCATTTTCATGTATTGCCGAAATCCCCAAGGGGAAAGTAATAAAGAGCCCTTTGGGCATTTTGTCTCATTATAGATCTCTGTTTTCATGTATTTATCAGTTTCAGATCTGTAATATAATAAATATAAGCTTCAGCCTCCTGGAGAAAACGCTGAAGTATTTCTGGATCAATCTTTGTCTTGCGGCACCTCTATTTTGAGGGGTTTTTCTATATAAACTGTTGTTTAACCTTGCTGAATGCCTATGCCGTGTTCCCAAACCCATTATCTGATAATCCATACTGTTATACATCTTATTCCTTCAGAAAAAACGCATCCCTTGCTTCAGTAAAATTCTGCATACTCAAAGTCTTGGGAAATCAGGGTTTTTCTTGACTAGTCGGGAAGGAGGAACTGTTTAACATAGCAAAACGCCTTTTTTTGAGCTGAAATTCGACATGGAAGTCCCTCTTGACCTATTCTAACATATTCCAGAACCTTGACCCATCATTTTACGCAGATTTCCTTATTCACTCATTTTAGGGCCAAAATCCTCACTTTTCCCCACTCTTTTGCCCTTAGAAGCTGAGTAAAGGTTGTTGCTGCTATTTATTTGGGTTGCTGAACATTTTCAGAGATATTATATGATAGCTGAAGCCATCATACCTGAAGAATGCGTTTTTATGGCATGATCTGCTGAAAATTTATTTTTGGGATATTACAGTGTATGAAGGGTGCAGAAAGAGGTCCCTAGGAGGCCGAGATTAGACCAAGGAAAGAAGCAGTTCACAGTCAATACGAGTTTCTTAGTATTGTTGCAGTGTGGTGCAGAAAGAAGGATCAGTTATAAGGAGTCAAGAAGAGCAGGTGACAAGGGTGTTGGAGGTACTTTAAGGTTAAGGGTTTGTGTCATGGTCATGGTACTTGTCAACTGAAAGTCTATAAGAAGAATTACTTGCAGGTTTTCCTCTCCAAGACGGAGAGAATTTGGCCCTGGTTGGAATAGCCTAAATTTGTCCCTTGTGTTTTTGGCTGACCCCAAAAACTAAGAAATACAATATTTCAAATGGCTGATCTTGAGGTTATTATTCTTGTTCTTCTAATTTTTGGGGTCATCTCAACTTTTACATATTGTACTTGGGTTTCCAAGAATTCAAGTCTAGCTCTTGCATCATCTCAACCACAAGAATTGTGAAAACACTCAGATAGTAGAGACTTGGATTGGGTACTAAATATTTGAATCAATTTTATCATAATCGAACTAGTTATTGAACTAGTCAACCCCATAACCGAGAACCAGAAAAAACCGAACCAAAATATTGATCGTCTAAAAAATACAAAAACATTAAAATTTTGAAGAAAAACATATATATTCATGTGCATACATATGAATCCAAACCATTACACAAAAATATGCAAAATTTCTCACATACATAGAAAGGGTACATATAACTAGAATAACACTGAGTGCAATCCATCTTTGAACCAAAATTACATCAACAAAAAGGCTCTAGATGGCCTCTAGTGTCCAAAAAGTACCATGCTAGAAAAATACCTACATGACAATGAATATCATCCTCTAAACATTAAAATAAGATAGAAAAGCTTAACCTGTCAAATCGAGATTTTGTTTGAGTGATGGGTACATTTTACTAGGGTCGCGACTAGGGAGTTCAACAATCAATGACACTAACATCAATGTACATAGAGGGCTTGGTGCTCTTGATTAAATGCTAGTTCCATACCCTCATACATGACAAAATCCAATGGAAATGTTGTAATCCCTCCAATCCTGAAATCCTAAAAAATGGTAAGGTTTGCTGGATTTTGACTGGGATCTAAAATTTTACTATTTCCATATGAAATCCAACGAGGTTGGAACCACTCTCAAACATCCTGAAATAATTAGTATTGTTAAAGATTAAAGTAAAAAAGATGAAAATGAAAGATAAAGGAGAATGTTTTTGGTTGCATTGTACGAAATTGACCAATTCTTACTGAAAAAGCGCTGGTTTGGTACTGAACCAACCTTCTCTGATTCTGCACCACAGGTCGGATAGGTTTAGGCATTAAAATGGTCAAACTGACCACACTTGTGTCAACAGTCCAAGAAGTAGGATACAAGGCAATGGACAATTTTTTTCAAGGATCATTGTCATCATTCAACATCTCTTTTGTTATTGTAAACCCAAATTTTGCTTTATATTGTAAATGATTCTAGTATGACTATTAAACCATGTAATAACACTTAGGTAAACCTATGTTTCTTCTCAACGGGTTTCATCCTAGGGAGTTTTTTAACCTCCCCGAATTAGGTGTGTTTGTAAACACAGATAATTAGTAGAGTTTTTCTCCCAGATATACCCCAAAGCTAGGGTGGAACCCATTGACAAGGTCTTAGGTGAGTCCTAGTGTTTATCGAGTCTATGTATTTTTCATACTTGATCATGTGTCTTGTCGAAAAATTTGGTAATGCCTTGAGGGTCTATGTCAAATATGTATTTGCCCTTCTAAGAGTTGAATTAAATTGTAATATCTTGTAAAAATATTTTAGTGCATGGTTACTCATATTTAGACACCATGGTTAAAGTATTTGAGGGTGGAAAAATAATTAATCCCCTCTTGAGTCTTTTAATTAATTTTTTGAGTAAAAATAAAAAAGAAAATAATTAGCAAGAAAATTGATTATTTTTGAGTCAAAATAATTTGAGAGAAATTAAATTATTATCTCTAAGTGTAAAATCATCAAAAAATTCGTGGGTCAAAAAAGAATTAAATTTTGGAGGTCCTCCACCAAGGGAAAAATGGTTTTTTTAAGAGAAATTGACTCCTTGGACTTGGGTGGTTAAGTCAAAGTGGATTTTTTGAGGATATTGGTCTAAAATATTATTTTTTGGATTAATAAAAAAAAGGTTTTAAGAGAAATTCGAAAATTTCTTCAAAAATAAAAGAATAAAATTAAATCGACTGTGGAGATCAAGTTATTTTAAAAGAAAAATCAATGGAGGGGTTTTCTTCTCTCATTTTCTATATAAGGAAGGCTTTGTTGGAATTTCTTTGCACTTAATAAAAGGTCTTTGGGGTTCAATTCAAGGTGGCTCTGGCTTGCTGATCTGTGGTATACGTTGGATGTTTTATTGTTATGCTTTGAACTATAACATTGATTATTATTTCTATTGTCAATAGTAGGAACATCTATTGGTACAAGTATCTTGCCTTAGGTGTGTTGGAAAGTGTAACTAGGATCGATCTTCATATTGACTATGTAATTATGTGTTTATGTAATGAAGAAAACAAAGATAATAAAATATATATTTGTGGTATGCTTGCTTCATGGGTTTCATGAGCAAGGTTTTATTATAGGTCAAAAGACTTCTTCTTGATGTCTATTAGGGATTTGTCTTCTGGTCATAAATGTACAAATTAAAGAGTCATATTTATGAAGAGTCAAGTCACACTTGTATGCCTCAAGACCTTGCCAAATGAAGCTTGAAGACATGACAAAAATGATGCTCCAGATCAGTGTTGTAACACTCCTCAAAATCAGCCTATAAGTCGGCCTATTAATAGTGATCATGTCGGCCCAATGAACAATCACGTCTATTGATTGTCAGATTGGCTAATATAGGGGCTGACCATTATATACCCCTGTGAACTGCGCAGAAAAGATAGAACAAAAATTCAGACTTCTGTGATTTTCGGTCAAGGTTTAAGTGATAAGATTGCGGTAAATTCAGGGATAAATCTGAGGCATAAATGCGAGGTTAATCTGAGATCATAATGGTCATACATATCTGTGGCAAGTGTGAAGACAAGACTGTGTTAAGTGGTGAAAGGGCTACGGTCTGGTGTGAAGGAAGGACTGAAGTAATTACGGATATAGGACTGCACTCAAGCGTGAAGGAGGATTGTGTCCTAGTGCGGATATAAGACTGCGTTCCAACATGAAGGAAGATTGTGTTAAAGTATGAGATTAACACAGTGTTTAGTATGAAGAAAGGACTGTATACCAGGGTTAGAACAGGATTATGAACAAGACTGTGTAAGGGTACCTTCACAGTATAGTGTGGATTGTTCAATAGAAGGAGACAAGACTAGTATGTACAGTCAACAAAGATGAGTGAAAGTCAGTCCATGACATAGTGCTAATATCAGGCAAGGATCTCATACAACTGGAGAAGGAAGAATACAAGTAGAGGTCGAGATCTCTAGTCTTGGTGTATAAAGGTGCAGAACGATGCAGGAAAGAAGGATCAACTCAAGGAGTCAATGAAGAAGCAGTGACAAGGTCTTGGGGGCATACATGGGTCAAGGATCTGAGTCATGGTCATGGTACTTGTCAACTGAAAGTCTATAAGAAGAATTTCTTGTGGGCTTTCCTCTCCAAGAGGGAGAGGTTTTGGCCTTGGCTTGAAGAGCCTAAATTTGTGTCTCGTGTGTTTTGGTAATTGACTTGATGAAAGACATAATAAGCTAAGAAGAGAAGACATAAGTAAAAGAAGTAAGCTCACACGTAATTATCAAGAAGAGAATTTGAATTAAACACTGCCCTTCCAAATTCTCAACAAGGTGTTGGGCTAGAGTAAGCTCTCTAGATCTAGCGAAGTTTGACAGGTATCTCCAGTTTTATAGATCTATTTTGTGAATTAAACCCCTTTTGTCTAATAATCTATGATCTGAGGTGCATTGAGTTATAGGTTTCCCCAACCCTTGGCCTCCAAGTTCAAATATTGTGAGGGGATCACACCCTTGTTTCTCATTATTTACTTGTGCCATAAAGTTTAATATACTAACAAGAACAAATTTTATTTTGTAAATATTTGGACATATTTGTAAAATTAATTTTATCACTAACCCTTGAATTTTTAAATAGTAAGCTTTTATTTTGTATAACTATTGTGGTTTTTTGTATATATTGGATTTTGGGCTCTCTATTTCTCATTTTTGCATGTACATTAGCTCAAGGGTTTGAAGAGATTTTGATATTGAGAAGCCATTAGCCTCACCTAGCCTAGACAGCCTTTTTGGCCAAATCGTTCAAGAGAAGAGGGCTGATCTAGGCCCTAGAGGATAAAATCTAGCCCTCCCAAGTCACATTTGCTCAACGCCCACCTGAAAGAAAAAGAGCAAGATACACATATGCAATACTAAGAGAGGGAAATATTTAATTATTGACTAATTAAGTTAATTGAGCCATCTCTAGGTGTTTTCTCCTGAATCTTTTTTCTGGGTTCTGGAGCTCTAGTGTTTCTTAGCCTCTCTAACCAAAGTCGAGACTAGAACACCTGTCTGATGCTATAAATTAACATGGAGCAAGGGGTGCTTCACGTTGATCAAGATGGCTTGGGACCCTGCTATTGAGGGACTCCTTTATGATAGGATAGTGTTGGGGGCAGGGATGACTCAGTGGCACATTTGGGACCCGGGTATCGTTTGGAATAGCCATTTGTGTCAGCTGATTGAGAGGGCGTTTTTTTAGGCATTGCTTAAGGACAAGCAATTTTTGGCATGGAGGACTTAATGTTCCCAATTTTTGTGAGTGCAAAATTCACTAAGGAGTTTTGCCCATTTTTTGGCATTATTAAATAAAAAGGAGAAAATATTATTTTGTGGGAGAAAAGCGGAACTCATTATTTTAATGGAGAATGGTAGCAAATAATATTTTATTGGAGAATGGAGGAAAATTATTATTTTATCGGAGAATGACAACAAATTAATGTTTTATTGAGAAAGGAGGCAAATTATTATTTTATTCAAAGTGGTGGCAAAAGCCTCCTAGTGGAAAATGAGCCCAACCAATAAAATAATATGGAAAAAGAAAATTCTAGAAGCTAGAAGGAGGCTCAATGGAGAATTATAATCGGTATCGGCAAAATATTGGCGAGGGTCCATAAAACATCTTATCGGCAATATCGGCGAAAATCAGCAAAATATTGGCAAATATCGACAAGCATAAAAAATCAAAATTTTCAGATTGCCAATATTTTGAAAATATCGCAATATTTTCAAAACAGAAAATATCGTGATATTTACTTGGCGATATATCGTTTTGCCGAAAATAACGCGATATTTTCAAATATCGCCGATATTATCAACACTTATTAAATAGAGGATGAACTCAATTGCAAATCATTCTATTCCTATCATTTCTATTTGACACTGAGAAAAAGCTCAAGTGAGTTTCAAGTGAAACTCAATAGCTGATTTTGGTGGACTTCGAGTGCCACCCTAGTTAGCTTTGGGGAAGATTACTTCAGATCTTCCATTAGAGCTTATTGGTTTGGGTTGATTGAATCATCTCTTGTGGTTTGACGAAATTTTTACTATGCAGAGATTATTGGCATTGAGATTTTATTTGCAGGACTGTCCTACCCTTCTCAAGAGGTCGTGAACAATCATTGTTCTAAGCCAAGGAATGATAAAATAAGGAGGCCAAATAGCCATCTTTCACTCGGGTTTGGAGATTGATTTGACAGCTATGTTGCCAGGAAACGTGGGTGCGGGTGCGGGGACGGGGACGGGGATGGCATTTTTTGAAACAGGGTGCGTGGGTTCGTCTGGGTATTTTTATATTAATATATATTATAAATTATAAATTATAATTTATATATCATATATAATACTATATTTTATAAATTAAATTTATAAATTATAAATTTAATGAAAATTAAGACTAAACAAACTCTAAGAAAACGGCTACCATTAGAATTCTTATCAGAATTGCATCAGTCAAACATCTGGGGTGTTTTTCCCACTCAGTGTTCTTAAGCTTGTCATGCCTGCCATGCAGACACAGATTTGGTAACGTTAGAAAACAATCATTCATTAACTGAAAAATGATGTAACAAAAAAATTGCTGCAATATCCACACAAGTTTCCTGCGGCAGTCAAAAACAACTGTTTCAAAATCTACACATAAATTGATGAAGATCCTACCCATAAATTTAATGAGGAATGTGATTTTTGAAATCTACACATACACTTGATGAAGTAGGCCTATTAGTATTGTAATTCAGATACTCAGATGATTGATTTTTGCTAACTATGAAAACTCAGGCAGACAGGCTGTTTTGCACGCTGTCTACTGATCGAACTTCCTTTTATTGAAAGTCCCACAAAGGCAAGTAAAATTTTGGATAGGTATATTGTCAGTACATTAAAACAACTCCAAAATCTCAAAGCATGCATTCATCCTCTTGTCCACTACAAATTGCTGGTTGTGGAGTAAGCAGATAACTTTTTTTTTGTAATGAATAATTAAAACCCCTTCTAAAAGCAACTATTTACAAAAGCATCTTATAAAGTGCCAGCATACTGGATTTCAAATAACTTGACAGGATTCAAGCCTCCTAGCATACAAGTTGCTTCTTCCATTGTGTAACTGTATCGAGAAGGGTCAAAACACCATATTAGTTTTTTGTTCTTTATACAAAAGAGCAAAGGAAATGCATAGCAAATATGGAAGCATTCAAAATTAATTTGCATGGTTATGGATACACCACAGATGTTTGACTGAAAAACGATGGGTTCTTCATACCAAAAGAACCCAAGAACCCGAATTTTTTTTTTGAAGAACCCGGTTCTTCTGAGAAGAACCCGGTTCGTTTGGGTTCTTCAGGGTACTTGGGTGCGGAGAATCCGGTACTTGGGTGCGGGAACCCGGTGCGGGTGCGGGAACCCGTGCAACGTAGTTTGACAGTCACTTGGGAGGTCAATCAGCAGAGGTTAAGTCAGTACTATCAACTCCCAAGGATTCAAGGGTTCCAACACCCTCTTCCCACATATTTTCCTGCACTGCTCCAACGAGGAAGCTGAGCCACACACTGAGGGAAAAGTCTGAATTATTTTGGCTTTAGAAGCAGTCATTTGAGGCCGAATTATTGCACAATATAAGAAGACCGAATCCTTATATGAGATTAAAATCAGCCACATAATCGATTATCTCACAGTGCTATATCATTGTTATAATCTTGAAGGAGGATCGAGCTGCCCTCATCATCCCATCTCTGTCTCTTGTTGGTCTTGGGTCTTTGTCTCATCCCATTGGTGAAGTTCAACAATTTACTCAGTGGCCAAGACTGAGATTTTACCTCTGTTCTGGAACGTTTGGGATTCCTTTGGTGACTGTGAGTGGGGGTTCACATGGGTCGAGTTTCATATCAGAGAAGGGACTGATATTGTCTTGCTTGCTGTTCGAGTTCAGTGGGAAGGATTTGGACGTGTTTAAAGCTCTTTTGATGGTCCTGTTCTTGTATTTTCCAAGGAAACCAAATACTCTTGTTGCTGGTCGAAAAACCCTCCTATAGCTGTCCGTATATGCCACCAAGGGAGAGCCATCCTGTATCAGATTCGCAGAAGTGTCAAATGATTTGAAGAGGAACAAATGGAAGAGCTGTCTCCTAGCTTTTATCACTGCTGAAGCCTTCTTTGGACTGATTGTACTGAACTCAAGTTTCTGTGCTTATACCAGGTTCTTTAGTGTGCACTCACTGTGTATTTGAATTGCCATAAATTAATGTGAAGAATGTGTATTTTCCAGATTTGTATTAGCGCCATAAATGTCAATGTTTGTGGTCATTTCTGAGTGTTATTTGTTGTTCAGTCCATTGGGTTGAAGGCTTGTTGGATTTCTATGCTCTAGTATGATGATATATTACATAAACAAATGAAAGCTATATCTACAACAGTGTGCCATCCATATGTTTGACGAAATTACTCTTTGAATTAACACATTACAACTCAGAAAAATTGGTGATAATTTGAGGAGGAATATTACAGTTTTCCTTCCAAAATGTCATTTGTGTCTCAGTCTTTTTCTTTCTTGCAAGATAATGCTTTATTCACTTATTTGTAAATTATATATATATATATATATATATATATGACATTTCGGCCGACGTTTCCATTTTACGGGGCTTGCATTTCCAGGCGTACCTATTACGGAAAATTCCAGATGTTTTGGCATTTTGTGCAACTGAGATGGATATGTTTTTTTGGGATTGAAAGAAGCACTTCTTTGGAAAATTTTGTATGTTTCATGCTTTATCTTTTATATTTTAAATATTATATTTGTGAAGTAGGGTTTGTATTTTATGCCATGTCTAAATGCTAGACCTATGTTGAAATCTTGTTCCATAATAGCATGCAAAATTGTTCTTTTTGAGGCCTGTAAGGAAGCTGTGATTGCGCATTCCTTATATTTAATTTCTCCCCTCACAAGGAAAATATTTAGGGTTTTAAAAGTGGATGCCCTAGTCCTATCTTCATCAAAATTGTTCTCGTTGAATTTAACCTTAGAAAACTTCATTAATCCCATTTAGGGTAAGGCAGTAATCATTATTATGTTGCTCACCCATAAAATTAATTAAATTTCTTCTTATTTACCTTGTTCCTAGATTCTAGGGTTAGTGGCTAGGGTTTTAGGGTAGAAAAATGCATAAAAATTGATTTGTGTTGGATGCTTGTGGTTCATAAATTAGGAATTGCGTCAATAAATCATCTGAAAGAAAAATGTAGCACTGTTGCTGTCAAATTTTGGTAGCTGCAGTCGGTATTCATTTATTGTATAGGCCCACAAAAGAAAATGAAAATGAAAATAAAAATTACGAATTCAAATTCAAGTTGGCTCCAAATAAAAGCAGGAAGAACTAAATTTTGAAATTAAAATTTTTGCCTCCAAAAGGTCAAGTCGGGCCAGCTAGAGACACACTAATTCAGCCTCCCTCATCCGCTATATACTGTTATTCATCCTCAAACATTTGGGCACAATTCGGATCATCAAAAGCACTAATCTTCTGCTCACTCGTGCAAAGCAGAGAGAGAAATCTGAGGAAAGAGGCCGAGCTTCTCCAAGATGTATTTCTGTGGCAGATCACTTGTTTGACCAGTGTTAACCTCACATGTGTGGGATGTAGGCTTTCACCAGCTGACCGAACTTTTCTAGGGTAGCTCATGGGCAGCAGACCGAACTTTTCTGGGGAGCAGCAGGAGGCTGAAATTCGGCCTATCCCTAGCAGTTTGACTGCAGGTTGACTAGGGCAGTTTTTGTGGGAAGTTTGACCAGGTTTGACATGTGCTAGTTGTTGGTTAGTTTGACTGGAATATCAGATTATATCTCGTTGAATTTAACAATTTCTCATAAGAAAAGGTTGCTGGGTTTTTCCCTGGTTAGGGTTTTCTCAGGGTAAAAAATTATCTTGTGTTTGGCTGCATCTTTATCATCCTATTGTCAGTATTGTTTTACTATTGAGATTTTCTATGTATAATTGCTTAATGATGTATGTGACAAGATGAATTAATGAAAAAATCATTGGAAATAATTATCGGTCTAGAAGATCATAAAAATAAACAGTGGCATGGTTGAAACCTTCCTCTTAGCCTTTAGGGCTGATGTCATCCTCATTTGTTGTTTATGTATGTTTTCAGCCATAAAAATCCACTAATTGACCCTAACCCTTGGTGTCTATTGGAAGGCCTTCTCCCCTTTTGTTTATTATTTATTAAGAGGCCTTATCTTTGGCTGTTATATGACATTGTATACCCTATCATTGCAAATAAGCAAAACCCTATCTTATAACAGCCATCTATTTGGTCTAAGAGTAGAGCATTTGTACTTTGGCATAGAACATCTAGGCCTTCTAGGTTTTGCCAGTGCTTTATCCCATCTCATAGATCTCTGATCCATCACCTTGAGTCGTAGCAATTGAATATCCCTTTAGGTGATTTAGAGAAGCCTCCCTTGTGTTCAAAATTCAAATTTCACTAAAGAGTGGGAGAAAGGTTGCTGAGGTGACAGTGGCAATCCTTTCTCTTGTTGCCACAAGATCTAGTGCGATGTAGTGGGGCTTTGCACTAGGCCTGCTAGATTTTGCTGCAACAGGCCTCATGCCACTTTTCCTCCTCTCATGCAAGACACCCTCCTAGAAATGATTTGTTTGACCCCGTCATGCATATCTTTGAACAATGTGACCCCTTCTCTATTAGAGTGCTCCCAAAAATAATGAACTTTTAACCAACTCTCCTTACAATAACTTTAGAAGGCCAAGTCATGGAGTGCTCTTCCTTTGACAACTTCTTGAGATGCATGCTAATGAGTGAAGGAGGTTATGCTCTAGGCTACTTTGTCAAAAGAACGTTCCCTCAAATGATGCTAACAAACCTTCTTGAGAGGTGTGCCATCCATGGGAATATGTGCAACTGTCCTACTCTCCAAGGAAAACAACTTAATAACAATACTTTCTAAAAATAGCCATTATAATCAATCTTCCTTATAAAGTGGATCTGCTTGCACTTGATGAATGTCAAGGGCTGGTATATGTGCCCTTTGAATATGCTACAAACACCATCAAACACACATTTTAAATGATGGGCCTTCCTCTTTTCCCTGATATATTCGTAAAAGTTCTTTCATGCTGGAGCACTTCTTCTACCTTGGGACCAAGAACCCTAATTTGTGCCTGGTATGCCTTTAATAGTTTCTATACTCACTGATACATCTCCTCATGGCAGCACTGGATTTAATTTGATTCTGAAATTTCACTCTTAAAATCAGCAGCATATACATGCAGGATCTGATCAAAATCACCTTTTGTTCTTAGAACAAAAAACGGTGTCATTTTAAGCACTCAAGATAGTTCTCCTTTGTCTGTAAATATGCATGCTAAGTTCAGTGCTAAACCAAGCAAAGGACTGCACCCCATAGCTGCACCCTACTGTAACGATACATGTAGGAAATCAGGACCCCAAAATAGTACCTCAGGAGTGTGCCCTCATGTGTTGGTGAGAATGCACAAAAGTTTTTTTCAGAGTCATCCCTTATCTCTCTTTGCATGCTGGGTCAAAACACAGCATGAGCACACTGTGTCTTCAATAGAAGTGCTCCTTATGTATGCAAATATGTCCAATAGAATAACATAAACTCAGCGCCCTCATCTGCTAGTTTAAATAATGTATTTAGGCTTCATATGCAGTGTATAGCATACTCAAACCAATCCTCCAAACAGGGGATCCTTGCTGCTGAGAATATGCTACAGGACCAGAAATCAATGTATAATGAGGACAACATCCTCATTCTATGAATAGGTGCCCTGCATGTTAGCAGTATGCCATAGAAATAGCATTTAATCTCATGCAAATGAAACTCCAAAAGGCTACAGTCTGGAAATAAGATACATGGACAGCCTAGAACTGATAGCATCTCCCTTCAGCTACAAGATGAGAACAGCCATAACACTTCGTCGTCTATCAATCTGATTAGTCTGCGATGATTTCTATACATATTGCCTTCCATAGCAATGATCTTCCAGGCATACTAGTGACAGACAGTTGAGTTAAACTGCAGTACAAGGATCCATTCCAGATTCACCAATTGCATAAGATCTTAATCTCAGATCCTTGCAAACATCAACAGGCAATGCTTTTAGCTTTGTTGAAAGCTTTAGTCTGAAACAAAAATGATGATCTTTGTACATGCTTCAAATCAAATTCTGCTAATGCAAGACAACATGCATTAATTTCAAGCTAAATGCCCTGTACAGTCTTCGTGGCTGCCATAAGTTTCAGAATTTGCCAGTACTGATCTTCTTTGTTACTGCTACCTATCGTCCTCAAAATGCATATGCATAACACCCCCAAACATGGTGTAAACACTTTTGGAGTAACACCGAAAGCTAACACATGGCAGGATGCCTTTAGAGTCAATACATGTGGTGCATCGAGATTGGGACCAAGGGATACCACTATTTGTTGATGTAATTAAGTTTGCTTCCAATCTTACGTTATTATAAATCTATCGTTAGGTAAGAGTGAATAATGGGAGCCATTTATATTTTACATATTATATAATTTAGCTTTGAGATACTTATTGAATGCATATCTCAAACTTGAAATACTATTTACATCACTTCTTGACCATACTTATTGGGTGTAAATAAGCTGACTCTTAAAATCTGTGCTGTTAATTTCATTATTGATTTTTAATGTTTTTCACATGCAGGTTCTGCATGCACTGCTGCATATATTTGCAGAGTCTATGGCAAATTACATTTGCTATCAAGCAGACAATGGAGCTCAAGTGGTCCAGATTTTTGACTCTTGGGCAACAGAGCTTAGTCCAGTGGATTTTGAAGAATTCAGTCTTCCCTACTTGAAGTACATTGTGAAGTCTGTGAAAAAAACCCACCCCAACTTGCCCCTAATTCTTTATGCCAGTGGTTCTGGAGGATTGCTAGAAAGGCTTCCGTTATCTGGTGTTGATGTTATTAGTCTGGACTGGACAGTTGATATCGCAGAGGCTAGAAGAAGAATAGGAATAGATATTGCAGTGCAGGGTAATGTTGATCCTGGTGCACTCTTTGGATCCAAGGACTTCATTACAAAACGAATTTATGACACAGTGTCTAAAGCAGGAAATAACAAACACATTCTTAATCTAGGGCATGGTGTGCTAGTAGGTACACCAGAGGATAATGTTGCTCATTTTTTTGAGGTGGCAAAAGGGATCAGATATTAGATAGATTTGAATTTTGATGAAGCTCCAGGGAAAGTTTGAAAAAAGCATTAGTTTTTCTTTATTAAGTTTCTCCTAATTCTTGCATTCTTTGTTCATGGGAAACACTTAATTGATGCAAAATCCTTGACCCAAACCGGAAGGCTTTGTGACACAGATGCGATGGTATTAGTTGGCATGCCGATTTGGGAAGTCCTGCTGTTGTCAATGAATAAGTTTGTTTTCAAATCGAGCTTTTGTTGCAGGAAAACAATTGAGGATAAGGTGACCTATTGAGATCTCTTTGCTTTTGTAAGTTTCTACGAGTCTCCTAACTGATGAGATTGGTCTTATTGATTTCCATACATAATGTGTATGCTTTTTACTTCAAGCCAAGTCCTGTATGATGGACACACTGTAGAATAAAGAAAGTGTCCCTACATAGACTATCGTACTGCTTCAACTCAATATAAGGACTGCCTTGTTTTGTTACATTTTCAGTTAGTATGTCGGACAGAATCAAGGGCATCCATCCTTGTTATTTTCCCCACTTTCAGTGAAATTCCTGAAGTTTTGGATCCCCTAAATGTCCTCTCTTTTCATCTCACAACTCAGATTTAGGGGCTCCTAATATAGCTTATCTACCATTTGTTTTGAATTAATAATTTCAAACACAGATGAGTTGTTAAGAGTTTGTTGCTTGGATGGTTCATAACAGGTCATAGATTTAGTCTCACATGTTAATAAAAAACCAGTGTCCCTGCCCTTCTGACAGGACGTTGCATAGATATATTCTTGGTCTCATGTCAACTACAAAGTACCTACCTAAGATTCTCAGATCAATCTGATAATGCTAGCAGAGTAATAAATTCAATAAATGCTCAAACTTTATTTTCTTTGACAAACTTTTGAATGCTATTCTCAATTAATGCATGAATGGCTGCTGACTTCAAGGGAAGGATTTGAGTATGAACGTTTGTGTTATAGGTTTTCTATGAATGATGGGAAGTTGACCAACAATTTGGGAATGGGGAAAAATGATTAGTTAAAACAAAATTTCCACAAGAATTGCAGGAATGTGTCCTTTGGACTCTATCAAATCATGGTGTCGATTGCATGCCTTGTTGATCTGGTGTCTGCAATTACTTGCTATCACTGCAGTGGCATATCCCCGTGATGGGATTTTGTTCCACGTTGATACTCCCCTTGCTATGTGTTTGTGTTTTGCAAATAATTCCAAATGTATAACAATTGTGAGGCAAAGGTGGTTTATTAGTGGCAATCCAGAAGTTGGCTTTTGGGTGCAAGTCCCTAGGTTGATGATAACATTGTTTCTTACTCTAGTGCTAATTTCCTAGGTGGTTTCATGGTCATGCCTTGTGGGCTCTGTTACCACTCAAACCAACAGGGGACCTAAAAGGGTTCCTAAGAGGGCCACTGCTAGGTTAAAGGCAATGGTGGAGGCTTAGCCCACTGTCACCACAACTAAGTCTCCCTTCGCTTTACGGAATTTCACCGATGGGAGTAGTCCCAGTAGTGTAGGAATTACTTGTAAAGTATATGTCAATGCGTGGGTGGAAAGTGACCTTGGAAACCCTTTCCCTAGATTGGAGTGAAGAATGGAATTTGCTTTCTCTTTAAGCAAGGGACTTGGTCCTCTAGGGGTAAGGGATGGGGATTGGAGGGTTGAGGGAGAAGGAATAGGCTTATAGATGAGGTTCTCAATCCCTATAATCCTTGGGAAACTTGGATTCCCAAATAGTCCTTGACAAATAATCTTTATTGAGAAGTGGGACCACACGGGGCCAAGTGGACCCAACCCAGGTTCGGGGATGGAATACATCAACCAATGATGTTCCTATCTTGGACAAGGTGAAGGGACATGACCAAACAAGAATATTTACTTCAAAAGGTTGAATTGATATTGTTGAGGTCTAGCCTTGGGGATGCCTGGGAAAATTTGATCCTAGAGCTAGGGCTTGAGATTCCCGGAGATTCCACCGTTAGAATTGCCTCAAATTCGGATGAGAGGGAGGGGACTCACCAACGCAGTAGCCTGTAGGAGATCATAATTTTTCCTTGGGTCAATTCTCGGGAAATTGATGCCCTAGGTGACCTTTGAGGGCTAGACCTGGGAAAAAGTGAAAAAAGATGAAAAAGGTGAAAGGGATGACCACCCTTTTTAGGGATTAGTGCCTAATCCACTTGTGGATATGGAGTCGAGGAGGCCCAGAAAGTTAGCTTTATCCAATGTTGAGAGAAAGAAAAGAAAAGTGACCTTCAAGCATTTATACTTCAAAAAAAATGATGCAAGCTTATAGAGACAAATAATATCTAGGACATTTCATTCATATAACATTGACCCATACATTAATTTAGCTAAAACATGCTTAATTCCACATTTCAATCATGCAACAACTAGCCCTAATTTTAGCATTATGCAACAACAAGAATAACAACGTTAAAATTTACTTACAACGTTATAGAATATATCCAACCAACATTTCGTTTGCAAGACAAATCTCCAAGACAAGAAAAATAACCCAAATCCATACATCAAAATTCATCCATCTCCAAAAATATCCTCCAAGGTGAAAAATGCGAATTTCTCTATGATTAGAGAGATCCCAAATCAAGTGATGATACAAATGAAAGTATCTAACATCAATATATACCCTCCCGAGGAGTTCGAATTAGCCTATGGGCCTACATTAGCCCCTAATGATAAAATAATGAGCAAATAAACCCCTATCGGTGACAAGCCCACAAAACTAGCTCGCAAGTGGAAAAATAAGCCTCATAGGGGGCCAAATAATAATATGTACATGTTGTGGGGCCCTCCAAAGGCCTAATAATGTCTAGAAGTGCCATATCGAGGAATAAATTCCTCTGAATATGATGGACAAGGGGGTGGCCCCTTGTTCTCCAAGTAGTAGACCTGTGGTGCTCCCAGTGGATGTGAGGGCACACAAATGATCCCATGGGTCTCCATATGAATCAAAGATGCCTGTAGATCCTTTGCAAGGGCTCAAGTGATGGATTGAACGCTGCCATGACATCGTACAAGTCTTGGGACACCTGCCAAGAGTGTGGGGCTCCTGTGGGGTCTGGTGGGCATAATGTACCAAGCACATCACCATCATCCCAAAAGTGGATCACTAGTAGTCTCTGAAGGTTGATTAAGATCCGTGGAGTGTTGTCTGCTACTGTGGAGGCCCATGGCTATCTATGCACATCCTATATGTGCCAATGTAGCCATCTAGGGGTTAGGATCCCGTATAGGGAGACCAAACCCAAATAGAAACCACCTGCAATCCTGTATAAGATCCAATGTGTCCCCTAGGCTTCCAGTACAACCATTCATTAGAATAATCGTGTAAAAGAGCTTACAATTCATAGATAACAAAATGGGCACTTCACAATGGCATGCGCTTTCGTAGTGGACTTTGGCATGTGCTAGTGTCTCCATACTCCAAGGGGGGTTAGCCATGTACCTTATTAAGTGTTTTCAATCCTTAAAGGAGATAGTAGGTTCAAGGTGTGAAAATTCCAAGTCCTAGATTTGGAATCCTACTGCAACAAACTGAATTAATTTTTCCTACTTGTGAATTACATTAACAAGTTATTTGCAGATTTCTTCAGTAAATATTGAAGAAATTACTAAAGCATCCTTCAGTTAATTAATTAGATGCAGAAACAAGAAACTAAGTAAAATAAAAACATCACACAGGACACCGTTATTTTTGGACAAATGTACCCGGAAAAAACCCAATGCGGGAAAACGGGTGCAATAGATTTGAGGGTTTTATTATTAAGCAACAACTATATCTGAATACAATCCTTGGATGCCTTGATGGCTATCTAGTACAAAGAATATCACTCGGCAGAAGAAAGACAAATTTGTGAGATTACCTCACTCTACAAGTCCCAACTTGATCCGATAGCTGAACCGACGAAACCACATCACCCTCTGCGCAGTAGTTGCATAGGCCTACGTGGGGACTTCTGGAGAACTGCGACACCTACTCTGCGTGATCATTCAACCCTCATGAAACTCAATCCCAACCCTCCTGGCTCATAATATCAATATCCCAACTGAAACTCAGACTTCTGCCCAGAATATTGCGTTGCCTCTGTGTGTGGCCTTCGTGGCCCTGCGTCACCCTCTTTGGGCTCTACGCTGCTTCCTCTGTGTCTTTCTCTGCCTCTATGATGAGTATTCTTGGCCCCAGAGAAGATCCTCTGACCAAAACTGTCTCTGCCCCTTAACTGCGAAAGATCTCTAGATCGAAGTTTCTCCCTAAGCACTGCTCACTAAAGAAATCAATCACTTGATCCTCTTGGTGTATTTTCCAAATGACCCTCAAGCCTTCCTTTATAGTCTTCTCGTTGAGACTTCAACGACCGAGATTAGATCTCCAATCAACGACTAAGATTACATTTTGACTTGATCTGTTTTTTTTAGAAGTTACACCCACAGTTTAGATTAATACCCATTAATTATTTTAATTTCCTAAGTTTAGATTTAGGGTCCCATTAAAAATATTTAATTTATCAAATAAAACTGTTTCCGGGTGGAATTTCCTAAACAATTTCTGGGTTATCTAGAATGCATGTGTCTAAGCCTCTCCAAAAAAATTGAGACTTAGAGCACATCCGATGCTACCACAAATCAACACTCCCTCTTAGCGAGGAATGTGCTCTAACAAATATGCCCTGCTGCACACTACTCTGACTTTGAAGCATCTCCCTTCGCGATGTTGATGTCTGACATGCTGCCCACCAACTACTGCGTTGCTGCTGCAACTGTATTGTTGCTAACCTTGCCACAATCAACACTGCATCCGTACTGCAACTCCCTCTCAAATGCTACATTTGCTACTAGAACTGCCACTGCTAACTTTGCAGCGCAACTCAGCTGCTGAGAGAAGCAACTGAAAAACATCCAAAAAATTCTGAACAAGTGTTCATGATGCATCTCAATGGTGAAACTCTGATTGCTGCTAGTCCCACGTTGTCCCTCTGAAGCACTACGTTGATGTTGCTCTGAACTACGTCCATTTGCACTGCTGCAACTCTGCGCTGCGTTGCTGATATTCTGGTGCTGCTAACTACTGCATTTGTCGCTCCAATACTCTGCACTGACTGAAACTCTTCTAGCTTGCTATTGCTGATCTTCGGCACCCATAGCAAGGTCATGATCCAAGAGGTGGACTCCTCAAGGATCCTGCCCAATTGAAGTTCTTACGAACTTACAACTCAATTTCACCCCATCTCCCTCTTGGAGATGCGTGGGCACTCATGGCATACTCATCCTCCTCGATCTTTGCGGATGCAGCCTTCAAATCGTGCTTCTCGTCCTTGTCCTTTTTCTTCAAAGGACATTGGGTAGCATAGTGACCAAGTTCACCACACCTGAAGGACTTTATCTTCGAGATGCCCTTCTTCTGTCTTTGCTGCTCCCGCTGCCCCTTGGATGCAAGGGTTGAATTTTCCTCCTCCTTCCACTGCCACTGCTGCCGTCAAGTCCTTAGCTCTTCTTGCTGAAAAACAACCCACATATCTTCCCAACCTAGCAAGGTTTCTCTACCCAGGATACCTGCTACCCCTTGGATGCAAGGGCTGCATTTTCCTCCTCCTTCGTCTTCGACCCACTGCCACTGTTGCTGTCAAGTTTGCACTTGACTAAGTCCCTCCTTAGCTCTTCTTGCTGAAGAGTAACCCACATCTCTTCCCAGCCTGGCAAGGTTTCTCTGCCCAGGATACTCTGGACAAAAACCTACCATTCTTCAATGACTACGCTAAGAGCCGGTCTAACCATTGCTGTAGGAGAAGGGGTGGACCGCACGACTTCTAGTTCATGAGTTTCCTGAAGCCTAGTCAGGAACATAACAATGTGCCCCCCTCTCTGCATCTGCACCATCCTCAATTTCTGCTATAAGGACATCTTCTACTGCTCAGAAGATCCTTCATACAATGCTGCCAAGGCTTCCCACGTTTGCCTATCTGTGTCCTTTCCGGCTATATGGTACATAATATGATATTTGACTCCTTCAAGGAGCAGCCTTTTAGCCTTCGCTATGTCGGATTTCTACTTTTTCAAAGGATCTCGATCTACAGGGACAACCACTGTACTCGTCACGAAAAGCTTGAGATCATATTCATCTAGAAGGCATGTAATTCTCGCCTTCTAGATTACATAGTTGGAGCCTCCCTCCAACTGGTCCTGATCTCTAAGTCTGTGAGCTGCCATGGCCGTCAAGAATATGTCGAATCTTCTCCCTCTCTTCCCCCTCTGTGCAACACTGGACTGACTTACGTACTCCTTGCTGGAGCTTGTAGATCTGCCACCCAGATCTGTTGTTTAGATCTCAGAAAAATGAAATTCCCTGGCTAGGAACTCCCAGAGGAAGAAAAATCCCTCACTGTCCTTCTTCTTTCTTTTCTGACGAATTTCTGCCTGCAGAAAACTGCGTCCCACCAACTCTGCACTGTTCCCTCTGGCTCAGAAAAATTTCGATATGGAAGCCATACCTCTTTATTGACTCACTCAGAGAGAGACTTTCCATGAAATTTCAACCCTTCTGACCTGGACTGCACAATCCCTCAAGGGATTCAAATTGCTGATTTCTTAACTATTCGGCCTCTTGTTCAGCGCTGGCTCTGCTCTTCCTGTTTCACAATCAATGCTCTGATACCATGTGAAAATTCCAAGTCCTAGATTTAAAATCCTATTGCAGTAAATTGAATTAACTTCTCCTACTTGTAAATTAGATTAACAAGTTATTTGCAGATTTCTTCTGTAAATATTGATGCAATTACTGAAGCAACCTTCACTTAATTAATTTAGATGTGAAAACAGGGAACTGAGCAAAAGATCTCTGTCGACTCACTCAGAGGGAGACTTTCAATGAAACTTCAACCCTTCTAGCCTAGATTGCACAATCCCTTAGGGGATTCGAATTGTTGATTTCTGAAACTATTCGGCCTCATGTTCAGCGTTGGCTCTGCTTTTTTTGTTTCACAATCAACGCTCTGATACCATGTGAAAATCACAAGTCTTTGATCTGGAATCCTATTGCAATAAACTGAATTAACTTCTCCTACTTATAAATTACATCAACAAGTTATTTGCAGATTTCTTTATAAATATTGAAGTAATTACTGAAGCAACCTTCACTTAATTAATTTAGATGCGGAAACAGGAAACTGAGCAAAAGAAAAACATCACACATGACACCATTACTTTTGGACAAATGTCCCCGAAAAAACCCAATATGGGAAAATTGGTGCAACAAATATGAGGGTTTTATTATTAAGCAACAATTATGTTTGAATACAATCTTTGGATGCCTTGCTGGCTATCCAGTACAGAGAATATCACTCGGCAGAAGAAAGACAAATTTGTGAGATTACCTCACTTTGCAAGTCTCGACTGATCCGGTAGCTGAATTGATGAAACCCCATCACCCTCTGCACTGCCTCTGCGCAGTAGTTGCGTAGGCTTGCGTGTGGACTTTGGAGAACTGTGTCACCTCCTCTGCGTGATCGTTCAACCCTCAGGAAACTCGATCCCAACCCTCTCAACTTAGAATCTTGATCTCCTAGCTGAAACTTCGACTTCTGGTTGGAATATTGCGCTGCCTCTGCGTGTGGCCTTCGTGGCCATGCATCACCCTCTATGGGCTCTGCGATGCTTCCTCTGCGTCTTTTTCTGCCTCTCTGTTGAGTATTCTTGGCCCTAGAGAAGATCCTCTGACCAAAATTGTATCTACCGCGAAATATCTCTAGATCGAAGTTTCTCCCTAAACACTGCTCACTAAAGAAATCGATCACTTGATCTTCTCGGTGTATCTTCCAAATGACTCTCAAGCCTTCCTTTATAGTCTTCTCGTTGAGACTTCAACGACCGAGATTAGATTTCCAATCAACGACTAGGATTGCATTTTGACTTGATCTGCTTTTTCTAGAAGTGACACCCACAATTTAGATTAATACCCATTAATTATTTTAATTTCCTAAGTTTAGACTTAAGGTCCCATTAAAAATAATTAATTTATCAAATAAAATTGTTTTCGGGTGGAATTTCCTAAAACAATTTCTGGGTTATCTAGAATGCATGTCTTAATCCTCTCTACAAAATTTGAGACTTAGAGCACATCCGATGCTACCACAAATCAACACAAGTTAGATCCTTTGAATGAGGGTGGTAGGTGATAAATAAGTGAATGGAGTAGGGAATGAGAGGGGCAACCCTGAACCATATATCGGGGCATAGGGGCAACCAGATAAGGAGAAGCCCACACCTAGGTATATAATGTGTAGGAGAGCAATTGTGGTACATGAGGTGTCCTGACCTTGATTTTTTTCACCCTTCTTTATATGCCTTTTGCCTTTTATGAATTTTCTTTAATTAATTGCACGAGACTCAAGGATAAGAGCATGATGTGTTAGATATAACCGTGATTACCTCTTTTAAGGTAGGGCGGTTCATTGCCCTCTAGGGGGTTGGGACATTCATGGGTTCTTGTATGACAAATGAGGCTCATCTAGGGTCTATGGAACGAGGGGTGATGGCCATGGGGAAGGGGCAAAGCTCATGCATTGGCTTTTTCCCACGACCTAATTATTTTTGTCTCGACCATCTTTTGCATTTTGTTTTACAATTTCCTGTTAAGTGTGGCCAATTATGTTTTTTATTTTCGTTTAGCTGCTTCAACTTCCAGGGCATCATTCTAGGTTTGACTCGAGGTGGGGGCAAGGGGATAGGGAACACTACCCTATGTGGGATTGTGGGGGCTATGTGGACAAAGGTGGGAAAAATGATGAATGTGAGTATAATGAGAGGAAGGGGAGTAATATATGCGAATAAATGAGTGGAACCACGCACCCAAAGTTGGGGTTTCCCAAGTAGTACCACCCTAGAACCCAATGGTCAATAAAGGAGATCCCATGGGACTAAGATGCAAGGGTAACACCCAAAAAGAGATCAAGGGGACATGAGCACAAACTAATCCCACTCTTTTCACCAAATCCCCCCATCAATCCATGCCCACAAGTATCCATGATAAGTAAACCCAATACTCAATTACCAAATGACAAGACATACCTTTAGATTTGGGGGCCCGCCTTCAAACATACGATCAATACAAATGGGTGAGGGACCACATGGCTTGCTCAGGTGGCAGAGAAGAGAAATGGCACATCGAGCTAGTAAGAGGCTGCAAGGGATTGTTGGCTACCGGTTGAGGTCCATCATGGAGAAAAAATTCTCCTATGGATATCACCCACGAAGTGGTGGGTAACAAGCTCTTTTTAGCTTGTGGTTATTATTTATGTGATGTCTGTAATTATAGGCTATTACTACAATGTCATATTGCAATGATGAGATTTTGTTATATATTAATACTTTCCCTCATCTTCAATATGGAATTTCTTATCTATATGGTTGAAAGAAGGATATCTAAACATTTGAAAGAATAATAAAGTGCATAAGGTTACGTGGTAGGCCTGCTCTTATTTTTAATACAATGGACATACAAAATTTGTTCTTGGGATGTATATGTTATTTATCTTTGGTTGATTAAAATCCTATTTCTTCTCAAACTATGAATGGCAGTCTTGCCACTTTATTGTTCCACTTGCAAGCAGATTATATGCAATTGTTTGGTAAAAAAAGCTTGTTCGTATTGATAAACATTGTTTTGTTTTCATGGGAAAATAATATAGTACATTAAAAAACACACATTATTGAGGGGTATTGTCATTTTTATACAAACACTATTAGTTAATATTCAAACTCTCAATAAAATAAATGTTTAACTAAACATTATTTGCATATGGACAATGGAATATAATGTAGGATGGTAATTATTCATCATGTGAATAATCTATGAACTTCAAACATTTCAAATTTATTTCTCCTTTTATGGACACACTTGGTGTAGTATTTATTTTTTGGTTCCAAATATCCCATAGTAACTCACATGAACTTGGCAATGTATGTTGGCATATCTGTGAAAGGAAAATGGAGTCCCAATGAATATTAACTATTTTCTTGTTTCTTTCTTGGCATTGTTTAGTATAATTGCAATAAATGTTATATTAAGTAGAGAAATAAATACAGGGCAATTCTAACAATGTGAGGCATGCAGTGGATTACCATGTAAGCTTGGGACAAACAAGAGAGGAATTTTGATGTACTTTTTTGTCAATTCCAACTTGTTTAACAATGACTGTGATTGATTAAAATGACATTTTAGGTTGGTTTTATGCAATTTATTTATTCGGGAGTACATACCTTTAAAATGTCAAAAACATTTAAATGGAAATATGAAGATAAAGAAAATAAATATATAAGATATGAAAGTGGAAATTCAACATATGTGTAATGTAATTAAAATCCATTTAGAGAATTACGAAAAGGTTCAAATCTAATGTAGTAGATTTGAAAACCTTGTATCTTTGAAAATCATGTAGGATGAGAGATGTGTTAAGTATATTGTAGTAGTTTTATAGGTATTCAAATAAATTTCCAACATCTTTATACTATAGCTCATTTTAATAACAACGAAGAACATATCATTGTATCATGTTATTTTTGGAAGGGATTTCATTTTTAATGTTAATGTGCATAATTTGTTTCATTTGTTTTTATTAGAGGAGTCATAATGTTGAAAAATGACAAGAAGAAAATCTTGATTTAATTTTCCATTGAATTAAATAATGAGAAAAATGTAATTCCACATCACAAGACAACAAGAATGTGTTATTTAAGTTAATTTGACTTAGTTGGCTCAGTTAATTTGAGTTGAGGACATAACTTGAGGCATTTATAGTGTCTCCTAAATCTTAGGAGCCTAGGTTGAGTTTAATTTGAGTTGTAATAATTTAATTTAGTGAAACTGAGTTAAAGTCAGTTAAACTAGTTCCAACTGCTGGAGGAACTAGTGGAAGGTCAAGTAGTGGGGTGTGTACTCAATGATCAACCAGTTAACTGATAAATCAACCATAATTAACTCATGCATGCATGATCTGAGTTACCTAGTGGAGGTTGGAGTTCAAGGGCAATGCACTATCAATTGTATAATTATCCAAGTTGTACAGGTGGTGCATGCAGTCAGAGAAGGACCTATAGGGATTGCACAATTTTGGATGGAGAAGATGGAGAATCTCCTAATTAATAGGGGGCTAATTCCCATGGAAACAATGCAAGGAAATATGAGTTTGTCAGGCAGTGGAATTGGCTAAGTATTGGCCATAGTCAGCTTGTGAGGCAATGAGATAGATTATACTTGTGCAGAGATTGTCCAGGCTTAAACAAACATTGCATTTCTTCTTTATTTTCTGATTAATTCAATGCATAAAGGAAGTGGTTTTGAGCAATGGTTGTCCCCTAGATATATCCTTGTGTTGTGTGTGTTAATTGGTTCATGTCGCATGTTTTTGATATTGCTTCTCAATCATGAATTTATTTTCGCAAATGAGTAAGGTAGATTCAAGTCTATTGTTTTAGAAAATTACATTAGCAGTTTGAATCTACAAGAAATTTCTACATGATATCAAAGCTACAATCATAGTAGAGAAGATAGTTCGAAGTTATCTTTGCAGGAAGAATGAGTTTTTGCAGATCTATTCTTCAGAGCTAGCAACAAGATCAGGATGTCGTTTTATGGTCTAAGGCTCGAGTATGTCCTTGAGGGTAACTCGAATTACATTTCTTGGAAGGACCAGATGGACGTAGTCATGGAAGACAATGGGTTGAAGGAATTCATTGATAATGATGTCCCAAACCAGGACCAACTAATGCTTGGGATCTAGTAGATTGGAAGAAGAGCGTAGCAAAGGCAAGGAGGATCATATTGGTGGGAGTACGAGACGATATTGTTTCTAATCTCCACGAGAAGGAAACTCCATATGCCATGTGGCATACATTGACAGAACTGTTCCAGAGCAATAGCGAAAACATGAAGCTAGCACTTAAAGATACGCTTCAGAATATCAAAATGCAGAAGGGCGACACAATACTAGAGAACCTCAACAGGTTTACACAATGTCATGATGAACTTGGGAGTGTTGGTGTTATGGTTGTAGAAGATGATTTGGTAAGCCTAACACTTCTAGGCCTTCCCAAGAGCTGGCACAACTATAAGGATTTGGTCAATGGGAGGGAGAAACTACCAAACTAGGAAATATTATAGTCAAATTTGGTATAAAAAGAGTTCAGGCAGAACACTAGAGACATGACCTCATCCATGGTTGAAGATGAGGAGAAGATGGAAAGACAAAGAAAGGGAAAGGGAAGAAATTTCAATCCAAAGGAGATTTTGGTCAGACAGGCAGGAAGAAAGACTTGTCAAAGATTAAATTTTTTCACTGTCATGAGCTGGGACACTATGCCACAAAGTGTCTGTACAAGGAGGCCGACAAGAAGCCCTCGGGAGGAGTGGAAAGTGAAGCTCGCTCTTCATAATTCGAGTTGGATTTCACCCTCATTGCATGCATGGTAACATCAATGATGGGTAGTGTGTGGTATCTAGATAGTGGAGCCTCATTCCATATGACGGGCAACAAAGATTTTTTTAGCGACTTGGAGGAGGACCTCCAAATGCACATCGAGATGGGAGATGAGGAAGGTATAGTGCGACCAACATCAGTACAATTACTTTTTAGAGGGAGGTTGGTTCTCCTCTCACATTGAAAGATGTTGGGTTTGAAAAATAATTTAATTTCAGTTCCCATGTTGGAAGACCGCGGCTACGCGACTACAATGTCATATTTAGCAAAGGAAAGGCTTTCCTTCGTCACATCGCCATGGGACAAGTGAAGTGGATCGAGGTTGGGGTGAAGAACCTCTACAAATTGAATGTAGAAGGTTGTGTTGCCTTGAGCACGAAAGCAGAGAAGGTGCAGAGTCGAGACATCAATGAATTATGGCATAAGCGACTTGGGCATTTGCACCATGGAGCTTTGAATATCATGCAACAAATTTCTATAGGACTTCCCAAGGGTGCATTAGAGTAGAGATATACATGCAAAGGGTGTACACTGGGGAAGTACACCAAAGCCACCTTTCATGATAAGGATAGTCGAGCGCAAGCGGTCCTTGAAAGAGTTCATTAAGATGTGTGTGGATCTTTCTTGAAAACCTCCACGACCAAACACATGTATTATGTTATATTTGTATAAATGATTTCTCATGTAAGTGTTGTATATTCTTCATGCAGAAGAAAGACCAGACATTCTCAAAATTTTGTGAATTTAAATAACTTGTTGAGAAAGACACTGACATGAAAATGAAGGTTCTAAGGAGTGATAACAGTGGTGAATATGTGTCGAATGAGTTCAAGAACTTATGTGAAAAGTAATGTATTCAACGGGCATTAATAACACCCCATAAACCACAAAAGAATGGGGTGGCTAGAAGGAAGAACACAAGTATTGTGGGAGCTACATGGGAAATGTTGCATGATTAAGGCTTATTGTTGCACTTGTGGGATGAATCATGCAACACAACGATATATGTGCAAAACAAGAGTCCTCATCGAATTCTTGGGATGAGTACACCAAAAGAATATTTTTCAGGGAAGAAACCAGATGTATCACACTTAAAAATCTTTGGTTCATTACTCTACTGTCATGTTTCCAAGGATGAAAGGAAAAGGCTAGAACCGACAGTAGAGTTGGGTATATTTGTCGGGTACATTGATACACCTCACAACTATCGAGTGTACCTGCCATCTCACAGGATGACATTTATTCGTAGAAATGTGAAGTTCGATGAAGAGAAGGCCATGAGATGTTCCCTTGAGAGGGAGCTTTAGTTGCATGCATATAAGGAGATTTTGGCTCCAAAAGAAGAACCTCAGGATGTTGTGGAGCAACCACAAGCAGAGGAGCGAAGAGTGGAGGCACACACTCATGCAGAGACATCCAAAGATGGAAGGAAGCGCACCAAGGAAGTTGACAAATTATTGCATGATGTTAGAGAGAATGTGGGAGCACCCACATCACAACGTAGGCAGAGGAGGTCACTAGATCGGTACACTTGGTACATGGCTCTAATGAGTGAGCTAGTTGAGACAGAACCATCCTCATTCGAGGAAGCAGTGCAGAAGGCATTATGGGTTCATGCCATGGTAGAGGAATATGATTCCATAGTCAGAAAGTGTTTGGGAAGTGGTCCCAAGACAAGAGAAGAAGTTAGTGGTAGGTTCAAGGTGGATCTACAAGGTGAAGCAAGCAGTAGACATAAGCATCGAGAAACACAAGGCCAAATTTGTGGCCAAGGGGTTTTCTCAGGTGGAGGGAATTTATTATGAGGAGACCTTTGCTCCAATAGCAAGGTACTCTTCTATCAGATCAATTCTAGCACTTGCAACGTAGTTGGGATGGAAGATCCATTAGATGGATGTCAGGACAACATTCCTCAATGGAGTGATTGAGGAGGAGGTGTACATTGAACAACCGAAAGGATTTGAGACCTTCGATAGAGAGTCGCATGTGTGCAAACTCAAGTGAGCTTTGTATGGATTGAAACAAGCAATTCATGCTTGGTACACCAAGATCGACAACTATTTCACCAGGTGAGGCTTCACCAAAAGTGAAGCAGATGAAAACCTTTACCATATTGTTGTTGAAGGTAAACTGTTGATTATAGTATTATATGTTGATGATTTGATTTTAACCGGTGATGAGAAGTTGATCAAATCTTGCAAAGAGGATCTTGCAAGAGAAATCGAGGTGAAGGACATGGGACTCATGCATTATTTCCCCAGATTGGAAGTATGGCAATGAGATGGAGATTTGTTTGTGAGGAGGTGGAGGCCACTATTTACACACATCTTGTAGGTTCACTCATGTATTTGGTGAACATGCGACCAAACATGTGTTATGCAGTGAACCAACTTAGTCAAGCAATGGTTAACCCAACCAAACTGTATTGGAAGGCGACCAAACATGTGTTGAGATACCTCAGAGGCACTACTCATTATGGTCTTTGGTACAAAAGAAAAGAGGGAGTGAAGCTTCAAGGCTTCACAGATGCAGATTGGGCGGGTGGTCCATCAGATTAGAAGAGCACTTCAAGAGGAGTCTTCAGTATTGGGTCAACATCAGTGTCTTGGTACAACAAGAAGCAAAGATGAGTTGTACTCAGTTCAGAAGAAGCAAAGTACATGGCTGCTAGTTAAGCAACTTGTGAAGCTATCTGGACGAGGAAGATTCTTGTTGGGTTATTTGGCCAGATGATGGATCCCACTATGATTTACTGTAACAATCAGAGTTGTATCAAACTCTTTGAAAATCTAGTTTCTCATGATTGATCCAAGCATATCGACATTCAGTATCACCATTAGTGTCACCATCTATGAGATTGTGTGCAAAGAAAGATTATGTTGTTGGAATATGTTCCTACAAAAGAACATGATGCATATTTTTTGACAAAGGCATTGTCAAGAGGAAAATTCGAATTCCATAGAGGCAAGGTTGGGGTATCTGATAATACATTTCTTGTTGAGAGGGAGTGTTGAAAAATGACAACAAGAAAATCGTGATTTTATTTTCCCTTGAATTAAATTAGGAGAAAATTGTAATTCCACATCACAAGACAACAAGAATGTGTTAACTAAGTTAATTTGACTTAGTTGGCTCAGTTAATTTGAGTTGAGGGCCTAACTTGAGGCATGTAGAGTGTCTCCTAAATTATAGGAGCCTGGGTTGAGTTTAATTTGAGTCGTAATAATTTAATTCAGTGAAACTAAGTTAAAGTAAGTTAAACTAGTTCCAACTGTTGGAGGAACTAGTGGGAGGTTAAGTAGCAGAGTGTGTACTCAGTGATCAACCAGTTAACTGATAAATCAACCATAATTAATTCATGTATGCATGATCTATGAGTTACCTAGTTGAGATTGGAGTTCAAGGGCAGTGTACTATCAACTGTATAATTATCCAAGTTTTATAGGTGGTGCATGTAGTTAGAGAAGGACCTATAGGGATTGTGCGATTCTGGATGAGGAATTTCCTAATTAATAAGGAGTTAATTCCCAAGGAAACAACACAAGGAAACAAGAGCTTGGCAGGAAACAAAATTGGCTAAATATTGGCTAGAGTCAACTTGTGAGGCAATGAGATAGATTATACTTGTGCAGAGATTGTTCAGGCTTGAACAAGCATTGTATTTCTTCTCTATTTTTTGATTAATGCAATACATATAGGAATGGGTTTTGAGTAGTGGCTTTCCCCTAGATATATCTTCGTGTTATGTGTGTTAATTGATTCATGTCACATGTATTTCTTATTGCTTCTCAATTGTGAATTGATTTTTGCAGATGAGTAGAGTAGATTCAAGTCTATTGTTTTAGAAAATTACATTAGCAGTTTGAATCTATAAATAATTTCTACACATATTTCTAATGTTGTGCATAAATTCTATGGTAGGTCTTTTAATAGAGACATGTTAATGTATTAGATAATTATCACATCTCCATGTTAGATTTAATGAATGGAAAATTCACTGTTGATATAGTTGAGAATGTAAAAAGAAAGTGTGTGTGTGTGTGTGTGAACTAGGCACCATTGCAGTATGTTAAGATAATTATATATAAATGTCTAAAATGTGTACCAATGAGCTTAGAAACATAAAATAAACAAAATTTCTGCTTGGACATACAATGTAACAAATATTCTTAAAAGACCATGTTATATCAAAATCTAACACATAGTGCAAAGCATCAATAGGCGATCTAGACAATGTGCAACATAGGAGTGTTACCACTGTCACCCCAACTACTCCCATCTCTATAGTGAAATACATAATCCAACATATGGAAGGCTTCCTTGGTAAGGCTTATGGATTAAGTAACCCAATGATCTTAAGCTAAATGTCTCATAAGGATCCTACAACAAAAATCCATTGTATAAGGGTTTGACAAACTAGAGCTTGTAGTGGATGGAGGAGTAAGTTCAAGCCTTGGGTTTAAAGGACGGCTAAGGCTAGCCTAGGGTATCTCAAATATGTTACACAAACAAACCAAACCAATAAAAACTCTAGGCTGCTATAAACTAGGGTTTTAGATCGACAAATTGCATCAAAACAATAGTCTATAAGAACAAGAAATTTAATCTCTAAAATTGTATAAAAAGTATATGAGATGAAGGTTAGATTTAATAGTAAATGAAGGAAAAAATTACAAAAAACTTTGACAATTAATAAAACATACAGAAAAAAATTAAAGTTTGAGTTATCCCTACAAAATTGTTGAATAATGCATGAAAAATTTGAATTAGATTCTCTAATGCACTTTTAAACAAAACCTCATTACACGACATATATCAAGTCATTAAATTCCTAAAACAAAATATTTTGCTACAATTTAAACTTAATTTACCATTAATCAAAATTAATTTTTTTTCTAGGGTTTTGAAAGAATGTCACAAGTAAGATAGACTAGTGCCTTCTCAATCTAGGGAAAACAGAGTCTAAGATACAAACTATTATAAGATTTCTCTATAGTGAATCCAAACAATGCTAAATAAAATAAATTAACTTACCCTAGAGTTTGCAATTTAGCTTCTCAATTTTTCAGATGTTTAAAGGAAAGAAAAACATATCTTTATTCTTCATTGTTGAAATACTTAGAGGAAGGGTTTAACTCAACAAGGGACAATGAAGCAAATATCAAATAAACTAACTTACCACAAGAACTTTTATCCCATGGAACATAATATCGAGATAAAGAAAATAAACTTACTTCACCATACAACATCTAGGATCCACCATAAGCATCCATCGAAAGAGATCACATCATGTCACAAGATCCACCCAAGAAAATCTCTCTATTAGTCCTCCATTGCACACTAGAGAAAAATATCAGTAATAAAGAGTTGTTTTGTTCCAAGTGTAACAATGAATCCAAGACGAAATCGACTCCCCTATTTATATGAGGATAACAAAGTTTAATTTCCTCTGCAATAGACTAATAACACTAAAAATTATTAAATTCATGATACAAGTTGGATGGATAATCAAGCCAACCCCCAAAGATACCCAAAACAAAGAATACCATGAAAATAAGCCTCAATTAATCGACATGTGAGTCTAAATTCCTCCATGGTGACATCATTATCCAAAAGGTACAACTCTCCAAGAAAAGGTGCAATGAATAGCTCAAGGGATGTATTTTATCCCATAAGTCACGCTTCTCCATCCAAAATAAGGTGTTGCGTCACCAAATTAGTACTCCTAATCCCATGTCATCCTCCAAATGGCTCACATCATCATCAAACGAGGTGCTCAGGTGATGTCATCAAGATAGGGCATGACATCATCAAGGTAGAAGGTGCACATACCCCTTGAAAGGGTTCTAAGTGATCAATGCCATCAATTACTATTTAGAGAAACATAACATCCATCAAGAAGATAAACGCCAACTTGGTGGTGTATTGTCATCTCAAGGGTGTACCAATTCTCCAAGTCAACATCCTAGCATCAAAGCTCAATATCCAAGATCCTAAGTTTGGTTGAGGGTCTCATCATCTGTGTTAAATCCTCATCAAGGTCAATGCTCCTTAAAGGGGCTCCAATGTCCATCATAAAGTCTTGTACGTCATCATGGAATGTGGTTGGAAAATATCTACAAAGAGTTGGAGAAGTAACATATCATCTCTCAAGGGATCCCAATTGCACATGTAACAGTCACTTAATACATAGTCAAGGAATCAAGTGAAATCAACATTATGAGTACAAAAACCATAAAATCATCAAGGTGGGTGGACCATATTCAATGTCAAAGCTATCAAAGTACTTCTCAAAAACATCATATTCAAATGTCCTAGCTTATGATTGTGCACAAGTTACCATAATTAGGTATGGGAGGGTTATCACATGACCTTATTAGGTGTTTCCAACCCTAAGAGGAGTAACAATTTCTAGGTAGACCCTTTCAAATGATAAGTGTTATGGCTTGGGGTTTATTTCATGAAAGATGTCATAGTCTTATAATAAGTTGTGAAAATCATTGTCCATGAGTGCCTTTGTAGAGAGAGTGTTTAGTTGCTTGAGTTACCTTCCCTCACCTTTGTTTTTCCATGCCCTCGATCGTTGTCTTTTTCTACCTTGCTTTAATATGGCTTGCTTCGCAAGTTTTATTTATTTATCAAGTAATAATGATAATATAATACCCTTTAATGATGTGCAATTTATCACTTCATCGAGGTTGAATGCTTGCAAAGAGTTCTTTTTACTTTGATAGGCATGCTATGTATGGAAACTCTTAGGGATGAGTGGCTATATAAGAGGGGGTACAATGCAAGCAATAATTAGCTTTTTCTTGCTTTAAATTTCTTGCTATTCTTTTGCATTTTTATTCTTGGCTTATGTTTTTTATTTTCTTATAGCCACATTAACCTTGTGTGTTTTTAACCCTTTCTTTGTTAAGCCCTATATAAGTCCCATGTTAACCCCAAAAGCCCCTTATTAAGCCCTAACTATTGAGTGATTATATTTCTATTGTTATATTGCTATGTAGGCTAGAACTCCTCATGGCCCCATTTTATTATAATTGTATCCTTTGTATCATATATATATATATATATATATATATATTAAAGAGACCTAGACTTAGGGTAATCAAATATTGTTTTCTTCAGTGTACTTATTGTAAAAGGAGATTCTCCCTCAAAGTGGACTATAATTATTCGTTTTTTATCATTTTTGAGGTGCAAGGATCATAACATTTTGTATCAAAGCTCTTGATCCTAGGGTTTTGCTGCTTCAAATAAGTCATCGTGGAATTTTCGTTATAAATTTCTTTCATGGAGGTTTTAGACGATGAAACCTAGAGAAGATTGAGAATACATCCTGGGAAATCTCTGGTTCAGGTTTTAGGCCTTGATTCACTATATTTTTGGATATATTATCCAAGGAAGTTAGGGTTCTAGAATGCTTCTAAATTTTATCTCAAACATGCTTGTTTGACATTTTTAATACACACACACACACACACACACACACACACACACATATATTATGAGGCCTTAGACCATGAAAGTTGGACCACATTGAGGCGAAATCATGGTGAACATCTTGTTGGAAAATTAAGAGACTTACGTATTATAGATGATGTTCCTTAATTTGATTATTACTTGTGATATGTGTTGGCCTTTTATTACTTTATTGTATCTTTGTTCATCAAGTAATTACCAAAAAAATGAATATCAAAACAAGAAAAAGTACACAAGATATAGGCTGCAAGCTAGGGCAAAACCCCTCCAAGGGGAAAACCCAAAAAAATGCTTCTCTTATTCTTTAGAATCTTCTTACAAAGAGACTTACAAGACCCAAAGACCAAAGCCAACAACCCTACCAAGCACCAAGTCAACCCCCAACAAGATCTTCTCCAAGGAAACTTCCAAACTTCGACCTACTGCAACTTTGTCTCACAATTTTGATCTTGCAATTGCTCCGAATTTTGGACCTGTAATTTCGACCTCTTGCAACTGCATATTCACAAAAAATCTTGCTTCGCACGTGTGGACAAAGAGAGAGAGAGAGATATGGCCCAACAAACTTTGATTCCTCCTCCTTTTCCTTGTCCCTCTTTCTCTTCTTCTCCTTCTCTATTGTAGATCGAACTTATGTTAGGTGAGTGTTGCAAATGAGGTCAAAATCCTTGTATTTATAAGCTTCTTGAGGGTTTGAGTAGCCCTCCCTTAGGCTTGATTTTCTCTTGGTACGACTTGGTCTTGGGATAAAAAATGGCATTTTCTTGATATAATAAATATATTTCTTTATTAAAATGAGTACAAATGGGACTATGACACACGACCAATATTATTCTTTATCCTAGAAAGACCTGGAAAACCTAAAAGCACGAAGAACATGATTTTGACTCAAACTTGAGTATGAAACCCATACTCCAAAATAAAATAGTTTATTTTTCTTTATTTTTCTTTCTTCGTAAAAAACATATAATGTCATGATTACAATTAGGTCATTATGAAGACTGAACCTAGTTACAATTTTCAACACTTGCTCTTAAGTAGGGAGGTATTCATAATCCCATTACATGGTATAAGGAATCTCATTTTTGAAGCATTCTCATAATAAGAGTTGGATTGATAAGCCATATTTTTCAAGCATATTTATCATAACCAACACCGTCCTTGAAGGCCTTAAATACACACACTCATCCTTATTCAAGAGCATTATGCTAGGAGGATTTACGTGAGCTACCACACTACCTCTAAGGCACATACCTCATCCAAATCTTCATCGGGTATGTCCTTTTAGGACTATTCTTATCTTGGATTTCCAAACTTGAATCCTCAAAGAATATCAATCCTCTTTGATTACTATTTTCTTGGATGCTCTACCTCATCCTCAAAGAGTATCATTCAACAAATTCTTTTCCTAGATTTTAGAAGTCATTAGAAGTCTCAATCTAAGATGCTTATCCAATGCTCTAGACTCTATTCTTTCTTTATGGCCTTCACTAATACTTACGGTTGTTATTCCTGGTCTAGTGCATGACCCATAAAGACTAGAATTGTCTGACATCACTCCCTCTCAATTAGGGAAGAGATGTTCACCAAAACAAGCTTACCTCTCAAGTAATCCAACTTCTATGTTTGGTAACACTTTAGTCAATATGTTTGCAACTTGTTCGGTTGAAGATAGATAGTGCAATTCTATGACCCCATCTCGTACCAAGCTTATGATGTAGTGGTACTTATTCTTTATATGCTTTGTCTTAGCATGAAACACCATGTCTTCTGTTAATTTTATGCAACTTTCATTATCACAATGTATCAGTGTAGGGCTAAGCAGTCCTTCAAACAAGTCTGATAAAAATGTCCCAAGCCAAAATGCTTCACGACAGACTTCGCTTGCAGCAACATATTCAACTTCAACACTACTGAAAGCAACAATATCCTGCTTTCTGCTAATCCATGAGACCATGGAAGATCTTAGGCTAAAGTATCCACCAATTGTGCTTCTTATGACTGTCTCATTGCCACCCCAATCTGAATATGTATATCCCATTATTTGGATTTCATTACTAGTATATTGAAGGAATGATGTATACTTCCACATAGATATCTTAGGATATGCTTGACTACAATGCAATGATCATGTTTTGGCTTCATATGAAACTAAATGAGGACATTCACTGCAAAACAAATGTTTGGACTTGAATTTACCAGATACATCAAGGATGCAATCAACTGTCTGTAGCAAGTAGGATCCACCAGACTAGACTTTGAACTCAAATTCTTTAGATTGGTAATCATAGGATTCATCATATGCTTTATATCCATCATGCCAAACTTCTGAAATATCTTGATCATATATTTACCTTGAGCAAGATATATCTTACATGGATTCTGCCATACTTCTAGTCCTAAATAATAATGCATAATCCCAAGATCCTTCATATCGAACTCGACTGCTAACTACTTCTTGCATTCCTGAATTTTATGCTCTACACCCGTGACTAGTAGATCATTTACATACAAGAGTATGATGAATTGTTCACCCTAAACCACCTTGATATATAGGTTAGGATTTGTAGTACTCTCGGTAAAACCAAGTCTCAATAGGTACGCATCCATTCTTGGATACTAGGCCCTAGGTGATTTCTTTAAGCCATGTAGAGCTTTATTCAACCTGCAGACATGAGTCTTCCTCTGATTTATTTCAAATCCTTGAGGCTACTCAATGTAAGCCTTCTCATGAATGGTCCCGTTCATGAAATTTGTCTTGACATTCATTTAATGGATGTTCCATCCTCTAGTAGCAACTAATGAAACAAGCAATCTTATTGTTGTATATCTAGCTGTGGGAGCAAAGGTTTCCTTGTAATCAATCCCTTATTTTTGTGAGAAGCCTATTGCTACAATCCTTGCTTTGTATTTATCAATGCTCCCATCCGCAATGTTCTTTATCTTGTAAATAATTTTTGAAGTGACTATGGACTTGTCACTTGGCCTAGGGACAATCTCCCAAACATCATTTTTCATTATGGACTGGTATTCTTCCTACATCGCATTCATCCACTCTTGATGTTTAGTTGCATCTTCATAGGAGGAAGGTTTTGCTTCAATACACTTTGTCATATATGCAATATACCTTGAATACCTTTTTGGTATTTTTCTTTCCATGAAGGCCCCTGTTGTCGTATGTTCTTCTACTTCTTGTAGAGTAGTTCTCAACCAAACAAGCCTCTTTTGATCTTTTTGAACAATCAATTTTTGTATAGGCTCACGTGGACCTTTAACCTATTCTTGAGCAGATGTCTGATCTTGACTGTCATTGTCCCTTGAGATATCCTCAAAGATAGATATCTCTTCTTCATTAGAGTCAGCCAAAACATCCTTTGATTTCTTGTAAGCTATTCTCTCAACAAATATGATGACCCTTCTTACTTCATTTTGATGATCCTCCTTAACATATATTTTATATGCCTTTGATGAAACATTATACCTAACAAAGATGCCCTTTAGACTGGTAGGATATAACTTCTTTCTCTTTTCCTTAGGTATATGAATATACACAAGACACCCAAATATTCTAAGGTGATACACACTTGGCTTCTTTCCTGTAAATGCTTCTTCTAGAGTCATGTTGTCGAGGATTCTATGAGCACCTTGGTTCAACAAGTAAACAATTGTCATACATGCTTCTCCCCAGAGGAATTGAGGGAGATATTGATTATGAAGCATGACCCTAACATATTTTTAGTAGTTCTATTTTTCCTTTCAACCATGCCATTCTTTTCAGGATTATAGGTAACGGTAAGCTCCCCCTTGATCCCAGCTTCCTTGCAGAAAGCTATCAACACTTTGGAGGTGTATTCTCCACCATTTTATGACCTCAGAGCCTTGATATTTATCTCGGTTAGGTTATGCACTTCATTCTTGAGCTCTTGAAATTTTTTGAATACCTCGTCCTTGTTCTTGAGAAGGTATAACCAAGTCTTCCTTATGAAATCATCAATGAAGGTTACATAATATTGATGTCCATAAAGATATTATAAAATTATATATTATAGAGCAATGGAACACATAAAATATGTGGAAACAAAAAACACATAAATAACATATAAAACAAGAGAGACACAGATATATGTGGTTCACCCAACTTGGGCTACGTCCACGGAAACAACTAGTTCTTCCTTTCTATTATCTAGCAAAATGAAGAGACAACCTAGAAAATATCTGCTATAATATCCTCTACCCTCTCACACTATCCCCCTTGCTATTTATCGTTCATATTATACACTCAATACACAGACACAATACAATACCCTCATACAACACAGGGGTTTCCTTCTAGGGCAAAAAACCCTAAATTAAACATAACTTCTACCGTCAGATCATCCGCCTAATGAATGGCCCAAATTGACTACGAAATTACAATATTTTACAAGGAAATTTTACATCTGTTTTTAGCTTTGGGGCACTACCCCCGAAACCCCTGCTAGGGGGGGCTCCAAAATGGCGTCGTCGCCCCCCCTTGGACCCCCTCGAGGGCGATCAAACGACGGGTAGTGTTGCCACCTCGTTAAGAACAAGGGTCCAATGCGGTGATACATCTAAATAAGGAAGATAATCAGGCTCCACACCCAACACAAGAGACTTAGCTGTCATAGGTCCACATACATCTAAATGCATGAGATCAAAAAATTCCTTAGATTTGGTATCACTTCTTGCATATGGCTTCTTTACGTTCTTGCCTAGAGCATATCCCTTACAATTCCCTTCATGTTTTTCATTCAATTCAGGGATGCCATTGACCATTTGACTTAGAGATGGATAAATATTGTAATGAAGGTGTTAATACCTTCTATGGCATAGTTCAGAAGGACTCACATCCAAGTGGACTAGGGCATGGGATAGAGGTGTAAAAAGTCTATATAATGTGTTAGTATGAAATTTGTTGGAAGGTGTACCAAAAAGATCTCACTTAAGTCACAAGTGACTAATGACCCTAACAACAATTGTGGTTGCTCATACTTCATATCTGCATAAAAAATATGAGAAAAACCTGCAGAAAAATAGATGGATGCAATTTAAAAGGAAAAACCACAAAAATGAACCCAATATAATAACCCAATATGGAAAAGCTTTGAAATAATCTTTTATTAATAGCACCTAGTGAAGGATATTTACAAATGGTCGTAAGTCCCCCTCCATGGAATTGGTCCTTTGATGTCCTTGTCACTTTAGTATTAAGATTTTCCTCTCTCAATGTGTGAAAACCCAAACAACGTGAAAAAATCTAGTGGAAGCTCAAAATTATGGAGACAATAATGGTGATGATGATAATGATCATGGTGAGAAATGAATAAAAAACCTTCTTATTTATATAAAAGTATTGGGTTCATCTTGAAAATGAAGAATAATAAAATATTATTGACCAAAATCTAGATCTAACAGTTAGGATTATTTTATTATATTTTTGGAGAGGGAAAATATATTCAAAATGGTCAAATATATTTATTTAGAAATAATTAACAAATAAAATGATTTATTATTTATTTCGCGAATAACAAAAAAAGTGTGAAAATGAAATAATTATTAAATAATGATTTAACAATAATTCCAAGAATGGAGTTAATGAAAAATAAATAAATAATGATTTATTTAATTATTCCTAGGTGGTTTAGTCAAATGTGACAAGGAATAATTATCAAACAATGATTTTGTTGGAAATATTGAGAGGGGGGGTGATCAACAGATTTGATAATTATTCTTAGAGAAAATTAAATAAATTATGGTTTATTTAACTATTCTCATGGGTTTTAATTAGAAATAACTTAATAAAAGTGGTTTATTACATTATTTCTTATAGTGAAAGTGATTTTACTATGATAAAATTAAACTTACATGGTGTATTTTGATCCACCTAGTTATAAATGGTTAGGTGATAATTTTTTGGTGATTACAAATTGCCTCCCAATGTACGGTTGTTAGGAGAAAATCGTATGACCGAAATACGTTGTAACTTACACTTCCACGAGACAATAAAGGGGATTCAGAGAGAGAGACAACTGAAGCAATGCAAGGAAGGACAAAAATGGAGGGGGCGAGACCTACTAAAATGATATAAGTCTCCTTTTATTTTTGAGTACATGATTTCAAATGAGGCAGGGGAGGCATACCCATACCCACTGAGATAACTGAGTACAAACAATAATGGTGAGCCCAACAATGTGGGACTGAGATACAAAGTACATGATACATAAGATGTTGACATCAATGGGTCAGGACATAATACAATGAATCCCATATACATAATGTGACTGGAAAAACATAGGGAAGCAATGAATATAATAATATTTTGAGTACATGAGACATAATGCCACTCAAACTAACATGGGGAGGGGAGAGTAGAGCCAAAAGAGCCTTGCTGAATAGGAAAGGGCTCTGAAGATTTGAATGGATCATCTGAAGTAGACATGCATGCTGTGGGTGTTGCAAGCGATTGAAAATGAACCCATCAAATCTGTGGAATTACATTTGAGGTTGGATCATAATCTAAGGTCATCCGGGCATGTGGGGGGCTACATGAAGGTCCACCCCATCATGAGGTATGAAACATTTCACACACACCTGGGAATCACTAGGACAATTTACTAGATCACCAAATCATTAAGTGTACGATTCTCAAACGTGTGATACTAAGCTGGGGTCGATCACATGAGAAACAACCAAGTCAAAGGGAAATGATGATTCCCTTTGCTTGATCAGAGAAATCGAACAATGATGAAAGCTGGAACCAAGGTACACTGCCCTCTAGACTATTCTTCTAGAATGAATGTGTTAGTGTCTATAGAAGAGGGCCCAGTAGAGTTGAGGCTATGAAGAATCCTTAACTAAGGCACAGGGGATCATAGTAGAGTGACTTATGGACTAACACCAAGGATAATAATGGAGGGATATAAATTGAGAGGTGTATTGGTGAATTCCCTTGTCAGAGCATAATATGAATGGTTTACTTGGCAGCGACTGACTCGATTTCAGAGGGGATGGTCAATTACTCCGACGAAGGTTTTTTAGAGACAGAGCAGTATAGCTAGAGGCCAAAAGGAGAAAAAATGGATGAGTGTGATGCAAAGATGGATGGAATAATGTAACATGACACAATGGGACTCAGAACAGACTCCATGAATGCAAGGGTGACTCATCTCGGATTCTCTGAACAAGGGTGACTCAATGATGTTGCCACATAGGATAGGCCAGGGGGACCATAAGAAACATGAGTAAATAAGGGTTACTCATGACGAAAATCGAAACATGAGTCGAAAAGTGCCAAGGAAAAGTGGTACCAAAGTACAAATGACTCATATGAAGAAATTCAGTTGGAATTGGCGACAAAATGAAACTTTGATGAAAAAATGGCTTCCGAGTGAAGTTTCAAATTACCAAAAACAAAGGAATACCCATTATAAAACTTGCTGAGAGATTTCCAACGGTTCTGATGGTTCATCAATCTGAGCAACAGTTTGGTCACAATGGGAGACAAAAAAACTAGGGTTTTTCCTATAAAAGGGCTTCTTGCCTCCAAATCCAATTTATTTTCATAGTGAGGTTTGGAGAATTTGGAGAGGAGGAGAAGGCCCTAAATATTTTGGAGATCGTAGTGGAAACACCAACCGTCGAAATTTGGATCTGCGACTTTCAGGTGGATGAAATTAGTTGTCTAAAAATGGCCTTAATGCTTCTTGGAAGTATGGTTCCTGGTTAGGAATTAAGGAAAGAGAGGAATACAAGAATGAACTACTAGATAAGATATAAAATCATCCCCACCCACCAAGTTAGACAGGGGGACTAGGTGGTAAGTGTGGTATCACATAGAGTATGATATTTTAAGATATGGTATCAAGCATCTACAATATGCGATGTGTATATGGCTTGTCGGAGAGGCTGGTAGGAAACAATATCCAAAGAATGAAAGGATAATTGACCATACCTAGATCATTGAGGTCTAGGCTGAGACTCATGTTAATGAAGTGAGAATATGGTGAGGGGTTCCATCATGCCCCCATGCATGAGATACTTCTCGCCAACATATGTGATAGAGGGGACTGATCGAGTATGCAAAGGTGGGAATGATGCCCCTAAATGGAGGAGTTTGTGGAGCACCATTATGTTGCAAGTGCTCAAATAATGGATTGAAGCATTCAGTCTCACAGGCACTAAATCCTCAAGAGGATGGTGAGTATATATAGGGGAAAAGGTGCCCCCAAGCATGCTATGGACATGCCAAATGTATTTAGAATAGTGGATTCTAAACACATTTTGGTGATGTGGTTCGCCATTTTTTGATGTTATGGTTTTCTTCCTGTGGGAAGAATGGATAGATACAGTTAGAGAAAGGAAATAGTGGATTACCAATCTCGTTTGGCACTGCATATATTAATCCATTAGGGGAATTTTGAGGTCGGGCCTCCTAAAGAAATTATAAAATAATAATAGAAATAATAAAATAATATTAGATTACATTATCAAATTTTAGAGGGAAAAAATAAAAAACTATTTTTTCAACTCGTATTTTCAACTTATCTCCCTCTTGGTTTACTCAAATATCGAGTGGGAACACGTTGGATTCACAATTTGATTCCTCATCCAAGTAGTACCCATGTTGCATACTTTCGATGGACCCTGCTACATGAAAAATGAGAAATAGATGAAGGAGTACCCATGTTGCATACTTTCGATCGACCCTGCTACACGAAAAATGAGAAATACATGAAAAACGTGATTGCAATCATATTTCTTCATGTATTTCTAATTTTTCGTGTAGAAGGGTCCATCGAAAGTATGCAACATGTGTACTCATTGGACGAGGAATTAAATTTTGCATCCAACGATACTCTGGCTCAAAATTTGAGTAAAACCTTAGGGAGATAAGTTGAAAATACAAGTTGAAAAAGAAGTTTTATTATTTTATTATTTTTTAATCTTTTTATTTTTTTAACCCAAAAATGGTGAATCATCCCCCATGGTTGACATCATCATCTTGAATCCTATTGGTTATTATGAAGTTTATTTTCGTTGTACATTTTTCTTAGGAGGGCCATTTTAGAACTCAAAAGTTCTCTAATGAAATGGAATGAATTTTAAAGTTCACATACATGGTGTCACTATACCAAAGAGTGGCTTCAAATATAATGAACTGATGCTCATCTAGAAAATACTGAAGTTGGTCAACAAAAATGTCTAAGGGACTAGGTTGTTGATGTAAAATGAAGGAATGATTAAGTGGATCATCCCCAGAATGATATGAAGTGATATGAGACTCTATAGGTTCTTCTTAATGGGGAAGAATAATGGTACTATAGTCGACACTATTAGATGCACTAGGGAGGGTTGGGGAGAAGTGCTTCTCCTGGACTCTCAAAAGTGGATGCCCCCTTGCCCAAACATTGAGTGGAAATGTAATGGCTATAAGGTGGACGTGGTTCGAATACATGGGTTCAAAGTAAGGGGTTATTGAACCAATTAGCCTCACTATGGAGAATCATTCGATCGAAGGACAATGATGAAAACTTGTCATCGAATGCAAAGAACTTGCCATTGAGACATGCAAGCTCCAAGGTACTGAAAATGAGCTTCTAAACAATCCTCCTGGATAATGAACTGAAGTCGACATGAAGTGATTCATCGAAAGAGGTACATAATGATTCCCACATCATCGACACGAAACAAAGGATTTCTCAAGATGATAGGAGTAATTCAGGATTGTTGCAGAGAGGGTCAAATAAGTAGAGGATGTTTGGCTTTACAGTTAGAACTTCTCTTGAACATATCAGTGACACGACTCCAGAGTTTGGCAACATTTGACTCAAAATGGGATCAAAGGTCATGATGACGACATATAATGATCAAATGAGAGGCAAATGGATTTCGCAAACCCAATAAGACAATTGAAGAATGATGGATATCCCCAACCCAACACGAAATGCAGATGAGTGTCATGTTCAAGAGCGACATGTTGCCTTTGGTACAAAACAAAAAACATTCTTTACTTCCATTTCCCCCCGCTATTCCTAGAGATGACCTCTTTATTTTTGATATCAATCTTGAAGAGGATACCATATTCTTAGTGTATAAGTTCATCCTTCGGATGAATCCATCCTAGTAAGCTTAACGAGCCCTAGGAAGGAGGAACTCGATCTCGTCATGGTTTTAAGTCCTTCGTCGTTTAAGTTTTATGAGTCTGACATAGGGGTAACTTGATATCTTTTTCATGTTTAGGGAGTTTGAAAAAGAGATGAAAAAAAAACTCCAAAAGGTCTCTATTCGTAAATAATCTCTCGAATCTTAGAAGGTAGAAAACAATTTCCAAGAGAACCTCATGATCATGTTTGACCAAGGTATTCCTTTTTCGAAATTAGTCAATCCTAGTCCGAATGCAACACTTCTGAATCACTCCTCTCATCTTGAGAAATCCTTTGTTTCGTGTCGATGATGTGGGAATCATTATGGCCATCCTTCGACGGATCAATTCCTATCGACTTCAACTCATAATCTAGGAAGATGATTTAAAAGATCCTTTTCAATACTTTGGAGCTTGCATGCCTCAATGGAAATTTCTTCGCGTTCGACGACAAGTTTTCATCATGGACATTCGATCGAATGATTCTGCAAGTGTTTGACTTCAGCTCATTCATTCACACTTTTATATTGTGTTGTCATACCTTGAGGGCCATCGTCATTATTGGTGGTTTCTCTCACGCTTGTTAACGATTTAGTCATTGACTGGTAATCAAGTGGTTTCTACTATGTTCAACATCAACACATTTATTCACATGAGATTCGTATAGTGGGTAGATCAAGATAGAGACGAATTACCTGGATCACATCTGTTATTATCCAGGTTGCGTGGAGTTATTGAGTATTCATGATTGTACACATGATCCTTTCTATACGGATGGCTGCGACCATACTGTGGATCCATTTCCATGAAATATTTTAGACGGATGGTTGCGTCCTTGTCGTGGTTTCATGTGTTATTTTATGCCTATTTAGAGATATGTTATTAGGCATGTTTATATCAGAGATGCCATATATTGTATTGTGTTTGATTGGCTCGTCTCTTGATGGTGGTTTTCCAAAGTCCTTGCCATGGCTGATAAAGCGATTCAACCATCACTTCTGGTTTTGCTTTCATGCTTTAAGGGGAATTTGTTACACAATATTTTGTTGCAAGTGTCATATTTTGTGTCGCTCATGTCACAAACGTCATAAAGCGACAACAATTGTATAAAATTGTTTATCCTGGATAACATCCTTAAGATATCCATGAAGACCTAAAAGAGAAATGCCTTGAATATTTTCTACAAAAGTTTGTAAAAAACCATATTTTACAGGCCCATCACGGTTCTTCCCTTGATAACCTCACACTTGTCACCCTGTCCCTGACTTGTGAAAAGTGCTTCTAATGCGGGAATTCAGTAGTAAATTCGTGTTGGTCCTCTTCAGGAAGGTTCTCCAAAAATGGAGCAGAAGCTTCATCCCCTAGAATTCTCGAGAATGAAGTTTTGGTACTTGTTGTTTGAGGATATGGTAAAATACTCCCATTTTTGACCCTTGATATTATCTCCAAATATCTTCCCCTTTGAGATAAGGTATTTCCCCCTCATTAGTGGATAATTAACCTCCTTAGCCCTGCTATACAAGAGTGCCATGCTAGTGAGTATTGGTTGGTCATTGCTGGTTTCCTTACTTTTGTCTGATTGCACCTATATGTTGTCGATTTGACGAGGAAGGAGAAGAGATTGAAAAGAGTGTCTTGGAATTGGATTTCTATTCTGAAGGAGGCCTCCAACATCAAGGCACCAGTTGTGAGATTCCCTTTTTTTATTTAATAATACAAAGTATGCTTTGCTTCCCATGAATCTTTTAATATTAATTGGTTTAGCATGATACTCCTTGATCTTTCATATGGTTTTCTTTGATATATATATATATTCTATGTGTCTTTCATATTTTTTCTTGTGATCTTCTTTACAGGTATTCAGACATAGAAGGCATAGCAAGGAACGAGCTTGAAAGAAAAAGGATCAATATCGACATCGAGGAAACGACTGCATAAGGAGTGATTTAGGCCATCTCCCTCTCTCATATTACTTCAATGTTAAAATAGGAAATCTTGTATCCTTTGTCAAATTTCCCTGTAAGTTATGTGAAGGGAATCATCCCATTCACCTTTCTCCTTATATGGATGAAGCTTCCAAAGTATTAGAAAACCTTACAGTTTCTTAACCCTATCTTCCTGCTGGCTACTAGAAGATTTCCTCTGTTCCTTCGCTAGTTGATCAAGTGATTGATCACACTGGTGAATCCCACTCTTCGAAAGTGAATCCCATGAATTTGTTCCCGAAGAACCATTGGTTGAGAAAATGGTTGACCTAATTCCACCTTCAATTGATTGTACCTTTCCCATAGAGAGTGAACCCTATACCACTCAATTTATTTTTGTTTCTTCATATTCCCATGAATTGGAGGGAAACCTCTTGTTCCCACGGTATAGGAGGGCGATCGTCCTGTTCCAATAACACAAGGGGGGAATTTTCCCATTCCCACGACACCCCCTCTAAGTGGTCTAGTCGCTTCTTTTGATTGGAGTCGTCTGGCAAGATATTGTATTCCTTCTTGCGTTCCCTTTGACATCATAGTACATGCCTATAATGTGGTCATACCTTGCACAATAATAGATGAAGGTGAATCTATTAGTATTCTTTCCTCAACTACTTGGAAAGCTTTTGGTTCTCCACAACTTGTGCCCGTTACACAGAATTTGTTAGCTTTTAACAGAGGAACCAATCAATCGTTAGAGATCCTTCCCAAGTTGCCTGTTTCTTTGGGAGGAAATATTGTCTATATAGACGTGATGGTTGTCCAAGTCCCTTTGTACTTTAACTTATTCCTTGGGCATGACTATACTTATGTCATGGGAGCTCTTGTCTCTTCTCTCTTTCATGTGATGTGTTTCCCACATGAAGGAAGAATTGTGACCATTGATCAACTTTCATTCATTGTTCCTAATTTGTCTCCTAGTCAACCTTCATCCCTAAATGGCCCTTACATGAAAGTGGTATCTTCCCCACCATAGGTTAATTATGTGGCAACTTGTTCCATGCCTGTGTCTACTGATGATCTAGTCAGTGATATAGTGCATCATGTACTGGGGGTGTTGGACCCTGATTTCCAGAGTGTTGTTCTCCCATCTGATGAGAACCTCTTGGAAGCCATGAACTCTTATGGGCCATGAACAAGTGTCTGGAGAAGAGTTCCTTTCCTTTTTTCAATCTTCTTAAAAAATGAAACAAGGTCTTCAGAGCAAAGTTCCCTTTCTTGTGTCAAGCTCCTTAAAAAATGAAACAAGGTGTCAGAGAAAAGTTCCTTTTATTTTTTCAAGCTCCTTAAAAAATTAAACAAGTTGTTAGGAGTAGATTTCCTTTTCTTGTGTCAAGCTCCTTAAAAAAATGAAACAAGGTGCCATAGCAAAGTTCCTTTCCTTGTGTCAAGCTCGTTAAAAAATGAAACAAGTTGCCGGAGCAAAGTTCCTTTTCTTGTGTCAAGATCCTTAAAAAATGAAACAAGATGTTATAAGCATAGTTCTTTTACTGTTTCAAACTCATTAACAAATGAAACAAATCCCCTTTCAATTCGAGTCTTTGAATAGATATCATAAATTCCCTGTCAAGTCTTTCACTTGATCTTGTAAATGAACCTTCATTCCATCCACATGTTAGTAACCAATAGTCTACTTAGGTAAATGAGATGAATCTTGGGGGGCATGCACCTCGAATTGAGTCATTATGATGGGGGTATGCAAACTTTCAAGCATGGTTTTTTTTTGTTTCAAGCTTGTGTAGAAATGTACCCACTCTCAATCATAGTTTGTCTCCTTTAATGAAACCAATTTCAGGTAGATTTTTTTTTCCATTTCAAGCTTGTTAAAAAATGAAACCATATTCAAAGGTTCTCAAGCATAGTTTCCCATGTTTAAATCTTGTGTAAAAATAAAACCATCCCCTTTTTACCTCTCATGATTTCCATTTTATCAACCTATTTTTTCCAGATGAACCTTGGTTTTCTCATTCCATCGTCACCATTTTTTTGGCCGATCATACGCTTTCACTTGGTTGTTTTACCCTTTCCTGAGGAACCAATGTGATGAGTGGTCTTATTAGCCAGCCTCTTGACCTTTACATGTTTTGATAAGTTCCATCATAATCGGAACCAGTTTCTACCCTTTATACCACCCATTCCTCTAGGAGGAGTGCTCTTTCAGCTCTTTTCAGACTCTCGAAATATGAAAATATTGTTGAGCACTTGTCCTTTTGAGCTCGTTAAAATAAATAAATTGACGCTGTATCAGTATACATTTACCTCTTTTTCGAGTTGGGATTTACTAATTACGAAAAAGGAATACCTTGGTCAAACATGATCAAGAGGTTCTCTTGGATATTGTTTTCTACATTTTCAGATTCGAGAGACTATTTATGAAAAGGGACCTTTTGGAGTTTTCTCTCAAATATTGTTTTCAACCTTTTCGTATTCGAGAGACTATTTACGAAAATGGACCTTTTGAAGTTTTCTTGATCATGGGTTTTCTGTAGAAGGAAATAAACACGATGGTGCATATCGTCCCAAGGATAATTAGGGGTGGTCATGGCTTCCATGATGTTTTCATCTAAATGAAATATGGACGGACAGGAGGAGGAGAGACCACATAATGTGGAGGAACTACCTGAAGCATTGTAATGGGAGACAAGGTTCACATGTGCATCGACAACATGAGGAGACAAATGAATACTATATAGAATGTATATCGATGTTGAGATCGGGGTATCCCACGAAGAAGGTTTGATCGAATCAAACTAGGAAAATCTAGAGGAGTCCCCATACGGTGATCCCATGGATGATGAAATGTAGAGAATAGGAGCACTACCATTTGTCATCTCGACATTGGGAGGAGGCATCACAATGTGTGGTGAAGGGATCTCCTGTTCTGGCGCAATAATGGTACCTGAATTTGCAGGTAGGGAAGAGGTGGATTCACTATGAGTGACCTATATTTCACGAAGAGCCTAAAGGGTATTGTGAAAATATTTGAGACAAGGGCATTTGTGAGAATAATGGTAAAAATTATCACACAAATCACAAGGGTGATTCGTGCGTAATGATCTGTCTTTCTTGGCTGACTCAGGTAAGGTAACATGGACTTCCAGGATGTTAGAGTCAGGAAACGTGTCAGCGACCACATATTTGAGATGAGGGAGTTCAGGACAATTATTGGTGGCATGCCCAACAACGTCACACAAAGCTCATGGAGGTGTCGGCTTTGGAGGCTTTGGAGGAGATGGAGTTGGTTGGGGTGTTTTGTCCTTAGTTCCCTTTTTTTGGGATTCCACCCCTCAACAAATGCTTTCAAAACAAGCATAGGGGCTTGCTGAGGTTATTGTGGAACTGAAGCAAAGGAAGGGGAAGGAAGAACAAGTTGTATTGGGGTCAAATATGTGTAAGGTTTAAGTTGATTAGGTGGAGTGTTTGCGGGGGGATCGATGTACCATACTGGGATCCCCAGAGTAATGTTGGGTAAACTCAAAGTAGTCATGAAAATAATTATCAAACAATGATTTAATAATTATTCCTAAAGAAAGTTAAATAAATAATGGTTTATTTAATTATTTTTATGGGTTTTAATCGTAAATAACTTAATAAAAGTGGTTTATTAAATTATTTCCTATAGTGAAATTGATTTTACTATGGTAAAGTTAAACTTACATGGTGTATTTCGATCCACTTAGTTAGAAATGGATAGGTGATCATTTTTTGGTAATAACATAATGTCCCCTCACGAATTCTAATTGCCCCATCGTCATCAATATTAGAGCCCTTACCCCAAACCAAAACCTTTCCATCAAAAAAAGCAACTCTAACACCCTTATCTTTTAGAAAAGAATAGAAAGTAAGTTTTTCTTCAAACTTGGAACATATAAAATATTGTTGAGGTGAATACTTCCACCAGAATTGAGCTCCAACGAAGTAGATCCAATCCCTTTCATTGAATAGATCTTCTTGTCTCCAAGTTTGATTGAATGAGAGGAGTTTCCTTTAGATAGGGTTTAAAGTTGATTGCATTCTCATGTCATATCTATGGAGGCACCACTGTCAATAACCCATACATTCTCATCCTTGAAAGCGTTAAATAAATCGAAGAACAAACTTCCATCTACTACTTCCTTTGCAATCTTTGAGATGATCTTCAATAGAAAATCCTTGATAAATGTAGAGATATTTCCAAGAAACTTGAAACCCTTCCTTATACCCCTTTCCATAGTGCCAACTAAGATGTGATCTTTAGTCTCCTTCTTACACCTTAGGTCTGATACTCTATTGGAAAATCAGGAGACTTATGTATTATAGATTATTTTCATTAGCTTGATAATTACTTGTGATATGTGTTGGCCTTCTATTACTTTATTATATCTTTGTTCATCAAGCAATTACCAAAACAATGAATATCACAAAAAGAAAAAGTACTCAAGATATAGGGTTCAAGCCAAGGAAAAACCCCTCCAAGGGGAAAATCTAGAAAAACGATTATTTCCTTCTTTAGAATCTACTTACAAAGAGACTTCCAAGACCTAAAGACCAAAACCAACAACCATACCAAGCACCAATTCAACCCCTAGCAATAGCTTCTCCAATTAAACTTCCAAACTTCAACCTACTTTAACTTCATCCTATAATTTTTGTCCTGCAAGTGCTCCTTATAATTTTGGCCTTGCAATTGCGGTCTCCTGCAACTGCAGCTTCATAGAAACCCTAGATTTGCATGTGTGGACAAAAAGAGAGAGATATGGCCCAATAAACTTTGATTCTTCCTTCTTTTCCTTGTTCTTCTTTCTCTTCTTCTCCTTCACTATTGTAGACTGAACTTATGTCAAGTGAGTGTTGTAAATGAGGTTGAGCTCCTTGTATTTATAATCTTCTTGAGGGGTCAAGTAGCCCTCTCTTAAGCTGACTTGATCTAATCTTGGGCCAACTTGGTCTTGGGATACAATATGGATTTTTTTGATACAATAAATATCTTTCTTTATTACAATGAGTCCAAATGGAACTATGACACATGACCACTATTATTATTTATCCTAGAAAGACTGAGAGATACCTAGAAAACCTAAAAGCACAAAAAACATGTTTTTGACTCAAACTTGAGTATGAAACCCATACTCCAAAATAAAATATAATTTATTTTCTTTCTTTTTCTTTATTCATAAAGAATACACAATGTCATGATTACAACTAAGTCATTATGAACACCGAACCTAGTTACAATTTTCAACACATCTTGTCCAGGTTACAAATTGTGGTTCACTATATTCTTTGAGATAAGATCCAAGGAATTTAGAGTTTCTATATGCTCTAGAATTCAGTCTCAAATGGGTCAATTTGGAATTTTCCTTATAATTTCTTTTCTAAGGCTTCATAAAAAAATTTGAACCATTTTAAGGAGAAATATCTATGAAAATATGATTGCATTTTTCATAATTTGGTTCTCTATACTTTTAGAGTTATAGCCTATGGAAGTTAGGGCTTGTGAATATTCATGAAATAAATTTCGAACAGGCCAGCTTGTTTTTTTGCTATATCTTTTTATCTGGAAATTTTTCAGACTGTAATATATTCAGGAATTTTAGGAGACATATAGAAGTACCTTAGGTAGAAGTCCTAGAATTATATTTCAAGAATTGTACATGTGGCATACTATACAAGTTTTATCATGGGAATAGACCAAAAAAACCAAAAAGTTTTGGGAAAGTTACTATAAATTTCAGTTGACACATTAGATTTAGTTCACACATGTGGAATTGCAGAAACTATATATCAAAGTATTACAGAACAATTTTTTAGATTCAGAAAGCCTCAAATCTCATAGATATATCAATAAATCTTTAGCCATTCCAATATTCTCCAAAATAAGGTGAAATACTTACTAGTGACATAACTGTTTATTATAAAATACTTTTCTTATTGTAATAAAGAGAAGCGCTATTATTATTTTCCAATGTGTCGACAAAAAAAGATACTACAATTAAATCTACTGAAGGCACATCCTTGAATCATGAAGAAAGTGAAGACTTAGAATTTAGGTTATCTCAATTAGAGAAGAAAGTTAATGAAATGGATGGTTATATGTTGAAATAGGCGGAATTTTCATGTTATTGAGAAAAAATTAAAAGATAAATTAAAAAGAATATGAATGAGAATAAGGAATAAAAAAGAAGATGAATGAAAATAAAGGACTAGAAAAGAAGATGGATGAAAATAATGAAGTAATATAAAAGACGATGAATGAAAATAAGGAAGAAATAAAAAAAATCATTGTTTTCCATGGAAAATACCCTCTTGGAGAGGATTACTAAAAGGGACGTGGAGATCCAAGGAAATTGTGAACATAAGGATAAGCATGTTGGGGTTAAGATTTGGGAAGAAGCCATTTAAGATAAGCAAGATTCAAACATACTCCATGGGCTCAACTTGTCATTTCACCCTCCTTCTAGCACCAAAAACCTATTGACGATGTTGAAAGCTACCAACAGGGAAGTGGGACATTTTCTTGAGGGACATTTGAAAGCCCTCCTTCTTAGCTTGCTTGAGGGACATTTGTTTGTATGGTTGTAGCCGTAAAAATACCTAGTCTCCTACATCAAAACTTCTCTCGTTGCGATGTTGATCTGCTTGTTGTTTCATTCGATTTTGTGCAAAATTTAGGTTATCCTTTAATATTTGGAGAACTTTTGTTGATTCTCTATGTGATCTTCCATTGCTTGAACCTTATAATTGTCTCTTAAATATGATGTGATGGACAGTGAATGATATCCATACAGTGCTATAAATGGGGTCATTTTTGCTACAGTATGGAAGGAAGTGTTATACCACCACTCAGCCAAAGGTAACCACTTGACCCATTGTGTTTGTTTATCAGATACAAAACCACAAAGATATCCTTCCAAACATTTGTTCACTATCTCAGTTTGCACATCGGATTGAGGATGATAAGATGAGCTATGAGCTAGTTGAGTACCCAAACAAGGAAATAATTATGTCCAAAAATTTACAGTAAAAACGAGATCTTTGTCACTTACAATAATCTTTGGCTTTCCATGTAGCTTTTGATTTTTTTCCATAAATGCAGTAGCAAGTGTACTTGCTTTCAATGGATGAGATAATGCACAAAAGTATGCATACTTGGTAACTATATCAACTACTAACATGTTGACACTATTTCCTTTGGACTTAGGTAAACCTGTGATAAAATCCATTAAAACCTCCTCCCAACGTTGACTTGAAATGGTTAAAGGTTGTAGAAGACCCGGGGTCTTAATTGTCTCAACTTTATTTTGCTGGCAAACCAAAAATTCCGCCATAAACTTTTTAATATCAGAATTTAAGGCCATCCAAAAAAATTATTTCTTCACTGTGTGGTAAGTTTTTAAAAATCCCGAGTGTCCTCCTAAGGGAGAGGTATGCAATTCGAAAATAATATTTTGTTTTAGTTGGGAATTCTTACAAAGATATAAGAGATATTTGTACCATAAGGAATCATTTTTCCAAATAAATGTATGAGATGTGCTAGGATATTGCTGCAACTTTTGAATGAGTGTCCACACTTCTTCGTCATACTTCCATTCATCCCTTGCTTCGGTTATCGAATCTAGTTAGATAATAGAAATGACACAAAATAATGCTTCCACCTCTTCATCCTTTCTTGAGAGTGCATCTGAAGCAACATTTAGCTTCCATTTTTTTTAGATGATTTCAAAATCATAACCCAACATCTTTGTGACCCATTTTTGCTGTTCTTCTGAAGATAGTCTTTGTTCCAAAAAGTATTTAAGACTATCATGATCAATTTTTACCTTGAAGTGTCTTCCGATTAGGTAAGGTCGCCATTTCTTTAGTGCATGTATTATTGCCAACATTTCCTTCTCATAAATAGCTTTCTGTAAATACTTTCCTTTGATTGGACGACTTTCAAAAGCAATGGGTCTTCTTTCTTGCATTAGAAAAACACCAATTCCATTTCCTGAGGCATCACATTCCACAATAAAGGTTTTTGTGAAGTCTGGCGTCGCTAAGATCGGTGCTAAGCACATTGCCTCTTTAAGATGTTCAAAGGCATTAGTTGCTTCAGGAGTCTATGAAAATGCATCTTTCTTCAATAATGTTGTTAGAGGTGTTGCTATTCTCCCATAATTATTAACAAACTTGCGATAATACCCTATTAACCCGAGAAATCCTTGCAACTTCTTTATTGTTGTGGGGACTTTCCATTCCTTAATGGATTTAATTTTGTTAGGGTCTACCTTAACACCCTCCTGAGATACAATATGACCCAGATATTCCACCTCTTGTATTCCAAAGAAACATTTGGAGGTTTTTGCATATAATTGTTTCTCCTCCAATAGTTTGAGCACCTTATCAACATGTTGAACATGATCCTTCCAAGACCTGTTGTATATTAGTATATCATCAAAAAATACTAACACAAATTTTCTAAGGAAGGGTTTGAAAATGGAATTCATCAACCCTTGAAATGTATAAGGTGCATTGGTAAAGCCAAAAGGCATGAACAAAAATTCATAAGGACACTCATGAGTTCGAAATTTTGTTTTCAGAATATCTTCAGACTTCATTCTAATTTGATGATATCCTGAACGAAGATCCAAATTGGTAAAATAAATTGCTCCATGTAATTAATCCAATAATTTATCAATCACAGGAATGGGAAATTTATCTTTAATAGTGAGCTTATTGAGCTCCCTATAATTTGGACACATGCACCATGATCCATCCTTCTTGTGCACCAATACTACTGGAGCATAGAAAGAACTTTGACTAGGCTGGATTATACCAGCCTCTAACATTTCTGCAATCATACGTTCAATTTCTCTCTTTTGGACATAAGGATATCTGTAAGGCCTAATTTTTGGAGGAACACTTCCTGGAATCAAATGAATAACATGCTCCTAATCACGAATATGTGGGAGTCCTTTGGGTGTTTCAAGCACCTTTAAATGATTGTCCAAGACTTTTTGGAGATCTGGAGAAATAGATGATTTTGATGTTGGAACTTCTAGTGAGCATAATTGTGCAATTACGTCTCATTTCTATTCCTTCAAAATCTTTGTCATGACATTAGAACTTATTATCTTTCTTGGCTTCCCTGCGATACTCTACAATTCAATTTTTTTTCCTTCTGAAATTTTTTTCAAGAAAAGTTATTGAAAATTAAAAGCTACCATCCCCAAAGATTGTAACCATTTTATTCCCATTACAACATCAACACCTCCCATTGGAATGGAAAGCATTGGACTATTCAATGCATATTCCCCCATGTTTAGCTTGATATTATGGCATTTTCCAAAGCAATTTATAGTTCCTCCATTTGCAACCATCACTTGACACTCTGGTGCTGGGTATAGGAAGCAATTCAATTACTTGGCTACCTTACAATGAATAAAATTATGGGTACTACCCGAATCAATCAACACTATTACCTTTTTCTTCTTGATATGTCCTTCTATCTTGAGAGTTTCAGGAGTGGTATTTTCTGCCAATGCATTACAGAATAGGTCGGACTCATTTCTTCTTTCTCTAGGGCTGGTTCCTGGTGTATATCCTCTTCTTTTGAAGTTTCTTGTTCATTTTCTTCCTCCTCTTCACAATCTATGTAAAATAATTTCTTCTCAGCACACTTATGACCTTTAGTGTATTTTCTATCACAACTGTAGCAAAGCCCCTTTTTCTCTTTTTTCTTCCGATTTTTGTGGTGTCAACCTTGTAGGTTTTTGAAGTCTAGGATTAGCAACACTTCCATCTTTATAGATGTGAGTGGTAGGCTTCCTTGTTGCCATAATTTTACATTCAATTTTTATTTCCAACCTGAATGCCTTCTCCAATGAATCAGGTTACCAAAGGAGAACTTCATGTTGGATGTTATCCTTTAAAGTCCCTATGAAGACATCAATCCTGTGTTCCTCTGGAATATCATCTACCCTTATATTCAATTTTTGGAAGTCCTCAATGTACTCCACCATTGAACCGTTTTGATTGAGATTTATCAATTGGATAAAGAAGGTGTTACACTTTGTATCCTCATAGTGTGATATCATTTCCTCCATAAAAATTGACCAAGTGAAAAAAATTTTACGGGAGAAAAGCCATCGATACCATACAAATATATTTTGTTCTAAATATAAAGTTGCAATGTGTACATTTTATGTGTTTTTCACATTATTGAGATCAAAATATTGCTCCATATGTAGTATCCATGTTATGGGATCCTTGCCATCAAACTTCCTCATATCGATCTTTGGAATATGGTGGGTCTTCAATCCAACGTTAGAGTTTATGAAATTATGATAACCATTTATTTTTTCTCATCATGAGTTTCCTCTACTATCTTTTCGTCATTAGGAATAATTTATTGTATCAACTTTGTCAACCCTTCCAGAGTCTGCTTTTAAATCACTCTTCATGTATTCCATTTTGTCTTTCATTTATTCTTCCATGTCTTCCATTCCATTCTTCAAACCATCCATCTTAGCTTCCATGCCTTTCTTCAAAACTTCCATTTCATTTTTTGTTGCTCTTTACGAGGGCGAACATTGTTGCACTTGCACTTGTAATTTTGATATATTGTGTTTTACTTCTTGATCTTCATGAGTCATAGTAGAGCCTTCTGAGGACTTAATGGGTGTTGAATTATTTTTAGGGGACATTTTAGAACCCAATACTAATATCCAAGCATCAATATGCCCCTAGAATCACTTCAAACTTATTTTTAAAACAAGAATCATGCAATTTTAAAAAAAATACACGCCTTTTTCTTGCTTTTGAGGAGCTTGATATTGAAACTGAATTATTGTTTTGATTTTGGATCTTCAATATTTTAAATTCGGTCTTATAGTAGCCCTCTTCCTTTTCTTTCGAATGCCACGGGTCTAACCTGATTTGGATTCTTCAAGACAAAGTTATGTCCAATCTCTCACAATGAACTAATTATGGAATGGTTCAGTAGAGCGAACTTGTAGGATGTGCCACATCATTGTTTCCTCCTTTGGCTTTGAAATTGATACACAAGAAACTACAATCCGTGTAATTTCAGCCACTTTTTACATAATTTCAATCCGATGCTTAGAGAGAGAGTTATGACGATTTTCACAAGGTCACCTATTTTAGATGAAATTTGGGAGCCTTCAAAAACCCTAACTTCCACAGATCATATCTCTGAAAATATTGTGAACCAAGATCTGAAATTTTTACATGAAGTTCCTTAGGATTTCTTTGCAAATGGGTTTTTTTTAGTGTCTGAACCTTCGTAGAAAAAAAGGTTATATTGGAAATGCCACAATGACCTGTTTGAAGCAGCGAAACCCTAGAATCCAAAGTTCTGATACCAAATGTTATGAAACCATCTCCAAAAATAGAAGAAAAGAGAGATTAATGCCTTAGAAATCAGCCACTTTGAGGGGTAAACCTCCTTTATATTACATAAATGAAAAATTATTGGATGATACAAATGAAAAAACCTCCTTCTATATATAGGATTCCATGGGGTCACAATATAATCCTAGCCGACGTAACAATAATAATGTAATAGCACAATAATAACAATAGTGGATTTTTATGGGGCATAATATTAACAATATGGGGGCTACAGGAGTACAACAATAAAGATAATGGGGCTACACTGACGATAATAAGGGACTACACTAGTAATATAGGGACCTAACATAAATTCATGACATCGAAGGAAGGAGTTCTTCAAAGCAGCTAGTTGTACCACTATCTCCACTTGAGGAGCTGTTGTAGGTCCCTGATTAAGAGGGAGTCTGGAAACAAGTTTCTTACTTGGAAGAAACTTGGAAATTCCTAAGCCAAGAGGGAGCTTAAGTACATTCCTTGTGTAGGAATGAGTACATTCCTTTATTGTAATATGTACTCCCTAATTGAGAGGGAGAGATAGACACATCATTCTTGTCTTCACTTGGGAAGACAAAATGGAGCATTGGGTAATCATCTGACATCCGATACACTTTGAGGATGAGTTAGGGCATTCATGATAAGAGTAATCGTAGAGGAAAAATATTCTTTAAGGACTGGGAATCCAAGATAAGAATAGTCCTCATGGAACACATCATGAGAACTCAAATAGGGTATGTTCCAAGAGAGATAATAATTAAGGTGTCTATAAATCATTGGTCTCACCAGCATTGAACTTAGATCTTGTGGAGAGACAGATTTGTTATTCAAGGCCTTGATATGTGACAATGATGGTTATATGATGCTATACAAATGGGTTACCAATCCAATTCTTCTTATGAGAATTTCTTCAGATTGATAATGACCAAGTACCATTATGAATACCTCCCTAGTTAAGAGGGAGTGTTGAAAAGTGTAACTAGGTTCGGTCTTCATAATGACCTTTAATTGTGACTTCTGTAAATGGTGTAATGAAGAAAATAAAATTATTGTTGTGAGCCTTTCTTCATGGGTTTCATGAACAAGTGATTTTATTTTAGTTGGCTCCCATTGAGAGCATTAGGATTTGTCATGTAAAGTCAAAAAATTCATGTCATGTATGAAGAGCTCTTCTTGAGCATGTGTCAATGTATATGAATCTATGAAATGTCTAAATATCCCTCTAAATAAAGCACAATCAAACTCCAAAGGATCTCAATGTCAGATTCTAAATAAGGTGACAAAGTCATGTCGGCTCACATTAAGGAGACACATCTATTTGAAAAAACTTAGGTTGACTTATTTATGGGACAAAATACTATATATACACGACTAGGGTCACCACAGATGACACACTTTAGACTTAGCATACCTCCAAGATTTTCAGTGGATAAGATAGCAAGACAGTTTTGGATCTCCACAGAAAGGCCTCTTTGTATTTCAGACAGTATGGGTGACAAATGATAAAGGGAACCAAATCCCTCTAGAAGCTCAGATCAAAGTAACATCAAGTCTAATATGGAAGCAAGATAGAGGCTCGGATTACAATGACATGTGAAGGAATAAAACCTTGGATTTCTGATGACCTAACAGGCCTATTCCTCCATGATCGGTAGCCTTAAGACACTATGGCTACACTGCAAGTCATTTTCATTCACATAATCTGCAAAAATACTACTCAAAGATCACTTCAGAACTCCTCAACCAGGGATATTTTTGGAAAATCTCTTGCGAGTTACCAAATAGAACCTACTCTGCACAAACCCTAGATGACGAAATTTCAAAATTCGTCTTCCTTTGATCAGAAATTTAACTGCAAGTTTGATGATGGTTTTCCCTTACGAATTCCCTTCATCTGCTACTTAGATCTGCTTGATATAATCGTGACACCCTTGCAACGTTGTTCAGTTATGCATAAATGTAGTTTCACTGATCCTACTAAACTTGCTGCCACTTTTCTTCAACACAACCTTGACAAGGGAAACATTGCATTATGATTTCTATGCCTCATCCATGCTTCTGCTATGTTTTAAATAATTCAACAGTTCCCCTTCAACATTGAAACGAAATCAGAATGCAATGCCAACAGTTCATTAAATGTAACTGGCTACCTTCAAGTATTAAACACATAACTCCTTCACTGTGATTTTGTCTCGTCCAACATGGATTTAATTATCGATTGAACAGCTTCCCATAGATATCAAAATTTTCCAGTTACGACATTGTGTGAAACAGAGTTTCACAGCTCCTTCAGATCCAAATCCTTGATTGTTTCATGCTAATTCATCCACTATTACTTTAGATTTACGAGGCTCATAAATTTCAAACACAGAGATTTCATTTACCTTCGAAGTAAACCTCCAAACAATGATTTCACCAATATTGTTCAACGCACAACAGTCCTCTCATAACAGATTCTCAATTCATTGCATTCTTAAAATTTGTCTTCTACACGCATCCTATGTGCACTATCTGCCATTGGATCAATCTTACAACACATAGGAACTACAAGGAAAAGACCCTGTAGCGGAGGTTATAAAGGAGGTTTTTAGTGTTATAAAATTGGCCAAAATTGTCAAAAAAACATTTTCTACAACATATGTTTATGGTTAAGGAGGTTTTGGTGGAGATTTTAATAGAAATTCAACGCAAATAAAAAAAAAAATGGGCGGACGAAGGTTCTTACAGATGTTTTTTTTCATCGGTGTGCTACTCTAGCTTTAACGCACCAGTGCGTACATCTAGAAGGTGCCTCGAGGCGGTCCAAGGAGAATGCACTTGGCCGTTAAGGTATAACACCGCACCGGGTGTACTATTGGTGATACAACACATGGGCTGTTCTAATTGGTCTTGGGATTTTTTTGGTGCCCATTGGTCGTATCAACGCACCGGTGCGTAGACTTATAGAAACACATCGATGCTTAGTATCACACAAATGCACCAAGATTTATAATTGTTATCGGTATTCGTACAGTGCCCATATGTCGTACAAATGCACCAGTGCTTATAGACACATAAACGCCCCAGTGCGTAGTATCACACAAATTCACCGAGATTTACAATTGGTATTGGTATTCGTGCAGTGCCCATAGGTCGTACAACGACACTAGTGCGTATAGACACATAAATGCACCATACAAACACACCGATATTTTTAATTGGTTTTGGTATTTGTGCGGTGCCCATAGGTCGTAGAAACGCACCGATGCGCTTGAGAATACAAACACACCAGTGTATAGTAACTGACACGCACTGGTTTTCATTTTTTATTTTTTAGAAACATTGATTTGTGATAGTGTAATTTTTGTGATTGTTTTAAATTCATTATTCATCAAAAGTCGACACATCTTATAACAATATTCATATTAATTAAATTTTTATTAATGCATTTTAAAGTGATGTTTGGATTAATTTTTTATATCATATCATAATTATTGTAGTTTTTAAAAATTCATTATTCATCAAAAGTCGACACATATATATCTTATAACAATATTCATATGAATTAAATTTTTATTAGTGCATTTGAGAATGACAATGGAGAATGCAATATATATATATGTGTGTGTGTGTGTGTGTGTGTGTGTGAATAAAACAGTCTTTGTCATACAAAATGGGACAGTTATTGGTATCCCTTTGTCTTTAAATTGTGACACTATGTCCATTACATTAAAAAAAATGTCCGATTTCATAGAAATATTTCATAAAAAACAACACCTTGCTTTGATATCCAAACACAGTGATCAACATTCTTCGCTTGAACTGTTGTCACTGCTAGAGCTACTTCCATGATTTGGGTTATTTTCAGGAATGTTTTGTTCATGGCGTTGATTGTTTTTTTCTTCTTCACCTTCCATCTACAAACATAAAAATAAACTGAAATGAGTGTATATAAATTGGTGAGAATAATGAAAATTGCAATATTAAATAATATACATCAATGTAAATCGAAAATAAAAATGATGTACCATAGCAACAATTGACTCATAAACTACATACATTCTTTCAAAACCATGTACCATGCCATCTTTCAAAATTTCATATGTTCGCATAGTTCCATACTTTGTTTCTTGCAAGTTTCATACCCCATAACAAATCATATATTTAATATAAAATATTTTTTTGTTCTATTAATTACAGACGGCGCTAAGTAAAACAAGATCGATAGATGCTTACAAATTCCACAATTAATTTCTGATATGCCAACATATACTCACAACCCATATTTAATCCAATTTCAATCAATTCGTCTGATGGTTCTTCTTTGTACGTTAGCACCTGTTTGAAGACATTAAATAATGATTTTTGTAAAACAACTTAAAAAATACAAAAATTAAATCAATTTAAGTTGTTATAAGGAAGCAAAAATTACTCACAAACTTAGATATCAACCATTTTCTTCCTTGTCGTCCTGTTTTATTTGTTGAATGGGTTCCATTTCTTTTCTTTTCTGCAATAAAATTCTTAAAAATTAATATTTAATGCTAAATTGTTTATTTATTGTACCTAATGATCGAAAAATTCAATGATTACATATTACATTTGAAGCACGTTGTTGTTGAGATGGCTCCTCTAGTGATGCAATTTTGTCCATTTCTTTGACCATCTCCTTGTACACCCTTTTGGACACTCCTACTAGCATATTTCTAATATCAGCTCGTTCATCTTTTGAGATTTTCATAATCTTCCTAAAAATGTAACATGACAATAAAATATTTAATTTTTATATTGATGTATGAAAAGTAAATATAACAAAAGTGATATTTATAAATAATTATAGACAAACATTTAGAGTAATATTACTTTTTCAATTTCCTTCTTTTTTTTGTACGTTTTTGCTATTAAAAGTCTGACATGTCTCATTGACCAATTCTCTGGAAACTCTTCCTGTAGTTTAGATAAAATTTGGTTCTTGAAATTATTGGATTGATTTTTGTATTGTAAGTGGAAGGAACGTTTATACATTCATTCCACTAGATCCCTCAAACTTTTGTAAAAGTTTTTCTCCCTTTTGTTAACTTCCAGCACCACTCCAGATGAACTAAGGAGCAATTCATTTTCATTTGCATGTTCTATTTTTTTCTTTTCTTAGAACAACATTCCTTTTCTGAGTTGTTGGTCCCTGTAAAACATTAAACGGATGTGAATTAATAAACTGTTTGACACATGTTATCTAATAATTTTAAGTATATTATTAATGATAATTAAAAAAAGAAACTCATATTGGATCAATATTATTTTTTTATTCACCTAATTCATCCTTTTGCAATTTTTCCATCAAGCTTTTACACTCTTCTGGTCCTAGATAAAAAATAATTTTATCAAGCTTCGTCATTTTGTGGCTCTACATGATACACAGTAAACAATACATATTAGTTAAACTTACATATAGTTCAAAAATATTATTTTTTATAAATAATTTACAAAGAACTTCCCTTTTTTTCTTTTCTTGATGTGTTATCATTATTTTTGTTACTTGATCTCTTGTCAATCATTTATTTATCAATCTGAAACCTGTACCATATCATTCATTAATATATTTATAAATAAATTGTCAACTTTTCAGGTAAAAAATAAATCTCAAGACACCGATGCGTCGTTCATGATGTACGCACCGCTGCCGGTGCCTGGGGTTATTAAAAACGCATTGCAAGACAATATAATAGACTGTATGGTGCGTGGGGTATTATAAACACGTCACACAAACAATGTAATAGACCGTACGGTGCTATCCTCATAACATGGAGCACCGGTGCCCTATTTCAGATATGGCGCATTGATTTAAAAAAAAATGTTTTCAAATTTTTTATTACACAGTACTTGCTCGATGCACTTTATAATATAGTGCACTGATGCAGTAGGTTACGCAGGGCGCACCGATTAAAAAAAATCCATTTTTTTCCAAAAATTCACGCAATGGCTAAATGGATTGGGATCCGACTATGCAAATTGTCTCGTGGGTTGGATGTCAATCTAAAATGAAAAGCCTTAATTCTGAAATCACATAAACAGGGATAAGAAAGGGAAAAAACAAAAAAAATGAAGGGTTTCGGGTAAAAATGGATAAAACTGCAGAAAAAAGTAAAAAAACTGTAGAAAATGTTTATTAAAAAAAAAAAAAAAAAAATTATCACGAGATGGTTTGAAATTCTATGATACAGGGTTTGAATCACTAGAGATTTGGTTTCTGATTGTCTAAATACTTCTGTTCGAACGTATTTTGCTGCTCCACAGTGCCCTTGTGCTCTCTTGCTCCAGGTATGTCTCATGCAAATATCTGGCTGAAAATTTTAGCAAAAATAGTGAAATAATGAAAGGTGTTTAGTATTTAAAGAATTATTTTATGAAATTACATTTTCGAAAATATTTTGCCGCCCATTTTTCAAATTTTCGTGTTTTTTTTTCACTTAAATAAAATAGAGTTGCGTTTTTTTAATTTGTGTTTATTCGTCACCGGTGCGTCTTTTTGTAACACTGGCACCGGTACGGTTATATGTAAAGTAGCACCGACTTGCGGTTAAGGCACCGAAATTACTTTTAGGTGTGTACACCAAAATTTAGTGAACTCCAACCATAGAAATTGAGAATTAGAATTTTGTTTATTCTTGAGAATTAGAATTAGAATTGAGAATTGGCATTGGATAAATTCTTGATCGAAATAACTATTCTTCCAATGCATTTTGTTTATTGCAAGAGGTCCCCACTGATTATGTGGAGAGAATGCAATGTGGGGCGTGTGAAGATGCAATACTACAGGGCCCAAGTGGGTAATTGTGGCATGTGAACATGTTATAGTTGGCGCTTAACTATTTGCAACCAATATGTTTTAGAATATAATCTGTAGATAGACGGATGGTTTGCCAGCAAATTTTAGTACATATAATTTGCAAAAGGGTAATGTTCTGGGAGAAATGAAAACAAGTCCTTCATTCTGCATTTGTTAGCAGAAGAAGACCGTTTTTCGACTAGACGATGCAATTATTACATGTGGAGGCAATGGTTTCCCATAGAAAATGAGTATAGGGTTGAGCAGAGGAAAGACATTGCAAAATAGGCTATTACATTAGCTTTTCCAATGGGAAACCGATTTGCAGGTGGAAATATGGTAGTTGGAGGTATCTATGTTTTTCTTCCCACAGAAATGGTCATTGGATTTCCATTTATAATATTAGCAGAATTTTTACTGGTTTCATCCACAGGACCACAACTGAGACAAGTTAGATATGCCATTCAGGTTCAATTGAAAGCCGAAAATGTGATTTTATGCGACGTCAACTTTGTCGGTAAAAGTTTATGTAAGTCAACCGAAGCTCATACAATACTCCCAGCTGCTTTTAAACGCATTATGGAGAATATTTCCCTTCATGGGACCTACCAGCTCGATCAACAACATCAATTTATCTTTCTATGTTGTCCTTAAGGGAATGAGAATCCTTCCCTTCATGGTGCCTCTTGGCTTTATCAACTGCCTCGATTGATCTTTCTCTGTCATCAACTCTGCTCTCCATTTCTTCATCATGGGACCTCTTAACCCTATCGCCAGCCTCAACGGAATTCTCTCTGCCGGTCTCAACCTATACTCTTCTCTTTTTGTACTCTGTCGAGCTCTGTAGCCATTTGCATCCCTATAAACATCTTTGTCCGTATTTCTGTTTGAATCACTCATTTTCTCTGCTATAAACTTCTCAACCAAAATTCGAACTCTTGTCTTTTCAAACCCTCATCTCCTCAGAAAAATTCTTGCCCACGATTCAAACCCTTCGCTACTCCAATACTGCACTTTACAGAATAACCGTATTTCGGTGTGCTCTGTTTTATAGTTGCATCGGGGTGGTTTGTAAGATCGAGATTTTTGTTTTAGCGCAGTGCTTTATGACACGTCGGTGCGAAAGAGTTTTGAAGCACCGGTGCGTCTGAGTAATAAGACACACAAGTGCGTGTTATGATGATAAGTGCACTAGACTGTATAAAGTTTTTTTTTTTGTATGTAAGATCATAATAGAATAATGTTGATTCTAAAGTACATGAATTTATTTGCATTATTTTCTAAACTTTATTATGTTACAAAAATTCATAATATTCTAGATTTATTATTTTACAATTATTTACAAATTTACCAATTTAAATATTTTAATAAAATCATTTCACATTTACAATTAAAATTTTACAATTACAATCATTTCACAGTAATACAATTAAAATTTTACAAATATTTTACATACAATTAGAATTAGAATTAGAATTACAATTTTACAATTTCACATACAATTATGAGTAGAATTAGAATTAGAATTTTAATTTTACATACAATTACAATCATTTCACAGTGATACAATTAAAATTTCACAAATATTTTACATACAATTACAATTAAAATTACAATTACAATTTTATAATTTTACATACAATTACAATTACAATTACAACTTTGCAATTTGTCATATATACAATAACAATTAAAATTACAATTACAATCATTTCACAATAAATTAAATATTACAATTACAATTAAAATTTTACATTAAATATTTTACATACAATCACAGTTAAAATTACAATTACAAATACAAATACAATTTTACAATTTTACATGCAATTAAAATTAAAATTAAAATTACAATCATGACATAATATTTAATAAATAGCATGGTCGTTTAATATTAAATTAATTAATAAACATCATGATCATGATAACCATCGTACAAAGATCATATTCGGCTAAAAAACACATTCAAACATCAAATTAACATTATATATTAACATCATCACAACACAAACATCAAATATACATCTCATGTCAAGTAACTCATGCTATCACATACACATCTATCTGCAAGCTAAAAATTAAATGAACATATCTAACATGACCTAACAATATACACATCATGATGATCACCAACATGTAAATTAAATACAACTGCAATATCAACATAATATATATATATATATATATATATATATATATATATATATATATATATATATATATATATATATAATGTTAAAAATACACAATTGTAATATAAATGTCATGGATCAGCTGGTGGTATTACAACATCAATAGCAGTACTAGTGGAGGCCTGTTCAGTCAATGGTGCAGCCTCGACGGTCGATGGTCGAGGCTGCTCATGATCATGACTAATACTGATGGATGGATCAGCTGGTGGTAGTACAACATCAATATAAGTAGTACTAGTGGAGGCCTGCTTAGTCAATAGTGCAGCCTCGACGGTCGATGGTCCAGCTTGCTCATGATCATGACTAGTACTGATGTATGTTGTAGGTTGTTGACTAGACGTGGCCGATGGTCCAACCTCATATCCATGATGAATGCTAGATGCTAGTGGAGCCTCATGCTCATTTGGTGTGGCGCGAGGTGAACGATCATGAGATGATGAGTCATTGCTCGCGGACTGTCCATCATGTGCTATGGCTCGACCACACCTATAACGTGCAATAGTCCTCCTCAGTCACGTAACAGCTGTCGTAGCTTCTACGACATGCCGCATCAGGTTGTACATGTTGTGCGACATGCCTCTCCACATCCATAATAGCCTATCATCGGCCTGTATGTCTCTGTAAAGAGTGGACCTGATGCCCGCCTCAACAATCAATGCATTGAGTTGGTCTCCCAACTCAATCCTGTATCTAGTATCAGGTTGACCGCGCCCAGCAAAAGGTAGTACCGACACACCAGCAGGAGCATGTCTCTTTGTACCGGCCTCCTGATCATGATCCTCGGCATCTTCCATGTCTTGTTCGTCATCAGGATCCACACCTGGATCATGTGGTGTTTCCGACATTTCGTCGCCATCAAAATAGCCAATGTCTGCAAAATATATAGTACAAGTACACAACAATAATTAGAAATTTTCATTACACAATTTAATAAAAACAAGTTAAAGAACATGTTAGAATAACTATAAATAAAATAGTAATATTACCTCTATCATCTGGCGGCTCATCATTTGTGAAGAGGAAGTTGGCACACCCTTGCCAATCCAATCCAACATAAGCATAGGGGACCATAATGAAGGGATGCAACTCGTCAACACTGGCTAGTAAGTCCAGTGCATAATGCAATATCCTGGCTAGAAACATAGTCTCTCCCCTCTTAGGCATCATATACCCCCACATGTGCATCCGGGCCTCCAAAATTGGCCTATGAGGCTGCCGAACAAAAGTAGGCCTCATCTCTAGAAACCTCTCAAAAAATCTCTGAAGCAAAAGGGAAGTTGACCCTCCCTTGTGCATGAGCACGACATCTATCTAAGGCCGTATAGAACTTCCGCAAAAAAAGGGCAGACCACTTGACAAGTCGTGGCTCTTGTACTAAAGAATCAACATAATATAGAAGTGGGCAACTAATGTGTTTCCTGTCACTGGTGTTGTGTGAAATGGTCGAAATGTGAAGTGAGAGGCATTGCATGTCCCGTCTACCAAATGCACCAATACGTAACTAACCTTCAGGGACCTAAAACTATGAAGGAGACAATACATCTGCTCCAATGTATCTCTGGGAGTAAACTAACTGACTCTCTGGTACACAACCAATAGGAACCTTTGGTAACGAGCAAAAATACACCCCTCTCCTCGATAGCCCTGTAATGAAATAAATATCCTCCTCAGTGGGTGTGTACCACTAGTTAGGACCAACCTAGAAAGCCTGTTGGTGGGCATTCCACCTGCAGATAAGATGTCTCAAAAACACACTATGGGCTTTTAGGGAAGTAGCCTCCTCATAGAACTTGAGGAGGCCTATCTACCTTAGGAGCCCTTGGGTATATGTTGTAATAGGGCGAGGGTACACATCTCTCTCCCTCTCTCGGGCCTCCCACTCGCGAAGCATGTCATACTGCTTCGCATGTTGTTGCTATTGTTCCTCCTCTTCTCTCTGAATCATTGACATATTAAATAATTTTTTAAAATTAAATCAGACATGTATTTAGGAATATGCATATATTTTTTTTTTTGGAAAAAAAAAAACAGACCAGTCAGTGCGCCATAAAAACAATCATGCATCGGTTTCGGTGCGTCTTTTGTTTGTAGTGCACTGGCGGCGGCTCCCCAAATGACATAAAACGCACCATATGTGGTGCACCTGAAATTTTTTCAAGCACTGTTGACTATATGTGGTGTCAGAAGAGCAGTGTGGTGACTAAAATATATGCCCCGGCGCGTATAGTCGTGTCAGCGCACCAAATTCCTGACAAGTTAAATAGTTAATGGTGCGGTCTTTTACTGGGCCACACTATTGACCCTGTCGAAATACCAAATGCAATGCGATGACAAATATCGAGGCGAATATTTTCATCAATGCACCGCGTTGCTATTCCCATGGTCAACCGTGCGATCGGCTAAATGACTGCACTGCACTTTTTTAAATTTTAAAATAATGTGGGGCACCTTTCGGTACCACCCCGGACCCAGTGCAGATACCATTAGCACCGGTTGCGGTGTGGCCTGTAAATTTTACAGGCAGCACCACTTACCGGTGCGAGCCGAACGGCTCGTGCGCACCACGCGACAAAAAAAAAAAAAAAAAAATCTTTTTAAATGGTTAATTTTAAGGTTACTTCAAATTCTAATCCGCTAAAAGCTTAATTATGGGAAAACAAGAAAAATACCTGTACATTTTGCCATCAAGGAGGCATATTGGCTGTATAATTTGCAAAAGAAAATTTGCCCACCGTTTTACAAAATGCAAGCTGGAGATTGGTGGCCAATGCACAGCAGCAGTGCATGTAATGGGTGCAATGGGAGTACCAATGTTAGGGCGGCTCAGAGAAGGAGAAATTGCATCAGTGCTTGAGACCTCTGGAGCATTGAGAAAAGTGAAAAATGCGGTTTTTTGGCCGTAATTATTTATTTAACCATGTTCCGGTGCGCGGTTTTTATAGGCGCACCGGTGCGGTTTGTTAAGACCGCACTGCGCGGTTTCAGAGTTGGCGCGGTGTTTTATGATGCACCAAGGCGGTTCCTTAACACTGCACCGGGTTGTTCCTATTTTGGCACGATGTTTTATGATGCAGCGGGGTAGAATAGTTGTGAAGTACCGGTGCTTTAGAGTAATAGGACGCACCAGGCAAGTGTGTACGGAGCGCAGGGTATCCGGTGTGCCAATGTTTTGTGTGTACTGGTGCTTTCTCTTGTAGAGCGCACCGATAATTGAGAGCTCTGGAGCATTGAAAAAAGTGAAAAATCTCGTTTTTTTGCTGTAATTTTTTTTATTTAACCCTTTTCCGGTGCGCATGGTTTATAGGCACACCGGTGCTTTTTCTTACGAATGCACTGGTCGGTTTATGCTTTGGCGCGTTTTTTTATGATGCACCGATGCAGATTCTTAATACCACATCGGGCAGTTTCGGTTTTGGCACGGTGTTTTATGATGCACTGGCGCGGAAGAGTTGTGAAGCACTGGTGCATTACAGTAATAGGACGCATCGGGCGGGTGTGTACGGAGCGCAGGGTGTCCAGTGTGCCAATGTTTTGTGTGCACCGGTGCTTTCTCTTGTAGAGCGCACCGATAATTGAGAGCTTTGGAGCACTAAAAAAAGTGAAAAATCTGGTTTTTTTTGTCGTAATTTTGTTTTTTATTTAACCCTTTTCCGATGCACATGGTTTATAGTTGCACCAATGTTGTTTCTTATGAACGCACCGGTAGGTTTCTGTTTTGGCACATTGTTTTATGATGCATTGGGGCGGATTCTTAATACTGCACCAGATGGTTTCGGTTTTGATGCGGTGTTTTATGATGCACCGACGCAGAAGAGTTGTGAAGCACTGGTGCTCTATAGTAATACGACGCACTGGGCGGGTGTGTACGAAGCGCAGAGTGACCAGTGTGCCAATGTTTTGTGCACACCGGTGTGATGTTGGATGATAAGCACATCGAGCGAAAAACATCCGCAAAACCCTTCGCCCGCCAACCTCCTCTAGTAACCTCTGCTAGAAACGGATGTATGGGGTATTTTTATAAGGAGTTCCTCAAAAACATCTGCTAGAGGATCTTTTCCTTGTAGTGAGGATTCGTCGATTTACTGTGTATCAACTTCCCAAATTCATACAAATCATCAGTTCACTCACATCAATTCATTCACATAGATATACAGAGTCATGCAGGGTTCATATACCAGTTATCCAATCATAGATAGCTATATTCATCAAATTGCTCAATTACAGTACATTCAAATTATAACAAAGACAAAAACACACAGTCATGATGAACCTGCTTCCTCATTAAGAGAATAAACTGTATATACACAATGAGACCCTGACCTAATCTTCATATGGCCTGATTCACCTTTACATGGCCATTTTCACTCCTCTTCTACCAGTGTGCTTACAATTGAAATAAAAATTACAAAAATGAGCTTGTCCAGCTCTTTCAACAACCTCCTACAAATTTGTAACTAATTTCTAAACATAGAAATTCATCCTACTCTCCTCAATGAATCGTTACTCAAACTCTTCCAACATGCTAATTTCAGTTACATGATTCATTAGATTGAATCAACACCTATCCTCATGACTCGTTCTTAGAAACTTCTAAAAACCTACGACTTGTCTTTTCTAGAGCAAGTCTCAAACTATGGATTTTGTTTTTTTACAAATAAATTACAATAATTTTTATAAACAAATTCACAATTTAACCCTTCCTTGGGCTTTCAAGAACCCTTGGTCCAATTAAACTTTGAAGTTGCCCTAGAGAGCAGATGCTCCTACATCAGACTCCCCATGTAGGAAATTTATGACCTCCTAGTCATAAGTCTAGATAATTAAGTCCTTCTGGATCCCAGACTTTGGTTTGCATTGATCCAATTACTCCATTTTAATGTTGTTCATAAGCTTCACTATCTTCATTTCTCTTTCACTGTAACCTCCATGGCTTCCAAATCTTGTACTGTAGTGCTCCACTGTCTTTACCTTCATCATTCTTCACTCCCCATTCAACCTTACAATGGTTTACTTTCTTTACCCTATTGTAGCTTTTCTCAAGGATTTGCATCAATTCCCATATTTCATCTATTACACCTTGCAACTCAGTGTTCTGCTGAAAACAAACCTTATTTCCATATTTTTTCTATTGCACTTTACTACACTTTGTACATTCATCTTTAAATTGTTGGTTACCTTCTTCAGATTTTCCTTCCTTTTATTCTACTATTGCTCTTTATATTTTCCCAGATATTGGTGCCACCCAAACTTCCTGAATATCCTTGAATATATCTCCCTCTGCAATATCCAATTGTTGCACCTTATCTTCAAATTTACTTTCAAAAAGTAAATTGTTTTCCAATTCCCTGATTGCAGTAACATATTCACTCACACTTCTCTGTACACTAGCAAACATAACATAGTTTAGTAAACTAGTATCTGATTCTGTCTCAGCCAAAACTTGAGACATTCTTCTATCAATGACTGCAATCCCTTCCTCATACTCAAATTATTCCAACAACCACTTCAACGATTCACTTTCTAATTGATCCCTCTCAAGAACATCATCACTATGTTGTTCATCAATTCCAACATATCCTTATTCCTCTTCCTTGAGAAAATTCAATAGTTGTCCTTCAACTCCTTGACTAACTTTGGTAGTCAATTCTACTTCATTCAATTCTAGGATTGATTTTTCTTCAACATGTGACATATATGTCTCACCTTGATCCTCATTATTATCTTCCTCTTTGTCACAAGTCCAATTTCTCTATGACATTGCTTCTTCATTATTTATCAGAATAGAATTATGATTTTCCATCTCTATGAAAACTTCAAGTGACTGTCCTAGAGTCTCCTTCTGGTCATTTATGAAAACCAACTTCTCCATGTTCTCACCAATATCAGGTTCCTCAACATAAGACAAAATTGTCTTATCCTCGCTATGTGTTGAGAATTTGTAGGGCTTGAGATTAATACAAAAATTATCTTCTTGATAATTACTTGTGAGTTTGCTTATGTATTCTCTTATTTCACTTAGTTAATCTTTCATCAAGTCAATTATCAAAGTACTTAGTCAAATGTAGAGACAGAATTATTTTCACTTGTAACTGAATATATTGAAATGTTGTTAGGAAGATAAATCTATGATTTACCTTCCTCACTTTCTATCACCTTTAGATCACTGTCTTGACTTTGAAAAATTCAAATACTTTAAACTCAGAGATGTCCTTACTGTACCCTTTATGCACCTTCCACAATCTGTTGCACCAATCTTGTACCTTATTGTACCTATCCGCAAATTGTACCTTCCGCAATCTATATCATTCAGTCACTTCCCCAATCTGTAGCCTTCATTCACTTCCAGAATCTATAGCTTTAATTTACTTCCATAATCTATAGCTTCAGTCACTTCCGCAATCTATAGCCTTCAGTCACTTCCGCAATCTATACCTTCAGCCACTTTTATTTCAAATGAATCCACATTTTTCTGCTTCTCCAAATGAGCCGCAGTACTGTCATATATATAGGTGATTGATCCAACTATTAGGCCGACCATTCAGCTGATACTTAGGCCGATTTTATAACTTGAATTTTAGGCCGACTTGTAGTTTATTTTCTCTGGCTTTTTATGAGGTATTACTTCACATATATTTCAAGATTGTTGAAGGTTTTTTCCGCTATATTTTGAGCTTGTCTACGAACACTTCTAGAGGGCTATTGAGAGCTTCTTTACAAGGTCTTGGAGCATATCCATCTGCACTAGATCCTTCATGATTTTGACACTTAATCCTATTTATACCTAGAAGACAAGAACCTAATAGACATCAAGAAGAATTCTATCTACATAATAAAAGCTTTCTCATGAAATCCATGAAGCAAGTACAAAAAAATACATTTTATTATCTTTGTCTCCTTCTTTTCATAATTACATAGTCAACATGAAGACCGACCTAGTTACATTTTACAACACTCCCTCTTAACTAGGGAGGTATTAATATAGTTACATGACCACTTTCAAACTAAAGAATCTCATAAGAAAAATCGGATTGGTAATCGCATCTGTATAGCATCATATCAACCATCATTGTCCTAGTGCAAGGCCTTGAATAACAAACCTATCTCTTCAATGAGACAATGAGCTTCAATGCTGGCGAGACATATGACTTATAGACACCTTCTTCATTGTCTCTCCAAGGTACATACTCCACCCAGGTGTTCCCAAAGTATGACCTTCTTGGACTATTCTTCTCTTGGGTAGCTAGCCCTCAAATAATATCGGTCCCCAACTACTCTTATCTTGAATTCCCTATCACATTCTCAAAGAGTATCGAATGCCAGATGATTAACCAACCCTCCATTCTGTCTTCCCAAGACTAGAATGACGTGTTTATCTCTCCCTCTCAACCAGGGAGGAAATATTCCACAAGGGAATGTACTCATTCCTAAATAAGGAATGTACCTAAGCTCATTCTTAGGAATTACCAAGTTTCTTCCAAGAAAGAAACTTACCATCAGGCTCCCTCTTAACCAGGGACCTCTACCAACAATGGTGAGACACCCAGTTGCTCATGAATAATTATTGTCCTCGATGTCATGGATTTCGATATTGAGGAATCTCCAAATTTTAGCTTCATAGGGCACAGATCATCCATCACTTTCATCTTAAGTCATGTCAGCTATCAAAAAGTGATTCATCAGACTTCCTTATCTGGTCCATTGTTATGCCATGTTGCTTTCCTTTGAATCATCTCCAAGGATCATACATCCTTTCTCATGATTAGCAGCCCTGCACAATTTCATTCAGATAAACATATACATATTAACTTTTAGAACAAAAGTTACCTTAGTGACGATCTTTCACCATGACATCTTCTTGTAGGTATCAAAATCCTTCATATAGATTGACACATCTCCTAATGATATGTTTTATCAAGGGTCTTCTTATTTACCAGGATTTTTTCAAAGTCTACATATCCTCCCAGGAGATCTCCTAGTCACATCTTCTTGGCTTCCGGATGATAACTTCCTCTTGACATGGTTGCATTTCATGATCTTATTCCTCTCTGCACATTCCCGGGGACTTACATCCTTTCTAGTTTCTCGTTCATATACAACCACCTCATATTCCATGAGGACATATTATGTTGATTTCATCTGTCCATGTACTGAGAGATACTCCTCCACAGATCATACTTCTAAATACGGAAGTTCATTACCTGCAACCATATGAGATGACTTCACAACATCTAATGTTAGCATATAAATATATACATACCTTATACCCTTTTTCCCTTGAGTCATCCTGTAGCAATTTCTCAGGAATGAAGAGCTTCATTCTCTTGGCCTGCTTCATCTATATGTCATCACATCCCAAAAATATGTTTCCATGATGACCCTTGCTCTTGATGACTGCTTTCCATTAGTAATGTTATTAGAGGTTTTTCCCCAGAGCAGATTCATCAGGAGCTCCTGCCATGCTTCGATCAGGATGCTACATTTCATATAACCAACAGAAATCAATTCCTTATTCATAAGTTTGCGTGATATTCCTTGAACTTCTTTTATTCAGCTTCCTCCATCCTTTTCAGTGATATGATCTTCCTTTCCTTCTCCTATTGAGATTGTCCCTTTAGGACCATATTTCTTGAAATGTCCATAAGTCTTCCACTTTTCCTAAACTTTCCTTTTCCTTTTGAAAATGTTTGAGTCTTTTATCCTTCAACATTTTTGCCCTTGATTTGTCTTTTTCCATCTTATTTATTGCATAGAATAGTTCTTTCATCTTATCTTATATTCTCTTGATGTCTCCAATCCTTCATAGGTTTTTCATGACTTTTACTTTCTTCGAGGACTGTGACTATCCTCCTCATGCAAGGATTCTTGGTAACTCAACCAGCTTATAGATCTCCCCACAAAAACAAAGTCATTTAACCAAATTTGACAATGGAATGAAAGATACTTAATTGATAAGTGAAGATAAAGTCTTCAGCTTGATTTTTTCGATGGCGGTGGACAAAAGATGTGTTAGTGATTTCTCTTTGGATGATCTTCTTCAAGGGTAAGGATTAGATCCTTGTTGTAATGATGATAATTCCTTCTTGTCTATGTCTTGTGCTATTTCTGTCATGAAACCGAGGTCTCATTTTGGTACTGAAATCATTCTTTTAAGATAGCACTATATTATTGTGGTTGCACTATGACTTCTCCAAGATTGCGGTGTTTGCACAAGAATCATCTTAACTGTAGAAACACTGAATCATGTACCAACATATAGTATCAAAGTGGGTGATTATAGTAGTTATGATGTAGATAATACCAGATCTGAAGTATCACTCTATACTGCACCAGGTATGCCGAGAAGTATGGTAGTTAGACTATTGAAATGAGGTTGTCAAAATACTCCTAAAATAATCCTGATATGATCTGAACTATTGACTGTGTTATTCAGATTGTGATTACTTCTTGAAATTTTAGAGAATCCTCCTTTGACTTGCTTAGATGTTTTTGAAATTTGATCCGTAAATGTCTCTTAGATGCCCGTCCTTAACTGTTACCTTGGCTCTGATACCATGTTGATAATTTGTAGGGCTTGAGATTAATACAAAAATTCTCTTCTTGATAAGTACTTGTGAGCTTGCTTATGTATTCTCTTATTTCACTTAGTTAATATTTCATCAAGTAAATTATCAAAGTGCTTAGTCAAACGTAGAGAGAATTATTTTCACTTGTAACTGAATATCTTGAAATGTAGTTAGGAAGGTAAATCTCTTATTTACCTTCCTCACTTTCTATCACCTTTATATCACTGTCTTGACTTTTACAAATTCAGATACTTTAAACTCAGAGATGTCCTTACTGTACCCTTCCTGCACCTTCCACAATCTGTTGCACCAATCTTGTACCTTATTGTACCTATCTGCAAAATGTACCTTCCACAATCTATATCCTTCAATCAATTCTGAAATCTATAGCCTTCATTTACTTCCGCAATCTATAGCTTTAGTCACTTCCGCAATCTATAGCCTTTAGTCACTTCCACAATCTATACTTTCAGTGACTTCTATTTCACATGAATCCACATTTTTCTGCTTCTCCAAATGAACCGCAATATTTTCATATATATAGGTGACTGATCCAGCTATTAGGCTGACCATTCAGCTGATACTTAGGTCGACTTTATAACTTGAAATTTAGGCTGAATTGTAGTTTATTTTCTCTGGCCTTTTATGAGGTATTACTTCACATATATTTCAATATTGTTGAAGGTTGTTTCCGCTATATTTTGAGCTTGTCTACCAACACTTTTGGAGGGTTGTTGAGAGCTTCTTTACAAGGTCTTGGAGTATATCCATCTGAACTGGATCCTTCATGATTTTGACACTTAATCCTATTTCTACCTAGAAGACAAGAACCTAATAAACATCAAGAAGAATTCTATCTACGTAATAAAATATTTCTCATGAAATCCATGAAGCAAGTACAACAAAATACATTTTATTATCTATCTCCTTATTTTCATAATTACATAGTCAACATGAAGACCGACCTAGTTACATTTTACAACACTCCCTCTTGACTAGGGAGGTATTCATATAGTTACATGATCACTTTCAAACTAAAGAATCTCATAAGAAAAATCAGATTGGTAATCGCATAATATCAACCAGCATTTCCCTAGTGCAAGGCCTTGACTAACAACCCCATCTCTTCAACGAGACATGGACTTCAATGCTGGTGAGACACATGACTTATAGACACCTTCGTCATTGTCTCTCCAAGGTACATACTCCACCCGGGTGTTCCAAAAGTATGACCTTCTTTGACTATTATTCTCTTGGGTAGCTAGCCCTAAAAGAATACCAATCCCCGACTACTCTTATCTTGGATTCCCTATCACATTCTCAAAAAGTATCGAATGCAAGATGATTATCCAATCCTCCATTCTGTCTTCACAAGACCAGAATGATGTGTCTATATCTCCCTCTCAACCAGGGAGGAACTATTCCATAAGGGAATGTACTCATTCCTAAATAAGGAATGTACCTAAGCTCATTCTTAGGAATTACCAAGTTTCTTCCAAGAAAGAAACTTACCATCAGGCTCCCTCTTAACCAGGGACCTCTAGCAACAATGGTGAGACACCTAGTTGCTCATGAATAATTCCTGTCCTCGATGTCATGGATTTTGATATTGAGGAATCTCCAAATTTTAGCTTCATAGGGCATAGAACATCTATCACTTTCATCCCGAGTCATGTCAGCTATCAGAAAGTGATTCATTAGACTTCCTTATCTGGTCCACTGTTATGCCATGCTGCTTTGATTTGAATCATCTCCAAGGATCACACATCCTTTCTCATGATTAGCAGCCCTGCACAATTTCATTCAGATAAACATATACATATTAACTTTTAGAACAAAATTTACCTTAGTGATGATCTTTCACCATGACATCTTCCTGTAGGTATCGAAATCCTTCATAAAGATTGACACATCTCCTAATGATATGTTTTATCAAGGGTCTTCTTATTTTCCAGACTTTTTTCAGAGTCTACATATCCTCCCAGGAGATCTTCTGGTCACATATTCTTGGCTTTCGGATGATAACTGCCTCTTGACATGGTTGCATTTCATGATATTCTTCCTCTCTGCACATTCCCAGGGACTTACAACCTTTCTAGTTTCTCGTTCATATACAACCACCTCATATTCCATGAGGACATATTATGTTGATTTCATCTGTCCATGCACTGAGAGATACTCCTCCACGGATCATACTTCTAAATAGAGAATTTCATTACCTACAACCATATGACATGAATTCAAAACATCTAATGTTATCATATAAATATATACATACCTCATACCCTTTTTCCCTTGAGTCATCATGTAGCAATTTCTCAGGAATGAAGAGCTTCATTCTCTTGGCCTACTTCATCTATATGTCATCACATCCCAGAAATATGTTTCCATGATGACCCTTGCTATTGATGACTGCTTTCCATTAGTAATGTTATTAGAGGTTTTTCCCCGGAGCTGATTCATCCAGAGCTCCTGCTATGCTTCGATCAGGATGCTACATTGCATATAACCAACAGAAATCAATTCCTTATTCATAAGTTTACGTGATTTTCATTGAACTTCTTTTCTTCAACTTCATCCATCATTTTCGGTGATATGAGCTTCCTTTCTTTCTCCTATTGAGATTTTCCCTTTAGGACCATCTTTCTTGTAATGTCCATAAGTCTTCCACTTTTCCTAAACTTTCATTTTCCTTCTGCAAATGTTTGAGTCTTTTATCCTTCAACATTTTTTCCCTTGATTTATCTTTTTCCATCTTATTTATTGCATAGAATAGTTTTTTCATATTATATTATATTCTCTTGATGTCTCCAATCCTTCATAGATTTTTCATGACTTTTACTTTCTTCGAGGACTGTGACTATCCTCGTCATGCAAGGATTCTTGGTAACTCAACCAGCTTATAGATCTCCCTGCAAAAACAAAGTCATTTAACCAAATTTGATAATAGGATGAAAGATACTTACTTGATAAGTGAAGATAAATTCTTCAGCTTGATTTCTTCGATGGCGGTGGAGAAAATATGTGTTAGTGCTTTCTCTTTGGATGATCTTCTTCAAGGGTAAGGATTAGATCCTTGTTGTAATGATGATAATGCCTTCTTTTGGTTGTCTATGTCTTGTGCAATTTCTGTCATGAAACCGAGGTCTCATTTTGGTACTGAAATCATTATTTTAAGATAGAACTATATTATTGTGGTTGCACTATGAGTTCTCCAATATTACGGTGTTTACACAAGAATCATCGTAACTGTAGCAAAACTGAATCATGTACCAACATATAGGATCAAAGTGGGTGTTTATAGTAGTGTTGATGTAGATAATACCATATCTGAATTATCACTCTAAACTCCACCAGGTATGCCAAGAAGTATGGTAGTTAGACTACTGAACTGAGGTTGTCAAAATACTCCTGAAATAAGCCTGAGATGATCTGAACTGTTGACTGTGTTATTCAGATTGTGATTTCTTCTTGAAATTTCAGAGAATCCTCCTTTGACTTGCTTAGATGTTTTTGAAATATGATCCGTAAGTGTCTCTTAGATGCCCTTCCTTAACTGTTACCGTAGCTATGATACCATGTTGAGAATTTGTAGGGCTTGAGATTAATACAAAAATTCTCTTCTTGATAATTACTTATGAGCTTGCTTATGTATTCTTTTATTTCACTTAGTTAATCTTTCATCAATTCAATTATCAAATTACTTAGTAGAATGTAGAGACAAAATTATTTTCAATTGTAACTGAATATCTTGAAATGTAGTTAGGAAGGTAAATCTTTGATTTACCTTCCTCACTTTATATCATCTTTAGATCATTGTCCTGAATTTGACAGATTTAGATACATTAAACTCAGAGATGTCCTTAATGTACCCTTCCTGCACCTTCCGCAATCTGTTGCACCAATCCTGTACCTTATTGTACCTATCTGCAAATACTACCTTCCGCAATCTATAACCTTCAGTCACTTCTGCAATCTGTAGCCTTCAGTCACTTCCTGCAATATATAGCCTTCAATTACTTCCGCAATCTATAGCTTCAGTCACTTCCGCAATCTGTAGCTTTCAGTCACTTCCGAAATCTATACCTTCAGTCACTTCTATTTCAGATGAATTCGCATTATTCTGCTTCTCCAAATGAACCGCAGTACTGTCATATATATAGGTGACTGATCCAGCTATTAGGCCGACCATTCAACTGATACTTAGGTCGAATTTATAACTTGAAATTTAGGCTGACTTGTATTTTATTTTCTTTGTATTTTTATGAGGTATTACTTCACATATATTTCAAGATTTTTGAAGGTTGTTTCCGCTATATTTTGGGCTTGTCTGCCAACACTTCTGGAGGGTTGTTTAGAGCTTCTTTACAAGGCCTTGGAGCATATCCATCTGAACTATATCCTTCATGATTTTGACATTTAATCCTATTTATACCTAGAAGACAAGAACCTAATAGACATCAAGAAGAAGTCTATCTACATAATAAAATATTTCTCATGAAATCCATGAAGCAAGTACAACAAAATACATTTTATTATCTTTGTCTCCTTCTTTTCATAATTACATAGTCAACATGAAGACTGACCTAGTTACATTTCATTGTAACCTCCCAGGCTTCCAAACCTTGTACTGTAGTGCTCCACTATCTTTACCTTCATCATTCTTCACTCCCCATTCAACCTTACAGTGGTTTACTTTCTTTACCCTATTGTAGCTTTTCTCAATGATTTGCATCAATTCCCATATTTCATCTATTATGCCTTGAAACTCAGTTTTCTGCTGAAAAAAAACCTTATTTCCATATTTTTTGCCACTGCACTTTACTACACTTTGTACATTCATCTTCAAACTGTTGGTTACCTTCTTCATATTTTCCTGCCTTTTATTCTACTATTGCTCTTGATATTGTCCTAGATATTGGTGCCACCCAAACTTCCTGAATATCCTTGAATATATATCCCTCTGCAATATCCAATTGTTGCACCTTATCTTCAAATTTACTTTCAAAAAGTAAATTGTTTTCCAATTCCCTGATTGCAGTAACATATTCACTCACACTTCTCTGTACACTAGCAAACATAACATAGTTTAGTAAACTAGTATCTTCTTCTGTCTCGACCAAAACTTGAGACATTTTTCTATCAATGACTGCAATCCATTCCTCATACTAAAATTCTTCCAAAAACTACTTCAATGATTCACTTTATAATTGATCCCTCTCAAGCACATCATCACTATGTTGTTCATCAATTCCAACATATCCTTATTCCTCTTCCTTGACAACATTCAATAGTTGTCCTTCAACTCCTTGACTAACTCTAGGAGTCAATTCTACTTCATTCAGTTCTAGGACTAATTTTTCTTCAACATGTGACATACGTGTCTGACCCCTATCCTCATTATTATCTTCCTCTTTGTCACAAGTCCAATTTCTCTATGACATTGCTTCTTCATTATTTATCAGAATAGAATTATGATTTTCCATCTCTATGAAAACTTCAAGCGATTTTCCTAGATTCTCCTTCTGGTCATTTATGAAAACCAACATCTCCATGTTCTCACCAATATCAGGTTCCTCAACATAAGACAAAATTGTCTCATCCTTGCTATGGACACATCCTCCATTCTGAGCTCTTCCTTCATTAAGTAAGGAATCTATGAAATCCTTCTGCTGTAATAATTCATCCTTGTCTTCATCTGAAATCCATTCATCATCATACTTAACTTTGCAACTTTTAGCCTCATTTACGACAGTTCCAAAAATTTGTTTGTCTCCTGCAAAACCTGTAATCACATATAGATTGTCAGTTTTAAAACCACAAGTCTAGATCTTATGGTCTCCCTTGATGCTTCAGTCATCAAGCCCTCTTGTTGCTCTGAATCTTCTGTATTACTTGGAAAATCTTCAATGGACCCAATCTGAGCTTCCTCAAGAATTACATTGGAATGTTTGATATCTTCCTCCACTTCTTCTTGCCTTGGGCTATCATCATGAGCCTAAATTTCTCTGCTTTCAGCCCTTGCAGCATGCTGAAAATCAATACCTTCTCTCAAATGTGTATGATATTTCATATGAGACCCAGTGGTCTCATCTTCCTTCAACACAAAATTTAGATTTTGTCTCTCCTCTTTCTTCTCTTTGGCAATATCAGAAAATTTTCCATCCTCATGTATTTCACCTGCAAACATACACAAAATTTCATATTTCAAATCATGAGATGTCTTGATCTCACTTGATGTTTCAGCCATCAAGTCTTTATCCTGATACTCATTTTCCTTGAGTACCTCATCCTTCCATTGAGCATTCATCATTTTCTCTTTCTTCTTCTGTAGCCTATGCCAATTCATTTTTCTTCTCATAACAGAACCATATCTTTTGTCCTCTTTATTTTTTTGCAACAGCTCCATCAATGCTTCAAGATGGACTATTATCTCAGCCTTCTCCCTTTCATACACTTCATCATTCATATGCTTCCATATGCCATTTGACTTGGCATCTTCTTTCTTTACTTTGTGGCTTCTCCCTGAACCTCTGCTATGACTATCAGTAGTCATCTTCTTATCCATCTTTGTGAGTTCCCCCATACTCACTATGAGTTGTACTAATCTTATGCAATAGTAGTTTCTCTTTGCTACAACTTACCTCACCAAGCTCTCCTCTGTACTTGGTCTTTTGGAAACACTAGTCCCCTATCTGGAACCTTCTTGAGCACTCTTCCCTACTCCTAGGCTTATAATTTATACCCCAACTCACCTTCTCTGAGAACACTTAATTTTCCTTTTATATTTCAACCTCAGCTGAAATAACCAGGCCATAGCCACACTCTTCCTTCTCTTAGAAACCCTTACTGGATTCCTTCATCAATTCTTTTAAAGTTGCGTTCTTCTTGTTAATATGCCTCAATAGTTGTTGTTACCTGCAAATAAAAGCAAATACCATTCCCAATCTTTCAAAAGCTTGATGCTGCCAATTTTTTATGGCCACTCCCACACTTTGTTCAACTTCAATCTCTTGAATGAACTTGCCTTCTCCTTCCTTTGCATGCAACTACACTTCCCAAAGTAGTTATCTTCCACATCAAGAACTCCACTGTTCAAGCTTCCTTTCCTGCATGCAAAGCATCTTACATCGTAAATCCTCTTACAGAGGTAAAATTACTCTCTCTTGAACTTGTGCTACTGTAAATTCTCTTTTACCGCTCTCCTATTGCAATCATTAATGTTCTATTGTTTCAGAAAACACTGTTGTGCTCCTCCCAAGGTAGAAAGACTAACACAATCACTTATAACTTTTATCTCCTTCCTCAAATACTTTCAGTTATATAAATTAACATAAAACTGAAATAAATATCATTACCTCAATCTTTTTGCTGCAAATCCATACTGCTGTATCTTTCATGCTCTTTCACAAGCCTGTTTTTCACAATCTTTCTTATTAAGGTTCACTCCATTTGATCTTCATGAGAAATATTGCTCATCATCTTCCTTTCAATCTATCACACACATCTCTCCAGATATTTATGGTGCTTTGATACCAAATTGATGACCTACCAATCCTATTCCTCCGTGATCGGTAGCCTTAAGACATTGCGGCTACACTGCAAGTTGTTTTCATTCACGCAGTCTGCAAAAATACTACTCAAATATCACTTCAGAACTCCTTAAGCAGGGATATTTTTGGAAAATCGCTAGCAAGTTACCAAATAGACCTTGCTCTGCACAAAACCCAAATGACGAAATTTCAAAATTCGTCTTCCTTTGATCATAAATTTAACCGCAAGTTTGATGATGGTTTTCCCTTACGAATTCCCTTCATCTGCTAATCCATCTGCTTGCTATGATCGTGACACCCTTGAAACACTGTTTAGTTCTGCATAAATGTAGTTTCACTGATCCTCCCAAACTTGTTGCCACTTTTCTTCAATGCAACCTTGATAAGGAAAACATTGGCTTATGATTTCTCTGCCTCATCCATGCTTCTACTATGTTTTAAATAAGTCAATAGTTCCCCTTCAACAATGAAATGAAATCGGAATGAAATTCCAACAGTTCATTAAATGTAACAGACTACCTTCAAGTATTAAACACATAACTCCTTCATTGTGATTGTTGGACACCTAATCCTCAACGGGTAGGTGTGGAAGCCGAACAGTCATGAAGGAGTCCAAGTGACCTTGGAATGCAAAATCCAAGGGTCAGACCGAATGTACTATAAAATCACATCTATGGTTAGTAGTAAATTAACTCACACTTATCTTTCCTATGTGTTTGTTTACTTTCTCATCCAACATGCGTGTGTTTAACATGGTATCGGAGCTCAAGCAAGACCCTGGCATTTTCAGATTTTGTCAGCTCTTTTTTTTAGCATAACTCACATCCTTTGCCATTTTCTGTAATTGGTGTCTACGTTTTATTGAAATGCTCCTTCTTAGCACTATCTACGCTATTCTGCAGGTGTATTCCTGACTTGTCTAACTTTATCTCTGTTGATCTGCCATTTTTCATCCCGTCAGACTTCTCATTTTCAGATCTTGTAGTAGCAACGCTACCTTCCTCATACTTGGCATATTTGACATACGCCTCTCTTCCCACAACACATCCATCTCTATCAACCCTACGACACCCCTATAATTGTAGTTGAGAACAACATTGTTTGTCTTCATTTAGGGCAATGTTTAACCAACTCTTGAACTTCACTGCTAAAACCAAGCTCTAAAAGGCAGTATGCCTCATCAAGAATCAATACTGAAAGTTCTTCCAATCCAACTGACTGTGCATTATGAAAACGATTTATCATCCTCTCTGGTGTTGCTACAATAATATCAGGCTAGGACCTGAATGATGATTCTTGTGCCTGAAACAGTAAAGCAACTTAGTTGACAGACCCCTACCTTGCCACCTCTCACAATCTCTTTGTGCAGCGTGGCTCTACGTTGGCTCCTCCTCGATTCAGCATGGCGTGGCCTCTCTTCCATAATGTTGCTCGGCCTCATAGTCACTCCTGCCTCCTCCATTGTGGACCGAATCCCTCATCCACATATATTCTGGTATGTGATTTTTTAAATATTTTTTTGTGGTCGTATTTCATACCCCGTCTTATCCATACCTTTGGACTCTCGATGGTTGAAGCATTGAACATTCGAAAGGAAATGATGATGATGGTTTGTCCTATGGTGGACAGGGCCGAATATTGCTTAAAATTTTGCATAAGGAAATGATCCTTGATGTCCTAGACTGCAATAAATCATCCCTGATATTCACTAGTTAATTATTTCATTGGGCATGTTGTCTCTGGAAAATATACTTGGACGCAAAGAAATTCCGATGAAGAGGCAATTATAAGAATATGAGAAAAATGGTTGTGATTCCTCTTCAAATGTTGTGATGGTTGTTTTCCTGCATTGAACTGAGACTGGAACTTGCACTTCCTGGAAGCACAATAACCTATGTTAATGTTGCACAGTGGAAGAGTGGAAAGCCTGGAGTTTATTTTGTTAAATGGCGATTGTGACTGTATATTGGTGTTAACTGCAGATTACTCTTTGTAATTGTTTATTGTTGGGATATTACTCTTACTGTGATTGTCACACCATCGTGCCATTGGTATATCTCTCACTTCCATTTCTCTCCTCCCGCACAATACCACCCATCACACCAGTGTGCCATATCTCATATATCGAAGGACTGAACCTCTTGGGTTCAAACTAGAGGCATAAAACCTCCCTCCTCATGCCTCTTGTTACCCTCTTTAATTGCTATATATACCTCTCGGTCACTGTTATATACCTCTGCCTTGGTCATTGCTATAAACAACTGGCGCAACGGAAGTGGAAGTGTGGTGAGTGTGGACCTGAATTTTGGGTTAGCCCAAACGACCTTCCAAACAGGGCCTTCATAACCCTTGCATTGGCTGAAAAACATCCAACTTACTTGACAGAACCAAAGTGTGTGCATGAAGGGAGGATCCATTAGAAGTGCAAACTATGGTAACATCACCAGTCCTGGATAATTCAACATATTTTTGACACGACTACACATACCATTAAAACAATCGTTACAAACATAATTAATGGTGCAGCGTGGGTACTTGGTATGATTTGGGTCATAATTGAAAACATATTCCCGAGCAGATTGTGGAAATTTCATTTTTTATGAAAAATGAAGTTGAAGGTAATGCCCCTTCTTGGAAATTAGTTGGATGCCCAGTATTGTTGGAGGTTTGAGGAAGGGATCCACTCTCTTTGCCAGAACGAGGACAACGCTCCCATGAGCTTCTGAAAATTAATTTTTTTGGTTGAAAGGGCCTCCTTTGTATAGTTCAACCAATGGAGGTAAGGAGCACATAATAGCTATATGCTAATTATTGAGATCTTGTTGTCCATTGCTTTGGTTCGGGTGATAGTTCTAAAGGAAAACACAAGTTGATTTGATGAAGTGGATAGTAGCTACAAAACAGAGCAATATTACTATTCCTATGATTTCAGAGTTTTATATGTACTCAAATTAAACTTGAATTTGGCTCCACCATCTTTGATTGGCACGTTTTCCACTATCATTGATACACAAAGAGCTTCTATTTTTTGTCATACTGGTGCAAGTTTAAGTACAAATTAGTTGTGCTATATAGCTAAAAGCTTTTGTAAGTGTTATTCTCTATTTGATTCCAAGGCTTTTACTAGCATTTATTAAGACCTTTCATAGCATGGAGTCTTCTCTTATTTTTTAATGTGCTGAGAGTACAAGTGGGTATTTTCCCCTCATCATTTTTTCAATTGTTGATCTTGACAATGGGTAGACTCAATGAGTTGTTAGAGCTATTAAGCACACTAATGGTGTCTACTACTAACAACACAGTTAAAGTCAGCAAAGACACTCTCACAGATATTCAGTACTCTCTGCAAGATGCACAATAAAAGATTGAATTTTTGCAGCTTGAATCTCAATTCCAGAAAGAATAATTACAGCAGAGGATTCATCATTTTGAACATGTTTCTATTCAGAAAATTTAGAGGGACTCCAATTAGCAGCAAGAATATAAATTTTCGGTTGATTCACATTCAATGCCCAGTATAAGAGCAGATTTGCAAGCAAAAGCAAAAATCCAGCCTGCACTTCCCAAGCCCATCATCAAACCTTGGGAAGAGCTTGTCCACAACAAGCACATAACAGGTCTTGGATATGACAAGGAATTGTCCCTTCATATTCCGGACTACTCCAAGCCCATCAAATTTCAGAGTGCCGAATTTCTTCATGACAATTCACCTACAGTGCTTGCATGGGTGAAGATCGAAACAATGATCTTTCATATGGCCAACTAGATCACACCCATTCTTCACATAGATGCTTCAGAAACAAGCCTCCTGCAAGAACAAAGATTCATCTTGGATGGATTGCTTTTTGGCAATGGGCATCAACAACCAATAAGATGTTTAAGTCACATGTCAGAAGTTGTTTTAAAATATTGAGCAAACTTGCAGTTGAGTTTTAGCCATCATCTCACCTTGTACCTGACAGGGGGGGAAATGGTGGTCATCTACAACCTTTGAAGCCACATCAAGCAAATTTGAGCCACAATATCTCATTCCAGATTTAGAGTTGTAGCCAGAGACATAACAGTTCAAGCAAGCCTGAGCCATAACTTGTCATTCCAGATTCAGAATTGTAGCCAGAGACATGGATGCCCATGAGCATTCCTTTGGTTGGTGGATAACCTTAAACCATCTATGTGAGGTTGATATTCTTCCTCTTCAAAGATTTCAGAGTAATTCCTCTAGCAGAAGATTTTAGCTTCTTGCCAGCTTTGGTAGAGTTCCGTGAAATGCATTAAGCATTCCAATGTTGGTGGTCATCCTTAAACCATCACAGGTTGTAGACCTCCCTTCTTTTAGGTTGAAGGTCTCCCTCTTCAAATATGAGGGACACTTCCTCTAGCAGAAGCCCTCAGCTTCTTGCCAGATTTGGAAGAGTTCCAAGAACTACAATAAGCGTTACGTTCTAGTGTTGGTGGTCATCCTTAAACCACCTCTTTATGCCAACATTTCAGAGAGTTGATTCAGCCTAAGTGCTTCCATGCATACTTTGCAGATTTGTATTACAACTCTCCTCTTGGACTCACACATACCCCTTCGGATTGAGGGGGGGAATGTTGGACACCTAATCCTCAATGGGTAGGTGTGGAAGCCAAAAAGCCATAAAGGAGTCCAAGTGACCTTGGAATGCGGAATCCAAGGGTCACACCGAATGTACTATAAAAGCACATCTATGGTTAATAGTAAAATAACTCACGCCTATCTTTCCTATGTGTGTGTTTACTTTCTCATCCACCATGCGTGTGTTTAATAGTGATTTTATCTTGTCCAATAGGAATTTAATTATCGATTGAACATCTTCCCATAGATATCAAAATTTTCTAGTTACGACATTGTGTGACACAGAGTTTCACAGCTCCTTCAAATCCAAATCATTGATTGTTTCATGCTATTTCATCCATTATTCCTTCATATTTACAAGGCTCCTAAATTTAAAACACAGAGATATCGTTTACCTTCTAAGGAAACCTCTAAACAACAATTTCACCAAAATTTCTCAACGCAGAGTAGTCCTCTCACAACAGATTCTCAATTCATTGCATTCTTAAACTTTGTATTCTACACACATCCTATGTGCACTATCCGCCATTGGATCAATCTTACAACACATAGGATTCGTCGATTTACTATGTATCAACTTCCAAAATTCATACAAATCATCACTTCACTCACAACCATTCAATAACACATATATACAGAGTCATGCAAGGTTCATACACCAGTAATCCAATCATAGATAAATATATTTGCCAAATTTCTCAATTACAGTACATTCAAATTATAAAAGAGACAAAAACACATAGTCGTGATGAACCTACTTCCTCATTAAGAGAATAATTGTATATACACAATGAGACCCTGACCTACTCTGAATATGGCCTGATTCACCTTTACATGGCCATGTTCACTCCTCTGCTGCCAGTGTGCTTACAATTGAAATAAAAATTACAAAACTGAGCTTGTCCAGCTCTTTCAACAACCTCCTACAAATCTGTAACTAGTTATGTAAGTAATTTCTAAACATAGACATTCATCCTCATCTCCTCAATGACTCATTACTCAAAATCTACCATCATGTTGATTTCAGTTACATGATTCATTAGATTTAATCGGCACCTATCCTCATGACTCATTCTTAGAAACTTCTAAAAACCTACGACTTGTCTTTTCTAGAGCAAGTCTCAAACTATGGATTTATTTTTTTTACAGATAAATTACAACCATTTTTATAAACACATTCAAAATTTAACCCTTCCTTGGGCTTTCAAGAACCCTTGGTCCGATTAAAATTTGAAGTTTCCCTAGAGAGTAGATGCTCCTGTATCAAAATCCCCACGTGGGAAATTTATGACCTCCTGGTCATAAGTCTAGATAATTAAGTCCTTTTGGATCCCAGACTTTGGTTTGCATTGATCCAATTGCTCCATTTGACTGTTGTTCATAAGCTTCACTATCTTCATTTCTCTTTGGTTGTAACCTCCCAGGCTTCCAAACCTTGTACTTTAGTGCTCCACTATCTTTACCTTCATCATTCTTCACTCCCCATTTAACCTTACAGTGGTTTACTTTCTTACATGAGGGCCATAATCTTTCCCACATCATTGACGTGAAACAAAGGATTTTACAAAGTTGGTGAGAGTGATTCAATATTGTAGCATATAAGGTCAAATGAGGCACAAGAGATTTGAATTTGCAGACAAGACTTCTCTTGAACATATAGACGACATGACTCAGAGTTTGAAAATATTTGACTCAAAATGGGATCAATGGCCATGGAGACGATATGATATGATCGAATGAGAGACAAACGGATTTACCAAACCCATGATGGAAAGTGATGAAGTGAGGATATCCCAAACCTTACACGAGAAGTAGATGAGTGTCATGTTCAAGAGCGACATGCCTCCTTCGATACAGAATACATGACATGTTTACTTCCATTTTTCTTCACTATTTCTAGTTAGGGCCTCTTTATTTTTGTGCACAATCCTGAAGAGGATACCATATGTTTTTCATTTAATTTCACCCTTCAAATGAATCCACTCTAGTACATTTAATGAGCCTAGGAAGGAATAACTCAGTCTCGTCATGGTGATAAGTCCTGCATCGTTTAACTTTTACGAGTCTGCCAAAGGTGTAACTTGACATATTTTTCATTTTTAGGGAGTTTGAAAAAGAGGTGGAAAAGAAAATTCCAGATGTCCCTTTTCATAGATAATCCCTTGAACCCAAAAAGGTAGAAAACAATTTCCAAGAGAACCTCTTAGTCATGTTCATAAATTGTCTATCTCAGTCTGGAAAAGGGTTAAACTTATACTGAGTAGATGACTTTCCATTTACTTTAACGAGCTCGAAAAGACAAGTTCTCGACAGTATTTTCATATTTTGGGAGTCTGAAAAGATCCAAAAGAGGACTTCTCCTGGAGGAACAAGTGGTATAAAGGGTATTGACTAGTTCCAATCATGAGGGAACTACTCAAAACACGCAAAGGTCAAAAGGCTGGATAAAAAGACCACTCATTGAAATGGTTCCCCAAGCAAGGGTAAAACAACCAAGTGAGAGTGTATGATCGGCCAAGCAGATGGTGACAATGGAATGAAAAAACCAAGGCTCATCTGGAAAAACCAAGCTGATAAAATGGCAATCAAGAAAGGTAGGATTTGAATGGTTTCATTTTACAGGAGCTTGAAACATGGGAAACTATGCTTGAAATTGGTTTCATTTTTGCAAAAGCTTGAAAAATGGGAAATTATTCTTGAAATTAGTTTCATTTTTACACAAGCTTGAAAAATGTGGAAAAAATATTCTTGAGAGTGGTTTGATTTTTACACAACCTTGAAACAAAGACAAAATATGCTTGGAATAAGTTTACATGCCCCCAGCATAGTGACTCAATTACAAGATCCAATGAAAGACTCGACTGAGAACTTATGAGATATAATCAAAAAATTGAAATGAAAGGAGATTTGTTTCATTTTTTAATGAGCTTGACACAGTAAGAATTATCCTCATGGGGACCTATTTCATTTTTTAACAAGGTCGACATAGTAAAATAAGTATCCTCTTAGGAACCTTTTTCATTTTTTAACGAGGTTGACACAGTAAAAGAACTATCCTCATGACACTTTGTTTCATTTTTTTAGTGATATTGACACAAGAAAAGGAACTTTTCTCTGTGATCTAAAATATATCTTATCTAATACTAAAGTAGAACTAATTATTTTCCAACAATGAATTGATTGTTAACTCGATCGCTTAGTGTTGAAGACTGAAGGAAAGCAATTGAATTTATGACTTAAACCAAAACTTAAGAATCATATTAAACATGAATATGAAGAAAATAACAGAGAAAGAAGCCAAAAAACATTCATTACAAAGTTCATCTGTGGTGGACTATGTCTTTGTGTCCGCTTTAAACATGGCCTTCCGTTTTATTAAGGATTGATTCAAGGAAGTATTTACACAGAAAAAAAAAAAAAAAAAACAGACTGAACATGCTCGTAGGCACCTATGGTCACTATCAACAGAAATATATCTCCTATATTTCCAATGTCTGTCTTGGTTCCCAATTCCGCCTCTGGACGACCAAGTTACACTGAAAACAAAACTTCCTATCTCTTCCTGAATCTAAATACAAGTCTTCAAAATCACTCTATGCTTCATCATGAGCAATGGACTCCACGTCGCAACTTGGACCTGGTTAACATTCACTGGAAAAAATCATACAACACAACCTGCTCTGATACCAAAATATATGATCTGAAACAGATCTTATGTAATACTGAAGTATAACTGATTATTTTCCAATAGTGAATTGATTGTTAACTCGATCGCTTAGTGTAGAAGACTAAAGGAAAGAAATTGATTTTGTGACTTAAACCAGAACTTAAGAAGCATATTAAACATGAATTTGTAGTAAAGAACAAAGAAACAAGACAACAAACATTAATTACGGAGTTCGTCCCTAGTGGACTACGTCTCCGGGTCTGATTTCAAGATGGGCGTCCATTTTATTAAGGATTGATCCGAGGAAGTATTTACACAAAAAAACACTAGAATTAACGTGCTTTTAGGAACCTTTAGTTACTATCAACAAAAATATCTCTCTTCTAGCTTTCCAACGCATGTCTCGGTTCCTAATTCTGCCTCTGGATGACCAAGTTACACTGAAAACAAAACTGCCTCTCTCTTCTAGAATCTGAATACAAGTCTTCAAAATCACTCTCAGCTTCATCATGAGAAATGCATTGAATTTATAATATGGGTTCAGTTCGAACTTGGCCAAAATTGGCATGTGGTTGAATGCAAATTAATTTGATAGTCCTCTCGGTGCAATAGTATTGAAGCACCTTAGGGATTAGTTACATGGTGGTTTAAAATACATAGCATGAATAACTTTCAAAACCCACAAATAGACCATATATTAAAATAGAATGTTGACGGTCTGGCTGACAGCAGTCCGCTGAATGGTTGCAATGTGACAGGTCAGCAGACGGATAACTGACTACCACCTAGCAGTTTGGCCTGGCCATTCTGGCACGATGGCGGTCAACCTCCCACATGTGACAACTTCTCATCTAGCGGTTGCGGTCTCTCTTTTGTGGTCACCTGCAACTGCACATTTAACCTTGACTTTGTTCACATGTACTCCTTCCTCCTGACGGTTAGCTGTTTCGATTAAAACCCTGCGTGGTCAACTGTTTACAATATAGTTTATTTGCATAGTTTATAACATTTTTCCAAAAGCACCTTACATGGGTTTTAAACCTTTGATATAAAATTTGCACTAGGTTTTATCATAGTTTTTAGAACACTAATACATAGGTTTTACCAAATGTGCTAGGTTTAGGAGCATAGCATAATTTTTTCTCTCGGTTTAGGTCTCCACCATAGTTTAGACTTAGGCCTTAATGACTTAGGCTAGTGCTTAGGTTTAGGATCTTATGACCATTACATAATTTTTCCAATGATGGATTTAGCACCATTACAACTTAGGTTACATATCATTTTCACCATAGACATTACAATTCAACCATGCACCAAATTCGAACCACATCATAATCATTTAACCATGACAAAGTAACTTGCATCGGACAAATTGGAGAAACTAAAGAACTAAACTGGACTTCCCTTTCATTCGGAATATCACCGAAGAAAATGAAGATGAACTGGACTTCAATTTCTACTTGTACTGATGTAAGAACCTCCTGAATCAATCCTCTCCACTTGAAAGCTTTTGGACCAACAAAAATTTGATTTAATCAGATTTTAGATGAGGGTACAACTCCCTCACTCTTTCGATCTCCATCCACCTCGCCTTGCTCGGATTCATTCCCTTGAGTCCCACTCAAAGATATTCAACATCTCCTCCCCTAGAAGTGTGAACTTTCCTATCCAAGATGTTATCTTCCTACAACTCATTCATATACTCAGGTGCCAAATCATAAATGGTAGGAATCTATGTATCTTCCTCTAGATCAATGATCATTGGAGGTTCATACAACTTCAGATTTTCTACATTTACAACTGAATAAATATGCATGTAAGGAGGTAAATATAACCGGAATGCATTATTTCCAATATTTTCCACAATATTGAAAGGACCATACCTGATGGGTTTCAGTTTCTTACCTTCACCTTTCAACCTCTCTTTACTGATATAAACCACACCTGATTACCGACCTAAAAATGATGATCAACTCGATGCTTGTCATGTCACATTTTGTACTTGGCCTAACTCTTCTCTAACTAATCCTGGACTACTTCATGTATCTGTTGTATCCATTGAATGAAATTAACTGCTTTGTTTGAATCGGTGTTTCCATCCACTTTATCTTCTTCACCAAACATGAAATCCATTGGTGATTTTGGTATATACCCAAAACATGTTTCAAATGATGATCAATTAGTCGAAGAATGTAAAGCTCGATTGTAAGCATGCCGCACATAAGGTAAAGATACATCGCACAACATAGGATGTTTGCTGCAGTAACCTCGGACAATATGTATCATTGTCCTGTACACCCCTTATGTCTACATGTCGGTTTGTGGATGAAAATTTGTGCTCTTCTTCAACTTTGTGTCCATGAGTCCCCACAAAGTGGACTAAAAATCTCCTACAAAGCGAGTGTCTCGATCAAAAATAATGGAAGTAGGTAACCCAAAATGAACCCATACATGTTAAAAGAACATTTGTGCAGTTTGTTCAACAGTCACTTGCTTTTTTCATGGAACAAGAATGCACATCTTGTTGAATTATCAACCACGACATACATGTAATCATGCCCTCTCCTGTGTTGATAATTTAAGGGTTGGGGTTTAATTCAAATTCTCTTTTTGATAACTGCTTGTGAGCTTACTTATTTATCTTCTTTAACATAGTTAATATTTCATCAAGTTTATTACCAAAGTACTTAATCATATGTATAGATAGTTTTACTTTCACTTGAACTGAATATCTTGAAGTGTGGTTAGGAAGGTAAATCTTTGATTTACCTTCCTCAGTTTATACCGCTTTTAGATTAGCTAATCACTTTCTTAACATTGAAAAAATTCCTTCTTGAATACTTTTGCACTGTATCCTTCTGCCCTTATCTGCTATCCAACTCCTATACCTTTCGTAAGCTATACTACTGTACCTTCCGCAATCTACACTTTCATCTATTACTGAACTCTGTCCTTACTTCTGTTCCTTCTGCAAATTATGTTCTTTTAATGTTGTTAAACTCAGACTTGACCGCAAACTTTGCCACAGACTTGACCGCAATTACTCTCGTAACGTTATATCATTGGCACATCTCCTATCTTTATACTTCACTATTTTCTCTTATATAACCCATGATTTTTCCTTGAGATATTCGCATTAACTCAGAGCTGAATCCACAAAACTGTTTGTAACACGCAGTCTCTGCAGTGATGTATGTATTCCATTTTCTGTCTCTGTTGTGGTGTTTGTAATTACATACTGCAGTCTCTGTTGTGTTGTCCGCAATTCACTTATGGTGTTGACTGTGGCATCCACAATGTCTATATATATACTCTATCTCAGCCTTATCCAAAATATGCATTCCATTATGTGCTATCCACACAGCTTATTCCTTCAACTGATCCGCAAATTAGACTTATATATAGTGGTACCTATTTCTTCATTTAGGCCGACCACATAACATATATTTAGTCCGACATGAAAAACCGACTTCATGTTGATTATTAACTAAATTTATCATATATATTTTACAGTAATTAATAGTGGAAATTCCCTTCATATACATGACTCTAATTACATCATCAAATATGAAGACCGACCTAGTTACACTTTTCAACACTCCCTCTTAACTAGGGAGGCATTCATACAGGTACATGGTCACTTTCAAACAGAAGAATCTCATAAGAAAAATTGGATTGGTAATCACATCTGTATAGCATCATATCAACCAGCATTGTACTAGTGCAAGGCCTCGACTAACAACCCCATATCTTCAACAAGATAATGGGCTTCAATTTTGGCGAGACACATGAATTATAGACACCTTCGTCATTGTCTCTCCAAGGTACATACTCCACCCGGGTGTTCCCAAAGTATGACCTTCCTGGACTATTCTCCTCTTGGGTAGCTAGCCCTCAAAGAATATCAGTCCCCGACTACTCTTATCTTGAATGCCCGATCACATTCTCAAAGAGTATCGAATGCCAGATGATTACCCAATCCTCCATTTTGTCTTCCCAAGACCAGAATGATGTGTCTATCTCTCCCTCCCTAGGAGGACCTATTCCACAAGGGAATGTACTCATTCTTATACAAAGAATGTACATAAGCTCATTCTTAGGAATTACCAAGTTTCTTCCAAGTAAGAAACTTACCATCAGGCTCCCTCTTAACCAGGGACCTCCAGCAACAATGGTGAGACACCTAGATGCTCATGAAGAATTCCTGTCCTCGATGTCATGGATTTCAGTATTGAGGAATCTCCATCTTTTGTCTTCATAGGGCACAGATCATCCATCACTCCCATCCTGAGTCTTGTCAGCTATAAGAGTGATTCACCAGACCTCCTTATCTGGTCCACTATTGTGCCATGCTGCTTTCCTTCGAATCATCTCCCAGGATCATACATCATTTCTCATGATTAGCATCCCTGCGCAAATTCATCCAAATAACCATTTACATATGAACCTTTTAAAACAAAAGTTACCTTAGTGACGATCTTTCACCATGACATCTTCCTGTAAGCATCGACATCCTTCATATAGATTGACACATCTCCTAATGATATGTTTTTCCAAGGGTCTTCTTATTTACTAGACTTCCGTCAGAGTCTACATATCTTTCCAGGAGATCTCCTAGTCACATATTCTTGGCCTCCGGATGATAACTGCCTCTTGACATGGTTGCACTTCATGATCTCTTCCTCTCTGCACATTCTTGATTCCTAGGAACATACAACTTTTCTATTTTCTCGTTCATATACAACCACCTCATATTCCATGAGGACATATTATGTTGATTTCATATGTTCGTGCATTGAGAGATACTTCTCCATAGATCATACTTCTAAGTACAGAAGTCCATTACCTACAACCACATGAAATGACTTCAAAACATCCAATGTCATCATATAAATATATACATACCCCATACCTTTTTCCCTTGAGTAATCTTATAGAAATTTCTCAAGAATGAAGAGCTCCATTCCCTTGGCCTGCTTCATCAATACGTCATCACATTCCAGAAATAAGTTTCCATGATGACCCTTGCTCTTGATGACTGCTTTACATTAGTAATGTTTGTCAGAGAGGTTTTCCCGGAGTTGATTCACCAAGAGCTCCTACCATGCTTAGATTAGGATGCTACATTGCTTCCTATCACATAAACGACAGAAGTCAATTCCTTATTCATAAGTTTGTGAGATTTTCCTTGAATCTTCTTTTTCTTTCTCCTATTTGAGATTTTCCCTTTAGAACCAAATTTCTTGTAATGTCCATAAGTCTCCCACTTAAAATTTCCTTTTTCTTCTGTGAATGTTTGAGTATTTTATCCTTCAACATTTTTGCCCTTGATTGTATTTTTCCATCTAGCATGGAAACCACAAGTTGAGTGAGGTAATTTTCTTGGCTATTTGTTATGTTGTTCATCTTATCATCTTTTCCAAATCTCACAGTTGAGATCTTATGAAGATATCGCTTCATTCTTTTGATAATTCAATTTAGTGTAAATTTGGTCTAAGTGACATAACCTTTATTTCTTCAAGGACTGTTACTATTCTTCTCATGCAACGAATCTTGGTAACCCAACCGACTTATAGATCTCCCTGCAAAACCAAATCATTTAACCACATTTGATTATAGAATGAAAGATACTTACTTGATTTCCTTGGTACCTTGGACTATCAATTAAGATCCCTTGAATTTTATTTTCCATGGGGCAGGCTTTGGATTGTGATGACACAGTTCATTAAAATGCTTCATACTTCGGTTCTGTACATAGTGATATTATCCATCATCCCAATATTCGTTGTTGTAGAAGGAGTGGCATAGTTCTTTAATGATGAAACTAAAGATAGCCCAAACTATGATGATATTCAGTATGATTCTGCCTTCAATACTGAAATTATTTTGATGATATCCAAACAAATGATGATTAATTCTGATATCTTGGTTCTGTAAGTATCTTTACTGAAATTCGCATTATATCTTAGAAAGGTGTGCCGAGAATTTCACTGAAGCATGTCTTTGTAGTTACTCAAAATGATTTCTGCAATTAAGCCAAACTTCTGTGGTGACATCGAAGCCTTTTCACTATGATGGCAGCAAAGCCTTCTTACAGAACTTGCATAGCTGATATAGCTTGATCACTCGTTTACTGAAATAAAAACAGTCCTTCAAGGTGCCTTTGAAACCTTTTGAATTGAAATTCAATACAAATTCTGAAATGATCTTCAAATTGCCTTTGATCATGACCGTAGCTCTGATACCATGTTGAGAATTTAAGGGCTGGGGTTTAATTCAAATTCTCTTTTTGATAATTGCTTGTGAGCTTACTTATTTATCTTATTTAACTTAGTTAATATTTCATCAAGTCGATTACCAAAGTACTTAATCATATGTATAGACAGTTTTACTCTCACTTGAACTAAATATCTTGGAGTGTGGTAAGGAAGGTAAATCTCTGATTTACCTTAATTTATACTGCTTTTAGATCAGCTATCACTTTCTTAACATTGAAAAAAATCCTTCTTGAATACTTTTGCACTGTATCCTTTTTCCCTTATCCACTATCCAGCTCCTGTACCTTACGTAAGCTATACTATTGTACCTTCCGCAATCTACGCTTCGATCTGTTACTGAACTCTGTCCTTACTTCTTTTCCTTTCGCAAATTCTATTCTTTCAATGTTGTTCAACTCAAACTTGACCGCAGACTTTGCCACAGACTTGACTGCAATTACTCCTGTAATGTTATATCATTGGCACATCTCCTATCTTTATACCGCGCTATTTTCTCTTATATAACCCGTGATTGGTCCTTGAGATATTTGCATTAACTCAGAGCTGAATCCATAAAATTGTTTGTAACACGCAGTCTTTGCAGTGATGTATGTATTCCATTTTCGGTCTCTGTTGTGGTGTTTGTAATTACATACCACGGTCTCTGTTGTGTTGTCCGCAATTCACTTACAGTGTCGACTGTGGCATCCGCAATGTCTATATATATATAATCTATCTTAGTCTTATCTATAATATGCATTCCATTGTGTGTTATCCACGTAGCTTATTCCTTCAACTGATCCACAAACTGGACTTATATATAGTGGTACCTATTTCTTCATTTAGGCCGACCACATAACATATATTTAGTCAGACATGAAAAACCTACTTCATGTTGATTATTAACCACATTTATCATATATATTTTCCAGTGATTAATGGTGGCAACTGCCTTCATATACATTAATCCAATTACATCGTCAAATATGAAGATCGACCTAGTTACACTTTTCAACATCCTGGACATAGGAAGTCCTCCAACAAAATCCATGCAAATGTTGTCCCATGGTCGCAAAGGAATTGGAAGTGGCATATACAAACCAATATTTTGATTGTTTGGCTTGCTTGTTGAACACATAACACATCCTTTAATGTACTTAACAATTGTTTCATACATGCAAGGCTAGTAGCAATACCTTTGAATTTGCGTCATTGTCTTGCTTACACCAAAATGTCCTGAAATGCGAGAAGAATGTGCTTCCTGAATAACATGCGCCCTTTCTGTCTGTGGTATGCACAACTTACCCTGATGATATAATGACCTGTCATGAACATGAAAATTGACTTCTTCCACCTGAGTACCATGAGTTAGTGATTCATAAATATATTCGAAATCAACATTTGTACTATATTGTTCTAAATAACTTTCAATTTTTAAAGAACTATTTTGCAGCGCTACTGAAGCATTCAAAGATGTTATAGACAACATATCAACTACTTTGTTTGTGACACCTTTCTTGTACTTAATTACTAAGTGAAATTGTTGAATAAATCCCATCCATCTGTAATGGCGAGATTGTTTCAACTTAGTCTGAGACTGAAGGTACTGAATTGGTTGATGATCTGTGTGAATCATTCTTTCCTTACCCATTAAGTAGTGTTTCCATTTATTAACACTTTCAACCAAACCAAACAGTTCTTTATCATATGTTGTATAATTTGCAACTTCCTTAGAAAAATTTTCTGAATGAAAACAAATAGGTTTCTCTTTTTGAAGTAAAACTGCACCCATTGCATAACCACTAGCATCTGTTTCAATTTCAAATGGTTGTTGAATATCTGGTAAAGCTAATATTTGTGATGTGACAATTTTCTGCTTAAGTGAAACTTAGTGAAATAGACAACATTTTTCAACTGATCAAATAAATCATCTATCTTGTGAAGAGGATACTTGTTTAAGGCCCTAAAGTCGACACACATTCTCATTGTCATGTATTTCTTAAGAACCAAAGTTATGGGTGAACCACATGGAGATGAACTGGGTCGAATGAAACCTTTTTCAACCAACTCTTGGATTTGTTTCTTTATTTCTTCGTTCTCTATGACTAACATGCGATACATTCCGACATTAGGAAGAGGGGCATCAGACAACAATTGTATCTCATGTTGTACTTCTCATTTAGAAGGAAGATGTTTTGGTTCTTTAAATATACTTTGAAAATAATCTACCAATTTAACCAAACTATCTTTAAACTAAGATTCACGGCCTCAAAAAGCATCATGTTGATCCTTATGTTTTTCGTTTACAACCATGAGTAAATATCTCTTACTTAAAATTATTATTCTCTTCATTTGATTAGCAGTATCTAAATCTAAGTGTGTTTTGATTTTATGTGCCCTGAAAATGTATTCAATCCCATCCTTCTTAAGATGATATTTATGTTATTTCCTATGAAACACAGCATCACGATCATAGAGATAAGGACTTCCTAGCACTACTCCACATATGTCTAATGGAATCACATCTAAATCCACTTCATCAATGTAATTAGTTGTGATGGAAAATTTTAACGACACTGCTTTGTGACATTAATCTGAGTATTTTCTTTTAGCCAACCTAATGGGTATGGTCTTGGATGATTCTGTGTCTCCAAACCCAATTTATTAACTAATTATTCAGATATTAAATTTTCCTTTGATCCATTGTCAAACAATGTATCTATTTTTGTGTTCTTAGAAGTTACTCTTATGTGAAATAATTCAACTATTTTATCTTCATCGAGATTATTTATGTTTGAAGAAGATGCAAAAGTACTAGAACTTGAACTAGTGTCAGAAATTTTACCTATCGAAACCATTGCGGTTATTTTCATTTCATCACCTGAATCAGAGCCCAAATCTTATTGGATTGTTGTATTAGCCTTCCTTTCACCTTTATTTTTCTGGAACTTCTTTGTTCTGAGTTCTGGGTGAATTTTCCAACATTTGGCTTCATCATGTATGATCCTCTAGTAGTGTGTACAGGTAGGTCTTTCACTTTCCTTCTGAGTTGTCGTTTTTTTATTTCCCTTCGAACTGCTCTTCCTCTTGTTATCTTTGGAGTCCTTGATTTCCAACTGTTTTGATTCTTTCTATGAAAACTTGAATGACCTGCCACCTGATTCAATATGTATGGATTGAACACACACTTCATCAAAGTCATCAGGATTAAAAATCAATAAATTATGTTGTAAATAAGAATGTAAATTGCCAATGTACTTTAATAAAGTTTCATGTGTATCCAATGGAATACCAAGTGCCAAATATTTCTTCCTGAACTCCTAAGTAAACTCCTGAACATTCTATCCTTTACCTTGCCTCAAATGCTGCCAATCAATATTAGCTTGTTGCATGTATCCCAAAGTATAGAATTGTTTTCTGAGAGCTTTTAAAAACTTATACCATGAAGAGATGACTTTACCTTTCTGCTTTAAATCTACTTGAGTTTTACTTTCCCACTAGTTTAAATTTGTTCCCCCCATTCTAAGTCTAGCTAACTAATTTTTTGTTCTTTCATCAGAAATGTTATGAATTCTATAATACACTTCTAACTGTTTAATCCAGATATCTAGTTTCTAAAGATTCATTTCGCTAGCATAAATAGGTAGTTCAAATTTTACATCAAGTTTCAAAAGAGATGATTTTTGAGGTTTAATTTTTGTTTTAGAATCTGAACTAGAAAAAGAAGATGATGAAGATGAAGGAGGAGAAAGAGGTTTATCATCTTTTCCTTTTACCTTGTCCTTCTTTTATGACTTTGAATAAGAAGCTTCATCTCTCGCCTTCTTATCTTCACTTCAGGAGTTTCACTTGCATCGGTTCCTCCCATTGTTGATTGATGAGTGAATTTTCGCTTTCCAACTTCTGAGTCTAGCTCCTTGAGCATTCCTTATCCACGTCACAACCTGGATCTGGTTAAAATTCACTGGCAAAAATACTACAACACAACCTGCTCTGATACCAAAATATCTGATCTAATATTGAAGTAGAACTGATTATTTTCCAATAGTAAATTGATTGTTAACTCGATCGCTTAGTGCTGAAGACTGAAGGGAAAAAATTGATTTTATGACTTAAAGAGAACTTAAGAATCATATTAAACATGAATTTGCAGCAAAGAAAAGAGAAATAATACAACAAACATTGATTATGGAGTTTTTCCCTGGTGGACTACGTCTCTGGGTCTGCTTTCAATATGGGCATCCGTTTTATTAAGGATTGATCTGAGGAAGTATTTACACAGAAAAATAATGGACTGAACATGCTCACAAGCACCTCTGGTTACTATCAACAGAAATATATCTCTCCTAGCTTTCCAAAGCATGTGTCAGTTCCTAATTCCACCTCCAGATGACCAAGTTACACTGAAAACAAAATTGCCTCTCTCTTCCAGAATTTGAATACAAGTCTTCAAAATCAATCTATGCTTCATCATGAGTAATGGAATGAATTTATAATATAGGTTCAGTTCGAAGTTGGCTAAAATTGGCATGTGGTTGAATTTAAATTAATGTGATAGACCTCTCGGTGCAATAGTATTGAAGCACCTTAGGGACTAGTTACATGGTGGTTTAAAAATACATAGTGCATATAACTTTCAAAACCCACAAATAGACCATATATTAAAAATAGAATGTTGACGGTCTGGCTGACAGTAGTGTGTTGAACAATTTCCATGTGATAGGTCGGTGGATGGATAACTAACTGCCACCTAGTGGTCTGGCCCGATGGTTTCGGCATGATGACAGTCAACCTCCCACATGTGACAACTTCTCATATGGTAGTTGCGATCTCTGTTTTGCGGTCACCTACAACTGCACATTTAACCTCGACTCTTTTCACATGTACTCCTTCCGCCCGACGGTTAGCTACTATGGTTAAAACCTTGCGTGGTCAACTGTTTACAATATAGTTTATTTTCATAGTTTATAACATTTTTCCGAAAGCACCTTACATGGGTTTTAAACCTTTGATACAACACTTGCGCTAGTTTTTATCATAGGTTTTAGAATACTAATACATAGGTTTTACCATATGCGCTAGGTTTAGTACCATAGCATAATGTTTTCACGTAGGTTTAGGTCTCCACCATAGTTTGGACTTAGGCCTTAATGACTTAGGTTAGTGCTTAGGTTTAGTACCTTATTACCATTACATAATTTTTCCATATGGATTTAGCACCATTAAAACTTAGGTTACATATCATTTTCACCATAGACATTACAATTTGACCATGCACCAAATTTGAACCACATCATAACCATTTAACCATGATGAAGTAACTTGCATCGGACAAACTGGAGAAATTGAAGAACTGGACTGGACTTCCTGATGCAGCCTAGAGCCACAAAAACCCACAAATAATTCTAGGATTTGAATATGCATATCCACATGCATGTCAACCCAATAATCTGTAACAAAATTTTATTTATGCATGACCCCATGCATATAAACCCAAACAGTGATAATCACTCATGCGGAAGCTCTTTGATTGTTCATATCAATAAAACAACCACCATATGGAAATGTATTTGTATACTTTTGACTTTGATAAACTTTATCAAAGGCATCAACATACATTATGTTCAAGCCCAATGCTTTACCAATCCACTAACCTTTATTCATTGTCCATATGCGCTCACTAGTCTGAATGCTATTCGGGCCCACAATTCATTAATGTATATTCGGGCTCACCATTCATTAATATATATTCAGGCCATGTTAACATTCCATACTTTGGTTTAAAACCCAAATATCAACATAATATTTTGTTCGGGTCCCACAGCGTTGACAACTTACCTTTCGTTAACCTCCGAATGGATCCGATGGATATCGCATCACGACTCTCAATCCGACGATTATCGCACAAAAAAAGTTCACAACCCTTAATTCTTCAACCTCACGCGAAATGGGTGATATTTTAACACCACGTTTTACACGCTAACCATTATCGCATTCAAACAAGGATTTACCACTTACCATTCCAAACCTACGCGAAAACCATTTATTGTTTTTCAAAACCGCTTCACGGTTCCAATTGCATCTAGTTTTGCCACGTTTCCTTTGCGACTTCAAAGTTCCACTCCTATTGCGTTTTTTGTCTTCTGTCCACGATTCCTTGCACAGGATTAAACCACCGATATTTGCAGAGAATGGATTCCATTCCACTGGTTCTTCTTCATAGAAACCCTACAACTGAATTTGATTGAATTCAACCTCCTTTCTCAGTAAATAATCTCAGAATTAACGTTCATTTCTGTCTCATATATCACTTGGCAGTAGTTCTATCTCCATCATTTGCAATTGCAGCAAAACCCCAATGAACTCTTACAATCTTCTTTCCTTAAATCTACCAGATTTTCTATTGTCCCTTTTTCAAAGTTTTGAAACTTAAATCATCTCGTAAATATATTCATCTGGAACATATGATTCCAATTCTCTCTATTCATGGAATGGTTTAGTAGATCTAAAACCTGATTCTCAGTATCTTCGACCTCACATTCAATTGTAATCATGCCATACATTTGAATTCTCAATTTAATTGGTCACAATTCAATACTCCAGCCTTCTTGCCTCTATGCTGTACAAATTTGACATCAATATGAAGGACCATGTTGTGACATCGATCCATTCTGTGATCAATTCACACAATTTCACAATCACGATTAAACACATAGTCTCATACATTTAATCAATCCTATAGCCCAATACAAAATTGATGGACTTCCTTTGATTCTATCAATTTCACCTGCACACCATATAACTTCAGAAATGAAATACGAACTCAGAAAATTGAGTTCTTTGTATTAACACACAATAATTACATAGGAAATTCTCCCTCTGGTCTGATCTTCTGTATCAGTGGCCTTTTCCCTATTCTTCCCGTAGGCTTACAATTCAAACTCCACCTCTCTATCTCTGTTCTACCTTGAAATCTATCTCTATATGCCTTTTAGGCTTACAATTTATACAAATGGAATCTATAACCAATTCTGATTTAGATCCTTAACTTGCTCAAAAATTCCTAACAATCCCCTAAGTCCTAAAATCACTACTTATCCCTAAGGATCCTCTTTCATCCACAAAATAATGAAACAAATTCTAATTTAGGATTTATAATTAATTCCTAAATCTCTCAATCCATATACACTCTCAACTAGCCTAATTCTCTCATGTTCTCCAACATTAAAGACCATTTACAAAATTCCTCACAATATTTAATTAATTCTCATTAAAATCACTCAAATCATTACATAAGAAACCAACTCCCTTGAAAACACAAAACCCCTAAGTCTATTAAAATACAAGGAATTTTCTTGAGCCTAATGCCCCTGCATCAGACTCCCAATGTAAAAAATAATCATGATCTCCTGATCATGTGCTTTTAATCTTTGCCTCCTGGATCCCATACTCTGTTTTGTTGCTGTTCAATAGCTGCATTATTCTTCAACTGCACTTTTCCAGGCTTCCATACTTTATTCTGCATCTTTCCACTAGCTATGCTTTCACAGACTCTTCTTGTCTTTTCCTTGTTGTAATTTCTTTGATTTCTTGCTGTTGTCTTCTTCTGAGACACCTTCATCATCAATCTCCTTATGTTTTCAATCTCTATGTCCAGTTTATCTTCTATCTGGAAATTACTTTGCCTTTTGTTGTTGCTTTCAATTTCTATTTTTTTTATTGCTGCATATGTTGCCTTTGTTGTTGTAGATATTTCTGCCAATACTATTGCCTTTGTTGCTTTTGTTGCTTTTGTTGTTGTAAATGTTGTTGCCAACACTGTTGCTACCTCCAAAAATTCCTGAATATCTCTTAATATATCTCCCTCTGCAACATTCTTCTTCTGCTCACTACCTGCAAATTTATTTTCAAAAAAATAAATTATCTTCTGATTCTTTAATCATAGCAACATAATCATTCATTGTTCCTTGTATACTAGTAAGCACAATCAAATTTGAAAAACTAGCATCTGCTTCAACTTCTTCCATAACTTCAGGAATTTTCACTCTAGTGTCTGCAATTTCTTTCTATGGCATAATTGTTTCCAGCAAGCATTTCAACCATTTCTTTTGAACTTGTTTCATATCATCAATATGCTGCAATTTAGTTTCAGCATAACCTTCTTCTTCTTCTTTGACAATTTTCAGTAATTGTCCATCACCTCCTTGATTGATTCTTGCAATCAATTCAAATTCTTCAAACACGGTATCTTCATCCTTTATCAGAATAGAATTCTGATTCTCCATCACTATGGAAGTTCTAAAAGTCTGTCCCACAATCTTCTCTTGGCCAGTCAGAAAAGCCAACTCCTCCTTGTCATCAACAGTAATAAGTTCCTTCATATGAGACATAACTGTCTCACCTTCCTTGGAATTTATAAGTTCCTTCTTCTGCAACAGTTCATCTTCATTCAAGACAATTCCAAGAGATGGATTGTCTTCTACAACACCTGTAAACATAATCAAATTTTCAATTTCAAAATTACAAGACCCAATGGTATCATTTGATGATCCAGTCACCAAATCTTATTTTTGCAGTTCCAAGTCTCTTTTAGGACTCAAAAAATCTTCACTGTATTTTTTCCCAGCTTCCAAGGTTATCTCCATTGTTCCAATCACCATGATAGAATGATGATCTTCCACTATGTTTTTAGCTAACATAGTTTCCTTTTCATTAAATTCTCTGACATTTTTCATTTGTTGTCCTTCTTTGCCTGCATAATTCACACATGAATTATCAGTATTAAAAATACAAGGTTTCAATACCTCTTCCTCCTTTGGCAACATTTCAGTATGCTGCTTTGATTTTTCTTCTAACTCCTTTGTCAGCACATCAGTATGATGATCTAAATTCTCCATGAGACTGTCAGCTACTCTCTCCTTCTTATCATTTGTTTCAAGAATGTTTCTCTACTTTGGTTCACAATAATTAACTTCTTAAATTTGTTGAATCATTCTTACATCCTTATCCTCTGTTTCCTAACTGTCATTCATGACAATTTCTTTGTCTTTCCCATTCAGCAATTTATCCTGAGTATAGATCCTCTGCTTTTCCAACTCTCTTCTTTGAATATCTAATTTTATTTATAACTCAACAATTTCATTGGGGTAGTACTTGGAAACTTCTACAACTTTCCATACCTTAACTTCTTGTTGACCAATCATTAGATGGCCCTTCTTCCTCTGTTTCTATATTCTGCTACAGATTTCCATAAGACCCCTCTGTCTCCTTTTCTTTCTGAGATCTTTCTATCTTAGCATTAATCTGAACAGATTTCAGATTCAGCTCCTTCTCCTTAACAAACTCTAAAGCTTGTTCATCATCCTGTGATGTACCTGCAATCATACGTAAATCACTGGTTTTAAAAACACAGGACTTTTCAGTCTCGGTTGCTTCTTCAAGCATTTCTCCTTGAACAGATTTGCATGTGGAATCCTCAAATTCCATCCTTGACTCAAAAAATCTGAGTTCTTCCTTCCATAATGAAATCTCCTTTTGCCTCCACTTCATTTGTAATGGTTGCTAAATTACCTTCTTTCCCTTTAGTGGAAAGATCCATCCTCCTCTCTGGTTTTCCTCTTCTTGTATCCATTCCTGTAGTACCTCCAATTGTACTTTCATCACTGAAATCTCTTTCTCTATCCTCATCATTCATCTTATCTCTGTGGCATTCTTTAGAACCTCTTCTCTGATCCTCCATGATCATCTTCTTCATGAGCTCCTCACTCACTATGAGTTGCACTAAGCCTCTGGAACAACAAGTCCTCCCTGCTGCCACTTACCTCACCAATCCCCTCTCTAGACTTGGTCTTTTGGCAAGCACTGGTTCTCTACCTCTGGAACCTCTTGAGCATTCTCTTCTACTCTCTCTAGGCTTATATCCTCAACTCACCTTCTCTTGAGAACACTTCAGTTGTTCTCCCTATCCAAACTTTAGCTGGAATATTAGGTGCACTGCCATCATCATCAAAATATTTGTCTTCATCTTGTCTGCAACCAGAATTCTTCAATCACATTTTTCAAACCAGATTAAAATTATCTCACCTTCAAGATCTCTGCATGACCTTGTTCTCTTCATTCACTTATAATTTGATTGGACTGTCTTCATTTATTTATGCAAATGTCTGTTCACTTCAATTCTGTGTATCTGCTGCTTATTAGATTTAATATCTAATCTCCTCTTTCTTCCCTCATCGCACATGCATTCTGAGTTAATTAAAAAAAAACTTTAACTTTCAAAAGAGCTCTTCCAGCTTTGATACCAAAATGATGCAGCCTAAAGCTGAAAAAACCCACAAATACTTCTAGGATTTGAATATGCATATCCACATGCATATCAACCAAATAATCTGCAACAAAATTTTATTTATGCATGACCCCATGCATATAAACCCAAACAGTGATAATCACTCATGGGGAAGCTCTTTGATTGTTCATATCAATAAAACAACCACCATATGGAAATGCATTTGTATACTTTCGACTTTGATAAACTTTATCAGAGGCATCAACATACATTATGTTCGGGCCCAATGCTTTACCAATCCACTAACCTTTATTCAATGTCCATATGCGCTCACTAATCCGAATGCTATTCGGGCCCACAATTCATTAATGTATATTCGGGCTCACCATTCATTAATATATATTCGGGCCATGTTAACATTCCATACTTTGGTTTACAACCCAAATATCAACATAATATTTTTTTCGGGTCCCACAGTGTTGACAACTTACCTTTCGTTAACCTCCGAATGGATCTAACGGATATCGCATCACGACTCTCAATCTGATTATTATCGCACAAAAAAAGTTCACAACCCTTAATTCTTCAACCTCACGCAAAATGGGTGGTATTTGAACACCACGTGTCACACGCTAACCATTATCACGTTCAAACAAGGATTTACCACTTACCATTCCAAACCTACGCGAAAACCATTTATTTTTTTTCAAAGCCGCTTCACAGTTCCAATTGCATAGTTTTGCCATGTTTCCTCTGCGCCTTCGAAGTTCCACTCCTATTGTGTTTTTTTTCTTCTGTCCACAATTCCTTGCACAGGATTAAACCATCGATATTTGCAGAGAATGGATTCCATTCCGCTAGTTCTTCTGCATAAAAACCCTACAACTGAATTTGATTGAATTCAACCTCCTTTCTCAGTAAATAATCTCAAAATTAACGTTCATTTTTGTCTCATATATCACTTGGCAGCAGTTCTATCTCCATCATTTGCAACTGCAGCAAAACCCCAATGAACTCTGACAATCTTCTTTCCTTAAATCTACCAGATTTGATATTGTCCATTTTTTTAAGTTCTGAAACTTAAATCATCACGTCAATATATACATATGGAACATATGATTCCAATTCTCTCTGTTCACGGAATGGTTTAGTAGATATAAAACCTGATTCCCAGTATCTTCAACCTCAGGTTCAATTGTAATCATGCCATACATTCGAATTCTCAATTTAATTGGTCACAATTCAATACTCCAGCCTTCTTGCCTCTATGTTCTACAAATTTGACATCAATATGAAGGAACATGTTGTGACATCGATCCATTCTGTGATCGATTCACACAATTTCACAATCATGATTAAACACAGAGTCTCATACATTTAATCAATCCTATAGCCCAATACAAAATTGACGGACTTCCTTTGATTCTATCAATTTCACCAGCACACCATATAACTTCATAAATGAAATACGAACTCAGAAAATTGAGTTCTTTGTATTAACACACAATAATTACATAGGAAATTCTCCCTCCGGCCTGATCTTCTGTATCAGTGGCCTTTTCCCTATTCTGCCCATAGGCTTACAATTCAAAATCTACCTCTCTATCTCTGTTCTACCTTGAAATCTATCTCTATATGCCTTTTAGGCTTACAATTTATACAAATGAAATCTATAACCAATTCTGGTTTAGATCCTTAACTTGCTCAAAAATTCCTAAGAATCCTCCAAGTCCTAAAATCACTACTTATCCCTAAGGATCCTCTTTCATCCACAAAATAATGAAACAAATTCTAATTTAGGATTTATAATTAATTCCTAAATCTCTCAATCCCTATACACTCTCAACTAGCCTAATTATCTCATGTTCTCCAACATTCGAGAACATTTACAAAATTCCTCACAATATTTAATTAATTCTCATTAAAATCACTCAAATTATTACATAAGAAACCAACTCCCTTGAAAACACAAAACCCCTAAGTCTATTAAAATACAAGGAATTTTCTTGAGCCTAATGCCCCTGCATCACTTCCCTTTCTTTTGGAACATTGCTAAATAAACTGAAGATGAACTAGACTTCACTTTTGATTTGTACTGATGTAATATCCTCCTGGATCACTCTAACACCTTGTTTCATTTTTTAACGAGCTTGACACAATAAAAGGAACTTTTCTCCGGAGAGCTTCTTTCATTGTTTAAGGAGCTTGACAGAAGAAAAGGAACGTTGCTCCGACATACCTTTTTCATGGCCCATAATAGGTCATGGTGTCCAAGATATTCTCATCAGATGGGAGAAAAACACTCTGGAAATCAGGGTCCAATGCCCCCAGTACATGATGCACTATATCACTGACTATATCATTAGTGGGCGTAGGCATGGAACAAGTTGCCACATAATTAACCTGTGGCGGTGAAGATACCACTTGCATGTAAGGACCATTTAGGGATGGTGTTTGATTAGAAGCCAAATTAGGACCAATGAATGAAAGCTAGTCAATGGTCACAATTCTTCCTTCGTGTGGGAAACACATCACACGAAACAGAGAAGAGACAAGAACTCCCATGACATAGGTATAATCACGCTGAAGGAGTAAGTTAAAATACAAAGGGCCTTAGACAACCATCACATTGATGTAGATGATCTTTCCTCCCAAAGTAATAGGAAACTTAGGAAGCATCCCTAACGGTTGACTAGTTCCTATGCTAAAAGCCAAGAAATTCTGGGTAACGGGCACAAGTTGTGGAGAACCTAAATCTTTCCAAGTAGTTGAGGACATAATACTAACATATGCGCCTTCATATATTATTGTGCTAGGTACAACTACATTATATTCCTGAATTGTGATCTCAAAGGGCGCGTAAGAAAGAAGACAATATCATGCCGATCGACTTCAATCAAAAGAAGCAACTAAACTACTTGGAGGGGGTGTCATTGGTACAGGAGAGCTGCCCCCTTGTGTTATGAGAATGGGAGGATTGCCCTCCTGTACCATGGGAATGGGAGGATTTCCCTCCAATTCATGGGAATCTGAAGAAACAAAAAGAACCTGAGTGGTATGGGGTTCACTCTATATGGGAAAGGTATGATCAACTAAGGGAGGAATCAGGTCAACCATTTTCTCAACCAATGGTTGGTCATGTTGGGTGTGGAGCCTGATTATCTTATTTATTTTGTATCACAACGTTAGACCCCTGTACCTTAATGGGGCGGAAACGCCGCTCGTAATTGTACAATGCCTGGGGGGTCCAAGGGGGTTGACTGCGCTTTATGGATCCCCCCCTGGTGGTGGTTTTCGAGGGAAGCGCCCCTGAAGCTAAAAACAGATGTAAAATTGCCTTGTAAAAGTATAGTAATTTCTAGTCAATTTGGGTCGGTCATTAGGCGGATGATCTAACGATAGAAGCTATTTTTAGTTTATGGTTTTTTGCCCTAGAAGACAACCCCTTGCTTGTATGATGGTATTGTATTTCTGTTGTGTATTGGATGTGTATTCTCAGAGCAAGAAACAGACAGGGAGACTTTGAGAGAGAACAGAGGATATTACAGTGGATCTGATGTAGGTTATGTCTCTTCATTTTGCTGGATAATAGAAAGGAAGGAATGGCTATTCGGGGTGGACGTAGCCCAAATTGGGTGAACCACGTATATATGTGTCTCTCTGGTTTTATGTGTTTTGTGTGCTTGTGTTTTCCGCATATTTTATGTGTTGCATTTCTCTGTAATATATAATTTTCTAACAGGTCAGAAATGAACTCATGGGATTCAATTTCACAGAGAGTGGGATTGACCAGAGATGAATTCTGACCAATCACTTTTCAACTAGTGGAGGATCAATGGAAAGAATTCGATAACCAGTCAGAATACAAGGCTAAGAAGCTATAAGGTTTGCCAATACTTTGGATTTTTATCCATATAAGGACGAAGGTGAATGGAATGATTCCCTTCACATAACTTATAGGGAAATTTGACTTTACCATTTTTCCCGTGGGCCTTACTATCACTAGTGGAGGTTTTATCACCAACATGATCTCTAGAGGCTGATGAAATAGGATGATGTGAGCCGAAGGACCACACTTCTAATAACTTGGGAATACCAGGACAATCTCTAAGAAGGTGATCACCCTTACATAACTTGCAAGGGAATTTGACTTTGTGGGGTTGATTGGAAGGTTGGTCTATATAGTTACATTGGTAGCAATGGTTGCTTGGTTTCCACCTGCTTATTTTGATTCTTCTTCTTTGTCTTCTTATCTTCTTGGTTACTAGAATCCAGACTTTCACTAGGAAAAGAGGAAGAACGGGGTGAAGAAACACACGAAGAAGGTGAGGGGTCAACTTTAGGATCAACATGAGGTTGACACTATTCAGGTGAAAGAAAAATTGGTTGAGAAGTAGCTCTGACATTCGAATCCATGGGGGTCAAAAATTACCAAACTGGAAACCCAATGGTAAATTCTGGAAGGGACAACATTGCCATATAAGGAGTGCCAATATTTCCAAGAGAAGGAAAAGGACTAGGATTCCCACCCGAGGGGTTTCCTTGATTGGTAAACTCAGGAACTGTTGCCATTAGTCTCAACCTAATATTTACTAAAGAGTCATTCACAGGTAAGATGTTATTCCGTGGGAAATAAATTTTAGAAATTAACAACTAAATAAATCAAAACGGGTAAGCTAGGTAAAAGGGTTTACTAAGAAACCATGAGCCACAGAATACCTCCTAGCGAACCAAGAAGTATGAAAACTAATCTCCCCGAATTCTATGTTTGGTGTATCATGGTTACAAGGAAACTGACTCAGTTACCTATGGATGGATAACAACCTAGTGGGGATTCCCAAAATATACGCAACAGTACGTGGGAGTGTAGTCCGTAGTAGTGTTGTCTAATGCATAACTATTCAATGAGAGCGTTCCCATATACCTACCATGCGTGCAACACCTCTGATATACCCAAAATTACTGGAGAACGATCCTATACACTTCTGTACATGGAACAATATATCATCCCCGGGATACAATGCTGGAAGATAACGACAACTCTTATGTTTAACGATGCCATAACACATATCTAGCCTAGACTTGTAAATGTTTGCATTAAGTTCCAAATGTTATTTCAATTAGAGTCAAATTCCACATTGGATAGCTCAGATGATTAAAATAATAAGTTAATTAGCTTCCTCTCTTTGAGAGGATAAAAATCAGTGTATATATTGTCCTAATCGGTTAAGCGGAAGTTAAGTTATGATTTATTTTATTATTTCATGAGTTAGCCTAACCGAATGTTGATTTGGTCAAAGCCCCAAGCGGTCCCTCACAAAGTTATAAATAGAAGTGACCCCAAGTTCATTTGCACACATTCGCTCATGATATATTCTTCATGTTATTTTATTTATTGGTCGTATTTTTTATTTCTAGCTTGCACAAGTATGTCGCAAGAGGTTCGTGTAATGGATAAAGATCACAAATAGAGGCACATTCTAGATCTGGGTATTTTGAGTCAGAGCTGTGAGCAGGAAGAGTTAAGGTAGTGGTTATGCTGGGCCAAAGTCACGGGCTAGGCTTGTTGAGGTCGTGACTCAGCTGGTAAAGTCACCGATAGGAAGGCTTCAGGGCACGACCAAGGTTCTAAGGTGTTCAGGCCCTGAGCTGTGGGAAAAAAAATTTGTGGTAGTGGCTCAGAGCCCCAAAGCCACGAGCAGGGCATGTTAAGGTCACAACTCTAAGAGTTATTGGGAAGATCAAATTTTATCCTCAGTCAGTTTCTTGTGCAACTTCATCACTCATCCGTCACATAGTCACAATCACAACAGATAATTCATCGACAGTATTCTGGATCCAGATCTAGAACTGGGCAGCTTAGATCACTTGGTATTTGTGATCCATTGGTTTTGTGTTTTTCTATTGTATATCTATTGATCCACAAATTAGATCTGTTTATTTCCATTGTATACATGTACTGGGATCATTGTACTCCCTGCTGAAATATTTTGAAGACAATTTATAGAAGAAAAATATTTGAAATGGTTTCCCCCACGGTGGGTTTCCCCCTGGTGTTGGACCATATTATGTGTCTCATGGTTGTGATATTTTCTTCTCTTTCATTGCATGCATTGTTCTATCTTCAGTTACAATTTATGGTTATTTATATTGCATAGATCTGAATATACTATTGATGAAATATAATTTGGGCTTAAGTAACTGATACAACATAGAGAAATATTGAAAAATTAACATGGTATGAGAGATAAGGTGAAGGACAAGCTTAAGAGAAGACAATCAGTGAAGCTCGCATTATCAGAGAGAAGATCTACAAGTCTATTAGAAAGCAGATCTAAAAGCCAAGGTCGAGATGTCTTCCTCTACCTTCAAAGAGCACGAGAATTTGGGTGACACTTCAAAATTTGTTGCATGGAAAGTCACATTAAAGATTATTGTTGATAACAATGATGTGTTGGAATACATTTAGGGAAAGATGCCTGAACCTTTATAATATGCCTCCGTTGTCATTGAGAATAAGTACAAGAAAGGTGAGTCCAAAGAAAAATAAATATTAGTTGATTGGTGACAAGATCACTTGCTTATGTTGGGATTTTAAAGAAGTCAAAATATATGTATGATAAGATAGCCGACATGTATGAAGTTAACAATCTGAATGAGATTATTCCATTGAAAGACTAGCTCAAGGAAGTAAAGATGAACAAAGGTGAGATTGTTCAGTCTTACATTATGATGATATTTCTTCTTAAAGATTAACTGTTGAGGGTTGGTGAGAATGTGCTCGACAGAAATATGGTTATCGTGACTCTTAGAGGTCTCCCGCTAGTTTGGGAAACCTTCATTACTACCATCAGCAAGAACAGCATTCTTTCGTCATTTGATGAAATTGTTGGGAAGTTGACTTAAGAAGAATCCAAAATGATAGCAAGAGGGAGGATTCATAAACATGAAGAAGGAGAGCATGTTGCTTATGTTTCTCACAAAAATAGGAGAAATATATCAAAAGGAGACCCATCTAGAATAAATCCTCATCAAAACCCAAAAGGAAGGAATGAAAAATCACTCGCTCACATTGAATGATTCAACTACCACAAGAAAGGTCACTATGCTCGTGATTGTCCCGAAAAGAAAAAGAGGCCACGATACAACAACAACAACAAAATATTTTAAAAGAAAGAAAAACAATCAAAGGAACAATCGTGACAAGAGGGATGGGAGGAGTAGAAGAGATTCATCAAGTGACTGTGAAGAAGATCATCCATTTCAAAATATCTCAAAGCTTCCAGGTATGAAATTAATACGGTAGATAAAAATGAATATGTTCTCATTTTTGCACTTACTAGTTCCTCTCCACCAAATTCATGGGATAACTGGTTAGTAGATAGTGGGGCCTCTCATCACTTTTTTGGTTATAAATAAGTCCTCTCCAATCTAGTAGAGAGGGAGACTAAGTTAAGGATAATTTATGGAGATAATTCCACTCAACATGTAAAAGGATTTGGGTCGGTTAAATTTCAGTTAAACACTGGGAATCAGTATTTTTAAATGATGTCATGTATGTGTCAGGTCTTATGAATAATTTGATTTATATATCTGCATTAGAAGATAAATGGATGAGGGTTGCCTTCAGCAGTGGTAAGGTCCTAACTTGACTTGTTGATTCACATATAAAAGATGCATTCACATTAGGACTAGGATATGAGAAACTCTACAAGGTCACATGAAGGTCACTCTTTGCATTAGCCCACAACACCAATCATCTCAGTGAATTATGGCACTGCAGGCTGGCTCATCTACATTATGATGCTCTTTCAAAATTGAAGAGACTGGTATCATGTATACTCGATGTACTAGCTCGACATGAAGGAGTTTTCCCTGAGTGCGCTAGTGGAAATAAAAAAAAGGGGACCATTCCCCTCAAGTAATAACAAGACATATGACATCCTCCATCTCATCCATTAAAACATATGGAATGGGTATTCAATGAACGAAACCCTGTTTTTACATCCCCGGAGAAGCTTTGGGCAATGATCCTCATTTTTGCATCATCGGCATCAATCTCTTCTAAATCAATAAAATTAGTAATTTTCACTAGGTGTTGCTTGGAACTAATCTCTGAGGTTTCATCAAAGAGAGGAAGCCTTTTACCATAGCCCTGTGGTAAGGGTGCAAGTTGACCAGGTAAAACTAGAGGTGCAAATCTCACCATGAACCTTGTTGAGTGTGGTGCAGGAGTAACAATAGAAGGGGTAGACTGAGAAGGTTTATGAGGAGGAAATGATGTAAAAGGGACGGAAGAGGTGGCAAAAACTGATTGATATGGTGTTCAAGTAAACAAAGACTCTTTCTGATACTGGATGCTAAATTTCTCAGATGTATATTGGAGTTGGTTGGCTAATTTTTCAAGTCTATCAAACTGACTCTAGGATTTCCTATCAAAATCTAACTCGCATTTGGATTCTTCATATAATGTGCTATATTCAAGCTTTAGGGAATCAAATACTATTTGAGATAATGATGTAACTTCAGACAACCTCAGGGTATCAAACACTATTTTAGAGAAGGAAGTTTCCGACTTTGATCTAAATAGAGATAATTCAAATTTCAGATCGAATAGAATATATTCAAGTGATAGTATTTTTGCAGGCAATGATGTAGATATTACCAGTGAAGATGGGCCTGATTGAATCTTTGAGTGCTGAGATCTCTGCTTTATGATGAGTTTCTATGGATCTTCAACTGGAGAAGCTATATGTGGATCAAGATTTGATCTTGTGTATCTCTTTAGAGCCAGTGTATTCTTGCTTTCTGCACCTCAGCTCTCTGCAATTTGAATCAACCTTCATGAACACTAGGGCCTATCACCCACAGGCCTAAAATTCGATGAAAATTAATAGTACACCCATGGAATATCTGTCACTTCGTTCCCTGACAGCGGCACCAGAATGTTAACACTCCACCAGCTCTCCAAAGGCTAAAAAGGACATTGACAAAGGTAACCACATACCACTTTGACCTAGTAGCTAGCCCTACCAGGATGAGAGGACTCTCTCTATGAGATCATAGTCAAGGATTGACTCTGATATGAAGGATATTAGGCTAGATTTGATAGGCTTGAGTATTTTTTGAGAGTTTTAGGGTTTGATGTTGGATCAGGGATGAAACATGTATCTAGGTCTAGGTATCAAAGGGTTGATAGCTGGAAAAATATAAAGGAGCAAGGTAGAAGTGAATCTATGATGGCTTTAGGGTTTTGTAGGTATAGAGGAGAGTTTGAAAAAGTAGAAGGATTTAATGAGCATGTTCAAACATGCATTCATTAAACTGGAAGCATGAAACACAAAATAACATTTCCATATAAACAGAGCTAAATTAATAGAATTATGCCTATGAATTGTAAGGAAATCCATTGAAGATACAATATATGGAAAGAGGATCTATATATCATTAATTAAAGACTATAACAGAGAAAATAATGATCATAAATTCACTGCACATGAATTGCTAGATAATAGTTGCAACTGCATCCTTTTATTTATGAATATGAAAGTGAAAGTACAAGCTACAATAGTGATAATCCTTTGATGTCCAACTAGTCAAATGACTATGAAAATGATAGATATAGACCAAACAACATCTCCCCTCTTTTAGGGGTCGAATCCATCAGTTGTGGAGCTAATTACATGATATTCTCAACAAAACCCTAATGTCTACTGAAGGTCAACCAATTCACCTCACCATAGGAAACTAGATACATTTGACCAAAATTATATTAACAAGCATGTATCTACCCTATTTCACTATTTACTAGCTCAGTTACACCTCATGACATCAAAAAATCATCATAATTCATCAATTACATAGGTAAAAAGTTAAACTAGGTCAAACATCCTATGAAAAATGCCTTATGGAGAAAGCATAGTGAAATCTGGAGAAAGTGTAACAAGCCTGGAGAAAGCGTAGAGAGCTGAGGAAAATGACCATTTGAAGGCCTTCCAGGTGTCCAAATCATGATCTGAAAGATGATATGGAAAGATTGGATGTCTACTACATGATAGGCTCATCAATCAGTCAAAAAGGTACCTTCTAGCCCTCCAAATCTTCATTCTCCCAAGAGTACTCAGAAAGCATAGCATGGCCTCCAAAAACAGGACAGAAAGCTGATTTTTTGCATGTTTTTGGGCATTTTGACCCCCCAAAAGTGGTTGACATGGCTCAACCACTGACTAGGATTGATGTACTTATGAAGAGAAATTCCAAAATGCTAAGTTTTCATCTAATGGACCCCCCAACAAAAGCGTAGTGTGGCCCACGCTACGCTTTTGACAGTGTGACCGGTTTTTAAAATTTCGAAAATTTGACCAGAAACTCAAAAATTTGTGCAAAAATAGGGCTCCAAGGTAGGTCAATATATCTCTAACGATAAGGGTTTTTGAAAAAATGAGAGAGGTTTTTTTTTTATTTGGCATGTTTTGAACAAAAACCCCCTCCACTTTTCAAAAATACTTTCCCATGTGGTCAGAATCAAAGTTTAAATTTTATTGCTCAAAAACTAGAGAAAGTGTAGCGAGCTAGGGGAAAAGGCAATTTGAAGGCCTTCCAGGTGTCCAAATCAAGATTTGAAGGTACAATTGGAAAGCTTAGGATTTCTGATACATAATGGAGTCATCAAGCACTGCAAACACCTTCTCCAAACTCCTGAAAAATTGTCTTGAAGTCAAGTTGTCCAGAAGTGCATAAAACCTCCTCCGGCAATTGTGGTTTTGGCATTTCTCCCAAATCACAATACCTGTGTATAGAATGAAGGAGGTTTTTTTTCCTTGGTCTATGATGGACAAAAACCTCTTTCACTTTTCTTCGAAAATTTGTAACTTTGACACTTTATTTGCTACTTTAGAAACATAATGAACTTATTACATATTTGAAACATGAATTACATTTGAAACCAAACTTATTGAAAAAATTTAAATATTACCACTCATCCATTGCCGTATTTTATGCATGGAATGACATATTTGGTGACTTAAACCGTAATGACCTAATGGAGACACTGAGATGAATGAAATCATGATGATGATGACTAGAGTGATGATGATGACCTTACAATGATGGTACACTCAGGTAAGTGATAACAAGGACTAGCATGTAAAAAATTTGAAAGGAGTGGAAATAGCCCTAGACACACTAGTCAATGGCCAAATTGTTACTTGAATACCTAATGGAATGAAAAAAAATTGACTTTGAGAACCTAACAAGACATGATAAGAGTCCATTTGATCACTGGTGACAGGCTAAACAGACTGACACTAACACAAGTGATTAAAAATTGATTGTTCAATATGCCAGCATAGAATATTGAAGAATTAAAAAATGAAAAAAGGAAACAAAGAAAAAAATAACCATAAAAAATGAAGCAAAAATAACAAAATTATATCATTATTTACAATTAGTCTTACAACTAATGTTACAAGACAATTGATACTTGTTTGAAGTATTTTTTTTTTCAGAAGAATTAGCCATAATAATGCAATTGGAACAATTACCAGCATCAACTTGTGAATAAAATAGAGACTTGAGACTATGATCAAGAATGGAAACTTGAATATTGTCATAATGATAAATAGGAATGGAAAAGTCATTATGATTTAAAGGAATTTCAAAACGAAACTCTTTAATAGGAATGTCATTAAAATAGGAATCATCGTTTTGAAACATACAAGTTATCAAAAGTGAGTGGAATTGATAAGGACTAAAATGAATCTTGGTTATCCAAATTTAAATCATCATAAATGAATTGAAATTTTTCATCAATATTCCCTTCCTTTCCATATGATGTATCAAAACAAGAAAAATAATTGAGCACATTTTTAGTATTTTCGAAAGAATATCATTAAAATTGTTTTTGCCCTGATCAAAACTAATTGACAATCCATCATTTACAATATTTATATCAACTTTTTTTTTTTGGAATAGCACTAATGTAAAGGGGGAAGTAATTGATACCTCAAAAAGATTAGGGTAAAGAGAGAAATAATAATTGAAAGAAATGAACCTGAAAATTTCTTTGTTTGCAGACTCTTATACATTCTCTCAATTGAATATTTCAGATTCACAATCGTTCATTTGGATGACCACACTTTCTTGAAGATTGATGCTTGGCTACCTCAGATTTTGTGGCAAATCAACATGAGAAAATTCAAAAAAAAATGAAATATTGCACTTTGTTGAAGTCTTCGATTTGTGTTTGTGCTTTCTAATTAGTTTGTTGATTTTCTGATTTTATTCCATGTTGATTTTCAATTTAGTAGTAGTTGATTCTTCAAGTTTTTTATCCATAATTTCATGAAGTTGATTGTCAAAATATTCCAAGCCTTGTGGTTGTGAATTATAATCATGAGAGAGAGCATCAAAGTCATCATTAACATCGTAAGAAGTATTAAAAAGTTGTAGAAACTTATCATACATGGCTGATGTGATTTCATCATGATTGGCATGAGCATCCTCCATAGATCAACTTTCAGTCATTTTAACAGAACTTGAAGATGACTCATCAAAGCTTGGAATTGTTTCGTATGGATTTGGAATACAAGGAAGAGAAACTAGATTTCTAAACCAACTTGTTAATTGAAATTTGAGAAGAAAATACTCATATTGAAATTGAAAACAAACTAATTTAAATCTAATTAGAAAATAATCTAAATATTCACCTTCAAATCGACGAAGTTCCTCAAGTTGATCCAATACCTTTCCATAGTAGTAATATTGAAAAGCATGTAGGAATATTTTTACAAACTCGTCCCAAGTGAGAATGGAGGCAAATGGTAATGATTTACACTATTAATTTTCCAATCCTGTCAAAGTGAGAGTAAACATCATGCACATAACACCTTCAATATCAAAATTATTACAATTTAAAAAGGATTGAAGAAAACGATCGAAAGCAGAGACATTTTTCTCACTGTTAAAATTTGTCTTTGACAAGAGATTAACTACCTGAATTGGAGTGGAGGCAGGTGGCAGTCTAGTAAAGAAAATTCAAATTGGTTGTTTTAAAGGAGCCATTGCAATGGGATAAAACTTTTAGAACATAAAATATTTATAAAAAAACAATTTATTGTGGCCCTCCTTCTCGTGCCAAAAATTGATGGCAAAAAATTAACTCATCAACATTTGGGAAGGCCATCTAGTCAGAGTCTCAAATCATACCCTTATCCATTTAAATGATGGCTCTGACTTGTTCTTTTGGGTCCAATTACTCCCTCTCTCTCCCTATTGACTTGCGATGTTACCAATTTTTCATCAACAGAAAGAAAAATAAATTAGATTTACTCTCTTGCAGAGCTCTTGAAATAAAGAAAACCCTTAAGCGGACTTGAGGGCTCAACCAATCCACAACTAAGGTTTTCCCCTGTGTAAGAGGACTTCTAGAATGAAACTAATTAATCTAACTCTAAATCTAATTTAAATGCAGTGCGAAATGTAAAGAAAACTAACCTAACTTGATATCTAGGAGATAGCTCCCAAATACCAAGTGCAAGACTTCCAACAAATTAGGGATTTAACATGATTTTAATATTGAATTCCCAACTGTTGAAAAATTTCTAAAAAATGATATTATGGGTTCCAAATGTGCTTTGTTTGAAGATTAAAACAATAAATGATTTGCCACCAAAACTAGGAAATAGTTCACTTAATTCTAATGGCAATTAAATTGAATTAAGATAGTGAATTTTTTAGTAACAATTACTCATAGATTCATTTTAAGTTCCTAATAAAATAAAATTTAATAATAAATCTATGAAATTAACAAATCAAGTATCTGAATTGAAAGATAATCATTCTTAGATAAGACAAGAGTGCACAATATGAAAGAATTTACACAGATTTGCCATCAAAAGATAAAATTTGTATAACAAATAAAAGTGTTTAAATACAAAATGATAGAACTTGGTCTCTTTGCTCTGTTTCCCTACATATCTCCAACAATCTCCTCAAAATATTTAATCTCTTCCTATAAAGGGAAAGAGTTGAAAAAGTGCAGGCTCAACCTTTAATACAAAGTCCATATTTCAAAAAATGAAAACCCCCAATAACCCAAATCTGAGATTTCCTCCCTATATATAGCTCAAAATCTCATTACAAAAATTATTATATCTCCTAAGTTGGAAAGGATAGGAACCCCTTCCTCATTCTCATAATTGATCTTAATAGTTTACAAAAAATATCCAAAAACAGAGAGTTGTTGGGAGTGGTTCAGATCCATCTAATTTGAAGTTGAAATTCCTCTTTTTCTCCTTTGATGGTGCAAAAACTTTCTTCCAAATCTTATATTCCTCATCTCTGCAAAGGAGTTCCTACCAAAAATCCATCAAAATTGAAACAAAATGAATAAATTTTGCACAGTAAAATCAAAGTGCCAAAAATGGGAAAACAAACTCTCCAACTAAATTCTAATTAAATGAATAAAATAAACAAAAATTGTGCCTCAATGATCCCTTTGATGTTCTATTTGGCCCAAGAGGATAGATTCAAATGAATTTTCTACAACCAATAGCTCCATCCAACCAAATTCTCCCAAAACAAAATTAGAAAATTATTTTTGGTGCAAATTTGAAGCTCTATTTTATGCTAAGTTTTAGGTGCATTAAATCAGTATATTTGGTTGAGTTAATAATAGCATATTTTTCTCCATGATTATATCTTTCCAATGAGACATCTTGGGTCTCATTTGGTCAATTAGAACTTAAGATATGGATCTCCAAAGTCAGAGCATCAAAACTGCTAGTTTGTTGGAAAATAGCATGCTTGGGAAAACTATTTAATTTCATGTCTTCTAATAAAGTTCTATAAAATATTTAAAATAAAATAACAAATTATATATACAATTTAAAATAAAATAAAATTACATAAATATGAACAACTAACAATTGATGGATTTTTTTTTATTTTTTTTTTGGTTGCAGTGCCCTAGCTGTTGCTCTCCAGCTTCTCGCTCCGTGCATGGCCCCTGTAGAGTCCTCCCCAGAGGTGGCCTCTCCTCTCAATCAGGCCCAAGCCTTTTCTGCCCTGATCAATTCCTTAGCTCCTTCTCGCCCCAGGCTGGCAATCTCCAAATTTGTAAAGAAGCTCGATGGAATTCAAGAGGTCTCCCTTCCTCCTTCTATTCCACGCATGGTCGCCCTCTCTCTAGCCAAGAAGGGTCTCATTGGTCAAATTACCGGACTATGGCCCTCTCCGAAGACTGTTCAAAAATGGGTTGAGCGTAACTGGTCAGACAAAATCAATGGAAAAATCTCTATTCAGTTCTACGGTAGAGGCTACTTCACTTTCCATTTTGAAATGAAAGAGGACAAGGATCTGATCTTCAGGAACGGACCATACTTTATGGACACCAGAGGTCGATATCTCAACAAATGGACGTCAGAATTTGACCCCAAACTCGATGTGCCAAACATCATCCCAGTGTGGGTGCACCTTCTTCATCTCCCCTTGCACTGCTGGAGGGATGACTCCGTTTGAGCTATTGGAAACGTTGTAGGCAAGTTTATGTTGAACCCTTGGTTAAACTAAGAAGGGGGGGGTGAATCAATTTAATGCAGTCATGGTTTTGTAAAACTTTATTTTACACTTATTTACATCTTCATTTCGTGATCAACTTAGTAAACACTAGAACAATAATCTTAAGTAGATTAAATAATATCAACACATAATCATCATGCACATAGACAACAGATATAAGTGGAAACCCATAAGGGAGAAAACCACATCTTATTATTGTTGTGATGCAAAGGCAAGCTCCAACTCCCTCTCCCCACTGATTTTCTGTAGGCTCCAACCTACAGGAGGCTACTACCTCAATTCTGCAAGCCACAACTTGCAAGGAAGCTCCAACTCCCATCTATTTTCTGTAGGCTTCAACCTACAGGAGGCTCCTACCTCAGCCAGCTACAACTGGACATTTATCAAGCTACAACTTGATATGGAAGCACCAACGAGTCATTCCATATCCGATCGCTTTCATTCGATCGCTAAGCTTTTAAAACCCCAAAGTAGTGGCGTAATTACATATAGAAATAATGAACGGCGCGGCGTTCTATTATGGGAAATTCAGTACGGAAAGTGGGCGTATGGCAAGTCAGGGCGGGGGCTGTCGAAAATACGGTGTTTATTATACTGGGTCAACTCGGTCTCTAGCTGCTAGCTCTTTATCCCAAATGAGAACTGAAACTTTGAGATCCATTGGTGAAACGGTAGCTGCTTGCCTTAGCTTACCTTACCATAAGAGATCTATATATAAAGTGACCATCCCGGCCCAAAGACAAAAGCACTCACCCCAACAGCGAGACAACGAACTCATCTTTTGTCCCCTCCGTCCGCACGAAGAATCACACCTCACATTCTTTGACCGACCTTTTTTGACTGTACCAATTAGCGCATCTCATGGGGAAAGGTGTAGCAGATAATTTCTCCTGCGGCTCTTAGGGAGATTACGAATCAGAAATGGTAATGTTGTTATCCTTTCAATTTATGATTTGGTTTACACTTACATTCATTTGACTTGTATCATTGATGAGCAAATAATACGCCATTCATGAGTAATACAGGAGACATCATCTACTCATGTTTATCGAGCTATCACATACAGCATGTAGTAAATACTGTATCTATGTAATCAATCACTTATACTTATCACACGTAAGCAGGATATACGTTGTTGACCTAATAAGCATAAAGATCATGTACAGATACTAAGAATTATGTCAAATAGGGTTATGAGTATGCCATTAGTAATCAATAAAAGCTTATTATTACTATCAACTATACTGGAAACTACCTATATGTATGTTATAGTACGCTTGTTACTGTAATCTCAATGCTGAGGTCTGAATCATGGATACGTGTTGTGAAGAGTCTAGCTTTTCTCCTGTCATTCACTCTAAGAAATAACTACATAGCTTGTATAACAAGATCCTTGTTTCATCACTAATACTAGCTGCTTACTCATACTTATGGTAACAACTCTATCATAGTTACACTAGCTCTTAGATAGGTGAGATCCACATGGTTATTCTGTCTTATAAGCATGTTTATCGTACGTGTTGATTAGGGAATACGGATAGTTTTTCATAACATACCTTGTCATAGAGAGAGAACAGTATCGCACTACTTACTTGGATAGGGTATGGATATGTGTAAAGCTTTAGTAAGCTGGGTTTCATTATGAGCTATACTGGTAACATATTCAATATGGTAGTACAGTATATACATAATATAGGTCTATCTGTATTCATCATTACACTGTTTCAGATCAATGGGCTTAGTAGTATCATTATCCGTATCTAATACAGGTGATTATCTATACAAGCCATTTGCACACTCATTGCCCCGATATAATGGTATTACTAGATAATATAACTCTAATACAGGTTACTATCCTATTCAATGCCCTTTTTAGTATCATTCTAGAAGTTGGGTTAGATCCGATTTCGGGGGCACGCCATGTTTTTCAGTTCAGCGTATCAATATACGGAGTCTGTACCGACGGAGGAGCAATAGCGAACCTGCCTGCCACGAGAAAATACATTTTAGGGGCCATGTCAGAATCTTCAACAGAATAGCTAGGGTGCTGCGGTAGATCCATGCTATTGTGTGGCCTCCGGAATGATAGTGTTCTGTCCATCAGAACCTTATTCACAGACACAGAACATAACTTTAAGTTATGAGGTTACCCTGCAACCGAACTAGACATAGGTATTACTACTATAAGAAAACTGTCTTCCTAAAGGTCATCGGCTTGGCTCATGATCTGGGCCCAAAACACACCCAAGTTTGGTTTGGTGCGGCCAATCCGCTCAATTCTGCAGATCCCAGTCTTATTTACATAGAATCCATCGCCAACTATTCTCATCTTGTTCCAATATTCTTAATCAATCTGGGTTCTTCTTATATTCCGGTGCAAAGCTACAGTCTTCATGATGGAAAAGCAAAGGTTACCTGGATATCATCTCTGTTATGTTCCTTCTTCACTGTTGTCCTCTAGCCTTCATATCTACCCTATATCATCTTTGAATCTTCACAGCTTGTCTATCTACTTCTCCTTTTTCCTTACACTCTCTAACCTCCTGCAACTCTCTTACATTCTTCTTCCTCTCTCATCCATTCTGCAGTTGTCTAACCTCTCTCTTTCCATTGATATTACATCTCTTATACAGATAACTCCTGACTGATTTCATTCTACAGGGAATATGAAGTGAAAAGGCCTGACCCTATGCCTTCCACCCATTTGATTCCTCATTCTTCAGTTCAATTTATTACATGAGAAATAATAATTACAACACTCATGGAGTTTTTCCTATGCCTACGGAGACTTGCCTTTGCATCACAAACAATATAAATTCAATAATACATTTACAGTTACAATCAAAAATTTACTCAGCACTTTCAGTTTCTTAGCTTTGTTGAGCATTCGTCCTCTTCTTCTTGTTGTCCTTTTGTCTTTTCTGTTATGCTGTTATATTCCAAATCTGCTGCATAACTACCCTGTTTCTTCCGTTACCTATGTATTTTGTGCTGTGTTCACCCTTTTTATCTGCCCGTGTTGCCGCACCACTGTCTTGCACGAGTTCCTGTTATGCATTCATTCCATTCCTTTGTGACTTGTAGAGTATGGCCCACATACTATTTCCTTTATTCCCATGATGAATTACAAATCCAGGCTTTAGTCATCATACATATGTTTAAAACAATCAATAGTGTAAACATTATACTATGGTGCATTTAACATATACGAAACAAGGGCTTACAGGGTCCCACACCAGACTTCAATTCCTTTAGATTTTAGCTTTGAACTATATCGCGTCCGCTTTCTATCGCATTTTGGTATTTCAATCGTTCTTTGATATATGGCTCAATTGCTCTCCAATGCGATTTACAAAGGGAAAATCCATACTCCCGGACTTGAAAACTTTTAGGCTTCAGCTTCGATCTGCATAGTGTTTGCTCTCTTTATCGCACTTCGGTGATTCCAGTTATCCCATGTGCCTTCGTCCATCTGATCTCCCGATATGCGATATGCGATGGGTCCCACTTGACTTTATCGCTACTTCGCATTGCAACTTCTATAACTTTCGAATTCTTATCACATAAGCATCGCCGATTGCGATATACGATATGCGATGGGTTCCACTTGACTTTATCGCTACTTCGCATCGCAACTTCTATAACTTGCGAATTCTTATCACATAAGCATCGCCGATTACGATATGCGATATGCGGGCCAGGTCCATGTCATCTCCATGTCATCTTGATTTATTTGTGATTTGTGTGGTCAGGTCCATGTCAGTTTCCACGTCATCATATTTCACTTCGCATTTTCTGTGACTTCTAAGTTTGTGCGATATCTCTCCTGCCCCGATTGCAATATGCGATCGCATCGCATTGCATCCATCGCATCGCAACTTTTCTCATCCATCCAGCAGCTATCGCATTCGCTTGCAATGTCTGATATGCGCCGATCGCATCGCATCCGCTTGCGATGTCTGATATGCGATCGAGTCCCACTTGATTGGGATATTCCTCCTGCCCCAATTAGGATTTAATCTTTGCCGTCAATCTCCCTTAATTCTCATTCGTTGATCGCGCTAGTCCATGACTGTACTTTTGGGCTTTAGGAAAGCGGGTCCCAGTTCTGTGACACTAGTCCCACACCTTTTATCATTCCACTCTCTTTATATACTTTTTGCTTTAAAACAAAACACTTCAACAAAATGTATTGGCCCCACAATATGCATAGCACCAGACCTCAAAAGGTGCTCGAATTATTAAATCAGATTCATCGCGTTATCGTGTGCCAACTAGCCCGATGGGTAATTGTTTTTGAACCTACGCAAAATTGGCGGTTTCAGTATGCCACGCGTCGCCCTCCTAACTGTATCACGTCCATCTCACTTAAAACCACTTATCCTCCAAAAGCGGTGCGAAAACCCTCTGGTGGTTTTCGAAACCACTTTCCCTGTTCCGTTTTCGCCGTTGGCTCATGGTTCTGCTTTCAACTCTTCAATGCGCTTCTCTGCATATTTGGTAAAACGTTCAAGCAAGCCATCGATTCATGTTTCTGCTTCCATTCATCGGGGCCTCCACGCTACTCCTTTTGAGCTTGTTTTGTATTCTTCAACGTGATTCTCTCTTGAGCTTGTTTTGCTGCCTTTGCTCCTTTTCTTCCTTAATTGCTTCTCTGTTGCCTCTGCTTCTTTCTGCTGCCTTTGTTGCCTTTGGTGCCTTCTTAGCTGCATTTGATGTCTCCGCTATATTTTTTGCCTCTCTACATTTGCTGCCTCTCTTCCTTTATGGTGATACTCCTTTCTACTCCTTTGCCATCAAAGACAATTTTTCCAACAGTTTATAGATTAGAGCGAGCCAAAAGACAACATGCAATCCTGTGCCAGGATCTGTGTCGAGGTGGATCTAGGTAAAGGCCTCCCTGAGATGATCAAGCTAAAATTTTATGAATGGATGCACATCCAGCAGCTCGACTACTAGAAAATCCCATTTAAATGCAAGGTATGTCATGAATATGGCCACTTTTCTAACAGATGTTCTAAAATTATTGATATTGAAATCCCGGAGTCAGACACGCAATGGGAAACTGTAAAAAAAAAAAAAAAAAGACCTCTTCTAATCCCAGGAGCACCACCTTCAGTGCCCCCCCCCCCCTCCCAAATCTAATCCCCCCTCCTCCTCCTCTTCTCAGCTCCCAGACTCTTCCCAACAGCTTGTTGATCCCCCTATACCTCCCTCCAATGCCTCTCTAGACTCCTCTGATCCCTTCTCCTCCCTTTCCCCCAATGAATATGGTCCTTCCCTTCTATCTATTCCCACCCAGCCTGCCTCTCCTCGCCCCTCCCCCATCAATCCTAATCCCCCATCCTCCTCCTATGATCCCTCCTCAACCCGAATCACAAGGAAATCTGTGAAAGAGCATGGTGCAACTCTGGAAAACACAAAGAAAAATGGTCCTGGAAGGAAATCATCAAAGCAACACCGAGATGAAACTGCTCAAAAGGACATAGCCCTTGGAACTCAGAATCCCATTGAAACCTATATCTTGGGGCAAAATAGCAAAGACTCGGAACAAAAGGAGTGAGGGAAGGCAGGTTCTTGCTCTGCTTTTCTGAAATGATGAAATTCCTTTCATGGAACTGCAGGGGTTTAAGGCACCCCTCCAAAATATCAGCCCTAAGAGATCTAATAAATCAAGAAAAGCCGGACATTATTCTTCTGCAGGAAACCAAGCAGGAAGATCCTGAGATGGGATCAATAATAGACAAAATGAAGCATCATGCAGGTACCCAAACTGAATCTAGGGGTGCCTCAGGTGGGTTGGCCACCTTTTAGAATCAAAGCACTTGGAAGAAAAATAGCTCAACAAAAATGCAGAACTGGATCAAAGTGGTGTTGCAGAACACTAAAGAGAACAAGGAAATCATCATCTACAATGTATACGGCCCCAATCATTATAGGGATAAAGAGATCTTCTAGAGCACTCTTAAACAAAACATAGATAATGAAGGAAGCAACAACATCGTCATAGGAGGTGATTTCAACTTAATCCTCCATGCAAATGAAAAAATGGGAGGTTGTTTTAATTCGAATCCCTCTAGAGATCAGCTAGAAATCATCATGCAAGATCATGATTTGGTCGATATTGCTCCAAAAAGTCGCAGATATACTTGGATCAATAGAAGGATAGGAAAAGGGAATATCATGGAGCGTCTTAACAGATATCTTGTTGTTGTCCCTCTCCTCTCTTATTACTCCATCTCCTATTCCAATGTTCTCTCCTTCTCTGCCTCTGATCACTACCCCATCACCCTCTCTCTTGGCGATCATCACTCTCTCAGCCCCATCCCATTCAAATACAACCCTCTTTGGAACGATATCCCAGAAGCAATGCAATTGGTTCTCAATACTTGGCTGCAGCACATTGAGGGATCCCCTTCCTTCATTTGGGAAACCAAATTAAAGAAGACCAAAATGGCCTTAAAGGATTGGTCCAAGCTGCACTATAAGGAGCCGAACAAGATCAAACTTGAAATCAAAACTAAGCTGGATGTTTTCCATATCAACATCGACTCTCAAGGGCCTAATCAAGAGAACTCCAAACATAAAAAAGATTTGTATTGGCAACTGTTAGGTCCCTGTAATTTTTCAAATTGGAAAGATTAAATAGACAAGGGTAACATCAAACCAACTTTGGAGTCCTGGGACCTAGCCTTCCTGGACTTAGAGAGGGCTCTCTCTATATTTGTATAAAATATATGACTTGACTGATTTAGGGTGATGATTTTAGGCTAGTTAAAATGATAAGGTTTGTTTTTTTTGTTTGTTTGGTTGGGTTTCTTGTCAAGAAGAACAGATAGAGTAAGAGAAATTTAAACCATTGGGCTATGGGGTCTATGAAAGGCTTGAAAAGTACAACAATATATCAAGGGTGTTTCATAGGTAAAGTTAACAATGTTGGGTATGTGTTATATTCTTTCCACGACTAAGCACGTGTGGGGGGGTAAGAGGGGGGGCGATAGCCCCCCCTGTTGGGGTCCGGGGCAGCGCCCCGGCGAAATTTTTGGCCCTTAATTTCCGGCGGGTAGTCCGCGTCCATGGTTTTGTGCATGGTTTTGCACATGGTTTTGGGGTACGATGGTTTTCGGCCCCTGGTATTTTTGTAGATCCGGTCAAAGGAACTACGGTTATGTTCTAATCCAGGGTTTATGGATTGGGGTTTATGTATGCTTCGGCATGTATATATATGTGTTGTAACACTAAAAGGAATATAATGAAAAATCAAGCTGGTCGTCCCGATTTGGGATCCAGGGGAAAATCTCTGTGTTTATTTGTTTTATGTTTTATGCTCTCGCTATTGTTTATTTTCTGTTATAAGATTCGTGTGTAGATAATTTCTGTTCAGGGTTAAAACCTACAAACAAAGCCAAATGGATCTTAGTAGCTTACGTGGGTGTGAAATGAACATTAAGTTGTGAGTGTAGTAGGTTTAAAGGGAAATTAAGAATACTTTAGCATATACTAGAAAAATAAGGGTCTTTAAGATCACTTATGATTAAGAAAAACCGAAGGACATGGCACACCATAAACTTCTTTTGGCTAGCTTTATCAAGTAAACTTTAAAACAACGATCCAGCAAACCCTAGAGAGTAGGGAACTCCTAAATTCTTTAGCTATTTACCTTCAGAGAAAGAAAACATTCAAGATAACAATTTATTAATGATTAAAGAGCAGGGAACTCCTAAATTCCTTAATCAGACTATAAATACCTTCAAAGTAACTATTCAAGATAGACTAAAGGATAGGGCAAACCATAAACTTCTTCAGCCAAACCCTAATCAGTAAAATTCAAAGAAAAGGCCTTAAAAACAACGTTTCAAGCTACACCAAAGGACAGGGCATACCATAAACTTCTTTGGTTTGAATCTTATTAAATAATTTTCAAGACAACAAACTAAGTGGAACCAGAGAGCAACTAAGAATTCTCCAATCAGACCTAATAGAGGAAAACATTTGAACAACAGAAAGTAAACATAATTAAGGTGCCTCTCAACAGCGTATCTTAATCTAAATTTTCTACTCTGTCATAAGAGAAAGGATGAACAATATGGAAAACATAAGGAGACAATAACTAGATTATAATAACATCACCATTGACCAATTTCATGAATCCTGCAAATGTGCTTGCTCCATTGATATTCAGTCCAAGATAATTACAAAGCTCTAAAGCCAAAAACTCTTCACAACTCTAAGTCTATGAGGTATTCAGCTCAACAATCGACCAACAAAATTATGAAGCCTCCATGCAGTATTTATCTATAAAATAATGAGGTGAACCCTAGCTAGGGTTTCAAAATGTCATTAATTACATAGTTAAGGCACTTTGACCTTTGAGACCATGCAAGGCCCAAGGCAAAATATCTAAAACTCATTTATGGAAAAAATAACCTCTAACATAACTATTTGAGCTAATTTTGGGAAAAAGTTGACTTTAAGGCTTCAAAATATCTTTTGCAATAACTCCCAGTAAGGGTGCAGCTCCAAGGTATAGGGGTGCAGCGCCAGTGCAAACGCGCAACGCCAAGACTGGAAAAATCACCTGTTTTGCAGCTCAGTTTTGGAGGCCTTCCCGGTGTCAAAATGAGCTCCATGATAACTCATTGGAAAGCCTGTCATATATATTTTCCATATATACCTTCAGTTTGTAAAATGGTACTCACTGTCCTAGTAAAAAATCACTTCTCCCAAGACTGATAAACGTGCAGCGCCAGTGCTAAAAAGAGGGCAGAAAGGTGATTTTTTGGTATTTTTTGGCCCTTTTGAGGGACCAGTTTTGCTCCAAATGGTCTGAAATTATTTTAGGATGATGTCCTTGGCATGAGGAACATGAATATGCAAACCATTTTTCATTTGAGTGTCCCAAAAAAGAACGTAGCGCCAGTGGCGCTGCGCGTTTGGCCCAATTTCTGCAAGCCAAACTGTCAAAATTTCAAAATGTGTACAAAGTGACAAAATTTGGATTTTTCTTTGCTGACCAAGGTTGGGAGGCTGGCAAGGACACATCAGCAAGGATATCAAGCTTTTATTTCTCTTTTTCCTCGGTCAAAGTCTGGATCTTTGCAAGGGCTCGTTTGAGCTTGGCCCTTGCAATCATGTTTGTCATGGCATAATGTCTTGCCATCTTCCTCTGCCTGTTATTGTCTCTTTTTGCCTTGTCTAGTTGACCCTCTAGGTGAAAATTCACTCTTTCTAGCCAATATTATCTATCTTGCTAATTTCTATGGCAAGCAGCTCACTTGGAGTGAGCTGCTCTGCCAATTTTGCCTCTCTTTGCCTTTCCCAGGCTAAAGCCCTCTTCAGCCCAATGGTCCTTGGCCTCTACCTAGGAAGTTGTTCTTCCTCATCCTCACTGTCATCAAAAGTGCCCAAGGTCTCATCTAGCAAAGTCTTAGCTCTTCTAGCCTCTTTCTGAGTTGTAATTGCCCTGACCTCATTGATGGCTTTCTTTGTCTCCAACTGTTTATTCTCTAACTCAAAATAGTTAATCACATTCTTTTCCCTACCAAGATTAGCTTGTAGCTCACTAATCTTGGCATCCTTTCTCTTGATCAACATGTTGGTGATCCTCTCCTAATCATCATCCTCAAGGTCAATCAACTGAAACTCTTGCTCAGTTTCATGTGTATCCTCCTGTTGAGTCTCAAATCTGCACCTTTCCTATACACCTTTCTAGACTTTTTCCATTTACCTGGACCTCCTAAGCCATCAATATCATTGCATATTAATCATAAAAGATTATTTAAAGTGGTTTTTAACTATGTTTTGTGTCTTCTGTTTGAATTAGATTTTTGCTCATTAAGCTGCAGAATCTTGTCACTTTCCGGAGCTGCTGCAACTTTCCGCAGCCATTTTGTTAAAGTCTATATTGCAGGTGTCTTCAGGCAAATCGAGCCACATGGGCAAGTTGGAAATGACATGGACATGGATCGAGTCCTATTGGCTTAGTCGAATTCACCTAAGAAGGTTGTGGTCAAAGGTGGTCAAGTGGTGGTCAACCTAAGAGTCCCACGGTGACAGAACTCTGTTTTTCATCACGTGAAGACTCGCGTGGCCGTTTCTAAATCACGAGAGACATATCAACACCTGTAAACGGCTCCATAAGTCGAATCCAACAACCACTCTCCATAGATTTAATCTTCACGGCAGCCATGATGCTAGATTTTTGGACGTGGTGGTTCACGTGTCTTGTATCAGCGCAGAATGTAGGAAATTAGTTATGACATTCTCTGTTATAAATAATGCGTTCTCATACGCATAATAGTTAGCTGCTGTAATGTAATTTGCTGGATAGAAATCCCACTGTGCCGTGACATTATTTCTTTGTTATGACTGCATTTTAAATATATGAGAAGACTCTGTTCATAAGCATAATTCATGTTTGATAGCTGCTTCCCGAGGATTGTGCAGAGGGCCCCTGCACACGCCGAGGTTTTGTGTATTATTGTATAGTTTCATGCTTCATTTCCTTATGTTCATTGTGCCATAGTCATTCACATGTATATATTACATTTCTTATGGTATTAACGTTTTGTTTCTGTTCATAATTTTTCATACTTTATACTGCTGTTAACTGATCAGTGTTTTTGTTCCAGATTATAGTAGGCAGCCCGGGCATTTGCACATAGTTTACAATGACTAATGACATGGAATCAATCTTGTCCTTCTGCTGATTTCTTTTTCTTAGTTTTTAATTCCAGCATTGTTTTATTCATTTCAGTTTTGTACATTTGCTTTACTAGTTAGTTAGATATTAAACTGCTCATGTCATTATCAGTTACCTCTGAAAGCCATAGCGAGACTAATGGCGAGGGATTGAAGTATGAGTGTGTAGTTTGATATTAGTTTATTTTTCTGCAAGTTAGATATTAAATTTCTCATGTCATTATCAGTTACCTCCGAAAGCCATAGTGAGACTAATGGTGAGGGATTGAAGTATGAGTGTGTAGTTTGATATTAGTTTATTTTTCTACAAGTTATATATTAAATTGCTCATGTCATTATCAGTTACCTCCGAAAGCCATAGTGAGACTAATGGTGAGGGATTGAAGTATGAGTGTGTAATTTGATATTAGTTTATTTTTCTGCAAATTAGATATCATATTGCTCAAGTTGTTTATGATTACCTCCGAAAGCCATAGCGAGACTAATGGCGAGGGGTCAGAATATGAATTGATGTAATTTGGTTTTAGCTTTACTTTGCTTGCAATTCTTGGATTTCTTTGAGTATAGTTTCTTTTGTATTTAGATAGCAGCAAGGGTAGTGAGTTTCATGATCAATAGTTCACTGTTTGTTTAACTAGTATAGTGGCACATTTTCATTTTCTTTTAGGAATTAATTTTGTAATTGTATGTGTCAAAATCCTTTTGAAGTTTGAAGTTTGGGAAATCATTATAAAGGACATAATTGCCTTGAACATTCATAACCATACTTGTCTTTTAGAATTTCCATCTCACATTAGGAAACCAACCAAGATAAATAAAAACCCAAAAACAACAAAAAGTAAGAGATAGGTTATCTTGCACATATAGTGTGCCACACTTCGTCATCTTACGAATCCCGGATTGACAAATTAATGTAGCAATTTAGGACACACTAAATTGACCAAACACCTCCTTTCAACAATGACCTGCTCTGTAACCTTTTCCTTACCCTTATCAAGTTGTTTTGCTGATGAAGAAGGCATGGCCCCTTACACCTAAAGTGCAACAAACACATGCTTGTAGCCCCTCTGGTATGTCAGAGGAAAAGGCTCTATGTTACTCATTTTAGTACCATCTGTCTCAATGTTCCCATCACTTCTTGATGCTCTGTTATCATGATATGAATGTGAAGGGTTATGAAAAGGTGATGTGGAAGGGTCATCATGGGATGAAGGAATGTGAGTGGTTGGAGATGTATGCACAGTAGGATTTGATGGAGAGGTGGATATGGGGGGCTGGGAAGTTGAAGTAATATCTTGCTGATGATGGCCATGTGGAGTCGTGAACACCTCATTGGAAATGAAGGTCTCCCATGGAATGTTTTTCTACTGTAGTTGATGCATGACCACCATCTTGATGAGTGAGTGATGGAATAGGCTCTGCATTTGCTGAGGATAATCTCTCTTTTGCACAATGTAGGCCATTTTTTCAATGCTACAGAAAAGGTAATATGGTATATGCATCATCCTAACTCTAGTTAAATGCATCAGAAGACAGATGTGGTATGAGTAGAGGCGGGAAAACCTTCCCTCACAAGTAAAATACTTCATTATTATCCTCATTGTGGGTGCATATCTATCAAGAAGATGAGAAAAAGGGAAGATGGACTTGTGGTGATCTTTATACCTAGGCTTTAGGTATGGTTCAAAATAGCTCATGTCCAGGTTTTCTTGTTTGAACCATTTTTCTCCCATACTTGGTATGCCTATGGCCGTAGCAATGGCATTAGTGGACATCTCAAATGTGACCCTGGCAAGATTAACTTGGTTTTCATGAAAATTGATAATGAATAGCCTTGTTAGCTCCGGGTGGTTTTGGACTTGCTATACTTTTTGACAAAATTCAAAGCAGCCTACATGTTTGAAGCAGGAAACAGTAAGAGGAGATGTCATGAGTTCCCTTGTATTGAGGGGTTCAAATATGTGTATCTTCACTCCCTTGTGATCATGCCTCCTTGGAATTTGTGAATCACTACCACTGCCACTGTCAGACATTGTAAACTTTGTTTTGGAAACCCTAGGGCTGATGTGAAATGAGATGAAGGGAGGGTAATGAAATGGTAGCTTAAATCAAATGAAGGGGATGAGTGTGAATGATTATAGGTGTATGAGAATGAGTGAGGGGAAAACTAACTCAATGCCAACCCTCAAGCAGTGTAAGCACCCTAGTTTATCACTGATTTTCTTCAAGGAGGGTGAAAAAGGAATGAAATAGTGATTTCAAGCTAAAGCTTAGGGTTTCCTTTTAAGGTTTCATTTCCGTTGATTATGAGTTCACCAAATGGCATAAAAACAGGGTTTATATCATGTACTTACCACTTAATATTGGTTGGAGGACCTTTGGAAAAGACTTGGAAGTAATTTGACTTGATTTGGATGGTTGGATCACTTAGAAACCCTTTATGTCCAAGCGCGCAGCGCCAACAGTTAAGGGCATAGCACCAAGCTAAGTGCGCAGCGCCAGTCCTGAGTGCATAGCACCAAGGAAACTTCACATGGTTCTGTTTGGGCAAGAGCACAGTGCTCCTCCAAGCACGCAGCGCCAGCTCTCAGGCGCACGACGCCTTCAGAATTTGTATGGAGGAAAATGGCCAAGGGCGCAGTGACGTGGAAAACATGTAGTGCCAGGAAACTTAGCCCGATTTAGTTTCAAAAACTCACAAACTCTTTTCTTCTAAATTCTCTTGATCTCTTGAAAGGAAAAAATGACTCCTTTGAAGTGTTTGATGAGCTTTTATAGTGAAGTAGAAATTATTTTAACTTTGAAAACCCACTTTCTAATGTTTAAAGTCTTTTTCCCTTTCTTACTGATATTCTTTGACACTTTTTGCTTGTAGGTTGTTGAAGTCACTGAGTTGGATTTTCTTTTGATCATTGAGGCATGACTAGTTCATTTTGACAACTTTAGGATGATTACACATAGCAGCATCTTCAAAATATTCTATAGTTTCCACCATGAAGTTCAACTCAACTTTTCAACCTTTTCTAGCCACCTTCTTCAAAACCCCCTAAGTGTTTGCAGTTATTTACAACAATCATCAGTGTTGTCTTCTAAGTTCTCTATAGCCCTTTCAAGTTCATTCATTTCTGTCCAAATCACCTTACCCTTTTTCCATATTCCATCAATCTTCTCTGATAGACTTTCTTCATGCTTGGCCTTGTGTGCTTCCTCCATGTCATTTATTGCAAATAATCACTACTTTGGCACTCAAATGGACTAACCAGTTCATAACCCTAGTCATCTTCAACACCAAGTGTTTCCCTTTCCTTTGTTGTACATTGTTTTCATTCAGGAGTAGACAATGTACATCATCAGTACTTTCTGCTGATAAATCTTTCAACACTCCTACAGAATTGCCAAACTTTGTCCATTTTTCTTACTTGCAAACTCTGAATTGAAAAGATAATCTTCTTTGGAATTATTTTAGGTCCTTCTTTAATAATCATGTCTTGACATTTTATTACATCTGAGCCAAATTCTAGCAAAGGAAAAGCAGTGCCTAAAACATCCAAGGATGACCTCAAACAATGTAAAACCCTAATGACCTAATGGGGGTGTCCTTTGACCTGATTTTAATTGAAATTTGACCTGGATATTTTCAAGTGAAAACAAAGTATTTTTATAGGTTATTATGCCCAAAGGGACATGGGAATGAGTCAACAACAGGAAACCCTGGAGGGAGGGTGGATTTTATTGACATGGGAAAATAGGGAAATGAAGTCTCAGGTAGGAAATAAAGATGAAAATGATAAGAATAGGCCCATAATGAGTCTCTTAAGAGAAACAGGGTGACTTTGAGATGGAAAACTAAGGAATAGTGAAAATAGGTTTATAAGGATAATGAAGGCAATGATATTTCTGAAACTCAATATATTCAAGGAATATTGTTTTCAGAAAACTATAACCATCCTATAGTCGTCTAAAGATAGTGAAAAATACTGATGACTAACAGCAACTATACATAATCAATAGGAAAGAAGAGGAGAAGTGGAGAATCAAATCCAGAAATTTGTGGCTTCAAGTAGGTGACAAGAACACCTCATTTTTTCCACAAGCAAGCTATTGTTCACAATTCTAGAAACAATATCTCCTCCATCATCGACACTGAAGGTAAAATTCAGACATATCAAGATTTAATCAAAGTTGTGGCCACCATGCATTATAAAGATATACTAACTGAAACAAAAGTGTCGGAAGACTACTTTGATCTCTTAAAATATCTACCAAATATGATCACAGAGGAGATGAACAACACTTTCAATAAAGAGATAGATGAGGCAGAAATTCAGTGCACAATTTGGTCCTTGCACCCTGACAAAGCACCGGGTCCAGACGGTTTCTCTATCAGTTTTTACAAGAATTATTGGGACCTAATAAAAAAGGATTTGGTCAAATGATACAATGGGCTCAAATAAATAAGAAAATTGGGGGTGATACCAATTCTACCTTCCTCGCCCTTATCCCCAAAGAAAACTTCCCCTCCTCCTTTTCCAGATTTAGACCAATCTCCCTCTGCAATTCCTCTTACAAACTCATCACCAAAATCCTTGCCATGCGCCTCAAGCCCTTCCTCCACAACCTCATCTCGTAAAATCAAGGTGGCTTTATATCCCAAAGACAAATTTCTGACTCAATCCTCCTTGTCCAAGAAGCTATCCACTCAAGTATTACTTGCAAAGAGAAAGGTTTTATCCTCAAGCTCGACTTAGCCAATGCCTCTGATAGGGTCAGACACTCCTTTCTCATTTGCCTTTGATAGAGAAATGGGCTTCGATTCAAATTTCATCGCCCTCATCAACTCTTGTATTGCAAATCCTTAGGTCTCCCCTCTTATTAATGGCAAGCCAACACCCTTATTTCAGTCTTTGCACGGCCTTAGACATGGTTTCCCTCTCTCTCCCTACCTCTTTATCCTCATGGCTAAATCCTTTAGTAGGGCCTTGGATCATATGCGACGAGTTGGCCTTATCACTGGTATTAAATTTGGCAACAATGTCAAAAATATGAACCATTCGCAATTTTCCAGTGACACTCTCTTGATGGGTGGAGCATCCAACATAATCGCTCAAAGGTTTAAAACTATCATGGAAAAATTCATGCTTTACTCCAAAGGTCAGATCAATCTTCAAAAAAACTGCATTTATGGATGGAATGCAACTAGCCAAATCATTCACAGCATTGCACAAATATTTGGAGTCTCCTACAATTTGAAATGGGATCACTTCACTTATTTGGGCATGCCTATCAATCCTGGCCCATTAAATTCAAAATTCTGGAACATTACCATAGACAAAATGAAGAGAAAAATGCAACAGTGGGGTTCTTCTTGGTTAAACCTTGCAGGTCGCATTGTCCTTCTCAAATCTTCCCTCTCATATTTTCCCCTGTACCAATTCACTCACCTTCAAGCCCCTGCTAGCATTCATCATAAATTTGAAGCAATCCTATGGCACTTTCTCTGGAAGGGTGGAAAAAATGAGAAGAAAAAATACAATCTTGTTAAGAGGAGGCAGGTTACTCAAGATTATGAACATGGAGGGATTGGAATTCGCTCACCCAAGCTTCTGAACAATTCTTTTGGTGGGAATATCATGTGGAGGTTAACCAACAGACAACAAGCATGGTGGAAAAGAGTTTTGGAATCCAAGTATCTCAACTCTCCCCATCAGCATCTTCTTGACCAAGACATCCCAAATAGACCTTGCTCTAAAATCTGGGCCCTCTGCAAGAAAACCATTCCTTTTTTAACTCATAATCTCTCCAAAGTCCCAATTGGGGGCAGTTGTATCAATATTGGGAAAGACAAAATCATGGGACAAAAACCTCTCTTGGACAGGACTGGCACCCATCGCATTCTCTCCCATTTTCAAAGTCTGGGACTAAATCTCTTAAGTCATTTTTCTAAGTGGGATGATCATTCCCAAAATTGGATTGGATGGATTTTTCACACTGTCCTACTCACTTGGAAGCTAATCTTTCCAACCTTCAAATTCTGCTTCATAGTGCTTCTCCCTTGCGAAAAGACAGTATGGACAACTTTCATTGGGATCCCTCTGGTTCTGCATACTCCATTAAAGCTTCTTATGGAAAACTCTGTCATTACTACTATCCCTCTCCTTCTTGGCCAATTTGGAAAATGGTGTGGAAATCGAAAGCCATTCCCAAGATTAAGATCTTCATATGGACGTTTCTCAAAGGAAAAATCACTACTTCAGAAAATATTTAAAAAATGGGAGTGCTTGATCCTTCCAGGTGCCCCAACTACAAAGGGGTCGAAGAGACAGCACTTCACCTCTTCATCAAGTTCCCTTTTGTTGCTCGTTGTTGGACCGATCTAACCTCTTCCTATCAGCCTCACTGGGAACATGACAACACCATTTCGGAAGTGATTAAAACTTGGAGGAACAATTATCCATGAGGGGAAAAGAAAATAAATCTGGCAAGAAGGGTCTGGGACACCTTGCCTTATGTGCTCATATGGAACATTTTTCTCTCTAGAAATAGAAATATCTTCAACGATAAAGAGCCCTCATGTAGGAAGGTTTGTAGCAAAGCTTGGATCCTCACTCTCGAAACAATAGCTTCCAAAAACAAAATAAAAATCAATATTAGTGAACTTCAAGTGGAAGAAAGGAACTTCCTTGGAAATCTGTTGGACAGATCTAGCTTTCACAAGCCCCCATGTAGTCAACCTCTTCGAAACGCCTCAAGTTGGAAGATTCTTCTCAAAGACAAGGACTTTACAGAATGGTTGGGCAGTTGTTCAAGGCCCACTCTCTTCTTTGACGGTGCTTCTAAATCAAATCCAATCATTGTAGGTGTTGGAGGCATTATCAAAAATGAAAATGGCAGAAGAATTCTCTCATTTGAATGGGGTCTCGGCTCACTCTCCAATAACAAAGCGGAAGCCTACGCCTCCTCCAAGGCCTTCATCAATTAAAAAAACACAACATCTCAAATGCAATGGTTTTTCGGTACTCCTTTATCATCATCAACATGATGATCCATGAACATCTATTAAGCAACATAGATCTCCATCGAATAGTCAGCAGATGTCGCAGCATTTCAAAAGACATGGAAGGCATATCCTTTCACCACATCCTTCAAAGGAACAACAAGGTCGCAGAATCTCTCGCTAATAAGGCTTGTGCCCAAACCTCTGGGCAAATATTTTGCAATGATGATTCATATATGATGCCCCTGACATGATCTCGTCTCAGGCAAATTACAGATTTCCTTGGATTCTCCCCTCTGAAAATTCTTAATTATGCAGGTCCCTTCGTTCCCCCTCCCTCCTCTCTCCCGTGATCTTATCCCCTCGGGCCTGCTTCCACGCTGCCTCCCTCTCATCGTGTTACGTTATTTATTCCCCTGCCCTCCATGTCTTCATGCACCCTTGCGCTGCTATCTTTGTTGTGCTATTCATTGTAGCACTCCCGTGCCATTCCCTCCCCTCCCTTCACTGGCCTCCTGCACCGCATTCTGTCCTTCCCCTCATCCTGTGTTCATCCCTTGTTTTCATTTCATTTTTTCCCTCCCATCCTTCAGTATGGCTCACAGCGTGGACCACTTTCAATGTGTGGATCTGCAGGTAGAATTGGAGCAGATCAGTCCTCATCAAAAATTACTTGATGAAAAGAAGCAAGCAGATGTGAAGATCCTTGACGAAAAGTAGAAAGTATATGTGAAATTCTTCCTTCACAGGGTTACTTCTCTCCAGCAACAGTACAATGAACTCTCCAATCGGCATGCTCATGCTCAAGATTTAGTTTAAACTCTCAAATACATACTTGAGAAACGCTTAGCTCCAAGCTCCAGTTCCAACAATGTGAGAAATGTTGGAAATGAGGATAACATGGATGCCTTGACTGGGCGCCCAATAAGCATCGACTGATCTCATCTTCTTTTCTTAGCATGTCTTTTAAGTTTGTCTTTATCCTTTCTCAATTTGTCTGAATCTATGCATTTGTCTATATTTCATAACTTTATGAACAACAGAAGCAAAGAAGGTGTATCATTTTGTTGTAGCTACTTTCTCTGTTGCTCCTGAAGAACTCTAGCATGTAAAAAATGAACTTTTCCTTCTCTTTTTTGGAATACAAACTAGCACCCGATACTGTTAAAAAAAATGAACAACTAACAATTATTTGAAATATAATGCAATTAAATTTTAAATAAAAATTATACTATATTCAAATAATGTTCCCCTCAAGCCTTGAAGCCCGAAAGCCCTAGAGCTCGAAATCTTGGATTTCCATCAACCTGGATGCCAGGATGCCTAAAAACCCTAGATGCCTAGAAACTGTAGAGCTTGGAAGCCTGAATGTTTTTAGAAATTGCGATTAGAATTTCCTCCAAAGATTTGTTATTTAATTTTTGTTTTTTATTTTTATTTGTTTTGATGTTTGTTAACACTTATGCATGCAATGGTTAATCTATACATATATGTTCTTGCACTTTATGGTTTTGTAGAATAGCAAATTAAATAATAATTAATTAAAAAATAATTAATTATTAATATTTATAATTTAATTACAAAAAATACAATTAATTAATTAAATGAACTATATTAATAAATAATAATTACAAATTAATTAGCCTAATTAAATCAATTAATTAAAATTAATAAAATAATTGTATTTACATATTTAAATTAATTAAATTAACGAGATAAAATTCAAATACGTTTTGGGTCCCGGTGGGGCAGCTCAATTGGTTATTCGAGAAATGTGAAATTGTTGTAACTCAAAAGATCCAGGTTCAAATCCCCCTGTTGTGATCCAGGTTGTGGGGAGGAGGAAAATTAGTAGCCCCCCAGAGGTTTGCATTATGAACCATTTCTCAAACCAAGGTACAAAAATGATAAAAAAAAAATTCTTTCCTTTCAGCCACCTACTTGACAGATTTTCTCCCATGATGAAGATCATCATGAAATATTTCACCTGTGAGGGCAGATTCTCCAGACTATATGCCTATCACATCAGACTACTCATTCATTTCACTAGGGTGAAATTTCTCAACATCCCTCACTATTTGTATAGGAGTATTGATAAAATGGCATACATAGTGCAGAACAAAGAGTATGAACATCAAATGAATAGCCTCTTTCATCACTCTGTAATCAAAATAATTGTCCTTCATCATCTCAATTAGTTAAACATTGCTTGGGAGACCTTAATTGAGAATGATGTCTTCAATACTCCACCACCTCAGTCTGCTAGACCAGTTCCAACATTAATGTATCAAAGACAAACAACGTCATCTAGCAGGGCTACAGTGAAAGAGACCAAAGAGGCTAAAGAAGTCAAAGAAACAAAGAAGGTCAAAACCTACCAACGGGGACCTAGGTAAGTGTTTTCTCCATAGATTATGGAAGGGGCCTTGCCTTCTTCATCAGCAAAGCAGGTACACCAAGATGAGCAACAGGAAGAGACAGTTGTACATGAAGAGGATGACCTTCATGAGGAGGAAAGAGAATTTGAGTTGATGGTCTTGGATTACCAAGATGATCATGAGGCTTCAAAGTTTTTCATCAAAGAGAAGGATGACATGATCAAAGAACTATAGGATAGCATGGAAAGAGCCCAATTTGTCATATAATTCCTTGAACAAGAGAACAGACAGTTGAAAGATAAGCACATACTCATGGAGCTAGAGCTGCTAAAGGAAAAAATACAAGACATCAAAGGTAAGGAAATGATGCAACCTAATGACTCTAACCATGATGGTACTAAAACCATCAAGTCAAGACCAAAAACAAGAGGTCTTAAGAGAGCTTTAGAGCAGGAAAAACATGAGGTAGAGCAACTGAGTTTTGAGGAAAGGATTGCAAAGGAATTTGAAGATGACAGAGAGGTGTGGCTGGATAGATTCAACCTCCACCTTGAGAAGCTCCTCCATAAGGCAAAAAAATACAATGATATGCTCAGACACATTTCCAAAAGGTACATCACTAGAAACAATATTTGCAACATTAAGCTTAAGCAATTGAAGGACAAATACAAGCAAAGCCTAATCAAGCAGAAGGAGGAGGATAAACTTGAGATCCTTGTTGATGCCTCCCTGATTGCTTGAGACACTTCATCAGCACTTCATCTACCCATTTTGACGGTTTTTGGGTAATTTTTTTCAATTTTTGGCATTTTCACAAATTTTGACAAACTTTCAGCACAATCCACCTGTAAAAAATGCAGCACCTAGGGCACTGCACTTTTTATAGGAGCATAAAAATGACAAATGGACACCACCATTGGATTCAAAATTCCCTATACATTAAATTTTGACTATTGGCACACCAAAATTGGACATTCTGACAAGGGAAAATGGCTAAAAACACCCCAAAAATCACCTTTCTGCCTCATTTTCCAGGTTGGCGATGTGCTTTTGACCAGTCTTGGGAGATTTCACTTTTTAGGGCATTAACTTCATCATTTTCAGGAACTTAAGGGAATTTTTGGAAATTAGACAAGAGCAGCTTTCCAATGAGATATCTTGGGTTTCTATGGTAGCCAATTCCTTCTTAGGCTTTCGAGCCTTGCTCACTTCCTTCAACCATTTCTTCATATGTTTTATCATCTTTCTTAACCTCTTGTAGGCCCTGCTCATTTTCCTTAGCTTATTTTCAGCTGATTTATCTTCTAGCAAGGTTTTGGCAGGGGATGGAGGAGCAGGAGCTTCGATTTCAGGAATGGTGGTGCCAGTTCTAGGGTTATCAGTGATGATATTTCATTCCTGCACTCCGAAGTTTATTTCTACATTAATGTCCCAACTGGGTGAGATATTGTTCCCTTTAGGTGTTAGGGGGATTGTCTCAATGTTTTTGTCTTGTTTTAATGGGCCGGTATCTCCCAAATGATTTCGAGATTCAGATATCCTTTGCGTCTGGTCTTCCCTACTCACCCATTCACTCTCAGGGGGAGATAAGGCCCTTAAAGCTTACAATTCATCCTGGTGGGGTAATATTTCAATGTGGCCAAAGCTGCTGGCAATGGCAGATTGTTTCAATGGGTCCTCTTTCTCCTTAGCTTGTCTAGATGGGCTTCTAATTTCACGGGATGCCCTCATTTTCTCCAGGTCTCAAGCCATTTCTTCTTCATAGTCTTGTAAGGACATGTTTTGAGGGCTTGAAGGTGGTGTATGGGATGGCCCTGCCTCATCTGGAAATTATGAGGTGTCTTGCCATAATTTCAGTCTTTCGGACCGTCTTTGTTTCCCTGGTTCTGAGGTCAAAGCACAAGCTCTTTTCCCTCTTGCTCTCCTGGGTATGTTTATTCTGGGAAGCTCAATTTTTTTTCTGACAGGGTTTTCCTCAGGGGCATGCAGGGCAGGATTAAAAAAGTTGTCCCAAGATGTATGTTGTTTTCCTAGTTTTTGAATGATGATTAATTTGATTAAGCCATGGTGGTTGACGATGGCTTGGGGATTTTTGGCCTTTCTAATTCGAACAGCAGTGCCGCACAATACAAAATTCAAGAAAGAAGGCAGATAAACTGAAATTTTTCGTTTGAGAACAGCTAAGAGTTTAAGTTGGCGGGGTTTTACCATGTCCTAACGTCCATCGCATGTGATGTATCTTTGGATGAACACTGCCAATTCCTGCCAAGGTTTCTGTAAGGATGCAGGGTTAATCCCCTTTCCTTTCCATTCCAACATCTCTCCTGGGTCCTGGTATGCTGAGATTGCTTCACGTAGGAGGATATGTTTTTCGGTCCATCTTTCTCCCTCTACTGATATTCCGAAGACCTTGGCAATGATATCCTCTGTGACGGATATAATCCTTCCTCTGAGTCTGGTATGTTCCTCCCATAGGTTCTGCATGAATTAGACTACTATTTCTATGTCAAACCCTTGTAGTTTGTGTAGGTATGGCAACCAGCCAACTTGCTAGAGAATGGTGCGAGCTGCATCTGAGATTTAATTAAATTAATAAATTTTCATACCTACTTATCTATTTAGTATTTATCAAATGTAAATATGATTATTTAATACTAGATTTAAATGAACTCACATGTTTAACATATGAAATGTTATATTTATCTATTTACTAAATGTAAATATGAAGATTTAACCTTAGATTTTTAAAAAAAACTCACACTTTTAACATAAATCAATGAAGTTTAAAAATTAAACTTTATGGCCAAATATTAAATATAAAAATAAATATTAATTTGGTTATCTAATTAATATTATAACCTTTACTAAAATTATAATGAAGGAATTAGTGTAAAGTTGATAGATGATACATGCAATTATGTTAATTGTAGATGAATCCATCTGCACTGTTAAACTTTAGAGACAAAAGGTTATTCATAATTTTAACACTGTAAATTCAAAGACCCCTTTGTCTCTAAATTTTAACACTGCAAATGGATTTAGAGACACCTATAGTGAAATGTAACACTTCGGTACCAAAATTGCAATTTTCCATATATGGAGTGACACAATTAAAAATCACTGACATAAATGACTAATTCATATACTTGTTGTACTTGTTATTTGGCCATATTTTTATTCTTGGACTATAATATTCATTTACATTAATCATTATTAATTTTGTCACTTATTATCTAGTCATATATTTTAATCCTAGACTAAATTAGTCATTTAAGTTAGTCACTTTTACTTTAGTCACTTATTATCTAGTCATATATTTTATCCCTAGACTAAATTAGTCATTTAAGTTAGTCGATTTTAGTTTAGTCACTTATTATCTAGTCGTATATTTTATTCCAAGACGAAATTAGTCATTTAAGTTAGTCATTTTTAGTTCAGTCACATGAAATTTCTCAAATTTAGTAGTAATTCACTTGAAATAATTGCGATGACTAACATTTTTAGTCACCTAGTCATTAATTTCATCATTTTTTACTAGTGTTTGGAACGTTGTGGGTTCATTTCAGAGAGAATTTCCTCCCATGGCTGATGTGTTATTTGAAATAATTTCTCCCTCTGTCTGCGTTTCTTCCGACCCTGTTGGTTAGAACAAACACTGCATGCGAGAGAAAAAGAAATTGCAACCATATGTTGTAAATTTATGTAACTTCATTATCGTAAATGCAATAATATTTTAGTCCTGTCAGCGTATCCAAAGGAAGTTGTGCAAGGAATTCACATGCTTCTTCATTATGGATATTTACACCCCCTCTCTCGGGAGAAGGGCATCCACGTCCTTAAGTACAAGAGATATTGGAGAAATCATGAATGCATACGAGGGAAAAGGTCAGAAATCAGTAATTACAATTTGTACGAGAGAAGGGCGTCCATGGCCTTGGAGCTCAAGAAAAGAGGAGAGATTGCAACAATCATGAATTAATGCGATGCAAAGGTCAGAATTGGTAATTATCATAAGCGTATATCAGGTGGAAATGACCAAAGAAGGGGAGAAAGCGATATAGCAATTATTATGATAGGATGTCCTTATTTAATGGTATAGCATGACGGAAGCATGACAGTGATGGATAATGGTTGGTGTCGCCATTCCTTAATTCAAACATGAAAGGATAATTCATTCATAGTTAATTATGCGGGTAGATAGTATTAAAACTTATTCGAGTAAAATGGATGAAAAATAGGAAATAAGGAATATATAAAAGTAATTGGCTATTGTTAGAAAAATAATCCCATACCACAAGCAGAGCCACTTCCACCAGCAGACATTCATAGCCTCGACAGGGATGTTATTTTAACCCGAAGAATGAGCCATAATCCTTTATGTAAAAGTATATATTTTACCAATTTTATGGAGAGATCACCATGTTGGTGTGGTGGCCAGATAGTCAAGGTGCCACTCACTGGGGTTGTAACAGAGTGATCAGGCCGGCTCATGATGAGACCTCCTGTCCTTCAAGCAGTTTGAGTTGTCGAGAAGGTCACTACCCTGGTGTTTTGTCTATTGTGTGCATGTCACTTGTTAAACCCTTATGATCATGGTAGGCTGGCTCGTGATGAGACCCCTTATTCTCTCTTAAAATTATGCATATAAACATAATTTTTCTTTTTGAAAAGTAGGCATTTTGCTTTGTTTTATGAAGAGACCACTGTGCTGGTGTGATGGCCAGATGGTCACAGTGCCACTCATTGTAATTTTAACAAAGTGATGAGGTCGGCTCATGATGAGACCTCATGTCCTTCAAGCAGTTTGAGCTGTCGAGAAGGTCACTACCCTAATGTGTTGGCCATTGTGGGCATGTCACCTGTTAAATCTGTATGATCATGGTAGGCTAGCTCATGATGAGACCCCCTATTCTCTCTTAAAAAATTTCTTATAAACATAATATTTCTTATTCTTTATACATAAAGGGAGGCTCATTAACTCCTTAAGAGTTAGGGATGGTGTGAGAAGTAAAAAGAATGTCAATATAATTAATATTCCTTATTCCTATATGTCAAAGGGAAATACTACTCGAGAGTGTAGAAAGATATACTGTTATAAGATTATGAATTGTATGATAACATGTTTGAGCGGGAGATGTATTAGCCTTTCATTGCATAGATAAACCATGTCAGCTTCCAGAGTAGATATTTCCATCAATATTTTAAAGGATCATCATATTAGTAACATTACTTCTTTTCTCCTTTTCAAGTGCCAATTCCTATTCAGAAATGTCTTTTACGACCGCGGTGTGAGATGAGGAGTGGATATTCAAGAAGAGATCATCAAAAAAAAAAAAAAAACATGCTTAGAAAGGGAAAAAAATCAGTTGTTCAATGATTTGAACAGCAAAAACAAACACGCAAGCACGCGGTTGTTCAATCCGATTAAACAGTAGTTGTTCAATTTGATTGAACAACAGTTGTTCAAAGATTTGAACAGAAAAAATAAGCACGCAAGCTCGCGGCTGTTCAATCCGATTGAATAGTAGCTGTTCAATTGGATTGAATAGCAGTCGTTCAAAGATTTGAACAGAAAAAATAAACACGCAAAAGGACACGTTTGTTCAATCTGATTGAACAATAGATGTTTAATTGGATTGAACAACAACCGTTCAAAGATTTGAACAAAAAAATAAACACGCAAAAGGACACGGTTGTTCATTCTGATTGAACGACAAAAATAAACAAAAAAAGAAAATAATACAACTGTGAGTATGAATAATGTACAAAAAAATGAGAAAACTATAAATTGTAGGGAAATTATACACAATATTTACAAGAGGACGTAGCAAGCTCTCATGCATTTAAAGTTGTGGGGCTATCACCCCCTACTGCTAAAATTTGTATAGTGGGGTCATTGCGTACCTACTGGCAGAAAGACTCCCTTGTAAGTGGTTTGTGATAGAGGCGCACTCTGTGCCCGTTGGCTCGGAATGTAGAACCAGATCTATCTATGGTAGTCAAAGTGAGGGTATCGTTGTTGTGTACTTCATGAATTTTGTATGGACCGAGCCACCTTGTTTGTAACTTTCCTGGGAAGTCTTGGAATCTGGAGTCGTAGAGAAGCGCCCAATCTACTTTATGGAATGTCTTCTTTTTGATGAGGTTGTCATGCCACTTAGCTCGTTGTTGTTGGATGATTGTGGTGCACTGTAAAGCCAGTAGTCGTATTTCATCTAATTCATTTATTTTCTAAAGTCTTCTAATCTGGGCCTCCGTCAAGTCCATCCCCACCTCCTAGGTTTTCCTTAGAGTCTTTATTTCAAATTCGATAGGAAAAATTGGTTCTCTTCCAAATACCAGAGGGTACGGAGAATATCCAGTGGTGTTTTTCCATGTTGTGTGGTAGGCCCACAAGGCCTCTAGTAATCTAGTAGCCCAATCTCTTCGATGTGTTGATACCGTTTTAGTGAGAATTGCCTCAAGGACTTTGTTGGTACTTTTGACATGCTTGTTTTCCTACAGGTGGTAGGGAGACATGACTCTATGGATGATATGGTGGTTCTTCAAGGTGGCCATAATTTTATTTCCCACAAACTGTGCCCCCCCATCAGTTAAATCTTCTAGTTTTATGGTAGGTTGAATGGTTCGACGAAGTCCAACACCCACCGTTCGAAAGGTTCCACTACCAATTGTGGTTGTAATGGAATTTCATCAGCTTGGCAACTATCGCAGGCTTGGACATATTTCTTGGCATCTTTAAAAATTGTAGGCTAATAATAACCCATTTGTAATCATTTGTGCCCCGTTCTGCGATCTGTGAAATGGCCACCACATGGTTCATCATGACAAGCCCATAGAATGTCATAAATCTCGTCTTCTTAGATGCATCTAGATATATGCTGTTAGTGTCCCGTGATTTGGCAGATTGGTAAACCAAATGACAGGGTAACATCAGACCATTCTTTGGAGTCCTAGGACCTAGCCTTCCTGGAATCAGAGACGACTCTCTCTATTATGCGAAGGATATTAACTTGTTCGCTTTGGGTGATTGACTTTAGGCTAGTTGTTAAGTGTAGGTTTGTTTGTTTGTTTTGGGTTGGGGTAAGATGATCAAGTAGGATAGGTGGAGTGAGAGGTTATCAAATCAATAGGGCAATGGAGTCTATGAATTTATTGATATCTTGGTAGCGAATCGGGGTACATCACAGAGAAAATCTAGTGTAGTTAATGGATCTTTTAAGTTTATGTGTGAGGTGAAATGGACAATAAGTTTGGGAACCAAGGTAGGGAAAAGGGCAGTTAAGAATCCTTTGTCAAATACCTATGAACAGGGAAGTCTTTAATATTGATAAGAAAAAAATACTAATCATGAGATAGGGCGCACCATTTACTTAGTGACAATACTTTTAAACAAATAAACATTCAAGATGAACAATCCAGTAAAACATGGAAGCGAGACAACTTATCTAACTTCAATGATTCAAATTTCAAGATTTGAAAACATATAAGAGACAAATAACATCAATAAATGAAGAGGGAATTCCTAAACATCATTCATTAAACTATAAAGAACTTCGAGGCAAACTAATAAGCATATTTCAAAGGGCAAGATCGAAACAAGACCTCTTTGACTTAACCTAACAATCAATACATCAAAGAGAGATTTCAAGACAGAGTTTTAGATAGCTTTAAACAAGCAAGGCTTACCATGAATCATGTTTATAAACTAGCATATTAATCCAAGAATGAAATGGACAAGCTTAGGTGGGCCTAAGGAGAAATGAAGAATTATTTAAGCTAACTTAACAAAAGAAAACATGAAAACAATAGCTAACAGGAGGACTAAGGTGCCTCAAACAACATTTCTCATCTTATACTCTTCTGGGCTACTACAAAATAGAAATATGGACATATGGAAAACAAGAAAAAACATGAACATATGAGAGATACATCACCATTAACTAAACTCGGGGATCCTGCAAGCAAGCCTTCATCACCATCAATCAAGGCAATCCATCCACAAGCTCCACAACACTAAATTGTTCTCCAACTTTCAAAAACCATGTATTGCTCTTAAACACATCAAGTTCCCTCCTATTTACAATGAATCCCCATGCCTTATATAACAAGCAAGGAAGAGGAGAGAGAACTAGAGCATCTAGAAGCTTATTGGCCAACAAGAAATATCTTAAGTTGTCCTTGAAGCCTTGCAAGGCCCAAGGCACAAAAATATGAAACAAATATCTTTTCCGGCCCAAAATAGAAATTAAATTGACTTTTATGCCCTGAAAAGCATGTGAAAAATTTCCAAACGCAATTCTTCCTAGTCATCTACAGGAGCACAGCGCACTCTGTCAAACATTGAAATTATGCCAGGAGCGCGGTGCAGAAATAGGCCTTTTTGCAGCAATGTTTTGGAGGCCTTCCTGACACCGGATTTGGCTCCATGATGGCTCATTGGAAAGCCTGATGATTCTACTTTCCATAAATTCCTGATTTGTACTGATTGGATTTCATTTATCTGTCCAAAAATCAAATCTCCCAACATTTCTCTGTGCACAGTGCCTGGTTTGAAAATGAGGCAGAAAGGTCAAATTGTTGATGTTTTTTGACCTTTTGAGGGGGTAAAAATGCTCCAAATAATCTGAAAACTGGTGAGTAGACTGTTGGTGATGTGAAAAATCCAAAAATGAAAACTTTGAGAGCTGAGGATGCACCAATTTTGTGTGTAGCACCTAGGGTGTTGCGCTTTGAGGGGTCAAAATTTGGAAAAAAACAAAAAGTTGTCCAACTTGCCTCAAAATTTGTGGAGAGGTCCATCAAGAGGTCTTGGACACCTATTGAGAAACCTCAGAAAAAAATTCAATGCTGTCATGCACTTTGGCTCTTTTTAGGCCTTCTAGCTTTATGTGGCAATTCTGGCCAAACTTCTCCTGTGCGCAGCGCCATTTTGTAGAGGGCATTTGGAGGCGTTCCTGGTGTCGGAATTAGTCTTGTGATGGCTCGTTGGAAATAATGATGAGTCTAATTTCCAAAAATTCTTGTTTTTTCTTGATCCAGCTCCTATAGCTTAATAAAAAATCCAAAATCCCAACATTTCTTTGTGCGTAGCGCCACTTCAGCAGAAAAATAGGGTGTTTTGCAACCAAGTTTTGGACCACTTCTTGATGTCGGATTTGGCTCCATGATGGCTCGTTGGAAAGCCTAATGAGTATAATTTCCATAAATTCTTGTTTTTTCTTGATCCAGCTCCTATAGCTTAGTCAAAAATAAAAAATCCCAACATTTCTCTGTGCGTAGCGCCACTTCAGCAAACAAATAGGTGTACTTGCAGTCCTGTTTTGACCTCCTTCCCGATGTCGGATTTGGCTCTGTGATGGCTCAATGGAAAGATTGATGAGTAAAATTTTCGAAAATTCTTGTGTTTTCTTGATCCAGCTCCTGTATCCTAGTCAAAAATCAAAAATCCCAACATTGCTTTGTGCATAGCGCCACTTCAGCAGAAAAATAGGTGTAATTTCAGTGTTGTTTTGACCTCCTTCCCTATGTCGGATTTGGCTCTGTGATGGCTCGTTGGAAAGACCGTAAAGTATAGTTGTCATTTGACTCATCAAGAAAGTCATTTGGACACTTAGGATTGAGAAAAACCGATTGTTCCAAGGTCACGCCAACAGTGAAAAAATTCTCCAGTGACACCTGTATTTTTGACATTTCTCCCAAACCATGATACTTGTATAAAAAATTAAAAAGGTTTTTCTTCATGGCCCTATGATGGACAAAACCCTCTCTCAAGTTTGCAAAATTCATTTCTTTTTGGCCAAAAACATATTTTTGAGCAAAAATGGCCCTAGGAATGAATTCTTGGAAAATGACGGAAGCATGATGTTTATGTGTTGGTATGGCTTCATGATTGCTGATATGACCTACCATATGGATCTTCTGATCTGATGCCTCTTTTCCTTAGCAAACCCTAGCTTAGTTGGAAGAGGAAATTAGGGTTTGGTGTAGGGAAATTAGCACTGCCTTGTAGAGGGAGGTGAATGAAGGGGTTAAGGGTTGTCTAAATTCTTGGGGAAATTTTGGGGAATAGGGATGGATGTGAGGGAGTAGGGGAAAGTGGAATTTCAAGGATTGAGCAAGGGGAAAGGGTCCAAAATGGAAAAACACAGGCCTAGTCTTGAAAAGTGTCAAATTGTAGCAATAGGCTAGGTTTTGTAGAAAAATGATGAGTTTGAGGGATAAGAGTGATGGAAAGTGTTTATGAAGGTATATTAAGGATAGGAGGAAGTGTAAGAGCATCAATATATAAGCCTTGTCGATGTTTTAACCATGGAGGTCATGAAACCAATAAAATTACGATAAAAAACCCTAGTTTTCCTATCTCCCTTGCTACAAGATGCCATCATTGAGTAGCAGACCTCTTACCTTACCAATTTCTTCTACTGGTTGGCCTCTTATTACTTCTGCAAAATTTTCAAGATAGCCCATTACCTTATGTGCAGACTTTGAAGCTGAATGTTAGTCCTTTTGGAGATGATGACCTTGAAATACATGAAACCCTAATTGACCTAGTGGGGATTCTTTGACCTCTCTTTGACTAAAAATTGGTTTGGAATCCTCATGTGTAAAAACATAGTATTGAAAAAGTGGTGTATTGAAGATCCAAAATCCAATGTACTTGATTTATCTAAAGAGTCTACAGAGATAGTTTAGGGACCATCAATGCTTGAGGGACTTGGGGATCATGGGCATGAGTTAAGCTTGTAGGAAACCCTATGTGGAAAATGGAGTTATGGGAAAGGCAAAATCAGAGTGATGAGGTTATAGGTGGGAAAAATAGGATGTATATGAGTGGCATAAGCCCATGAGGGGTTTTTTAGAAGTGGTAGGTTGTCCATGGAATGACAAAATAGTAGAATAGTGAAAATTTTCTCTAAGGATAATGAAGGCAATGAGATTTCTAAAACTCACAATATTCAGGAATTTTGTTTTTAGAAGTCTAGAACCAATCTATAGTCATCTATAGATAGTAAAAATTATGGATGACTAACATATGCATATCTGCTCCGGTATGAAAAAGATATCCACTAATCCAAGAGAATCTAGCACTATGTTGAACAATCAGCTTGTGTTCCTTTGATGTCAAGTGTCTGGGCAGCTTTCCTACTACCAGGTAATTTGCTACATCTATGTACCATGGTGTTTTTACTGCTACGGCGAACAGATGTTTGTCGGGAAACTAATCATCCACCGCTAGTGTGTCATCTGATTTGGGAACCTGGACAATTTTTGATAGTTATATCAAACTCCTGCAAAAGCAACAACCAACGAGTTACTCTCCCATTTGTAATTGGTTTATTTGCTAGATATCTAATGGCAGAGTGATCAGTGTACAGAAGTACTTGATAACCAGTTATATAATGTCTAAATTTATTGATAGCATAAATTACAGCTAAGAACTCTTTTTCAGTCACTGTATAGTTTAATTCGGCAGGACTGATATTCTTGCTGATATAATAAATAGCATAGAGCTTTTTATCTTCTTCTTGACCGAGAACTACCCCTATCATTGTGTCAGATGCATTTGAAGAAATGTGAAATGGCAGCTTCCAGTTAGGACCACGTAAGATCGGTGTTGTCGAGACTAGTTTCTTTAAATCTGTAAAAGAAGTGTCACATTTATCATACCAATGTAATTCAACATTTCCAGTTAATTCATACAAGCATGCAGCAATTTGTGAGAAATTATTTATAAACCTGCAATAGTTCCCTGCATATCTGAGGAAACTGTGTATCTCTGTCTGCGTGCACAGTGTGGCTAATAAAAGGATTACTTCTATTTTTTTTGGATCTACTTGTATTCCAGCTGTATAGATGTAGTGTCCTAATATTACTCCTTCGTTCATCATCATGTGACATTTTTCATTGCTCGAACACAATCTAGTAGCAATACATCGTTCCAATACTTTTTCTAGTGTTTCTAGTGCCTGCTCAAAATCATCTCCGTATGGGGTAAAGTCATTCATGTAAATTTCAAGTCCTTCGTTTATTAAATCAGAAAAAATGTTGAGTATGGCTCTTTGGAATGTTGTTGGGGCATTGCATAATCCAAATGGTAATACTTTGTAGGAAAATGTACCCCATGGGCAGGTAAAGGTTATTTTATCCTGGTCTTCAGGGTATATCTGGATTTGATTGTAACCGTTGAACCCATCAAGGAAGGAAAAGAATTGCTTTCTTGCCAATGTATCCAGGACCTGGTCAATAAAAGGAAGGGGGAAGTGGTTTTTCTGTGTTGCTTTATTCAGTTCTATGTAATCCACACAGATTCTCCACTTCCCATTCTTCTTAGGAATGACTACTAAAGGAGAGACCCATTTGATGTCTAAGATAGGATACATGAAGTTTACATCCAGCAGCTTTTGCAAAAAATCTTTTACAATGTCTTTTAAATGTGGGTTTAGCCTCCGCTGAGTCTGCCGAATAGGCCGAACCTTCTTGTTAGTATAAATGTTTGGGTAGTTCCCTTCATGTTTGGGTAGTTCCAAGCAAATTCTCCCTGATATTTCTGTAAAACCTTTATGAGCTTTTTCTTTTGGTTATTATCCAGACTACCATTAATATTTAAAACCGTCCCTGGCTCAATTTCAATTGGTATGCTATTGTGAACAGCAATCATGGGTATGTGTTGATTATCAATGTCTACCAAGGGTTTTTCTTGTGTTTCATCATCAAGAACTGCTTTTAACATTTAGCATTTTAAGTTTCCAAACGCAGATGGTTGATTCATGAAGTTAATGATTACATCATCTTCAGTTTGATCTTTGAATTCCAGAGCTTCAACTATTGTCAGTGGTGAACGGATGTTCTATTCCCAGTATGTATGTGGATTCTTATGAATATTTACAGTGGGTAAAATTATTTTGGCAGGTGGGTAAATGATAATATTTTTTATGGCATCATCTCTAGAAATGGTCATGATGCCTATCTAAGAGCCTATGTAAGCATCGGTTGTTGCTAACCAAGGTTGACGCAGTATCAATGGGTGTCCATATATCCTACTTTTTGGGTTAATAAAATCCGCTGGATATTCCCATGAGCCCACCGAAACCAGGATTTCTTGTAATATTCCTTCTGGTTTGATAACAGATCTATCAACAAGTTCCAGCAAGGTAGACATGGGTTCTAACGTTGTTATGCCTAACTTCTCACATGTTTCTATCGTTAAGATGTTGTTGGCTTGCCCTAAGTCAACCATTGTATTTGGAAATGAGTGGCCAGAGACTTGTACAGTCACTATGGGGTTCCCTGGATCCTCATATTTTACAGGTGTTTCCTTACCCAACAGTAAATCTGATAGTGCCCCTACCACATGAACAGTGGGTACAGTTTTTGCTTTCCTTACCTGTTTCTTTCCACACAACTCTTTAATATTATTGGCATATATAGGAATGTCTTGTATAGCCTGTAGTAGAGGAATTTTAATGCAAAGGTTCTTTAATTCCCCTAGGATATCAAAATCTGGAGAAATTATCGATCTAGGCAATGTTAATCTTTCAGGGAATGGAGGGGGGGAAATCATAAGGTTTTCAGGGTTCCCTTGGTGAGCCGTTTCCCTCCCCTGCTCTACCTTTATTTTATTCATAGTTGTTTGTCTAGGCTCTATCGGAATTTCATATTCAAGTTGTGGCAGGGTCGTATCTTATTTTGGTGAAATAACACATCCTTATCTCAGCCTTATTTCATTGCATTTCTTCTGTTTAGTTTTAGGGTTTGAGTTTTCAACAATCTGAATTATATGAACCGGCCTGTTGTTAGGGTTAGGATTGGGTTGAGCAGGTAGTTGAGGCCGTATGATAGGCTGAGGATTGTGCTGGACTAGGTATGGTGCTGGTAATGTAGGTTGATTCTAAACCCCTTCCCCCATCGGTAGATTGGTCATTCCCAGAGGTCACTGCCAATTTTGAGGCCAAGTTGTGGTTTGTGAAGGGGTGGCAGGCCACTGGGACAGATAGGGATTTTTTTCCAATAAGGGGGAGAACAAGGAAAACTTGGCCAATTATTACCTGAAGAGGGTTGTGTTGGCTAAGGAGGCATAGGAAATGATTGGGATGGCCATGTAGAGAAAGGTGATTGGTTCTACGAAGCTATTGCAGGGTTCTGCTGCTTAAATTGTGGAGAAGAAAAGAACTAAGGTAGGTCTTGTGGCATACCTGGTCGTGCTTGCCACCGTCGACATTGGTTCATTAGATAGACTGATTCCATCTCTTCTTCTGCTTCTTTAAAAACTACTTTCATCCCCTAAAGTGAAGGGAAATGGCCAGTGGCATGGTCCTTGGTACAAATAGCACATGTCTGGACCATGTCTAATGGACATTCCTGTTGGTTGTGCTTCTTTCGATAGCGTGTGCAAAAGGCATCCAAGTTTTGTTCTACTATAGCTTATTTCTTCTTGGCTTGTAGGACATCTAGCTGTGTTGTCAAGGTGCCCAAGATATCATTTCTCAAATCTTCTAAAAGATTACCAAATTCTTCTCTGGTCACATTGCCACCGGACTGCTTAGGATTCCTTGTAGTTGAGTCTCGCCCGGTTGGCCTACTTCGCGTACTGCCCTAAGAACACCTGATACACAGTGAAATAATATCATCATATTCTTCTTGATAGATGTGCCCTTTTCCCATTATGTTAAGTGTTTCAACCCATTATTCTTTCATTCCATTAATCATCGTTTCTTTTAAGATATCGTTAGACAGTGTAGTATATGGAGACCTTTGCAAGTTATGCTGAAATATTTCAACGTATTCTTCTAATGTCTCATTTCCTTTTGCATACATATTGAAGATTTCATCTTTTAATTCTCGAGTTCGGAAGTAGTCTTGATATTTATTAAGAAGAAAAAATTTCATCTGGTCCCAGCTATTAATGGTTCCTCCACCAAGCCCCATGAACCAACGTAATGTTGTTCCCTTCAAGGTAGAGGGGAATAATTTCAGTTTCTTAGGGTCAATGGTGTAGTCATATCCCCTACATAAGACATCGAATTCAAGTAAGAATGCATCAGGATCCTCTAAGGTCAACCCATGGGAGGTGGGGATGTTTTGTAATGGAATGGATTTCATAGACGCATTTGCAGTCGGATCAACAATGGGATACTCCAATGTTGATGTCTACCTCTAGTTCTAGCTCTAGTTGTTTTCTATTTGATCAAAGATATGCTAATAATCTTGAGTTATGTCTTGTTCTGGAGGAATAATCTCAGTAGAATTAGGGAGTGGATGCGGAGGAAGCCTTACAACCCTTCCCCAATCTGGGATGTTGGGTGTCTCTGTTTCAACCACTCTCTCAGGGGATCCAGGCTCTAGAGTTTTTACCTGTACTGCACTGTTGGTTTCTCCCTCTCCTTCCTATAAATTGCAAGAACCTCCCTCTCTCGAAGGGTCAAGAATTATGTGATTAGCACTATGAAGGATTTTTTCACACCCTTTTGTTTCACTGTGAATCTCAGCGTGGGCTACAGATGTTGAGGTTGTTGCCTCAGGGAGTGTAGTAGGAATCTGAGTAGGAATGGTTTTGGTTCCTATGGATGCCTGGGATTTTGCCTTCTTAATGATTTCATCTATATATGTTGTTCTGCCAAGGATCACCATTCCTTTGGGTTTTGTGGATTTAAGTGGGGGATTTTGATTTGTTTCTATCTTTTTCTTCCTAGTCATAAAACAAGATCACTTGTCCTACTAACCTTTGCAAAATTGCTGAGATGTGGGATGGAGAGCAAGCGTTTTGCTTGCTGGTACGTAGGTTCTTACCTCTCGTTTTCAATACCTAATTCTTCGCAGCAAAAGGGAAAATAAATAAAGGACATCATTCTCAAACACTCTCCCCGGCAACAGCGCCAAAAATGGTGTATCATAAAGGTGACTATTACAGGAAACTTTAATACTTCTCATTTAATTATCAACCTAGGGCAAGTCTTGTTATTTCAAGAGTGTAAGCACAGTATATGCAAGTGATATCGAAGGAAAAATACTCTAAATTACCATAAGGAAGACTATCTAATTCTCGAAGTTCAATCAAATCAAACTGGAAGGGAATTATACAATGTTTTTGACTATTTTTTCCTAGGCATATGCATAGATAACTACTCTGACTGAAAGGAGCGAACTACAATTGAATATCATTCTGTGATGAATTGAACAACAATCATAATGAATTGAACATCAACTCTAGTAAATTGAACAGTAATTGTTTATCCTAATTTCGCAGTGGAATTCTCTTTGAAATCAATAAATGACATCCTTTTGAATTAAATAGCAACCAAACGCTTCACAATGATAATGAAAAGATCCAACATTAACTACATGCAGAATTGAATAGCAGGCGTGTTAAAACTAATCAAACGATTATAAAAGCATTGGGAAATGATGAAATCATCTAAACTATTATCACAAAATTGGACCTGATAGGCTGCTTAATCAGACAATCTCATGTAACTATTTCAAACCTAATCTTGTGACTGAGGCTTAGCCTCCTCAGCCTGAGAGGGCTCTCTCAAGGGTTAATGATATGGATAAAAATATAGATGGCTAACTTTATTTAGGAAATAAACTGATAATGATAGATGTAGGTTGAAAATAACATCAAAATGTATACATTGGGCTTATGGAGTCAAATCAATTCAGTAATTTAGTGAGTCTACTTAACATGGAATTTGAGGCATATCATAGTTTTTAGTCATAAGGTACACACACATGAAACATGTAAAAACACAGTCAGTTCACTTATAAAGGAAATCAGAGCATCTTATAGATGAAAACCACTGAAAATGAGATATATAAGAAATACAAATAGAATAGGAAAACACTAAAACTCCTTAAGAATCTCAAGTTGGTCAAGTAGAAGATCTATGTATTAGCTGAAAACAGTCAATTCACAACAAGCTCAGTTTTGCCAAAAAATGTCCAACCCTTGACTAATTCGACCTCTTGGCCTTTAATAGACATCTTACAACATGAGATGATCTGCATCTAGGCTAGATACATCGAATTTTTGTCCATTGACACCTTGCACAACTATAAAACATGAAATTTATTACAAAAGGACACATATCCTACTTAACAGTCCTATTTCAAAAAGGACTCAAACTCCTTATTACTATCTTTAACAACCTTATCTACTTGAAATTACATCATTGACAAGTGTATCATCACATGGTCGAATTTGGATAATGGCATTCAGTTCTTCATGACCACTTAGCTGAACTGAACAAAAATAGGAAACAGTACCGTGTTTTTTAGGCATAAGATCTTTTTCCTTCTTTGAACATTTTGAAAATCAATTGATCTTCATTTCATGGTCCTTGGCTATTGAAATTTTGCATGCCATGTCCCATAACTCTTTCCTAGCCTCCAGCTATCTAAAACTTCTTCAAAAATTGCTCAAATGGATGTAATGTATTGCGCTGCGAAAATACAACAGTTTCGTAGCGCTTTCTGTAGCGTTGCCATTACAAGCCCTTGTCCTCCAAAAACTTGAATCTTTCCTCTTGCATCATTTTAATCACCCTTCAACACATCTTCAATAGCAATTTTAGCTCTTAACTCACCCTCTATCACCATAAGTACTTATCAAAAGAAGAAAAAAATGAAACTACAACAGTTGCATAGCGCTTTTCACCTTTTTAAGCCTGAAGGACCTATGATACAACTAAGTATGCATATTTTTCATAAATTTGCCAAATGAAAATTGTGGTTGCTCAAAAACTAAAAATATAACTTGTCCTCATCATCTACAAACCATACAAACTGTAAACAAACTTCATTTTAGCTTCCTTGAGGCATTCCTTCCTCATTTACACTTGGTTGACCTATTTGTTCTTCTATGACTATCATTTTAATGCCTTTTCTCTGTAGCTCATCATGAATTAACTCCAGTTGCTCTTATAAATATTTCACCTGGTCTTTAAGTCTTCTGTTCGTAGCTCTCAGATGAGTGTTTATTATTCTGACAAACTTAGCTTCTTTTATTGTTGGAATTGTCCACTTGAAAAGTTGCTTTGTATTATCTAAAGTTTCAAGAACAGAATCAACTTGTCCTTCCCACATTTCCTTCATCCTTTTAAAATGCACTTTCTCGACATTGTGTTTTCTAGATTTCTTTTCCATGACAACAATTTCCTGATTTTCCAAATTTAACTTTTCCTCGAGGCACTGAAAATCTGTTTTCTCTATCGCTTTCTCTTTTCCCCTTTGTTACTGGGATGTCTTCTGTAGCAACTATATTTCCTTTCAAAACCACTGCTTGGCTTCTATTTATTCTTTTGGTCCCTTGTTTTCTGACAGTTTGTTTCTATTTTGCATCTTTGACAACCTTTGATTTCTGTTTTGCAGGTGGGAGAGTTGGTGTATCAAGCATTTTCATTTTCTCTGGCCTTTTCTCAGTTTGATTTCTTGGATTTACTCTTGCAGTTTCTTTTGGTTTTGCAACCATAGGTTGACTTGGTTCTGCTACTGGTGGTGATGGAACTCCTTTAGCTTTAGGGTTTCTTGCAGGAGTTAGGGTTTCCAACTCAAAACCATTAACAAACAAGAATGAGGACCAATCTCTGCCTATCTTTTGAAGTTCATCTAAAAGTAATAATTTCATTAAGCCATGATGAAACAATGATGTCTCACTCCCCTCATACTTTGCTTGCACCTTATCAGCCATCTTTGCAAGACTTCTATGCAGATAAAAAGGTAAGTCAAGTGAAATCTTACCAGTGAAGTGTAGAGGCAATTTGAAATGGTATGAATAAACCTTGTGATATCTGCCTTCACAGGTAAAATATTTATGAATGTTGAGCAACAGTTTTGAATAATTATCTTTGATGTAGCTTCTTGGGATAGCATTGTTGAGATCCATCTCAATGTGCTCAGGCTTCATGAAATATTTTTACTGCTTCATATTAAATTTGAACCCTTTAAACCAGGTTTCTTGACCTCTTGGTATCTCTGTAACAGCTGAAATGACCTCTGGTGTGATAGAAAAACTTAACATCCCCACTTTAGTGGCTATTGCATTGAAATTCATAGCAAATTCCTTGGATACATGTGTGTGATATCCCTACAATTTCTCACAAAACTGTAGGCAACCTGCTCTTCTGAATGCTTCCATCACTGTTGAGTCTTTAGTTATTTCCTTCATGTCTTCAAGTTCATGCCTTAAGCACTGTCCTCCTCTGTGTATTTTTCTTTCCTTTGCCATATTCTTCAAAGAACCTCTCAGCCTCGCTTGATATAAATCTTTCAGTCTCGCTTGATATGGATGTATCAGCCTTGCTTGAATAAATGTATCAGCCTCGCTTGATATGGATGTAGTAAACCCTTTGTAAGAACCAGCCACAAGTTTGGCTTGATACTCAGAGCTTAAGACATTATAAATGAAAGAAAAATGAATGAGAATGACTAATTAGGAAAGAATTTGAATTTCAAATTTCCTTTCATAATTGAAAATGATGGCCCACTCATAACCTATACTGACCATGATGAGTGCAAACGTGGGTGTGTACTTTGATTTCATCGTTACATGACTCAAAAAACCTCTAAATTACCCCTTTCCCAATAGTTTCTGACATTTGACAACTCAATTAACATGACAGTTACAAAACCGCGCTTTCGTAGCACCTATAGTGTAATTTTTGTTATTTGTGATACGAAACTATTAGCGCTTTCATAGTGCAAAGTGACTTTTTTCAACATGATGCGCTACGAAATTGCGGTTTCTTGGCTAATTGGGCGGTTTTGATACAAAAAATTCAAGAAATGAAATGAATCCTAAAATGATGAAAGACTTGACATGAAAGACCTTAAAAATGAGTTTATTTAAACACTAGGGTAGGCTCAAACTTATAAAAAAATTATTTCTTCCCTTATTCAAACTCAAGAAATGACTCCTAAGACCCTATTTTGACCCATGAACCTAAGAGATCTTGTCAGAATGATATTTTGAAATTTTAATTTTTTTTTAAGTGATAACAGTGGCTCCACTTGGGATAGTGTGCCCCTGTGGTACACTAAGAACCAGTAGTTCCAGTGCTACTATCCATTTTCTTTACAAAATAGAAAAAACTTTGAAATTTCCAAGCTTTCTCCTCAAGCTCTAATGGCCTTCACCTGGGGCTCAAGCTTGATGATTTAGCTTGTCATTATTAGCAGAAAAACTCATAAAATGGAGTATATACAATGATATGAATGATCAATAGATTTTAGGAAAAGTAATGCTTTAAAAACCTGCCATTGATAGGTCCTCCAGCATATGATTTTCCATCCATCTCTTGCAGTATGTAAGTATTGTTTCCATGGAAAACAGCTATTTTGAAAGAAACTTTCCACAAGTTTTCAAACTTACCATGTTCGCCTTTCTCTTCAATTCTGACCTCTTATTTCAATACTACATCCTGAATTTGAAAACTTTCTTCCTTGATTTTCTTATCAAATGTCCTCTTGATTCTATTTTGAGATTGTTGATTTCTATTATAAACCTCATCCCTCTTCTCTTCCAGAGCTATTAGCTGATTGATTCTTCTCTGAACTACATTTGGTTCCTCTTCTAATCCTTGAAGCAGCTTCATGACAAGTACCCTTAAAGATGTAGGAAAAATGTCTTCAGCTCCATATACCAGTTCATAAGGTGAAGTTCCAATTGACCTTTTTGTACATATCCTATCAGCCCATAAGGCGTACCTCAGCTTCAAATGCCAAGCTTTCTTATTTTCCTGCAACACCTTTTTAATGATCCTCACAATGCTCTTGTTAGAAGATTCAGCAAGACCATTCCCTTGCGGATAATATGCAGTGGAATGCCCAAGAGTAATATGATATTGATGACATAAATTAATCAACTTCTTAGACTTAAATGCCTATGCATATCAGTTATGATCTTCATGGGGCAACCAAATCTAGACAAAATATTATTTTCCAAAAAAGAAATAATAACAGAATCATTTGCTTGTCTAGTTGGGATCGCTTCAATCCATTTGGTAAAGTAATCAGTCGCTGTGAGAATCCAGTGATGATGACCTGATGATGATGGATGAATCTCTCCAATAAAATCTAGCCCCCATTGCTGAAATGGCGCTTCCACATAGATAGGCATTAAAGGTAAAGGTCCAAGCTTCTTCTTACCATCGAAAATCTGACATTCATGGCAGGCAACAATCTTTTTGTAAACATCCTTAAACATTGTAGGCCAATAATACCCTGCTCTAAGAATATTGTTTATTGTGGCCTTCCAATAATGGTGACCTCCACAATCTCCTTTGTGGAACTCCTCAATCACTTTATCAACCTCCTCTTCCAGCAAACAATTCAGAAAAATACCATTGATATCCTTCCAAAACAGATTTTTATCAAAAATGCAATACCTCAAGGATTTAAACTTCACAAATCCTGCCTTAGACTTTTTTAGCTCAGCAGGTGCTTTATGATGATGTAGGAAAAAAACAATATCCTTATACCAATCTGAAGTGATGTATTTTTCTTCAATAGGGACTAGTTCTTCTTCCTCATCTGAAATTTCTGATATTTATGCAATTAAATTCATGTCAAGACAGTCAAAGTTTGACTGTGCCATCAGCTTTGCTAAGCCTTGTCCTTTGACCAATTTTGTTGGCTTGATCTATATATCATATTCCAACAAGTTAGCAATCCATTTTCCCCTCTTACCATCATGATCCAGATTTATGTAGGAACGCAACAGAATAAACATATAACCATAAATAAAAATATGCAGCGAAAAAATCACTTCATTTCATTAATATCAAAGAACTGAAATTTGCTTACAAACAGAATGGAAATAAACTAGCTTGGGCGCTGGTAGCTATCTCTGAGAAGAGATGTGGCGGTTACAGGCCTCTAAAATGAGTTACAATGAGGCTCAAGGGCCTATTTATTATTTAGAAATAATGGGAAGCCCTAAACATCCAAAACCCTAACCCTAGGAGATGAAGCGCCAAAACTATGGGCCCCATTTGGGTAAATTGGTGTTTCAACTTCCTGGGGACGTAACTTTGGCATACGATCTCTGTTTGACGCGAACCATACCTTGTTAGAAAGATCTATCCGAGGAATACAAATTTTGAGTGAGCAGCATCAGTCCATGGACCCATGTTGCTCCCAGTTTTCCCAAAAAACGTCGTTTAGGGCCTCAAAATGGCTCTGGAAGTTCAGAACCCCAAAAACTGCTAAAAATAGAAAGTTGTGCCGAAACTGAAAAACTGAAAGAGACAATGGTGGGGCCCCAATTGGAATAGGCAGGTGACCACCAATATCCACCTAGATCATTCCTCCCCCCTTAGGAAGAAATGGTCCCCATTACGTTAAGTTCCTCCATGAGATGAGGAAACTTCTGCTAAACTTGGTCCCTAGTGAACCACTTTCCTTGGTGCAGGAGTTGGCCAGCTTTGACAACCCGATACAGTTGGATCTTCTATTGGCGAGTGTTCTTGATTTGCATGTCCATGATACAATCTTTGGTGGCCTGTTCCATGCAGTCTGGGTTTAACTCTGTTGGTGTGAGTTGTTCTGCAATGTCAGAGGTGTCCAGTAGAGGTGGAAAGTAAGGACGAAGGCGGTCAACATTGAATACTAGGTGCAGACCAAGGAATGGTGGAATACTAAGCTCGAAGGCATTGTTCCCTACAGCCTTGGTGATGGTGTACGGCCTGTGTCGGAGCGGGGGAAGCTTGCGGTGGGGTCTAGTGAGGCGCTCCTTCTACAAATGTAGCCACACTTTGTCGCCCACCTGGAATTTGTGTGGCACCCGATGTTGATCATGGCGTTGCTTGTACTTAGCATTATCTCTGTCCAAAATGTCATGAAATTTTTGGCGGATGTGTTGAATACGCTCGATGAAGCTATTTTCTTTGTCAACTTTCGACTGGCCATGAGCCGAATCGGCCTGAGTAGCCGAAAATTACATGGCTACATCAATGGGACATAGTGGCTAGAATCCCAAGCCCACCTAAAAGGGGCTGTGGTCGATTGAGTTGTGGAGAGCTCGGTTATAACTGTGTTGTACATAGGGAAGGCTCTCATCCCATGTGCATGGATGCTTGGAATTGTATATGCACAGAATGTGTACAATCATTCTGTTGACGACCTCTGTCTGGCCATCTATTTGGGGATGGAAAGCTGTGGACTTGGTGAGCTTGGTGTCCAGCATTGACTAGAGGCTGGACCAAAATGTGCTGAGGAACCTACTATCCCAATCTAATATGATAGACTGGGGGATCCCAAATTGCACCCACACTCGTTCAAAGAAGAGTTTAGCAGTGGCTTCTACTGTTATATTCTTCTTGCGGGCCGCCATAATGGCCATCTTCGAGAATCTATCGAAAACCATGAAAACATAGTCATTTCCATGCTTAGTAGAAGGCAGGCCCAACATGTAATCCATGGAGATGGATTCCCAAGGTCGACTAGGGGTAGGTAGCGGAGTATATAGGCCTTGCTTCTTGATGGTCGATTTGGCAATGGCACAAGCAATGCAGGATCTGATGTGCTTCCCGACATCCTTTCGAAGGTTCGGCCAATAGAAATAATTCTGTAGTACTGCTACTGTTTTCTCGACCCCAAAATACCCAACGACTCGACTGTAGTGTGCTTCCCATATCATCTTGGCGCGCTCACTTGAAGAAACATAAAGGTGTCCCAGGTGACATAAAAATGCATCTTGGAGGTGAAAATTTGGAACTTGCGTACCCCCCAAGAGTCCCTTGTATGTGTGGCCAAATTTTGGGTCTTTCTCGTAGAGAAGTGGCCAATCAGAAGTCTCGTGCCCACAAGAGTTGAGAACGGTGGTGAGCGCCATGCTTGGTGGTTGGTTGAGATAGTCTGCAACATTATTGGTGCTACCCTTCTTGTACTTGATGTTCAAATGAAACTATTACATATATGTGGACCACTTCTGATGGCGATCATTCTGCAACTTCCCTTGTGTCTGTATGAACGGCAAGGGCTGGTGGTCTGTGTGGATGATTGTTTCCTTCCCCAAAATGTAATGCTTCCATTGTCGGCAAGCTTGCACAATGGAATACATTTCTTTGTCATAAGTGGGATACTTGCGAACTATGTCAAACAATGTCTCACTGTGATATGCCATTGGATGTCCCTGTTGAGTAAGAACCGCCCCAATAGCATAGTCAGAGGCATTTGTCTCGATCTCAAATGGTTGTTGCAAGTCTGGCAATGTGAGCACTGGGGCAGAACAGAGGCGATTTTTCAATTCCGTAAACGCCTTCTATTGAGATTTCGACCAAAAGAATTTTTCTCTCGCTCCTCCCTTGGTGACTTGAATCAAGGGCCAAGTGATATGAGAGAATCTGAACACGAACCTACGGTAGAAATTAGCAAGACCTAGAAAGTTGTGAAGCTCTGTTATAGTGGTTGGGGCTGGCCAATCCCGAATGACTTGGATCTTGGTTGGATCCACATGTACCCCCCTTTCATCAATAATGTATCCCATATATTGAACTTGGGTCATGCCAAAAGTTCACTTCTCCAAATTGGCACACAACTTGTGTTGCCGCAGTGTTTGGAGGACTTGTCGGATGTGGTGGAGGTGCTCTTCCCAAGTCTGGCTGAAGATCAGAATGTCATCCAAGTACACCACCACAAATGAGTTGGCGAATGACCGCAAGATTTCGTCCATCAACCTCATGAAGGTTGCGGGAACATTTTTCAACCTGAAAGGCATGACCAGCCATTCGAAAAGGCCTTCCTTGGCTTTGAAGGCATTCTTCCACACATCGGAGGGTTCAATTGGTACCTGGAGATACCCAGACTTCAAGTCAATCTTGCTGAAATATTTCACCCCTTTGAGTTGGTCGAGAAGGTCATCAATCCATGGGATTGGGTACCTATTTCAGACAGTGATCTTGTTCAGTGCCTGACAGTCAATAGAGAATATCCATGTCCCATCCTTCTTCTGTACCAACACGATCAGGCTCCCACAGGGCGATGAACTTGGTCAGATGTGACCTTTCTGCAGTAGATCCTGAATCTGCATCTTGATTTAATCGTTCTCCATAACAGAGTGCCGATAGATCACTCCATTGGGCAGCAATGCACCTGGGGTCATATCAATCGAGTGCTTGACCTGATAGTGCAAAGGAACCCCTGTGGGTGAGGTGAAGATGTCCTCATACTCCTCCACAACCTTGTCCATTTGTTGTTGTCGTGCAGAGGAGCCCTATCTGGAGGTCGTGGCCATAGTCTTCTTCTTGCCCTGGGGGCAGATCATCAGGAAAACGAGTTTTCTGGTTTGGGAAATGAGCTTACTGTATTGTTTTGCAGTGACCAAAGAGATAGCGGTAGGAGGTGGTACCTCTGGTATCTTGTACAACTTATTTCCCAAAGTAACAATAACAGTGCGAGGCCGAGACTCATACATAGCATGATGCTTCCACAAGTATGGTTTTCCTAATAATACATCAGAAACATCAAGAGGAGCAACGTCACGTAATACCTCATCCGTGAAGGGCTTGATGCCATAGGGAAGGCGGCACTGCTGGCTGACGCGGAGATCTCATCCTAGGTGAAGCCACTCGATGGTGTATGGATGTGGGTGAGTTGTGGTCGGCAAGCCCAACAGCTTCATGGCGTCTTCTGAAATGAGGTTCTTTTGGCTCCCATTGTCGACAAGGAACTGTATCGGGGAGCCCTTTACCCACATATGGGAGTGGAAGAGACGTTCCTCTTCCTCTGGATCTTCCGGTTCCTCCTTCTGGATCTTCGTAGTGGCAACAGTGGCATTGGGCTCCACATCAATAATCTGTTTCCATTTTTCATTCGCCTTGTCGGGTTCTGATTCAGAGTCAGAGCATGCATCTGACTCAAAAGCCCTCATCTCTGCCACAAGCGACTGCTTGGCCCGACACTCACTTGTGTTGTGAGTGGAGCTCTTATGGAACTCACACCACTTTCTTGTGTCCTTCTTTGGCGTTGTAGTGTTTTTCTTTGCTTGTGGCTTCGACAGGTTGTCTTGAGCTGCCATGCCTTGGCTTTGTCCTTTGTTCTGCGGTTTGGGAGCACCTTTCCCTTGCTTTTGATTCGCATATCCAAAGTCTCGCTTCTTCTGTTTGAATTTCTGCTCAATCTTGGCAGCATACCAGTATGTCGTACCAAGCGAGGAGATGTCGAGGAACTCCATTTCCTCCTGAATGTATCTGTGCAGACAACTGCGATACTTTAGCACTAGATGTTTCTCTGAATCTTTGATACCCAACTTTGTGCACAGGGTATGGAACAGATTCGTCAGCTCATGCATATCTTGATCCCTTACTTGTCGCAGCGTGGTCCATTGTATGTACTTTTCCTCATAACTCCCCATGGGATAGTACTATTCCTTGATGGCGTCTCGGAAAGAATTCCAAGTTGGTACAGCTGAGAACAGAGAGGGTTCTGTCTGGTCCTTTTTGTCATAGTAAGTTTCCCACCAGTCCTTGACATGGGGGGTAGCTTTGAGGAGTGAAAAAATAATCTTCTCCCGGTCGAAAAAGTCATGAACTGAGAAATATCATTCTAATAGATTCAACCATCTATCTACGACATCTGCATCTATTTGACCCTCAAATATGGGAATGTCAAAATTTACTTGTACCTTAAAAGGAGTTGCACCTCCACAGTGGCTGTTGGATGCAGATGCGCCGCTGGTGGGCAGTCGTTGAAGGATCTGGGCAAATTTATCCATCATCGCATTCCTTTTTTTTCGAGGGCCTCCTCAAGAAATATTTTGATAGGATATCCTGCTCCCTCATCTTTCTTTTCGTCCTCCATGGGAGTCCATCAAGGTTTGCGAGGCTGATCTTGCAAAGGTTCCACCAGATCGAGCCCTAACTCCTTATACCCCGACCTCGTTGGGGACATGCAAATAAGGATCGAGAAAAAGTAGACCCCTCTGATACCACTGATTCGGATTTATGTAGGAACGCAACAGAATAAAAATATAACCATAAATACAAAGATGCAGTGGAAAAATCACTTCATTTCATTAATATCAAAGAACTGAAATTTTCTTACAGACAGAATGGAAATAAACTAGCTAGGGCACTGGTAGCTATCTCTGAGAAGAGATGTGGCAGCTATAGGCCTTTGAACTGAGTTACAATGAGGCTCGAGGGCCTATTTATTATTTATAAAAAATGGGAAACCCTAAACATCCAAAACCCTAACCCTAGGGGATGAAGCGCCAAAACTATGGGCCCCGTTTGGGTAAATTGGTGTTTCAACTTCCCGGGGACATAACTTTGGCATATGATCTCCGTTTGACACGAACCATACCTCGTTAGAAATATCTATCCGAGCACTATAGATTTTTAGTGATAAAAATTGGTTTATGGACCCATGTTGCTCCCGGTTTTCCTAAAAAAATGTCGTTTAGGGCCTCAAAACGGCTCTGGAAGTTCAGGACCCAGAAAACTACTAAAAATAGAAATTTGTGCGGAAACTGAAAAACTTAAAGAGAAAATGGTGGGGCCCCAAGTGGAATAGGCGGATTACCACCAATATCCACCTAGATCACATCAGGATCAGCTTGATTTAGGATGTCTTTCACAACAATATTAGGAACAAAATCCACAATATGAGAATGCAAAATATAAATTCTGAAATCTTTGATAGCCTTCACCAAGGCATAAGCTTTCTTCTCTAAGATATTGTACTTCAGCTCAGAGTTAGCTAATGTCCTACTAAAAAATTAAATGGGTTGCTCAATACCTTGTTGTCCCTTTTGCAACAAAACTCCAGCAATAGTATTTTTTGATGCAAAAGTGAAAACCAGAAATTCTTTTCATAAATCTGGACTGATCAATACTGGTGCTTGAGTGAGTGCTTTTTTATCTCCTCAAATGAGTGCTTTGACTCTGTTTTCCACTTAATGTCAACTCCCTTCTTCAAAATCCTTGTTATGTCCTTCACAATCTCAGCAAAATTAGGAATAAATCTCCTTACAAAATTTACCTTTCCAAGGAAAGATTGAATCTCCTTCCTACTTCTAGGAAAATCCACTTTCTGAATTGCATTGACCCTGTTTGGATCAATATTAATCCCATCTTTAGAAATAATGTGTCCAAGTAATTTACCTGAAGTTAAAGAAAAAATAATTTTGGTGGGATTTAGAGAGATGCCAAACCTTCTACACTTCAGCAAAATTCTTTCTAGGTGTTTCAAGTGATCTTCTTCCCTCCTTGAGAAGACTATTATGTCATCAAGATAAACAACCACCGTCTTGTCCTTCTCTTTAGAAAAAGCAATATCCATTTCCCTTTTAAAGGTATCTCTTTCATTCATGAGACCAAATGGCATATTTTCATACATGAAAGTGCCCCATGGTGTAGTAAAGGCTGTTTTTTCCTGATCATCCGGGTGTACAAGGATCTAATTTTATCCTGAAAAACCATTAAGCATAGACATCCTTTGAGAACCAACAATATTTTACAAAATTTGGTCCATCTTTGGGAGAGGATATTTGTCTTTCATAGAGGCTTTATTCAGCTTTCTGAAGTCAATACATATTCTGATTTCTCCACTCTTTTTCCTAACTGGAACCAAGTTTGCAAGCCAATTTGAGAATCTGATTGGGACAATGATTTTGGCATCATAGAGTTTCTTGATTTCCTTCTCAATCAATGGCATGAGAAGTGGATTAATCCTCCTCAACTTCTGCTTGAAAGGCCTTTCATTTTCTTTGATGGGATTAGTATGCTGAATAATAGTGGGGTCATACTCTTTCAAATCATCATAATTCCAAGCAAAACCATCTACGAATCTCTTCATCATCTCAATATACTTATACTTCATATCAACTGAAAGAAACTTTGAAAGTTTAATCATTTTGGGCATAGCTACTGTACCAAGGTTACAACTCTCTACCTCTTTATCATCAGCTTGTATCTTAGGAGATTTGAAAACATCATTCTGATCAAAAAAAAATTCAAGAGGTATGATACCCTTTGGTATGGAATTATTCTTTAGCTGCAAAACTTCAGAATTTCCTTTAGATTCAACAAGCATATTTTTCTGATCTACTTGTATATTTTCAAACTCTTCTTTCAACTCAATAAAGTTCTTCGCTTGTTTTTCATCCTCAAAAACTTCCCAATGAGTAATATTATCAGGGATAGATGGTCTATGGAAAGCTTCAACCTCATATTTTTCAGTGGAATGTACAGGAATAATGTAAATACTTACAGAGATAGCTAGAGAATCAGCAATGGAGTTTTGGTCTCTAGTTTTGACAATGAATGAATAAGCTTGGAAATTTTCCAACATGTCCAAAACTAAGTTTCTATATGCCCTCATCCTTATATCCTTTGTTTGATAAACACCTTCAACTTGTTTAATTACTAATTCTGAATCTCCAAAAACATAAATCTTTTGAGCATTCATTCTTTTGAAAACTTCTAAGCCCAAAATCAAAGATTCATACTCAACCATGTTATTTGTGCAATCAAAGTTCAATTTGTAGGAAAATAAATTACTTTCATCACTTGGACTTGTGATCCAAATCCCTACTCCTGCCCCTTCTCTTCCTGTTGATCCATCAAAATGCAATGACCACCAACCTCCTTCCTTCTTATCACTGACTTGTTGATCTTCTGTTTGCTGGTTTTTGGACTGCTGAATTTTAGATTTCTAATTTTCTGCTTTCTTCTCATCCTTTGCTTCATCAGTCAACTCATTAAAAAGAATAGCAGATCCAAGTTCAGTATCAAGAGCATAAATTGAAAAATTTTGAGGTTTATCTTTACTACTCACCATGTAATCCATTCTTGTCTCTTGATACAATCTCTTTTGCTCACCAAAAACAAGAATGGTGGCATACGTAAGGTCCATCTGCATTGTACCTTTGATTTTTGTTGCCCATGACCTTGATAATAGCATGCCAAAATTCGGTGGAATTTTTTCTACCACGATGTCCATGACCACTGTCTTGGCAGAGACTTGTGTAAGACCAACAACAACATCCTTAATTAAACCAATGCATTGAACTCTTTTCGAATCAAAAGAAGACAAGTCCTTATATGGTCTAGTTATTTCTAACCCCATCCTTTCCATGATTACTTTGGGCATAAGATTGTGAGAGGCCCCTAAATCCAACATAGCATTCTGTAATGTCATGTCATGAATGCTAAGGCTCACATAAAAAGGAGGCACCTCCTCATTCTGTCCATCTTCTAATATTGGACCCAAGTATATAGTTGGATGATCCTCTTGTAAATTAAAGATATACGCTACTCCTAGTTTTGAATTCAACATTTTAACAATCTTGCTTCTATACTCATTTACCTTGAGAATCTCACTGAAAGGTACTGGTATTTTGATCTTAGAAATTTCATTTTCTAAACTAAAAATAGAAAAATATTTTTCAGCTTCTTTGATAGGAGGAAGAGGTGGTGTATATTTCTTACCTTCATCAACCTTAGGAGTATCTTTCTTGCTATCAGCAGCCTCAGGTGTATCTTTCTTAGGTTGTGTTTTATTTACAATGATCGACACATTTCTATTTTTGAGATTGTATTGTTTTTGCATCTCAAAAATAGCATTTTGATACCCTTTTAAATAATCTAATGGTTCCTCTCCATGATTACCTTGGTCTAATTCATCATGTTCCTCTTTAGTCAAGAAAATTCCAGACATTTCTTCATCTAAACAATGAATAGACTCTTCATGAATTTCAGGTTCATCTTCTTCATCAATTAAGTTCTGCTGGAAAGGAGGTCTCACTGGAGGATCAGGCTATTGATTTATGTTTTCTCTTGGTCTTTGATGATTCTAAGGTCTCCTGAACTGATGGTTTCTAAACTGAGGTTCATGTTGTGCAGGAGGAGCAGAGATATTCCCAAGGGCTAGCCTATACATCAAATTTTCCATTGTTTTCATCATTGAATCAAATTTATCATCAGAGATAGAGGAGGAAGGCTTCTCTTCTTCTTTTAACTTAGTCTTACCCATTTTTGACTTTTTGGTTGCTATCATATTAACCTCCACCTTCACTGCATCATTTTGCATTTCAGCAAGTGAAGGGATTCTCTCTCTCTCAGCAGTATAGAAAATTCATAATCAAAAGCTTCGGCACATCTCATATGAGCTAAGGCTTATGGAGGTTTTAAATGGGCAGGAATAGAGTCATAAACCTTATTAAACCTTTATGAAAAGTTTTGAACAGATTCATCAACATCTCTCCTTAAATTTTTATACTCAGTGAGGGCTTTTACTGGATTAGTTCTATTTCCCCATTTTCTCAAAAAGGTATCTTCAAACTAATTACAATTATGAATACTTACAGGAGTAAGGGCTTTGAACCACTCCTAACTTCACTAGTAAAGCTCTGAGCAAACAATCTCAACTTGGCATCTTCATGATCAACCTCCTCTCTGTCTATAAAATCATTAAATTGATCTACATGTTCTTATGTTGTAATCTCTTTATCACTTCCCCAAGTTTTGATTCTAGCAACATATTTTCTAGGGAGGTCATGTAAAACAACTGGAAGAACAAGAGGGGAATATATTGCAGGTGCAGCAGGTGGGGGAGGTACATTTCCAGCCATGGTAAAAGGGGTTGTAGTAGCTTTAGGGATAGCAGCAATAGAGGATGAAGAACTGTTATGAGGAGGACTGTTTGGTCTTTTTCATCCACTAAAAATTGAACTCCAATCAGGAAGAGGTAAACCAGCTTTAATTTTCAACAAGATTTCAAAAGGGTCAAGCTCTTTCAACTTATCTAAAGACTCTCTTTCCAACAACAACAGAAGTAACTGCTTCCCAAAACTCTTCTTTATCTTCCTGTCTTACTAGGGCGGAGGTATCAATACCTCTCTTATGCAAGTCTAAGATAATTTCAGTTAATTATTTTTCACTTTCAGATCCAAACAAGACTTCCTAGATTTTATCATCAACTCTTTTATCTTCAGGACTTCTTAATATTTCAGAGGACAAGGATTTTGTATGTGATGGAGTACCTGATATTTCATAAATGCCTTGACTACCTCTATAAATGGTGTTTGGATTGTCCATAATGGTAGGTGGATATGGGTCAGGATTACTCCTCGTGTATCTCCTTCTCGAAGCCACCTTTGATCATATAAATTTTTAATGGAGTCACCCAGGTAGATGCAGTCTCGAACAACTTCCTGAGCTCCTGCTACCTTTAGAAGTTCAGCTTCAAAATTTCGGGAAAGTATAATCTTCAGGCTCCCGGCAAAAGCACCAAAATGTTATCACAAAATTAGACCTGATAGGCTGCTTGATCAGACAATCTCATGAAACTATTTCAAACCTAATCTTGCGACTGAGGCTTAGCCTCCTCAGCCTGAGAGGGCTCTCTCAAGAGTTAATGATATGGACAAAAATATAGATGGCTAACTCTATTTAGGAAATAAACTGATAATGATAGATGTAGGTTGAAAATAACATCAACATGTATACATTGGGCTTATGGAGTCAAATAAATTCAGTAATTCAGTGAGTCTACTTAACATGGAAGTTGAGGCATATCAGAGTTTTCAGTCATAAGGTACACACACATGAAACATGTAAAAACAGAGTCAGTTCACTTATAAAGGAAATTAGAGCATCTTATAGATGAATTCTGAGTAATATAGATGAACACCACTGCAAATGAGATATATAAGAAATAAAAATAGAATATGAAAACACTAAAACTCCTTAAGAATCTCAAGTTGGTCAAGTAGAAGATCTCTGTGTTAGCCCCCCTATGAAATTCTTGACAAGCAAGCTGGGGGCTAGATTGTTCTAGAGCCTCCAAGGAATGCCTTTCCCCTGAAAATTCATCCTCCTTGGAGTCTCTCTGTGCCAGGCCTAATATACATCCTCTCTGCTGATCCATTCCTCAAAAGGGGCCTTCTTACCCCTATATCCTACAAACTTCCCCATCTCAACCTCTGCTTTCCCTTTGTCAAAATCCCCCCTTCCTATGCTTGAATTCCTCGAAACCCCCTTGAAATCCTTTCCCTGCCCCTAGTTTGGCCTTTCCTACCCTTCAATGCTCTATCGTTACCCCTGGCTGGCCCCAAATTGCATTGAAAATGAGTAAAAATCCATACAATTCACATATGAGGCCTTAGCCCCCTTCCCCATTAGCCTCCGCACCCTTTCCGTCCATATGCCCAAGCGCCGGGACCACTCGCTAAACCCGTTGGGCGCTTATCCCCTCCAACCCTTTTTCCGCCCGAAACATTAAAAGAAAAACCTTTGTGAATTATGAAATTCGAGTTTTTAATCCGTTTCTAAGGTTTTCCGCCGGTCTGATCCTTCAACGAATCTCTGTCGTCCATTCGCCCGACAGATCGACGGCGCAGAGCACGCCCGAAATAGTGGACCCCGCCAGCCATACGTCATCCGCCCAGAACCCGCCGGTATTTTCTGCACCACCCATCTGCAGCAGGCGGTTTTTCTCGCGGACCCAGCGATTCCATACGCTGGGTGACGCGTGTCCGAGCGCACTATTTTGAAAACCGCCATTTCGCGCATTAATCTTCAGACGAAAGCTGGGTAGCAGAATAAATGATAGCTGTCAGATCTTGGAGCCCTCATCCAACGGCCATCGTAATCTGGAGATGCGCGCATTTTAACTCGGGCCTCCGCTCTCCCCGCGCATTAAATCTTGGCCAAAAGATATGCAGCGGAATCAATCACTGCCATCCGATCCTACGCACTTAATCCAACGGCTGTCATCTCCCAAAGCTGCAAACCATTTAACACCCGTCCATCGTACCCGCGGGCCCGCCTTCCGTCGTTCTCCGCCGTTGATTTTCGCCCGATCGACGGTCCAGATCTGTCTGTTCATTGTTGACCATTCCGTTGCCCCGGGACCTCCACGTCACCCTTCCATCGTTCTCCGTCCTGCCACGTCACCCCCACGTGTTTCATCCGTACTTTCTCCCATTCCATCGCGTATATTTGATTCTTTTCGTGTTCTTTAATTTTTTCTCATTCGTTTTCGTTCTGTGTTCCGTCAATTACCTACCTGAGCAGTTTTTCACCATTCTTCTGTGTTTTCTTCTGCCATGTCACTGATTGCAAGTCCATTTCTCCCATCTACATCACCCGCCACCCTTATCCATGGATTTCTTCACAGTCTTCGTGTTTCCTGCAGGTTTATAAAGAAAGAATGGCTGCCGTGATACACTTCCATGCTACCAGGACAACTAAATCTGAGGAAGATCATCCACAGCGGCTGAATTTATGAACAAAGGCCCGGGAAGGTGGAGATGAGATGTTCATTAAAGGAATAGAGTTTGAACTCTGTAGGAAATCTCCCATCACCATTAAACCTGAGCTAACCTGTCAGAGATGGAATTGAAGCAGCAGAGCTTTCCAGTACAGAGCAAAAGGGAGGTTAAGGCACGCTAACGAAGATCCAGAGCCTTAAATCAGTGTTTTCAAAGGAAGAGCAGCAGATCACAGACCCCGAGGATCGATCAAAGGATCCTGAGCGCAGGCAAAAGGTAATATCAGGGTTTTCGTCAGCAGAATGTTTTTCTTTATCAGGTACAGGGAACCCATATTGTTTTATTTACACACTATGCCCCTAAAGAGAATTCCACCAGACAACAATTCAAAACCACCTGAGCATTTATGTGACAAACCTTTCAGTAGTTTATTTTATTTTTGCTCAAGACACCAGGAGTACTTCAGTCAAAAGATTTCAAGATCAAATCTGGAGCAGATCATTCTCTCACAAAGAAGGTGACAGAGATTAAATATACAGCATGTCAAACAGAATGGGTTTCGGCCCTGCAGTCATTCTTGGGTTTAATGTAACATTTAATATTCACCTACCTCCTCAGTCGATCTTCTGTGTCTCTTTTGCTATAAAGCATAGAAGGAAACATTGTAATGGTTGTTGATGAGATGTCAGTGGAACGCAAGTATCTTCCTCTTGAGACAAGTTCTCTGTGCAATATTGTAAGATAGACTGAGACTAGATGTATTCAGGCTAAATGTTCAAGCTATGGGCTATGATGTACATGATTGGTGTTGTTTTTAATATGACAAGCATGTTTCTTTGGATCCTGTTCTAAAGCAGTTGGTGATGTTTCCTCTTTCTCTGTATTTGTGATTGCCTTGCTCTCGTTGCATGCTACATTTCATTTCATTTCTACTGGTAGGCAAGAGAAGTATAATATAGGATTCACCCTTGTTAGGTGCCCTATGTTTCCTGCTCTCCCTACCTCAATGTTTTCTGCTTATATGTGTATCTGAATGTTGATTTCAATTGATTTAACCAGTGTAGTGGATGATATTTCCTGCTCTCTGATGTATGAATTGTTGAAGTCCATGTTTAGATGTTCTTGGTAGGATTTAGCTGGAAGGTTTGGGAACAGTGGGGATTAGTGTTAGCCCTGTCCACTAGGATCCTTGCGCGACCAGTTAACCTTTCCAAGATCCCTTGTCTCGCCTCTAATTTTGTCCAAGCAGGTCTGGAGTTAAATGACCTATGACCTGATCTATAGACAGAGTTGGTTGGTTCTCCTCCTTTCATCTTCTGTCCTTAATGTCCCATTCCACCAATCATCCCTAAAGATCCTAATGCTCTAGATGACTAGCCCAAATGAAAGCTTTCACATTGATTACAAATAAATCCTTTCTTGACTCCATAGCCCAATGGCTTTGATGTTCTTTGAGTTAGATGTCTCTGCCTAAGCTTCACCTTTGCTCATCCTTGTCTTCTATTGGATCTTCTTTTCCTGATTCCCTCCAACCAAACATAAACAATCAAACAAACAACCCTGAGCCTACAACTAGCCTAAAATCATAACTTTGAGCCTTAAAGACATAAACCTTTGGCTATTACAGAGAGATCCCTCTCTGGACCTAGGAGGGCTAGATCCTAAGGTCTGAAAGTGGTTCTATGTTGTCTCATCTTTTGTTCTCTGTCAACCTGGCCAAAACATGGGAACCCCAACATAATGGCGACTCCACTGGGGACTTCTGAGTACACTTCATCTTAAACATTCGTAAAAGACTCAGAAACTTAGAACTCTGGTTAGGTTGACATTAAGTCACCCCTTTCTTGAATCAACCTCCATTATTGAATATCCACCATACTCTTAGACAGAGCCTGGGAAGGGCCAGGTAGCCTCCAGATCTCATCCTCTTTTCAGAGGTGACATATCTGGTAAATGCCCTCCCATTCAATCTCTGGTTGGAGCTTGCTAATTCAAAGGAGATTCCTGAAAGGTGATAGTGCCTGAGCACTGTGGTGGACAGTGTACCCCTTAGAAACATCCTAAACCCTCCACCTGGCGACTCCACACTCCCTATGATCCAAAGACCTAATGACTCCACTGGTAGAAGACTTTGAACTGGTTGAAGAGACATAGTGACCTCTTTCTAATTTACAAACATGCTTCCACGCATACAGAGAATATATGCCCCAATGAGCAGGGAGCATATCCCTGGATTCCCACACAAAATGCCTGAAGTGGACTGGTTAAAGAACTTGCCTACCTTTCAGGGTGAAAACACTGAAGACCCCTTGCTACATCTCATCAAGTTTCATATACATGTGTGAAAATTTAGAGTTGAATGGCATGAAGACTTCCTAATGAAAATTTTCATGGCAACATTAGAAGGAAAGGATAGGAATTGGTATGAATGGTTAGAACCTCGAACTTTGTTTTCTTTAAAGGACATGCACCAAGTATTTTACAAGAATTATAAAGGAAACTCTCCACCCTTATCATGGGACTGTTGTAACCAATCTCAGAATATCATACAGTACCTGTTAGACATTGATAATGATTTGGTTAATGCGCAATCTGAAGATCTGTTGACAGCCATTCAAGAATTTCATATACATCCTAGCTATCACAAGAGCACAGATGAATCAGCGGAGGAAGAAAACAACTAATAGACTATGGACATTCTTCAAGTTATTCCTGAAATTCAGATGCTGATTTATCATCCCTGATAGTTGAGGCCCAAGATGACACCCTGCCCCCTTCCCCATTAGCCTCCGCACCCTTTCCGTCCATATGCCCAAGCGCCGGGACCACTCGCTAAACCCGTTGGGCGCTTATCCCCTCCAACCCTTTTTCCGCCCGAAACATTAAAAGAAAAACCTTTGTGAATTATGAAATTCGGATTTTTAATCCGTTTCTAAGGTTTTTCGCCGGTCTGATCCTTCAACGAATCTCCGCCGTCCATTCGCCCGAAAGATCGACGGCGTGGAGCGCGCCCGAAATAGTGGACCCCGCCAACCATACATCATCCTCCCAGAACCCGCCGGTATTTTCCGCACCACTCATCTGCAGCAAGCGGTTTTTCCCGCGGACCCAGCGATTCCATACGCTGGGTGACGCGTGTCCGAGCGCACTATTTTGAAAACCGCCATTTCGCGCATTAATCTTCGGACGAAAGCTGGGTAGCGGAATAAATGATAGCCGTCAGATCTTGGAGCCCTCATCCAACGGCCATTGTACTCTGGAGATGCGCGCGTTTTAACTCGCGCCTCCACTCTCCCCGCGCATTAAATCTCGGCCAAAAGATATGCAGCGGAATCAATCACCGCCGTCCAATCCTACGCGCTTAATCCAACGGGTGCCCTGTACCTGATAAAGAAAAACATTCTGCTGATGAAAACCCTGATATTACCTTTTGCCTGCGCTCAGGATCCTTTGATCGATCCTCGGGGTCTATGATCTGCTGCTCTTCCTTTGAAAACACTGATTTAAGGCTCTGGATCTTCGTTAGCGTGCCTTAACCTCCCTTTTGCTCTGTACTGGAAAGCTCTGCTGCTTCAATTCCATCTCTGACAGGTTAGCTCAGGTTTAATGGTGATGGGCAGTTACGTATTGGTGCATTTGGTCGTGAGGAGGTCCAGTGTCTCTCACTTATCATTTCAACCATTTCGCACAACACCAATGATGGGCAACGCATTAGTTTCCAGCTTTTATATTATGTTGATTCTTTACTATAGCAGCCACGACTTGTCAGATGGTCTGCCATTTTTTTGCGGCAGTTCTGTACAACATTAGTTAGATGTCGTGCTCATGCACAAAGGAGGGTCAACTTCCCTTTTTCTTCAGAGCTTTTTTGTTTATTTTTTGAGAGGTTTCCAGAGACAAGGCCTTCTTTTCTTCGGCAGCATCATAGGCCGATTACTGAGGCACGTATGCACATGTGGAGGTAGATGATGCCTAAGAGGGAGGAGACTCATTTTCCAGCGAGGATATCAGATGATGCACTAGAGTTGCTAGCCAGTGTTGATGAGAATCCCTTCATTTTGGTCCCCTGTCCTTATGCGGGGTTGGATTGGCGAGGGTGTGCCAACATCCTCTTCACAAATGATGAGTTTCCAAATGATAGAGGTAATATTATTGTTTTATTTAAATTTATTCTAACATGTTCTTTAACTTTTTTTTGTTAAATTGTGTAATAAAATCCTCTAATTATTGTTGTGTACTTGTATATATTTTGCAGACATTATCTCTTTTGATGGCGAGGAGATGCCGCCACCACCACCTGATCAAGGTGTGGATCCTCGTGATGAGGATGAGCGCATGCCAGATATTTCCTAGGATCATCAGCAGCCCAATCGAGATCAGAGACCTGCTCGTGCTGGTGCGCTGGTGCGCGGTTGACGTCTTAGTGATGCTAGATACAGGATGGAGTTGGGCAACCAACTCATTGCATTGATTGTTGAGGCAGGCATCAGGCCCGCTGATTTCAGAGACATAGAGGCCGATGATAAGCTATCATGGATGTGGAGAGGCATGCCGTGTGACATGTACAGCCTGATGCGACATGTCGTAGGAGTTACGACAACTTTTACGCGACTGACAAGGACTATTGCACATTACAATCGAGCCACAACACATGATGGACAGTCTGCGAGGCGTAGCGTTCCATCATCTCATGATAATTCATAGCCTCGCGCCGCACCAAATTTGCATGAGCCTCCACTAGCATCTGCTAGCAGTCATCATGGAGATGAGGCTGGACCGTCGGCCACTTGTACTGATATTGATGTTGTACTACCACCAACTGATCCATGACATTTATATTGCAGTTGTGTATTTTTAACATTATTCAGTTATATATATATATATATATATATATATATATATATATATATTGTCCATGTATTTTATGTTCATGTTGCAGTCATACTTAATTTACATGTTGGTGATCATCATGACGTGTATGTTGTTAGGTCATGTTAGATATGTTCATTTAATGTGCAGCTTGCAGATAGATGTGTATGTGATAGCATGAGATGTATATTTGACATGAGATGTATATTTGATGTTTCTGTTGTACTGATGATGTTAATATATAATGTTAATTGTATTTTGTTCGATGATCATGATCACGATGATGCAGTTAGCGATTTTGAATGTGATTTTTAGTCAAATATGATGTTTGTACGATCGTTATCATGAACGTGATGTTTATTAGTTAATTTAATACCAAATGATCATGATATTGTAAATTTGTAATATTTGTATTTCTAATTGTATTTAAAATTATAAAATTATAATTGTAATGGTATATATGTGAATTTCTAAAATTGTAATTGTATATATGTAAAATTCTAAAATTGTAATTGTACATGAAATTGTAAAATTGTAATTCTAATTCTAATTCTAATTGTATGTAAAATATTTGTAAAATTTTAATTGTATTAGTGTGAAATGAATTTATTAAAAATTTTAAATTTGTAAATTTGTAAATTTTAAATAATTGTAAAATAATAAATCTAGAATAATATGATTTATTGTAACATAATTAAGTTTAGAAAATAATGCAAATAAATTCCTGTACTTTAGAATTATAATTATTTTATTATGATATTAGATACAAAAAAAAAAAAAAAATTATACAATACGCCATTGTTTTCGAGATCAACATAATACCAAATTATCAAGTGAAGATTGATTTTAACATTAACACAATCCAAATTACCAATTAATTCAAAATACATATTATATTAATATTTTGAAAAACCCATCTTAAAAAGTATAAATATTGATGAAATAACACATGTACCATATCACTCTCAGTTCTCATGATCACCCTCATTATCTTCTAGCTCGCATGGCATGATAACACTATTGTTCTCAAAATTATGTTTTTATCTAGGGTCATGTGTCAATACGAACCACCAATCCCTATCCAACACATCTAGGTAAAAAGCCACCTAGTTGCAGTGTTTAGGGAAAACATATGGCTCCTTAGCTTCATCCCACATCTTTCTAGAGTTGATACATATCAGCCTACTATCGCAATCTTCCTTTACATTATTCTAATCAAAGGTGTCCAAACACTTGCACCTAAAAATAACACATTGGAAAGAAGAAAAATCCACTTCAATGATCTCTTGTATCTTTCCGACGTAACCTAACGTCCCTCGTACTAGTTGTTGGTCATGGTGGCTAGATTGACTAGATTGATCGAACTCGACTTCCACTCCACAGTCTTCTATGATGTTTCCAGCATCGGCATTTTCTGTGCGAAAATGGTGTCCATATGCCCACATAGATGGGAACAAATGCACCTATTATAAAAAAATTTGAAAAAATCATAGTGTCATGTGTCTTATAAATAATAATCCAACAGTAGTTAAAATATGAAATGTAGATGTCTTAATATAAGTTTCAAATTTACATATAAATTAAAAATATTATTACCGAGTTGCTGCACCTAATCCCTATGTTTAGCGCATCCTCTTCAGCACGCGAGTAACGACCGGTAGCACCGTATTTCTCTCTGACTTGAACAGCAACCCAATTGTTGGGGCATATTTTTAGCATATTTTCTTTTAAATGATCGGGATAAGGCACACTTCTACCATTCAACCGTCTGAATTCTTTCCTGTCACTATCCCATTTCATCTTGTTTTGTTCGTACAATGCGACCCATGCTTGTGTCGCTTCAGAATTGTAAAGAATGAATTTATTGATTGCTTCAATTTCCTACATTCGCTGATGAAATCAAACCAACATTATATAGTACTTAGAGATAAAAATATACATTATATCTAATTTCAACATGAATATTAATTACTTTTTGTAAATTTGAAAAATTATAAGTCGCTTACTCTTTATCAAGCGCTTTTTTCCACTCGTTTGGAGCAACTCTCCTTCTCTTTTGTCTTCATCCATTTGATCGTCCCAAATCACCGCACCTGGTTTGTTGTCGATCTGCTTGATGTACTCACTGGAATAGTAGAAATACTCATACGATATGTACCCCTCTATCATAGACCCCTCGAGTTTTTTCGTTTGTCGAACAAAACCTTTCAATTTCTTCATGTACCTCTCTAAGACGAACATCCAACAACAAGAAACAACCCCAACTAATTCAACCTCATCTACCAGGTGGATTAGAAGATGAACCTGTAAGCCCATGAAACTCGTCGGCAGTTCCTTCTCAAACATACAAACAATCTCAACTATCTCTTGACGCCACTGTGGAATGCTAGCCACACGAATCTCCTTTGACGTGATCCAACGTACAAATGTAGATAATTTAGATATGGCACATCCTAGGTCTTGAGGGAATTCATGTTTCACACACCCATGCACAAACAAAGGATAATGACACTGCAAAGTTATAAACACATGCAATAATATACAAAATTGGTTTTGTTTTATGATCCCCGTATGGGATAAAATTTATTAATATAACAAATAATAAAATCATGCTTTTGACATTATACATACTCTTAGAATATTCAAATGGTCATACGATTTCAACCCCGAAAAATGGTCATCCATGGTGAAGCAGCGCCGTAGTGAAGACTCGTATGAAGTTGGCACCCTCACATCCATTATAACTTCCTTTACCAAAGATATATCATATTTTTTTTAAATCCATGGGACATCACCTTCTTTGAAAAACCATGAATTAGAGGGACCAGTGCCTGCCTATGATCCCGTACTTTCTAATCGTCTTGGCCAATATTTCTTTTTAGTTTTTGAAGTAATAAGATATTTCCTAACAACCAATGTGTCACTTTGTTTCGATGATATGTGCCTCCATAAAGAAGATGAAACATTTTTAAATATATGCATGGGATCTAATAAGTGAGCAATCTTAACATGCTCCCAATATGGGAGGTCATAAAAGATAGATTTCCTTTTCATCCCAATGGGTAATTTCTCAACATAGGTGTTGAAGAAATCTGGGTCATCAAACTTAGGCTCCCCATTTGAATCGAACATTTTTATGAACTCCTTCTCCTTCTCTCTCTCATATTACTCGGAAGAACCTTATCTTTGAATAACCTGTAGTTGGTGATCATGGAAAAATATATTAATATTAAATGTACATTAATGTCGGTATAATTATTGAAGTTCATAAAATTTAAAATTTGTAATGTTCATTGCAGTGTACTAATTATATTTCAAATTTATATAAGGGGAGTACTTTATAGTAACTTACCTCAAAAGTTCTGAGAAACATCCATTCGACAAGCCAAAATTTGCTTCAAGTTGTACAGTAAATTGTTATCCCCAAATGGGTATACTTTGACTGACCGCCAGGTCCAAAGAGAGGGGTGTTGGAAGCAAATTTAAGGCTTTTGAAAAAGGTGTCAGCGATATGAGCATCATCCCCTAGTTGATCATCATTTTGGAATGCATCTAACAACATTGTCTCCATGGCCATCGTATCCCTTAATTAATCATCCATACCAACCTATATTTGATTGCCTCCATTGCCAGCTTGTGAAGAACTACTATTGTTGTAGTCATTCCTAATTGATGAATATGGACCTAGCAGGAATTGAATCAGTGGTTGATTCAACCATTATTGGTATCGTTCCTCTCTGATTTTTTCTCTTAATTCGGTCTTCTCTCGATTTGACATTTCCATGGGGTGCAACGGAAGATGGTAGGTAGGTCATTCATCATCACTAGAATCCTAATAATTTAAAAAAAAAAATTGAACATGATTAGTACAAAATATATGATATCAATTAGTAACCATGTTGACAATATTGCATGATTATAAATTGGTTTGACGTTGAAATAATTACTTATTAATCAATATATATACCAAACAATTATAATTATAATTACCATCATTGTCCCGGGATTATGGCTAAAAGGTGCAATATTGTTACAATTGGCAGGGTGAAGCGGCTGTCCATTTCAATCTACCAAATGTGTCTTGTGGTATGCAGCTCCTGATAAGAACTTCCGATGTTTTGGAGCAGTTTTAATATTTTGTGCATCTGAACTCGATGATGAATCTGCATGAACCTGCAAATTTGTATACATTATAAATTTAATTAAGTTGTGCGTGATTAACTGCATGGATAAAAAACATATATAAATTCAATTAGATAGTGAAAAAATAAAACAAATCTGAAGTAAATATTACGTCTCCACATGGATAGGGAGAACCCCACGATGGAATTTGAGAAATATTATGGAATGAGATGGATTTTGAAGAATTTTCCATTCCATATAATATATGATATTTTCTCCCAGCATTTGAGAAAAACAACAATAAATTTTGGTGCACAAACTTCAATGTCATTCCAGTGCATAATGTACAGATAACCGCACCGGTGATTTTTTTATTTTGCACACTGGTGTTGTTTTATAAAAGGACGCATCGGTGTGGTTAAATTAAAGGATGCACCGGTAAACGAATAACCGTAAATAAAAAAAGCGCAACCCTATTTTCTTAAAGTAAGCGGTAAATTGAAAAATGGGCAGCAAAATATTTTCAAAAATCTAATTTCATAAAACATTTCTTTAAATACTAAACACTTTTCCTTATTTCACTATTTTTGCAAAAAAATTCAGCCAGAGATTTATAGGATACATACCTGGAGCAAACATAGCACAAGAGCACTGTGGAGCAGGGAAATACGTTCGAATAGAAGTATTCAGACAATCAGAATTCCAAACCTCTGGTTAGTCAAACCCTGTACCATATAATTTCAAATGATGTGAGTAAGTTTATTTTTTATTTTTTACTTTTTTCTACAGTTTTTTTTATGCAGTAAAATAAGAAATCTAAGTCTATTGTTTTTTTTTTTAACTTTTTTCTATAGTTTTTTATATGAAGTAAAATAACAAAATCAAAACTTATTGTTTTTTTAACTCTTTTTTTTCTGTAGTTTTCAGAAACAAAAATAAAAAATAAATCCATGAAAATAACCCAAGTCATGGAAGTAGCTCTAGCAGTGACAGCAGTTCAAGTGAAGAATGATGATCACTATGTTTGGATATCAAAGCAAGGTGTTGTATTTTTTGAAATATGTCTGTGAAATCAGACATTTTCTTTAATGTAATGGACATAGTGTCCCAATTGAAAGATAAAGGGATACCAATAACTGTCCCATTTTGTATGACAAAGAATGTCTTGTTCATATATATATAATAAAAAATGTTTTAATTTATTCTATTGTGTTCTCTATTGTCGCTATTGTGTTCTCCATTGTCATTCTCAAATGCACTAATAAAAATTTAATTCATATCAATATTGTTATAAGATATATATGTGTCGATTTTTGATGAATAATGAATTTTAAAAAACCACAATAATTTTGATATAATATAACAAATTAATCCAAACATCACATTCAAATGCATTAATAAAAATTTAATTAATATGAATATTATTATAATATGTGTCAACTTTTGATGAATAATGAATTTAAAACAATCACAATAATTGCAGTCACATATTGATGTTTCTAAAAAATACAAAATGGAAACCAATGTGTGTATACTTACACCGGTGCGCTTGTATTCTTAAGCGCCCCGGTGTGTTTTTACGACCTATGGGCACTGCACAAATACCAAAACCGGTTAAAAATATCAAGGCATTTGTGCGGTACAGCTCTCTGGTGCATTTATGTCTGCACCGGTGCCTTTTTACGACCTATTAGCACCGCACGAATACATATACAAATTATAAATCTCGGTGCGTTTGTGTGATACTATGCACCGGGGCAGTTTTGTATCTATACGCACCGGTGCATTTAGACAACCTATGGGCACCGCACGAATACTGATACCAATTATAAATCTTCGTGCATTTGTGTGATATTACACACTGGGGCGTTTAAGAGTCTATACGCACTGGTGTATTTGTATGACATATTTGCACCGCACGAATATCAATACCAATTATAATACTCAGTGCATTTGTGTGAAGGGACGCACCGGTGCATTGATACGACCTATGGGCACCGCTCAATTCCCAAGGCCAATTATAACTGCCCATGCGTTGTATCACCAACACTATACCCGGTGTTGTTTTATACCTTAACGGCCCGATGCATTCTCCTTAGACCGCCCCGGGGTTCCGTGCACATGTACATACCGGTGTGTTAAATCCTGATTAGCGCACCGATGAAAAAAACATTCGTAATAACCTCCAATCGCCAATTTGTTTTTTGGTTGTGTTGAATTTCCATTAAAAGCTTCACCAAAACCTCCGTAACCATAAACGGATGTGGTATCATATGTTTTTTTGACAATTTTGGCCAATTTTATAACACTAAAGACCTCCTTTATAACCTCCGTGAGAGGGTCTTTTCCTTGCAGTGTTAAGTATTATGTTAGTAGCTCTCAGATGAGTTTTTATTATTCTGACAAACTTAAATTCTTTTATTGCTCGAATTGTCCACTTGAAAATTTGCTTTATATTATCTAAAGTTTCAGGAACATAATCAACTTTTCCTTCCCACATTGCCTTCATCGTTTTAAACTGTACTTTCTCGACACTGTGTTTTCTAGCCTTCTTTTTCATGAAAGCAATTTCCTGATTTGCCAACTTTAACTTTTCCTCAAGGCGTTGAAACTCTGTTTTCTCTATCACTTTATCTTTTTGCCTTTTAAATTTTTTGATTGTATACTTCACTGTGGGTGATGAAAGATCAACAATCACTTTAGTTGATTTCACTGTCTCAATGGGTTTTTGAACTTCTTTGTTGCCTTCCATTAATTTCCTAACATGCCTTTTCATAGGCTTTCTTGCTTGAAAAATGAAACTTGCAACTTCCCCCTCAAACTCTAACCTCTTTGCATAATTAGCCTTTTTCAACTTATGCACATCTTCCCCAATAAATTCAGCTTGGACAATAGGTGTTTCCTCTATGTCAATGGCATGGATAATATCCTCTAGATTCCCCTTTTTTACTAGGTTGTCTTCTATAGCAACTATCTTTCCTTTCAAAATCACTACTTGGCTTCTAGTTATTCTTTTGGTCCCTTGTTTGCTGACAGATTATTTCTGTTTTGCATCTTTGACAACCTTTGATTTCTATTTTGTAGGTGGGAGAGTTGGTGTATCAAGAATTTTCATTTGCTCTGGCATTTGCTCAATTTTCTTTCTTGGATTTACTCTTACAGGTTCTTTTGGTTTCGCAACCATAGGTTTACTTGGTTCTACTGCTAGTGGTGATGGAACTCCTTTAGATTTAGGGTTTCTTGCAAGAGTTAGGGTTTCCAACTCAAAACCATTAACAAACAAGAATGAGGACCAATCTTTGCCTATCTTTTGAAGTTCATCTAAAATTAATAATTTCATTAAGCCATGATGAAACAATGATGTCTCACTCCCATCAGACTTTGCTTGCACCTTATCAGCCATATTTGCAAGACTTCTATGCAGATAAAAAGGTAAGTTAAGTGAAATCTTACCAGTGAAGTGTAGAAGCAATTTGAAATGGTATGAATAAACCTTGTGATATCTTCCTTCATAGGTAAAATATTTCTGAATTTTGAGCAGCAGTTTTGAATAATTATCTTTGATGCAACTTCTTGGGATAGCATTGTTGAGATCCATCTCAATGTGATCAGCCTTCATGAACTCTTTACACTGCTCCATATTAAATTTGAACCCTTTGAACCAGGTTTCTTGACCTCTTGGTATCTCTGTAACAGCAGCAATGACCTTTGGTGTGATAGACAAACTTAGCATCCCCACTTTAGTGGTTGTTCCATTGAAATTCATAGAAAATTCCTTGGATACTTGTGTGTGACAGACCTGCAATTTCTCACAAAACCGTAGGCAACCTACTCTTTTGAATGCTTCCATCATTGTTGGGTCTTCAATTATTGCCTTCATGTCTTCAGGCCTATGCCTTAAGCACTGTCCTCCTCTGTGTATTTTTCTTTCCTCTGCCATATTCTTCAAAGTACCTCTCTGCCTCACTTGATAAAAATATTTCACTCTCGCTTGATATGGATGTATCAGCATCGCTTGATATGGATGTAATAAACCCTTTATAAGAACTAGCCACAAGTTTGGCTTGATACTCAGAGCTTCAGACATTACGAATGAAAGCAAAAGGAATAAGAATGACTAATTAGGAAATAATTTGAATTTCAAATTTGCTTTCATAACTGAAAATGATGGCCCACTCATAACCTATACTGACCATGATGACTGCACACGTGGGTGTGTACTTTGATTTCATACATGACTCAACAAACCTCTAACTTACCCCTTTCCCAACAGTTTCTGACATTTGACAACTCAATTGACAAGACAGTTACAAAACCGCGCTTTTGTAGCACCTGTAGTGTAATTTTTGTTGTTTGCGCTATGAAACTATTAGCACTTTCGTAGCGCAAAGTGAATTTTTTCAACGTGATGCACTACGAAACTGCGATTTCTTAGCTAATTGGCGAGTTTTGATACAAAAACTTCGGGAAAATAAATGAATCCTAAAATGATGAAAGACTTGACATGAAAGACCTTAAAAATGATTTTATTTAAACACTATGGTAGGCTCAAAATTATAAAAAAAAATATTTCTTCCCTTGTTCAAACTCAAGAAATGACTCCTAAGACCCTATTTTGACCCATTAACCTAAGGAATCTTGTCAGAATGATGTTTTGAAATATTTTTTTTTTAAATGATAACATAAACAATTATGAAAACATTGATTTTAAGTTAGAAGGCATGAATGGTGAACTATTCTAATGAAAGAGGAAGTCGTAGCATCTTATGTTCACAATTAACCAATTAAACGATATCTTATGAAATGCATTAGATGCCTGTAAACGCAAGTTCTATAATTAAACTTATAGCAAAAAAGTAGCAAGGAAACTCCCAGGGCTGGTCCTAAAGCCACCAGAAGTCTACTGCTAAGGGAACTCAGAGATTGACTATTCTGAAAATGAAAAAATATTTATTAAGATGAAGATCAATACATTAATACAACCTAACAATTTTGTCCCGATACGTCTATTACATAGGAAATTCTCTATGCAGATCTATCTATCTTGTCTATCTTCGGCCTTTTAAAGGAAAATTCAAAAGTAGTAACGAGTCCTTTCCATACGGGACCCTGCTGCTTCGTGGCTGTCATTTGAGTACTCTAGGTGTGGATGTGTCTTTCCATCTTCGGCCGGTACATAGGAGACATCATGATCCTGTTTGCCTCCTTTATCAATTGTCTTTTGGTTATCATCAGTTCAGCTACTTTGCTTCCCTATCCATAAATATATAACAAGTCAGTTTTCGTTGTTAAACGTTCCTTTTATCATCTGTTCATTTTTCCTTGGCTTTATGTTATTTCCCTTTACTTTATTGCTAGGATGACGGGAAAATTCATAAAAGTACATAACAAATCATGGTAAACATGGGATGAAACATACCTTCTTCTTGGCCCAACACTTGCGACCTCCAGGTCGCCAGGTCAGAAGGTCGCTATTTTTATCGAAAATACACATTTTCGACTAAGCGACCTAGCGACCTTGCGACCTCCAGGTCGCCAGGTCGCAAGGTCGCAAGGTTACATCCTTTCCCGACTAGTCCCGATTTGCGACTTTGCGACCTCCATTAATGACCACACATGCAATCCCTTTATAAATAAAAGGGTCGCGTAGGTCGCATCTTACCTGTGCGATGGAGAAAATGAGACATCTTACGAGCCAATCGAAGCACGATTTTTCCCAAGTAAGTTGCCTAAACCTCCTATAGTTTCCTTTCCCGGTTGTTGTTGCCTTACCTACCCCATCCCTAAGCTATTAATTGCCCTTAATCCCATTCATTTTCAACCCTAGCTCCCACTATCAACACAGCTAGGGTTTCACCTTCCCTTTTCTAATCCCATCATGCATGCACCCTTTTGAACCTCCCCTTTGTCTTCAAGCCATCACAAGCACCCCTATAGTGCCTTCTTGTGATTTTTTCATCTCTAGTTGCCCCCCTACCTTGGAGTTTTTCACTATTTTCATCATCTTCCCCCCGCAGGTCACAATCGCCCAGTTTTTTCTTCAGAAAAGCCTAATGCGATCTTGCAACCTCGTGACCTTGCGAATTCATGGCCTCGTGACCTCATGACCTAGTTGCTAAGTCTCAAATTTGCAAGGTCGCAAAGTATTGACAGACCACGTAAATCATGACTTTACGACCTTGCAACCTAGTCACAGGTCGCCAAGTCGCAGAATCGCAAAATTGGAATCATTCACGCAAGCATCACTTTGCGACCATGTGACCTTGTTTCTAAGTCGCCAAGTCGCAAGCCTTCTTAATCCTTGATATAGTGACCATCAAAGGTCACAACGACCTAGCCTGAGTAGCCAGATCATTAATAGGTCTAGTCAGTCCCTTTATATTTTGTTGTCATGCCGTCTATCTTATCGTGTGGTTGTTTTATGAACATGCAAGGGGATATCGAATCTAAGCTTGAGTGTGTCTCCATATATTCGACCTCAAGCAATATGGAGCCTCCAGCAATTCGAAGGAGAGACAAAAGGCCTGAAATAGAGCTAACAGGGGATTACATGCTTCCTCTGCCACCCCCTATCTATGGAGACACTGCCTGTGTCTTCGGGAAAGGTGATAAGATGACATGATCTCAAGTCTACCATAAATTTACAAAGGAATAGTTCTTGGAGGACCTCGCGGACCGACAAGTATATGTTCAAGTCAAAAGGTCTAAACTTCACTACGTGGGTGCCCACCCACCAATCTTCCCATGCACAGAAGTGGTCGAATGGATCCTCCAAAAGGTCAACTCATTTTTGATCACTCAGGGAAGATATTTGCCAATATTAATGGAAAATACGCAGAGGCATACTATTCAATCCCCACTAAGGAGGAATCGTTTGATTCTGAATGGGTCACCACACATGAGGTTCCAATACCAGAAACCTTGAAGGGTTGGTGGGATGACCCTGAGAAGTTTAAAGGGAAGAAAGATCAGGAATATAAAACAAATGGCCTTAGGAAGGTATACAAGCTTGTGGTTGCGATGATGTGCAGATTGTATGGCAGGAATGATGCCATTACTTTTAGTGGAGCGTGGGTCCCACTCATGTATGTGATCACCTCCTACGGCACGTGTTTCAACGGGACATACCTAGTAATATCAACTCTCAGAGCAAACTTATCAGCGGCCTAGGTACCAGAAGAAGGATGTGCATCGAAATTATACATGGCTTTCTACCTCTTGGATGTAGTGTGTGCACGGTGCAATTTTGAGGAATGGACTCACAACTAGGATGCGAAGCACAATCTACCCATCCACAAAGAGTTGAACGTGTTCTGGGTCACCATATACAAGCAAGATATGGAGCCCATCGCAGATAAGTTCATCCCTGTGGTCTACCTACATCTTGTTGGTAAAGACCCTCCCTACATGTCCAGCAGAGCCATGGAGATAGTAACCAAGGTAGCCCACTAGTTTCCCACTCCAGAGAGCACGTTTTTCAAGGTCTTCGAAAAATTCAAGGTACCTCATGCACTACCCAAGTTTTTCATTGAAAAAATGCTACAACAAGAGGTGTGCTATCAAATGACGAGTGGGTTCTCAAAGACCCTAAGCAAAGGCAAGAAGAAACCATGGCCTACCCTCACACTTACCATTGATGCCTACCATGTCAAGGACCCTAAAGAAATAGACGCAGAGGTGGAAGACATCAAAGGTTTCCACTTCGTGACCCTCACCCATAGGTTGTATGACCCTGAAAGGATCATCCCTGCGCACTAGAAGCAGGCCAAGTTCAACTAGAGTTACGAGCACATAGATTTCCCCCTTGAAGAACAAGTTAGAAATTGGTACAATGCAGATAGAGAAGTAGCTCCTAAAGGATCAGCCGACCTGAATGGATACCATGAGAGTCAAGATGACCAAACTCTAGAAGAAAGGATATACATGTTGAAGAGGAAGGGCCCTGTGAGAGGAGCGTCATCTTCCAATTCCAAAAGGCCAATGAATACTACAAGAAAAAATCACCCTAAGGATCAACAGGAAGGAAGGACAAAGAGGTCAAAGCACAGCAAGAGGCCGAGAAGAAGATAAGAGATGAAAAGATCAAGAAAGCACAAGATGCCATGGCACAACAATAGGAAGAAGAAGAAAAACAGAAGAAACGAGCCGAAGAACAACAAAAGAAGTAGTAGAAAGATGAACGCAAGAATAAACAAGAAGAAGAGGCCCGCAAGAAAAGAGAAGAAGAAGAGCAGCAGAAAAGGGAGGCTGAACACAAGCTGAAGCAGAAGCAGGATAAAGAAGAAGTTTAAAAGAAGAGAAAGGAAGAAGAGGCTCAGAAGATTCTAGCAGGTGCATCCAAGGAGGCAGAAGGAAGCAAGTCACAGCCCTCAACAGCTGGGGGGGAAATAGATCTACCACATATTGAGGTACCCCCTGCAAATCCCATGACAGGGGGACATCTGCCCCTCTCAGAACTCGACATCTCAGAAGAGCATGAAGACGATGTACTAGACCTAACAAGGTTATCTTACGACTACTTCACTCATAAAATCAGGCAAGAAAGGAGAAAATTCATTGCACGGAATCTAGTCGAGACCCTCACAATGACCACAGAAAAGGACATAGTCCTGGATACTAGGACCAATCCCATAATAATAGCACTAGAACTATCACAACGCCCTCAATAACGCCCTCTAGGTTGATTGGGTCACGCCTAAACCTTCCCTAGGAACCTCCCCATTTTTTCTTGTCTATGGGAAAGAAGAAATCCTTCCCCCTAACCTTTCTCTCCTGGCCCTTAAGTTGTCACAAGAAACACACGGTACCCCATGCCCTTCCTTGCAAGCCCGCATAGACACTTTGTTGAAATTGGAGGACGAAAGGCTGAAAGACCGGGAAAATTCGCCATCCACTTTAGCAGGATAAAACGATGGTTCGATAAGAAGTCCTTCGGAAACATGGTCTTCGAATTTGGCGACCTCATCCTTAAATGGGACAAGGCTCACGAAGATAGGGGAAAACACACCAAATTTCAAGCCCTGTGGACAGGTCTGTTCCAGATCAAAGAGAATGTCGGTTTGTACACATATAGACTCCAAACCTTAGAAGGGTGGATCGAGTTCCTCCCGGTAAATGGGCACAACCTCAAGCACTACTTCACCTGACATCCCTGGTGGCTGTCACCACGCTTTGTACCATAGTTTCATTTATTTTTCTTTACTGCTCTTGTTTTTCGTTTATTTTGTGTTGTTTTAATAAATAGTGTGCCTTGAGCAAGCTCTCGGAACTTCATTCCCCAAGTGCCTCAATTTGAAGGACCAACGTAGTAGTTACTCAATTTGTTGGATGTATCTGAATCCATGCCTGTTAAGAATTGGCCCTAAAGCACAAAATGGCCCAATTTTTTATGTGATAGGCACCCCGTGGGGAAACACAACCAAGTCTTAGGACTCAACTACCAGTAGCTCAGCTGGCGCGCTAATCTCGAAAATCGTTGTTAAGAAAATAATTTTTGGTGTAATAGGTCACTCGATGGAAGGGGAAAAGAGCCAACCTCAGACGGAAAAAGGATATTCGGGAAAACCCAAAGGTCCCCAAATACATACCAGGATAAACCTCTCTTGCAAGTAACATAAGTTGGGATCTCTGATCCGCCCAGGAAGTACTTGCCACATACAAATAAATGCATTCAAAACATTTAAATAAGTTCCTTGAGAGCATTCAAACAAGTGTTATAAGCACATGAAATAAAGGGTTAAGGATCGAGAAAGGCTTCCTGCGCAGAGAGGTGATGCGACGACTCTTCCGGGGTACTGACTAGGTTTGTTGGTAGTGGAGCAATGTCAGTGACTCGTAGGCAGTGACTCCGTAGGGGCCATTAGGCTCGTTGGTAGCGGAGAAACACAAGGGGACCAAATAACTATACTGAATCCTTTGAAGCCCATGAGGTTACTCCAACCCCTCATGTCCGGTCTCCAGAAATAAAATCACAGTGAACAAGCATTCCACGTAGTGCAAACGACTACAGAAAACATGCGAGGGTCAAAGATGAGGATGGTGGGACCCACGAAAGTGAAAGGAACAACCTTCTAGGCCTCCTCGCCCCCCTCAATATTAAGCACAGGCAGAGATTCCAGATTCTACCAGTGAATTGCCATTTTTTGTAGCCGCTACACACCCTCCAAAATTTGACATCCATTTGAAATTTTAGAGCCCCTGAACACTTTGATAGAGGTAAGTTTGTCTCACCCTGAGCCATGAACCTTTAGAAATTCCACTCCAAGTAGAGGTCTTCAGAACTAATTAATAACTTCATCTTTTCCAAGTTGGTGGCAAAGTCGCAACACTACCCCCTTTTCAATTTTTATAAAGTCTCAACCTCGCAACCTTGCGACCTCCAGGTCGCCATGTCGTAGGGTTGTAGTCTTGGTCAAAATTACACATTTAAAACTATGTGACCTCGTGACCTTACGACCTCTAGGTCGCCAGGTCACAAGGTCGTGATTTTGATTAGAAATAAACATTTCTGACTATGTAACCTAGCGACCTTACGACCTCCGGGTCGCCAGTTTGCAAGGTCGCAAGATCGCATCCTTCCCCGACTCGTCCCAATTTTCGACTTTGCGACATCCCTTAATCACCACACATGCGACCCCTTTATAAATAAAAGGGTCGCATAGGCCACATTGGACCTGCGCAATGGATCAAACAAGACGTCTGACGAGCCAACCAGAGCACGATTTTTCCCGGGTAAGTTGCCTAAACCTCCTGTTGTTTCCTTTCTCAGTTTTTGTTGCCTTACCTTCCCCAGCCCTGTGTTATTAATTTCCCTTAATCCCATTCATTTGCAACCCCATCTCCCACTATCACCACAACTAGGGTTTCACATTCCCTTTGCTAATCCCATCATGCTTGGACCCTTTTGAACCTCCCATTTTTCTTAAAGCCATCACACGCACCCCTCTCTAGCCTTCTTGTGAGTTTTCCATCTCTGGTTTCCCCCCTGCCTTGGAGTTTTTCCCTACTTTCATCATCTTCCCCCCGCGGGTCGTAATTGAATTTTTTTTTTCTTCAGAAAACCCTAATGCAACCTTGCGACCTTGCGACCTTGCAACCTCACGACCTTGCAACCTCGTGACCTGGTCACTAAGTCGCAAAGTATTGACAGACCAAGTAAATCACGACTTTGCGACCTTGCAACTTGGTCGCAGGTCTCCAAGTCACAGAATAAAAAATTGGAATCATTCATGCAGGCACGACTTTGTAACCATGTGACCTTGTTTCTAAGTCGCCAAGTCGCAAGCCTTCTTAATCCTTGATATAGTGACCAGGAGAGGTCTCAGCAACCTAGCCTGAGCAGCCAGATCATTAATAGGTCTAGTCAGTCCCTTTATATTTTGTTGTCATGTCATCCGTCTTATTGTGGGACTGTTTTCTGAACATGCCAGGGGATATCGAAGCTGGGCTCGAGTGTGTCTCCATCTCTTCGGCCTCAAGCAATATGGGGCCTCCGGCAATTCTAAGAAAATATAAAAGCCATGAAATAGAGCTAACAGGGGAATACATGCCTCCTTTGCCACCCCCTATCTATGGAGACACTGCTTGTGTCTTCGGGAAAGGTGATAAGATGACCTAGTCTCAATTCTACCAAGAATTTACAAAGCAATAGTTCCCGAAGGACCTCGTGGACCAGAATGTATATGTTCAAGTCAAGAGGTCGAAAATTCACTACGTGGGCGCCCACCCACCAATCTTCCTATGCACAGAATTGGTCGAATGGATCCTCCAAAAGGTCAACTCCAAGTATTATGTCATCTGTGATCACTTAGGGAAGATCTTTGCCAATCTGACTGGAAAAGACGCAGAGGTATATTATGCACTCCCCGATAGGAAGGTATCATTCAATGTCGAATGGGTCGCCACACATTAGGTTATAGTACCAGAAACCTTGAAGGGTTGGTGGGGTGACCCTGAGAAGTTTAAAGGGAAGAAAGATCAGGAATATAAAACTTATGGCCTTAGGAAGGTCTACAAGCTCGTGGCCGTGATAATTTGCAGATTGTATGGCAGGAAGGATGCCACTACTTTCAGTGGAGCGTGGGTCCCATTCATGTATGCGATCACCTCCTATGGCACCTGTTTCAACTGGGGATACCTAGTAATATTAGCTCCCAGAGAAAATATATCAGCAGGCCATGTACCAAAAGAAGGATGCGCATCGGAATTCTGCATGGCTTCCTACCTCTTGGATGTAGTGTGTTCACAATGCAAATTTCAGGAATGGACTCACAACCGGGATGCGAAGCGTGGTCTGCCTATCCACAAAGAGTTGAACATGTTCTGGGCCACCAGATACAAGCAATATATGGAGCCCATCGTAGATAATTTCATCCCTACTCTCTACCGACATCTTTTTGGTAAATACCCTCCCTGCATGTCCAATAGAGCCGTGCAGACAGTAACCAAGGTAGCCCATTATTTCCCCACTCCAGAGAGCACGTTTTTCAGGGTCTTCGGAACATTCAAGGCACCTCACACACTGTTACAGAGAAATTTGTCACTGTCCCTGTACTCCTTGTTCCTTGATCCTGGAGGACCCATACAGTCACCCTTTTGTACTTTCCAAGCATGGAATACATACCCCTGAACCACACTTTGTCTACCATTTCATCTCCCTTTACAAATTTTCTGAAAGATCCCTATATAAACCTAGTTTTCAAGTTTGGCATTTTTTCTTAGTGTCTGACCCGCGCCGATAGCAGACATTTACACTAAGACCCATGTCGATCGGCACTTTGTCTTAATGTCGGACCCGCGCCGATCCTATTTTGGAATTTTTTTAAAAATAGAAACGAAGCTTCCGTGACTAGAATCTTCGCGAGGTGGTGAGATGGAAGTTTGTTTTGAGGATATGGCCAAGGAATTCCCCTTTTGGAAAAACCTCCCAAAGGATAAGGCCTGCCTTCCACCATTTGAGAGATCAAAACCTCCTCCTCTCCTTCTATAAATACATCTCTCCCACATAGATGCAACTAGCTAAATGGTTTGGATAACTGAACATTTTGGAGAATAGTTGAAATAGTCTAATATAGCTGGTGTGAGATAGAGCACAGAGAGAGAACCTTATCGAGAGAGAGCTTAGGCTTATTGCCTCGCCACGTCTAAATTCCCCAGTGGAGTCACCAATTTTTTGTCCAGGTAAATCCCCTATGCGGACAGAGGTGATCCCTCTAGCCCTAGGGTGGGTCTAGCAACTACAGGAACATACTAACATCTACCTTCCTAGATTGTAAATGAAATTCAAAGCAAGGAAGATGACCTACCTTGTCCTGATGTTATGTTTTCTTCTTCTGTCGAAGATTCTTGATCTGTCGCTCTTCTCAAGCTTGATGCACGCTTCTACCAACGTTTGATTACCTGTACATACAGTCAAGACACTACGGAAAGCGTAAAATCATGACAAACATAAAACAATTAAAACCTATCTAATTGATCAAGGAATGTTAGAAATCTAATTATAAATGCAACTGATGATTATCTTCCACTCTTGTTTACATTTATAATGAGATTTCTAACATTCCTTGTCAGTTAGATAGGTTGTAATTTTTTTATGTTTGTCATGATTTTATGTTTTTCGTGGTGTCTTAACTTTCTGTACAGGTAATCGAACGTTGGTAGCAACGAGCATCAAGCTTGAGAAGAGCGACGGATCAAGAATCTTCGACAGAAAACGAAAACATAGCATCAGGACAAGGTAGGTTATCTTCCTTGCTCTGGATTTCATTTACAATCTAGGAAGGTAGATGTTAGTATGTTCCTGTAGTTGCTAGACCCACCCTAGGGCTAGAGGGATCGCCTTTGTCCGCAGAGGGGATTTACCTGGAAAACATGCACTACCGAAGTTCGTCACTGAAAAACTGCTACTACAAGAGGTGTGCTATCAAATGACGAGTGGGTTCTCAAAGACCCTCAGAAAAGGCAAGAAGAAACCATGGCCTATCCTCCCACTTACCATCGATGCCTACACTGTCAAGGACTTCAAATAAATAGAGGCAGAGGCGAAATACATCAAAGGTTTCCACTCTGTCACCCTCGCCCATAGGTTGTATGACCCTGAAAGGATCGTCCCCGCACACTAGAACTGGGCCAAGTTCAATTGGAGCTACTAGCACACAGAGTGCCCCCTTGAAGAACAGGTTATAAATTGGTACAATGCAGATAGAGAAGCAGCTCCTGAAGGATCAGCCAACCTGAATGGAGACCATGAGAGTCAGGATGACCAAACTCTAGAAGAAAGGACAGACATGATGAAGAGTAAGGACCTTGTGAGAGGAGTGTCATCTTCCAAGTCCAAAATTCCAAAGAATACTACAAGCAACAATCCCCCTAAGGATCAACAGGAAGGAAGGGACAAAGAGGTCGAAGCACAACAAGAGGCCGAGAAGAAGCTAAGAGAGGAAGAACTCAAGAAATCCCAAGATTCCTTGGCACAACAACAGGAAGAAGAATAAAAACAGAAGAAACGGTTTGAAGAACAGCAGAAGAAGTGGCAGAAAGAGGAACACAAGAAGAAACAAGCAGAAGAGGCCCGAAAGAAAAGAGAAGAAGAAGAGTAGAAAAAAAGGGAGGCCGAACACAAGATGAAGTAGAAGTAGGATAAAGAAGAAGTCAAAAAGAAGAGAAGGGAAGAAGATGCTCAGAAGATTCTGGCAGGTGCATCCAAGGAGACAGAAGGAAGCAAGTCACAGCCCTCAATGGCTGGGGTACAAACAGATATACCACATATTGAGGTACCCCTTGCAACTCCCATGACAGGGGGACATCTCCTTCTCTCATAACTTAGCATCCCGGAAAAGCATGAAGATGATGTACTGGACCTAATAAGGCCATCTTACGACCAGTTCACTCATAAAATCAGCCAAGAAAGGAGAAAATGCCTTGCTCGGAATCCAGCTGAACCTCTCATGGTGACCACATAAAAGGACATAGTCCTGGACACTAGGACCAATCCCATAATGATAACATCAATCATAACCACCTTTGCGGCAGCTATAAAGGAAAATGTCAGCAGGATGAGCAGGGAGATCTTGTTTCTGCAAGGCAGACTCCAAGCGTCTGAGCAAAGGGAAGTTCAGGAAGAAATAGAAAAGAAGGCCCTGGAAGAAGAAAATCAAAGGCTCCAACTCATGGTCACTCAAGCAAGCGAGCTACCGACTGCCATTCAAGGGGATTTGGATACCTTAGAGACTGCCATGAAGCAGGTATATGAGGAAATTTTAACCATAAAATATACGGTCTCTCCTCTACTAGGGGCTCAAGAATAAACTAGGAAAAAGGTTGCACATCTAAAGGAAGCCTCTGCAGCACTGGACAGTATGCTTGAATGGTCTGAAAGGTAGCCACAGGCTCCTGATGCCCTACCAAAGAAAGATTGGATCCGCAAGCAGAACGATAAGGTATAGATACGGATGAAGCTGCAATCCAGGGACAAGCTTGAAAAATATGTAGAGAAGGTCATGTCTACCTATGAACACCTAATCATTGGCATTGATTCGATGGTAGAGGTACACCATGTCCCTCTATAAGGACATTTTCCACACAGAAGATGGGGGAAGAGGTGGCCCAGGATATCCAAACATTTTTGGGACCCATCAGATAAGTCGTTATTTCCTAGGGTCTCTCAGCATCCAAAGAAAACATTGACCAATTCATCGTCATGCCAGTCCGCATCTACAATAAGTTGGCCTCCCTATCCAATCAGATCTCCGTAAAGAGGTGCACATTAATTCCAAACGCTCTTGAGTGTTTTCATAGGTTAGGATAAGACACACCTCAGGTCACCCCAGTACCCCCTGACTATCACGCCTGCCAGACTTATCTCAGAGAACAATAGCAGATTGAGGTCCTGGACCTTTCCATCACACAGTTTCTCCCTTGAAAAGGACTTATTTTACAGGTAGCAGACGCATGCAGGTCATAGGTCGCAAACAGTACCTAGTCGCAAGTCGCAACCATAGGCAGGTCGCAAGTTGCAAAACCACCCAAGTTGCAAACCATGCCAATAGTCGGGAAGCTGAAAGGACAGGGCAGCCCAAAGGTCATTTTTGGTTCTGTAAGTACTCCCTCCGGGGACAATGTAAAGGAGATTTTTTGGGACTCCACAGTGAGGAGATATAATTTTACTACATTGAATGCATGATTCCGAGAATGAATATAAACAATGTTTTGAATCCACTACTCGATCTGATGGAAACCCATGTGTGTTAGCATTATGAATATTGTGTCTTTATATATATGTTGTCTTGTATAAATTATTAGTTTGCATTTATGTTCATGTATCATTTATATGTTTAAGCTCTTTCAATTTATTAATGATATGTGGATGTTTAGCACAGGGATGTTTCAATAACTTAGTTGTTGATATTGTCTTAATCTTTCGGAAACATGCTTAAGGAATTGAAGGGTGTTTCGACCATAGTGAATTATTTCTCTTATGGTCAAACAAGCTTCTTTATGAGCATGACCCTAATGATGTGTTGCTAACAATACTTCCTTTTGGTTGCATGCTTCGAATCTCGCTTTGCTATTTATAATGTTTCATTTTCAAGAGATCCCATCAACCGTTTGTTTCGTATCATTCGAGTAGTTGTGCATCCTCTTGTTCTCAAGATACACCTCCATCCGAGAAAGGCGTATTCAATGGTAGCCAGACCTACACCCCGGACAGGATCCCTGTCGCAAATGGTCTAGAGTCTAGTTGGGACTTTATACAGGGAATATTCGCTTACTATTGGCAAGGAATTTTCCCCATCAATAGATTTGGCGCTAGAAGGAGGGCCTGATGGCAGGCTCCCACCATGCAAGTAATATCCCTTTGCAAACCCCCCAGGGAGAAATCATATTTGAAAACACTGGTTCTCCACCCCCCGAGAATACCCCCGAGGAGGACCCACCTTTCTATGAGGTCACAGCGGACCAACTAAGGGCCTTGAATCCGCTCGCCTGCAATCTCATTAGAGGTCTTAAAAACCTCCCCACCACTTGTTCCCTGGCCAATCTGTGAACTCCCAGTACGCGTCATACTCACCAGGGTTTCCTAGTCAACTTCGTGCCTTAGCCTATAGGTCTAATTATTGAATATTATGCAGATGCTGTCGATCAACACTCAGCCGAACCTCCCGACATCCCTCTAGAGGTCGAAGAAGGTGGCCCGGAAGTTACTAGACCTCAACCAAACACCAGCCCATATCCCAACCAGCCTTTGAATAACAACACACAAGTGAATGGCCCACCTAAGGGAGGGGACGAAAGAGGTCGGGGACACGGTTGAAACACGGACCATACTCACCACCACCATCGAAAATGAGACAGACTTCCCTTCCTTTTCAATGGAAACTTTGGTGGTTTCAGGAACTGGAGAAATTATTGAAACATCGAAGATCTTAGAGGTAACCAAAACCAAGATATGCACTCTCAACATGAAGTCAAAGCTTCCAGGTCTAGCACCGCAAGTGAGTCTGAAAACGAGATTGGACATATTTTCATTCCGCCCCATCGTAGGGACAGGCAGGTTTAGCCCCTAGCCTGGATGGCACAGTCTCCTCTGGGCCTCTGTGGTCCCATTCACGACCCAACACCCTGAGAAGCATCTCCCTAAGTTCGACACTGAGAAGGGGACATTGGTCGAAGATCACATCAGTAATTTCTACCTGGACTTACAAATGATGAGGGTGCATTCTGAAAATGTAACATGCCAAATATTCCCCCACACTTCACAAAATAAAGTTTCTACATGGTATCATTCGTTTCCTATCGCTTCCATCGCCTCCTGGGAGCAATTCCACCTTACCTTCCTCCAGAAGTTTTTAGAAGACAAGACTCCTTCTATGCTCCTCATAGAGTTGAGTACTTCGAAGTGCCAGAGGAAGGAAAAGGTTAAATACTTCAGCCAATGTTTTGCAACCATCTTCAACAAATTTCCTCCGAACATGGCCCTTCATGATTCCATCACCATAGATTACTACACAAGGGCCCTACCTCGAGACATTGTTGTGTTCGTGAAACGTGAGGCTAGAGAAACCCTGGCAGAAAATTACACCACTGCCCTCACTGTTGAGAAAGATATGTTATCCATAGGAACCATATACCATGATGAAGATATTGGATCAACAGTACTCGCCTTTGAGGTAATTCGTGGAGAAGGACCTCCTCCTGTGACGAATATAAACCTAGCCGATGACCCCCAATCCAAACCCCCCTGAAATTATATCCTAAGGAGAAAATGCCCAGTTTCCGATCACTCTTTCGAAGAGAAGAGGAAGGATTTCTTGAGGAAAATCTTGCCACCGTACAGGGAGAACCAGATGGCAACCCTGACCACTGAAAAATCTAACCCCACTGCTGCCCAAGGCACCCCCAAGGCTAGATTATCATCAAATTCACCAAGCACCTCTATGGAGGCGCTCTCACATCTAGAATACGGGTATAAAATCATTGAATACATGAAGAAGACGCAAGTCAACATATCACTTTACGAGCTCGCCCGAATAGCCAACCAGCGTGACCTAATTCTCAAAGCATTTGCTAGCCCATCCCCGATGAACAAGACCACCTTGCCGGCTAAGGCTGTAAGCTCCACACCCTCCCAAGCCTTGGTGAACCTCCATTCCATCGTGAATGTCGTCAGTACAAATTCACGAGGATCCACACCCCCATTCCTTTTTTCTTTTGAGATCTTCAATTTCAACGTCCACAATTGCCTCATCGATTCTAGTGCGTCAACCAATGTCATGCCCATATCCATTTGCAAGAAATTGAACATCTGCCCTGAGAAAACCGATGCCAAGATCATTCAGCTCGATAGGTCCCAGGTCCCTGTCGTGGGAAAATTTAATAACGTCCTAATTCATTTCTCTTCAGACTCTAGGGTCCATCAGTGCATTTACATAGTTTTCGTGGATATCCCAAAGGCCTATGGTCTACTATTATGTCGAGATTGGTCAAGTAAACTACAAGGGTACTTTGGGACCGACTGGTCCCACCTATGGCTCCCATACAAGGGTAGGAATAATCAGATCTAGGTCGAGATAAAACCTTACATGAAGCATACGGTGACCGACCTCGAAGCAACCAATGAAACCATCAGCTTTTCCCAAGAAGATCTAGGCATGTTCTTCTTAGAGGCTACTTTTGGCTACTGTCAAGCCACCCAGTCCCCAATCTCCCCGGATACCCAGTTAGAACTACTCCTGCCTACTGCTTTTCACCTTGCTACACCAAGGGGTCCACCCGATATCTCTGCCTCAAGCATCCCGTTTGTGCATGCATGTGATTTGGAATCACCTGAAGACAAGATCTAGACCCTGTACTACGATGGTTCCAAGACCCACGACATGGCCAGTGCTAGCTGTATATTGATAGATCCCCAAAATAACAAATTTTTAATATCTTGTTGGTAATAATTTCAGTGCACCAATAATATGGCCAAATATGAAGCACTAATCCTAGGCCTCAAGAAAGAAATCGACCTCAAAGTTAGTTTCCTAAAGGTAATCAGCAACTCGGAAATCATTACCCGATAGGTATGCAACATTATTCACTACCTATCTCCCCATTTGAAAGGATATCAGCAAGAGGTGTGGCGTTTGATTTCTGCTTTCAATGCTTTCGGTATTCAGTCAGTACTTAGAATGCATAATGCGGAAGCCGATACATTAGCAAACTCTGCTACTAGGTTTACCCCATTGAGGGATGTTTTTTCTATTGAAATTGTTTATAAACCTGCAGTGCTAGATAATGTAACTATTTTTTGCGTTTTTAATGATACTCGGCAGGTATTATATTTCATGCTAAACACGGACGTGTTCAAAGACACTGTGATTTAGGAATAAGATCATGATCTTTCCTTGAAAAAGGAATGGCAGGAACACAAAGGGAATCCCATACCCAAAGGGGTCATGTCCCTTGAAAAGTTATTTGACCTACATAACCGGTTTTGAGGGCCTCCCAATACCAAGGTGCAAAGTTCCACCCTACTACACCAGCAAGTGAACCTCAGGACGGAGGCGTTACGAAAGTTCGTCAACCTCAGTACCAAATGCACTGCCTAGGAGAAGCAATCCTTTATTGAACTATTTAATAAATACCAATATGTTTTCGCCTGGATGTACAACGAACCAGGGACTTATGACACATGAATCATCCAGCACATGATACCAATGAAGGAAGGATTCAAGCCTTTCCAATAGAAGCGGAAGGTAGATTTCGCTTTAAAGCCAATGATCCAAAAAGAACTTAAGAAACTCCTGGATACCTGCATCATCTTCAAAGTCTGACATTCAACGTGGTGTCAAATTTGGTCCCAGTCTGCAAGAAATCTGGAAAAAATCGCTTATGTGTGGACTTCCATAATTTGAACCGATCATCAGACAAGGATAACTACCCAGTGCCTCCCATGGAACAGATCCTTCAAACAGTGTTTGGGTCAGAAATTTTCTCATTATTGGATGGTTTCTCAGAATACAACCAAGTATTGGTGGCTAAACTCAATCGTCTCAAAACAACGTTCAGGACCAAGTGGGGTACATTCGCATTCAGGTGCATGCCCTTTGTCCTGATTAATGTTGGGGCGACCTTCCAAAGGGCCATGGACATCACCTTCTAGGGGCTAATGGGACAAAGTGTGGTGGTCTACCTTGACGATGTCACCGTGTTCTCCAAGTGAAGATATGACCACTTGCACCACCTTAAACAGATATTTGAAAGGTGCCGAAAATACGAAATCACCCTTAACCCCAAGAAAAGCATCTTTGCAGTCTCGGAAGGGAATTTTTGGGTCACGTCATAACCCTGGATGGCATAGTAGTAGCCCAGGCCACACAAAATCCATTTCCCGAATTTCTCCCCCGAGCAGCAAAAAATCCATGCAGTCGTTTCTTGGAAAAATCAACTTCCTCTGAAAATTCATATTGGACTTCTCACAAATCGTGAAACCTCTACAAGGAATGATCAAGAAGAATGCAAATTTTAAATGGAATCCACCTGAGAGAGAAGCGTTCGACAATATCAAGAAGGCCATCATGGAAGCACCTACCCTACATAGCCCGAATTTCAGAAAAAACTTTATCTTGTATACTTTTGCCTCCTATTCATCTCTTGTAGCCATCCTCACTCAGAAAGACGACAATAACGATGAATGGCTTATATATTTCATGAATGCAGGGTTGCAAGGCGTCGATTTGAACTATCCGGACATTGATAAGCAAGCCTATGCAGTATATAAGGCAGTCAAACATTTCAGGCCATACATTTTGAATAACCATGTCACAGTGTTCGTACCTCACCCAGCAGTATGTTCACTATTCATGCAATAGGAGTTGGGTGAGAGACGAGGCAACTGGATGGAATGTCTTCAAGAGTATGACTTAGAATTCAAGCCTGCATACACTGTCAAGAGGCAAGGGCTATGTTGGATGGCTGCTGAAGCCGCAAACCCACGAGACAATGATGAGGAATGTTGGGATGACGAAATAGAGATGTACCAAGCCAAAAACACACCTCAGTAAGACACCCCATCATGGTACATATATCTCCTATAATATATTGGCTGCAGTGTCATGGACCCCACCTTAACAGCCCAACAGAAAAGATCAATAAGGCTAAAGGTTGTATCCTACCAACTGGTATAGGGTAAACTGTTCTGCAAGCATCATAGCGGTGTCTTGCTACGCTTCCTAGAGCATAGTGAGGCCCAACAGGTCCTAAAGGAACTACATGATGGCCCGGCTGGTGGGAACTACGCAGGAGACACCACATCTCATAAGGTTATGTGAGCCGTTTTTTATTTTCCCACTCTGTTTAAGGATGTGCATGCCTATGTTCAGAGGTTCCTTTCGTGTCAAAAATTTTCCAGCAGAGAATCCCGACCTTCTGCCCCAATACAATCCATCGTGGTGGAAGAACAATTCCAGCAGTTGGGACTGGACATGATCGGGGAAATTTTACCACACTCCTCCAAGCAGCATCGATATATCCTCACGGCCACGGACTATTTCACGAGGTGGGTTGAAGCAATACCGTTGCGCAAAATCAACGACTAGGAGGTAATAGCTTTCATCATTCAGTTCATCATGAACAGGTTTGGCGTTCCAAACTCCCTTGTTTTTTGTAATGCTACTTATTTTTCATCGTTCAAATTATATGAATTTTCTTTGGAAAACGGTATAGTACCCAAACATTTCGCCAAATACTACCCCCAAGGGAATGGGTTATCTGATTCAATGAACAAAAACCTTATTCGGATCATCAAAAAGACCCTACTATCCCAACACCGGAACTAGCACAATGCCCTCAATAACACCCTTTGGGCTGATCGGGTCACGCCTAAACCTTCCCTAGGAACCTCCCCATTTTTTCTATTCTATGGGAAAGAAGAAATCCTTCCCCCTAAATTTTCTCTCTCATCCCTTAAGTTGTCACAAGAAACACACGGTACCTCATGCCCTTCCTTGCAACCCTGCATAGACACTTTGTTGAAATTGGAGGAAACATAGAAAGCCCGGGAAAAAATTTCCATCCCCCAAACCCAGATAAAACGATCGTTTGATAAGAATTCCGTCAAAAACAAGGTCTTCGAAGTTGGCGACCTCGTCCTCAAATGGGACAAGGCTCACGAAGACAAGGGAAAGCACACCAAATTTCAAGCCCTGTAGATAGGTCCGTTCCAGATCAAATAGAAGTTTGTACACATATAGACCCCAAACCTTAGAAGGGAGGATCGAGGTCCTCCTGGTAAATGGGCATGACCTCAAGCACTACTTCACCTGACGGCCCCGGGGGTTGTCACCACGCTCTGTACCATATTTTTGTTTCTTTTTCTTTACTGCTCTTTTTTTCGTTTATTTTGTGTTGTTTTAATAAATAGCTTGCCTTGAGAAAGCTCTCGAAACTTCATTCCCCAAGTGCCTCAAGTTGAAGGATCAATGTAGCAGTTACCCAATTGGCCGGTTGTACCGGTGATCTGAAAGGACTGTATTATTTTGTTGTGCTAAGTGTCCTTTTAGTTACAAAACATGTACATATTTGTCTCCATTTGTTTTCTTAAGGAATGAGGATTTTAACCATGAAACATAGATGAATTTGTGAATTATAAGGATGAAAATAATCCTAAATAACACTAAACATCAGTGTATAACAGAGATATAAAACCAACACATAATATTTACACAGTAGGCATGATGAAGTAGTTCACCCCTCCTGGGCTACATCTGCTGGTCCAGCTCCTAATGGCATGTCCATCTTTCATTATGCTCAATTTTTTGCAAAAACATGTGTTTAAAAGCCTCCAATGGTTGTTTTCTCTACACCAATGGCTCCATAATGCTCAAATTAGTCTAGGTAGACTCTTATTTCACCCAAATTGGTTGAAAATTGACCCTCCTAGCCTTTTTCCCAATGACACCTAAAAATCCTCCATTAAATGTGGATAACTGCACTTATCTGTAGTTAAAAGTGGCACATTTCCGAAATTTTGGAGGCGCGCTCAATTTACCGCCAGTCTCAAACCGTAACATTAAATTTAACGGTTAAGGGGGAGCGGGTGGCTACATGCCAACCCCCGAAAACCCCGCAGTCAATTAATTGGAGCGCAACCCACGTGAAACTGTGGTTGAAGCCAGAGTACAAACCGGAGTTTTCCCTAACGGTTGGCATAAAATTCGCAGTAAACTTCGCCATGTGATGAGTTATGTGGTCATGTTTAATGTTTGCTGCTGGTGTTACATATGATGTCGGGGTTTGTGGTTTGATATGTGACCAATAACATAGACCGTCGGCGGTCCAAACCCCAACATCTGCATTAATACACTGTAAGTATGTCATGTGACCCTCAAGGGTTAAGACTCATGTAGTAGCAGAGATGGTGGATTTCTTTCGCGCACACACCGAAGGTTGCGGGGTCGAACCCCCCAGACCTCATAAAATTTTACTAAACCATACAAGGGATGCGTGGCATCCTCAATGATGGCCACGTGTCACCCATTCATTGGCCCGAAAATCAAACTCGTAAAATTCCACCATCCAAGCACTTAGCGAAAAATGGAATCCTCTAACTGGTTTGAGAAAACAAAATATTCTTCTTTTGCTGACTGTGTACCTGCATGCTGACTAGACATCCCAGTAAAACCTGTCGCAAATTTAGTTGTTTGGGAAATTGATTGGAACACGTTATCTCCCTCATACGACATTGGTTTTTCGAACCATTCATGGTGCTGGAATCAGAAAGATGGGATCTAACCGTTTGTTCAAGTTCGACACAATTTCGAGCACTTTCAATTTTGAGCAAAATTTATGAACTCCTGATCACACCTCCTCATTGGGAAGCTTTTGGACCCCAAAATAATTTGATTACATGTTCAGTAGATGAGGATACAACTCCCTCACCTTTCCAACTTCCATCCACTTTGCCTTGCTTGGCTTACTGCCTTTGAGCCCAACTCGAAGGTAGTCAACACTTCCCCTCTTAGATGCTCTTGTCCTCTTGTCAAGAATTATATCTTCCTTGAGCTCATCCAGAAATTCTGGCGAGAAATATTCAATAGAAGGCAGCTGAACATCACTTCCTTAATCATCGATCAAAGGTGGCTCATACAAATGTAAGTTTTCAACATTAACAACTGAATACATTTGCATATATGAAGGCAAGTCAAGTTGAAATGAATTGTTACCAACTTGCTTTATGATCTTGAATGGACCATAGTGAATGGGTTTGAGATTTTTACCTTCTCCTTGCATCCTTTCTTTGCTTATGTGCAATCATACCTCATCTCCTTCTTGAACCTTGTGATCAACTCTATGTTTTTCATGCCTCTCCTTGTATTTTATTTAACTTTTCTCAAGTTGTTCTTGAACTTGTTAATGTATAATCTGAATTTTCACAATGAAATTTCAAGCCTTGTCAATATCACTATGCCAATCAATTGCAACATCCTTCTCAAATATGAATTCTAATGGTGATTTTGGAAAATACCCAAAGCATACTTCAAAAGGTGATGTATTTGTAGAAGGGTGATTTGCCCAGTTGTAAGCATGCTAAATGTAATGCAGTTGCTCATCCCACAACTTGGGATGTTTTTCACAATATCCTCTCAATAGATGCACAATGGTTCTTTTCACCACCTCAGTCTGGCCATCAGTTTACGGATGAAAGTCAGTACTCTTTTTCAATTCTGTGTCCATCTTACTCCAAAGATTGGACCAAAAATTCCCAATGAACCTGGAATCCCTGTCACTAACAATAGAAGTTGGCAATCCATAATGAACCCATGCATGTTGAAAATAAATTTCAGCAGTTTGTTTAGTAGTAATGGTTTTCTTACATGGCATAAGTATACACATTTTACTGAATCTATCCACAACTACATAAAGATAATCATGATGTTTTCTTGACATAAGTAGACCTCCAACAAATTCCATGGAGACACTCTCAAATGGCCTTGATGGTACCGGTAGTGGCGTGTACAACCCAAGCTTCCTATTGCTAGGATTTCTTGTTGCGCACATAGAACAACCTCTTATAAAAAACGACACACTATCTATCATGCGAGGCCAAAAGAAATACCTCTATAGATGCACCATTATTTTGCTTACCCCAAAGTGTCCAGCAATAAGAGATTAATGAGCCTCTCTCATGACACTTAGCCTCTCTCCTTGTGGTATACCCAGCCTTCCCAAATGAAATAGCAAATTGTTATGCATGTGATAATCATTTTCCTCAACTTGATTCCCTTCACTCAAACTAGCATACACATCTTTAAAATCAACATCATGTGCATATTGTTCTATGTAACTCTCATGTACAATAGAATCATTTTTTAGTAAAGTAGAAGCACTTATAATTGACCTTGAAAGCATATTAACAACTGTATTGAAAATACCTTTCTTGTACCTTATAACCAAGTGAAATTGTTGAAGGAAACCCATCCACCTGAAATGTTGTGATTGTTGCAATTTTTTTTGTGACTGCAAGTACTGTCATGGTTGGTGATCGGTATGTATAATCATCTCTTTACCCATAAAGTAGTGTTTCCACTTCTTGACGCTTTGTACCAACGCATACATCTCTTTTTCATATGTATGATAATTAGTTACAACACCATTGAATGTTTCAGAATGAAAAACGATAGGCTTACCACACTGCAAAAGAACTGCACCCATGGCATAATCACTAGCATCAGTTTGTATCTCGAATGGCTGTCTCAAATTCGGTAATGCAAGGATTGGAGCTGAACTGATCTTGTCTTTTAAAGCTTCGAAAGCTTGTTGTTGTTTTTCTCCCCATTGGAAGAATTTCTTCACACTTGTCACTGCATGCATAGGAGCTGCGATGGCAGAAAAGCTAGCAATGAAATTTCTCCAATATTGAGCTGCACCTAAGAAACTTCTTACCTCGGTTACTGTTTTGGGTGTGGGACAATTCACAATGGCTTCCACTTTAGAAGGATCAATTCTCAACTCACCTCCTCCTACAATATGTCCCAAATAAACCAAAGAAGTCTTTATGAACTCACATTTTGATATCTTAAGAAACAATTTCTCTTTTCTCAAAACATCAAGCACCCTATTCACATGCAAGACATGTTCTTCTCTTGTTTTTTTGAAAATCAATATGTCATATAAGTACACAATCACAAATTCATCAATAAATGGACGCAAAACATTATCCATAACACGCATGAAAGTTTTTGGTGCATTACCCAAACCAAATGGCATAACCAACCACTTAAAGAGTCATTGTTTGGTTTTGAATGCAGTCTTCCATATATCACTTTCTGCAATTCTTACTTGATGATATCCACTTCGTAAATATAACTTAGTGAAAAACGTTGCCTCTTTCATCTGATCAATCAAATCATTTATCCTTGGGAGTGGGTATCGATTCTTTACCATTATCTTGTCCAAAGCTCTGAAGTCTACACACATGTGCCAAGTCCCAACTTTCCTCGGAATCAAGACTATGGGTGAACCGCATAGTGAAGTGCTTGGCCTTATGAGTCCCTTGTCCAACATGTCCTTGATTTGCCTCTTTATTTCAGAATTATCCATTATCAACATGTGGTACATGCCAATGTTTGGAAGAGGACAATCTTACTGCAACTGAATCCCATGTTTAATCTCCCTTTTTGGAGGCAATCCTGTTGGCTCCTAAAACATCTCATGATGTGCATCAACTACATCATATAAATTTGATTTCAACTTAGGATCACAATCCTCAAATGAGTCATGATTAACATAAATTTTAGGCTTAATCATTAGAATAACACAATTCTTACTTGAATTTACCAATCTCTTTACCTATTCAGCTTTTACCATAGCAATATTTGTCTTCTTGCGATGTGCTCTAAAAATGTACTCCTTTCCATCTTTGAATAAATGGTATTTGTTCTCATGGCGATGGAAGATTGTTTTCCTGTCATACAAGTAAGGACTACCCAACACAATACCTGTTATGTCAAGCGGAACCACATCTAATTCAACTGTGTCAACAAAATGTGTAGTTGTTGCAAACTGCAATATACACTTCTCTGAAACCTGTAAATTTGCATCCTTACAAATTCAACCAAGTGGATATGCTTTTGGATGTGGAATGGTCTCAAGATTAAGTTTCTTGACCAAGTCTTCAGAGATTGAGTTTTCTTGTGACCCACTTTCAAGCAATGTGTCAATCTTCGTATGTTTGGATATGACCCTCACATGAAACAGTTCAATTCTCTCTTCTTCATTTGGAACATATATATGAAATTTTGATGTACTAGTACTGGGTTTAGCTTCAATTTCTTTCCCCTTTATTTTCTCCAATCCCATGGTTGTAGTTTTAGATTCATCACCTGAATCCTCTCCTAAATCATGTTGATTTGTAGCTGCATTTTTTTGTTTCCCTTTGTTGTTGGAGTGTTTGGGCCTCTTTTCAGGATGTCATTTCCAACAATGATTCTCATCATGGCTTTCTTTTGAACAATGTTTACAAACCACTTTTTCTCCCTCTTTCTTAACAGATGCATTCTTTTTGCCTTTACCTTTTGAGGTCTTCTCTTTGTTTTTCCCCTTAAAAGGTTTCTTCCTACCCTCATCAGAAATGTTTTTCCCCTTAAAAGGTTTCTTCCTACCCTCATCAGAAATGTTTTTCCCTCTTGCTTATAGATGTGTGGCATGAACAAATACTTCATCTAGACTTGTAGGGTTAAACATGAGGATAGTATGTTTTAAGTAGCTATGTAAGCCTCCTAAATTCTTGGGTGTATTCTTGCACATTCTATCATTTCAATTGTAAAGTTTTTCCAGTTCATTATGGTCTTTTGCATATGAGCTAATGGATAAAACTGTTGTTTTATTGCATTAATGAAATTAGTCCATGATAGAATAATCTTGTCATGCTTCTTGATCTCCTCCTTTGTCTTGGCTTCCTACCAAACAAGTGTTGCACCTTCCATTCTCAAAGAAGCTAATTAGATTTTGGTATCATCATCTTGAAGGTTTTGGATTCTCAAATAGACCTCCAATTGCCTAATCCAATTATCAAGCTTTTCTGCATTGACTTCCCATTAAACATTGGCAATTCAAACTTAACATCAATTTTTAGAAAAGGACTTTTCCTAGTGTCTTTAACTTGTGTGGCTGATGTACTAAAGATGAAGTAGAGGATGATGATGATGAGGGTGAGGATGGTGACTTTCCACCGCCTCCATTTCCTCCATTGCCCTTCTTTGACTTATCTTCATCATTGTGACCTCCTTATGATCCATGTCCTTCCTTGTGAAGTTTGGATCATTCTCCTTCTAGTTTCACATTCCTTTCTTGATAAAGGATTCTCACCATCTTAGTCATGTCAAGGAATTCTTTCCTGAACACTCTTTCTTCCTCTTTGGGGTCCACTTCTTCATGGATTTCTCCTTCCTCTGGAGGCATGCTTAATGCTACTTCTGCTTCTTTAGGAGGTGAACTAGGTGGTGGATAATGTGGCAATATTTCCCTCCTTTGTTGTGGCTCACTTTGAGACCCTCTTGCTTCCACCAATTTGCCTTCTCCTCTGTTGAGCTTTAGCCTAGTAAGCATGTGAAAACTTGCAAACAGTTAAACAAATATTTGCACACAACAACACTAGAGAATAAAATCTAGCTCTGATACGAACCTGATATGAAAGGACTGTATTAGTTTGTTGTGCTAAGTGTCCTTTCAGTTACAAAACATGTACATATTTGTCTCCATTTATTTGCTTAATGAATGAGGATTTTAACCATGAAACATAGATGAATTTGTGAATTATAAGCATGAAAATAAGCCTAAATAACACTGAACAATAGTGTATAACAGAGAAATAAAACCACACATAAGATTTACACAGCAGGCATGATGACGCAGTTCACCCCTCCTGGGTTGCATATGCTGGTCCAACTCCCAATGGCATGTCCATCTTTCATTATGCTCAAAATTTTGCAAATACATGTGTTTACAAGCCTCTAATGGCTATTTTCTCTGCACCAATGGTTCTAGAATGCTAAAATTAGTCTAGGTAGACTCTTGTTTCACCCAAATTGGTCGAAAATTGACCCTCCTAGCCTTTTTCCCAATGACACCTAAAAATCCTCCACAAAATGTGGAGAACTGCACTTATCTGTAATTAAAAGTGGCACATTTCCAAAATTTTGGAGGCACGCCCAATTTACCGCCAGTCTCAAACCGTAACATTAAATTTAATGGTTAAGGGGGAGGGGGTGGCTACATTACAACACTCGAAAACCCCGCGGTCAATTAATTGGAGCACAGCCCACATGAAACTGTGGTTGAAGTTAGAGTACAAACCGAAGTTTTCCCTAACCGCCGGCGTAACCCTTGCAGTAAACTCTGCCATGTGATGAGTTATGTGGTCACGTTTAATGTTTGATGTCAGTGTTACATATGATGTCGAGGTTTGTGGTTTGATATGTGACCAATAATGTAGACCATCGGTGGGTTGAGACCATCGGCGGGTTGAGACTGACGGCAGTCCAAACCCCAACTACTACATTAATACACTTTAAGTATGTCATGTGACCCTGAAGGGTTAAGACTCATGTAGTAGCTGAGATGGTGGAGTTCTTTCACGCGCACGCCGAAGGTCGCGAGGTCGAACCCCCCGGACCTCGTAAAATTTTACCAAACCATACAGGGGACATGTGGCAGCCTCAGGGCTGGCCACATGTCACCCATTCATTGGCCCGAAATTCAAACTCGTACAATTCCACCATCCAATCACAATGCGATAAATGGCATCCTCTGACTGGTTTGAGAAAACAAAATATTCTTAGGAATATTCTTCTTTTGATGATTGTGTACCTACATGCTGACTGGGCATCCCAGTCAAACCTGTCACAAATTTAACTATTTGGGAAATCAATCAGAACGGGATATCTCCCTCATACGACATCATTTTTTCGAATCGTTCATGGCACCAAAATTAGAAATACGAGATCTACCCAGTCGCCCAAGTTCGGCACAGTTTCGAGCACTTTCAATTTTGAGCAAAATTTATGAACTCCTGATCAACCAGAATCTCTACCTATTAAGAATCGGCCTTGAAGCACAAAATGGCACAAGTTTTTCTATGATAGGCACCCCGTGGGCAAACATGACCAAGTCCTATGACTCAACTGCAAGTAGCCACCCGATGCGCTAAGTTCGGAAATCGTTGTTAAGAAAATAAGTTTTGGTGTAATAGGTCACTCGATGGAAGGGGAAAAGAGCCAACCTCATACATAAAAAGGATATTTAGGAAAACCCAAAGGTCCTCAAATACAAACCAAGAGAAACCTCTCTTACAAGTAACACAATTCGGGAGCCCTCATTCACCCAGGAATTACTTGCCACATAAAAATAAGTGCATTAAGCACATTTCAATAAGTGCCTTGAGCACATTCAAATAATTGCTATTAGCGCATGAAATAAAGGGTAAAGAATCGAGAAAGGCCTCCTACGTAGAGAGGTGATGCGACAACTTCGTCAGGGTAATGACCAGGATCACTGGCAACAGAGCAACGTCTGTGACTCCTAGGAAATGACTTCGTCGGGGCCATCAGGCTCGTTGGAAATGGATCAACACTAGGGGACCAAATAACTATACTGAATCTTTTGAAGCCCATGAGGTTACTCCGACCCCTCTTGTGCGGTCTCCGGAAATAAAATCACGGTGAACAAGCATTCCGCGTAGTGCAAATGAGTGCAGAAAACACGCGAGGGATGAAGATGAGGATGGTGGGACCCACGGAAGTGAAAGGAACAACCTGCTAGGCCCCCCCGCCCCCCTCAAGATTAAGCGCAAGCAGAGATTCTAGATTCTACCAGTGAATTGCCATTTTTTGTAGCCGCTACAACACCCTCCGAAATTTGACACCCATTTGAAATTTCAAAGCCCCTAACCACTTTGATAAAGGTAATTTTGTCTCGCCCTCAGCCATGAACCTTGAGAAAGTCCACTCCAAGCAGAGGTCTTCAAAATTAATTAATAACTTCAACTCTTCCTAGGTGGTCACAAAGTCGCAACAGTAACCCCTTTGCAATTTTTAGAAAGTCGCGACCTCACAACCTTGCAACCTCTAGGTCTCCAGGTCACAGGGTCGAAGTCTTGGTCAAAATTACACATTTGCGACTATGCAACCTCTCGACCTTGCAACCTCCAGGTCGCCAGGTCGCAAGGTCACGATTTTGATTAGAAATACACATTTGCGACTATGCGACCTCCAAGTCACAAGGTCACAAGGTCGCGTCCTTTCCTGACTAGTCCCGATTTGCGACTTTGAGACCTCCATTAATGATCACACGACAGAGCAAACGAGACGTCTGATGAGCCAATTAGAGCGTGATTTTTTCCGGGTAAGTTGCCTAAACCTCCTGTGTTTATTTTCTCAATTGTTTTTGCCTTACTAGCCCCAGCCTTGGGCTATTAATTTCCCTTAATCCTAATCATTGTGGGAATTTACATGGTATTAGAGCTATTTTGAGGGCCGCATCCGTTGTTGATCCAAATCCAAAGCCGGTTTGACTACATGTGACCGTTGTTTTATAGATCTACTATTTGTGAACATTTCCAGGCTTGGAGAACTAATCTGTTGTGTCTGGAGTGTCTGTTACAGCATGGAACTCCTTTCGTTTCGTGCGAAAAGGTTTCCAGTTGCCCAAGTTATGTCTGTTTAGATCTAGAGGTATAAAGTATTTGTTTTGCAGTTATATTTGTTAATAGTTCTGCTTATTTTGGTTCCCTCTATTTATTTCGGTTTCTAGGTTTTATTTATTTGTCGGATCTATACCCTCTTCTGTGTGTATGCTCTTTTCTCTACACTGTGTGTGATCTTGGAAAATCAGAAATAGTAGGAAGGGATTTTTTTTGCTACGTATGCTCTTTCCCCCCGTCTTTGTGCAATCTCAGGAAATCAGAAATAGTGAAAAAATAGATAGTTTCCGGTAAGGGTAACCGAAAATCTAATATTTTTCCATAAGGCTTGCATTTCGTTTTTTTTTTTTTTTGCTCGGATTTATATTTTTTGTGTAGGAAAAAGCATGCATACCGACGACTAAAAAAAAAAAAAAAAGAACCCTTCCTCCTTTCAAACAATTACAGAATCCTTTTACCTCATCACTTGGTGAGGAGTTACTTTATGAGAATAGAGGTCTTGGGTTCAAGTCTCTTTCTCAAGCTTCTTTTGTAAAAAAAAAATTGTTAAAGGGGCGGGATTTTTTTTTAAGTTGAACTTCATCATCAAATTTCAAACCGTTCTCGTAACTATTCGGCCTCTACAACTCAGTTTTTTCAAATGCCATAACTTCTTCATCCAGAAGCCGTTTTTCGATCCTTTTTTTTTAATCAGCCTAATTTTTCAAGATCTTTCCATTGGAGTAGTTAGTTTTAGCTTTTTTCAGCTTCAATTTTTAAAAAAATGGAAAGTGCATGCCCAAATATTCTTAATAGCACCAATTATTTCCAATGGATACCTCACATGGTAGATATACTTGGAAGTAAAGGGCTTTATAGAATAGCCACAGGACAAGAAACTAAACCTTCTGATGATGATAAAGTCGCTAAATGGGAAAATAAACAAGATCAAGCATGATGGTTGATAGGAATGTCCATTTCTCAATATCTTCGATTTCATATCCTTGACATTGACACCCCTCATGAAGCCCTGGAAAAGCTAAATATTGTCTTTGGCATTCAAAATCAAATCAGGGCCCACCAGCTTGAAAATGAGTTGCTTACTTTGGACCCTAATAATTTCTCCTCTATTGAATACTTTTTGTCCAAATTCAAGACCCTTAGACTTCTTTTAGAAGGTTGTAAGGTCAAAAAGGAAGATGGTATCCTCATCTATTGCATTCTTGCTAAGCTTGGCCCTGCATACTCTATATTTGTTTCCACCTTCCATTCCACTAGAGAAGCCATCAGTTCTTCAGGAACCACCTACAAGAACCCCTCTTTTGATGCCTTTTACGATTCTTTGATAAGAGAACAATAAAAACTCTTACACCTTGGTCTTATCACTTCTGGAAACGCTTCTAAGAAATCCTTAGCAACCCAATAGCAATCATATCAAAATAATCCCAACAAGCAGTATCCTAAAAAGTATGGTCTGAAACCAAACAAGGGTCCTAAGCAATTTCAGCCACAAACTAAAAAAGCAACTCACCAAAATGATAAGGCAACTAAAAACAAAGGGAATAAGACAGATAGACATTGCAACTTTTGTAATCGTGATGGCCATATAGAGTCCAAATGTTTTAAGAAGATGGAAGCCTTAGAAGCAGCAATGAAGAAGCACAACATCAATTTGGAACACTCTTCACCTTCATCTTCAAGAATGGCACTTTTTTCTTATGCTTGTCAAGCATCAAGATCTGGTTATGCATTAAATGTATCTTCTTCTTCTCATTCTCATGAGTGGCTCATTGATTTTGGAGCATCTTACCACATGGCCAAAAACAAAGCCATGTTTTTTTCTTTAAATGATTGTAACACCAAACATATTTATGTTGGTGATGATATATCTCTTAGTGTTGTAGGATCTAGAACCATTCATCTAGATAATGGTCAGTTTAATGATGTACTATGTGATCCTACCTTGTCATGCAACCTTCTCTTTGTTTATCAGATAACTTATTCAGATGAATGGAAAATAATAGAATTCTCACCTCATGATGTTATAATCAAGGACCTCAAAGGTCCTAGACATATTTTAGCTACTGGAATTGCTGATGATTCCACAAGGTTGTTTAATTTTAACAACTTTGGGTCATCATGTCTTCCCTCCGTTTTTTTTGCTCATAACGATGAAGTGAGCAAAATTTGGCATGAGCAATTTGGTCACTTAAACTATCGCTCTCTTCAAACTCTATGTAAAGAAAATATGGTGACAGGTCTTCCTATGGTATCTTGCCGAGATGGTGTTTGCTCCAGATGTGTACTCGGAAAACATTATCGGGATAGTTTTGACAAACGTGCCTCTTGGCACGTTTCAGCCCCTTTGCATCTTGTGCACAGTGATTTATGTGGTCCACTTCCTGTTGTCTCTTTCTCTAGTTGCAAGTACTTCTTAAATTTCATTGATGATATTTCCAGACACACTTGGGTATACTTATTAAAACTCAAGAGTGAATTTTTTAACACGTTCTTGGCCTTTAAGGCCCTTGTTGAGAAACAATATGGACATCAAATTCTCAAGTTAAGATCAGAAAATGGAGGAGAATATGTTAACAAAAAACTTATCAACTTCTACATTAAGCATGGAATTCAATTGCAACATACTGTTCCATATACTCCACAACAAAATGGTGTAGTTGAAAGGAAGAATCACACCTTAAAATAAATGGCTAATTGTATGCTTCAATCTAAAGCACTTAGTCTCAATTTTTGGGCAGAAGCAATTAACTCTGCAAATTACGTAGTAAATCGCACTCCTACTAAGGTTTTAAAGAATATAACTCCAGAAGAATCTTGGAGCTTAATCAAATCAGATGTAAGTCACTTTCGTGTTTTTGGAAGTGATGACTGGGCCCATATTCCAGATGTGACACATAAAGCCTTAGAACCTAAGAGTTAAAAATCAATTTTTGTTGGATATTCTGAATACTTCAAATGATATAGACTTCTTCAACCAAAATCCAAAAATATAACCATTATAAGAGATGTAAAATTTGATGAAAAAATATCGGCCTGCACGCCTAATTCGGTGGGTTTGCCACCTTTGGCCTGCGAGCCTTATTCGGCATATGTGCCACCGCTCTCTCTCTCTTCTATATTTAATAGCATTCCTTCTAGTTCAGATGATGACAGTGAGGATGAAATTCCTCCTCCACCTCTTGAAATTATTCCTTTTACTCCACAGCTTCCAAGATGGGTCCGCTCTACTGGGGATGCAGTAGGTTCTCTTGCTGGTGACCCTGCTGATTGATGATGTACACGTTCTCAATTCGAAAGACCCTCTTCATTATTGGCTCAAGTTCCTGAAAATATTGATCCAGAAACCTTTGAAGAAGCCTCTGTTCATCCAGATTGGGATGAAGCTATGAATGAATAATATCATTCTTTATTGGCGAATGATACTTGGGATCTTGTTCCTCTTCCAAGAGGAAGAAAAATTGTTAGATGCAAATGGGTTTACAAAACCAAGTTTGGACCAGATGGAAAAGTGGATAGACATAAAGCTCGTCTTGTTGCTAAAGGATTTTCACAAGTTGAAGGCATTGACTATACTGAAACCTTCTCCCCTATTTCCAAAATGAATTCTATCCGCCTTGTTCTTTCCCTTGCTACCTCCTTTAAATGGGAATTCCATCAGATGGATGTCAAATCTGCCTTATTACATGGAGCTTTTCATGAAGAAATCTACATGAAACAACCCCCTGGATTTATCCAAAATGACTCTAGCCTTGTTTTTTGCCTTAGGAAATATCTCTATGGTCTCAAACAAGCTTTGCGGCCTTGGTATGCCAAAATGGATAGATTTCTATTAGATAATGGCTTTTCTAGGTGTCATTCTGACAACACTGTCTACACCAAGAAAGTGGGTAAGTCCTTCACCATCCTTGTTCTTTATGTTGATGATCTTATCCTTACTAGTAGTGATCCAAACCATATAAACCTGTGAAGTCTAGCCTCAAAAAGAAGTTTGAAATGACAGACTTAGGACACTTGCATTATTTCCTTGGTCTTCAAGTCTTGCAATCCAAAGAAGGCATTACCCTCTCTCAGTCCAGGTATGCATGTGATCTTCTACACCACTTTCACATGGAAGACTATAAGCCCACCCCTTCTCCCTTTCATTCTGGATTCAAGCTTTCAGTCACTTGTACTACCCATGAAGTTGATGCTACCTTGTACCGTCAACTTATTGGTAAACTTCTGTATCTAACCCATACCCGTCCTAATGTTTCCTTTGTTGTTGGTCTTGTCGCTCAGTTTATGCACCAACCTCATGAAAGTCACTGGAAAGCAGCTAAAAGAATACTTAGATATATTCGAGGTACAATTCAATTTGGGATTAATTATAATGCAGGAGCATCTCCATTATTTATTGGTTTCACTGATTCTGATTGGGTTGGTGACCCCGATGATCAAAATTCTACTGCAGGATATGTATTCACTCTTGGTTCAGGACCTATTACTTGGTCTTGTAAGAAACAAAGTGCCATCTCTCTTTCTTCAACAAAATCAAAGTATCGTGGTGCAGTTGAAGCCAACAAGGAAGCCATGTGGCTTCGTCAGATCCTGTCTGAATTTGGTCTTCATCTGCAGCATCCAACTACACTTTGGTGTGATAATCAGAGTGCCATTCAGCTATGTAAGGATCCAGTTCAGCATCAGCGTATGAAACACATTGAACTCCACATAGAATTCATTATAATGATCATTCATGTTTGTGTTATTGAAGTGTAGTACTGTCCAACCAATGATCAAGTAGCTAATATCTTTACAAAGGCTCTCACATAAGAAAAGTTTACCAAACTTCGATCCATGCTTGGAGTTCAGGAAAGTTATCATTAAGGGGGGATAGGCTCTAATTCCTCCTTCCTTCTCCGATTGTGTCACCTTTTTAAATCCTTCAATCCTATCCCAATTTGTTCTTAAGGAGGGATGTTAGGATATTTCGACACATAGGAAATACGCTCCTTTTATGTCACCTTTTTAAATCCTTCAATCCTATCCCAAGTTGTTCTTAAGGGGGGATGTTAGGATATTCCGACACATAGGAAATAGTTAATAATAACTTATTCTAGTGTAGATTTAGGTAAAGTGTGTTTCTTTACTATGTACATTTGTAACTTATAATTTGACGGTCACGATTTGTAGTGATACGACGGTTCACTCTCTCCTCGGTATTAATGACACTTGATCCGTGGCTTGACACCCGATTGGTCCATGATCTCTATTTAAATATCATGGAGGGTCATTTTCTTGGTAACCGTTTATGAGAGAAACATATGTAACTTTTATTTTTATATTAATAAAATGCCTGAAGTGGCCGTGTTGGCTCAAGTCGTGGCCTGTTTCCCTCTTCAATGGTTTTAGCCACGTGATAATACTGGTGTACTGATTTGCGATCTATTTGTGAGTGGTGACCTTTGGTTTTTTATCTACGGAACTTACCCTAGCTCCCACTATCACCACAACTAGGGTTTTGCCTACCCTTTGCTAATCCCATCATGCCTCAACCCTTTTGAACCTCCCATTTTTCTTCAAGCCATCACAGGTGCCCCTCTCTAGCCTTATTGTGAGTTTTCCATCTTTGGTTGTCCCCCTGCCTTGGATTTTTTCCCTAATTTCATCATCTTCCCCCCACGAGTCGCGATCACCCTGTTTTTTCTTCAGAAAACCCTAATACAACATTGAAACCTTGTGACCTCGTAACCTTGCGACTTTACCACCTCGCGACCTGGACGCTAAGTCACAAAGTCACAAATTATTGACAGACAATGTAAATCGTGACTTTAATACATTGCGACCTGGTCGCAGGTCGCCAAGTCGCAAAATCGCAAAATCAGGATCATTCACGCAGGCACAACTTTTCGACCATGCAACCTTGTTGCTAAGTCACCAAGCTGAAAGCCTTATTAATCCTTTATATAGCGACTAGTAGAGGTTGCAGCGACCTGGCCTGAACAATCAGATCATTAATAGGTCTAGTCAGTCCCTTTATATTTTTTTGTCATGTCGTTCGTCTTATTGTGGGACTGTTTTCTAAACATGCCAGGGGATATCGAAGCTGAGCTCGAGTGTGTCTCCATCTCTTTGGCTTCAAGCAATATGGGGCCTCTAGCAATTCGAAGGAAAGACAAAAGCCCCAAAATAGAGCTAACAGGGGAAGACATGCCTCCTCTGCCACCCCTATCTATGGAGACACCGCCTGTGTCTTCGAGAAAGGTAATAAGATGACCTGGTCTCAAGTATACCAGGAATTTACAAGGCAAGAGTTCCTAGAGGACCTCGTGGATCGGCAGGTATATGTTGAAGTCAAGAGGTCCAAACTTCACTATGTGGGCGCCCACCCACCAATATTCCCATGCACAGAAGTGGTCGAATGGATCCTCCAAAAGGTCGACTCCAAGTTCTGGGTCATCCATGATCACTCAGGGAAGACCTTTGCTGATCTAACTGGAAAATATGCAGAGGTATACTATGCACTACACAGAGGTATAATATGCACTCCCTGCTAGGGAGGAATCATTCAATGCCGAATGGGTCACCAGAGATGAGGTGCCAGTACCAGAAACCTTGAAGGGTTGGTAGGATGACCCTGAGAATTTTAAAAGGAAGAAAGATCAGGAATATAAAACTGATGGCCTTAAGAAGGTCTACAAGCTCATGGCCATGATGATGTGCAGATTGTATGGCAGGAAGGATGCCACTACTTTCATTGGAGCGTGGGTCCCACTCATGTATGTGATCACCTCCTACGACACCCATTTCAACTGGGCATACCTAGTAATATCAGCTCTTAGAGAAAACATATCAGTAGCCTAGGTACCAAAAGAAGGATGCACATCGAAATTTTACATGGCTTCCTACCTCTTAGATGTGGTGTGCGTACGGTACAATTTTGAGGAATGGACTCACAATTGGGATACGAAGCGCGGTCTACCCATCCACAAAGAGTTGAACGTGTTTTGGGCCACCAGATACAAGCAAGATATGGATCCCACCACAGATAAGTTCATCTCTACGCTCTACCAGCATCTTGTTGGTAAAGACCCTCCCTGCATGTCCAATAGAGCCTTGGAGACAGCAACCAAGGTAGCCCACTGGTTCCCCACTCAGAGAGCACGTTTTTCAGGGTGTTCAGAACATTCAAGGCACCTCGCGCACTACCCAAGTTCGTCACTGAAAAAACTGTTACTACAAGAGGTGTGCTAACAAATGACGAGTGGGTTCTCAAAGACCCTCAGCAAAGGAAAGAAGAAACCATGGCCTACTCTCCCACTTACCATCGATGCCTACACTGTCAAGGACTTCAAAGAAATAGAGGCGGTGGTGGAAGACATCAAAGGTTTCCATTTTGTGAACCTCGCCAATAGGTTGTATGACCCTGAAAGGATCGTCCCCACTACAAGCGGGCCAAGTTCAACTGAAGTTACCAGCACATAGAGTACCCCCTTGAAGAACAAGTTATAAATTGGTACAATGCAGATAGAGAAGAAACTTCTGAAGGATTAGCCGACCTGAATGGAGACCATCACAATCAAGATGACAAAACTCTAGAAGAAAGGACACACATGTTGAAGAGGAAGGATCCTGTGAGAAGAGCATCATATTCCAAGTCCAAAAGGCCAAAGAATACTACAAGTAAAAATCCCCCTAAGGATCAACAAGAAGGAAGGGAAAAAGAGGCCAAAGCATAGCAAGAGGCCGAGAAGAAGCTAAGAGAGGAAGAGCTCAAGAATAAAAATAGAAGAAACATGTCGAAGAACAGCAAAAGAAGTGGCAGAAAGAGGAATTCAAGAAGAAATAAGCATAAGAGACCTATAAGAAAAGAGAAGAAGAAGAGAAAAAGAAAAGGGAGGCTGAACACAAGCTGAAACAGAAGCAGGATAAAGAAGAAGTCAAAAAGAAGAGAAAGGAAGAAGAGGCTCAGAAGATTCTGGCAGGTGCATCCAAGGAGGCAGAAGGAAGCAAGTCACAAACCTCAACAGCTGGGGGACAAATAGATCTACCACATACTGAGGTACCCCCTGCAACTCCCATGACAGGGGTAGATCTCCCACTCTCAAAACTCGGCATCCCAGAAGAGCATGAAGATGATGTACTGGACCTAACAAGGCTATCTTACGACTAGTTCACTCATAAAATCTTGCAAGAAAGGAGAAAATTCCTTGCACAGAATCCAGCCAAGCCCCTCAGGGTGACCACATAAAAGAACATAGTCCTAGACACTATGAATAATCCCATAATGATAGCATCGGCCGAAACCGCCTTTGCAGCAGCTACAGATGAAAATTTCAGCAGGATAAGCAGGGGGATCTTGTTTCTACAAGGCAGACTCCAGGTGTCCTAGCAAAGGGAAGCTTAGGCAGAAACATAAAAGAAGGCCCTGGAAGAAGAAAATCAAAGGCTTCAACTCACGGTCACTCAGGAAATCGGGCTACCGACCGCCATTCAAGGGGAGTTGGATACCTTAGAGACCCCCATGAAGAAGGTATACGAGGAAATGTTAACCATAAAACAAGCAGTCTCTCCTCTACTAGGGGCTCAGGCATAAAATAGGAAAAGGGTTGCATAGCTAAAGGAAGTCTCCACAGCACTGGACAATATGCTTGAATGGTCCGAAAGGTATCCACAGGCTCCTGATGCCCTGCCAAAGAAGGATTGGAACTGCATGCAGAACGATAAGGTACATATATGGATGACGCTGCAATCCAGGGACAAGCTTGAAAAATACGTAGAGAAGGTGATGTCTGCCTATGAACACCTGATTAGTGGCATTGATTCGATGGCAGAGTTACACCACATCGCCTCTTTGGGGAAATTGGCCACACAGAAGACAAGGGAAGATGTGGCCTGGGATATCCAAACATTTTTGGGACCCATCAGACAAGCAGTTGTTTCCAAAGTTCTCCCAATGTCCAAAGAAAACATCGACTAGTTCATCATCACGCCATTCCGGATCTACACTAATATGACCTCCCTATCCAATTAGATATTCATAAAGAGGCGCACCTTAATTCCAGACGCACTTGAGTGTTTTCATAGGTTAGGAGAAGACACACCTCAAGTCGCCCCAGTAGCCACTGAATATCACGCCTGGCAAACTTATCTCAGAGAACAGCAGCAGATTGAGGTCCCAGACTTTTCCATCACACAACTGCTCCCTTGAAAAAGAATAATTTTACGGCTATCAAACACAGGCAGGTCGTAGGTCACAAATAGTATCCAGTCATAGTTCGCAACCACAGGCATGTCGCAAGTCGGAAAACCACCCAAGTTGCAGACCATGCCAATAGTCGGGAAGCTGAAAGGACAGGGAAGCCCAAAGGTCATTTTTGGTTCTATAAGTACTCCCTCCACGGACAATGTAAAGGACCTTTTTTGGGACTCCATAGTGAGGAGCTATAATTGTACTGCATTGAATGCATGATTCCGAGAATGAATACAAACCAATGTTTCGACTCCACTACTAGATCTGATGGAAACTCATGTGTGTTAGCATTATGTATATTGTGTCTTTATATATTTGTTGTCTTGTATAACTAATTAGTCTGCATTTATGTTCACATATCATTTATATGTTTAAGCTCTTTGGATGTATTAATGATATGTGGATGTTTAGCAAGGGGATGTTTCAATAACTTAGTTGTTCATATTGTCTTAATATTTTGGAAACATTCTTAAGGAATTGAAGGGTGTTTCGACCATAGTGCATTGTTTCTCTTATGGTCAAACAAGCTTCTTTATGAACATGAACCTAATGATGTGTTGCTAACAATACTTCCTTTTGGTTTCATGCTTCAAATCTCACCTTGCTATTTATAATGTTTCATTTTCAGGAGAGCCCATCGACCATTTGTTTCGTATCATTTGAGTAGTTGTGCATCCTCTTGTTCTCAAGATACACCTCCATCCGAGAAAGGCGCATTCAACGGTAGTCGGACCTACACCCAGGACAGGATCCCTATCACAAACGGTCTAGAGCCTAGTTGGGACTTTATACCGGGGAGATCCCCTTACTGTTGGCAAGGCATTTTTCCCGTCAATAGAACCATTTCTCAATCCAAGGTACAAAAATGATAAAAAGTAATTATTTCCTTTTAGTCACCTACTTGATAGATTTTCTCACATGATGAAGATCATCATGAAATATTTCACTTGTGAGGGCAGATTCTCTAGACTATATGCCTATCTCATCAGACTGGTCAAGAATTTTACTAGGGTGAAATTGCTCAACATCCCTCACTATTTGTACAGGAGTATTGATAAAATTTCATACATAGTGCAGAACAGAGAGTATGAACATCAAATGAGCAGCCTCTTTCATCACTCTCTAATCAAAATAATTATCCTTCATCATCTCAATCAGTTAAACATTTCTTGGGAGACCTTCATTGAGAATGATTTCTTCAATACTCCACCACCTGAGTCTGCTAGACCAATTCCACCACCAGCATCAGTGTCTCAAAGACAAACAGGGTCATCTAGCAGGGCTATAGTGAAAGAGACCAAAGAGGTTAAAGAAGTTAAAGAAACTAAAAAGGTCAAAACATACCAGAGGGGACCTAGGCAAGTGTTTTCTCCACAGATTTTGGAATGGTCCTTTCCTTCTTCATCAGCAAAGCAGGTACATCAGGATTAGCAGTAGGAAGAGATAGTTGTCCATGAAGAGGAAGACCTTCATGAGGAGGAATGATACTTTGATTTGATGGACTTGGATGAAAAATATTATTATGAGGCCACAAATTTGATCATCAAAGAGAAGGATTCCATAATCAAAAAAATGCAGGACAACGTGGTAAGAGCCCAATTTGTCATATCATTCCTTGAACAACAAAACAAGCAGTTGAAAGATAAGCAGGTAATCATGGAGCTAGAGATACTAAAGTCAAAATACAAGACATCAAGGGTAACGCAATGATGGAACATAATGACTCTGACCATGATGATGCTATAACCATCAAGTCAAGACCAAAAACAAGAGGTCTTAAGAGAGATTTAGAGCAGTAAAAACATGAGGCGAAGCAACTTAGTTTTGAGGAAAGGATTGCAAAGGAAGTTGAAGATGACAGAGAGGTGTGGCTTGATAGAGTTAACCTCCACCTTGAGAAGCTCCTCCATAAGGCAAACAAAGAAAATGAGATGCTCAGACACATGTCCAAAAGGTACATCACTATAAACAAGATCTGCAACATCAAGCTTAAGCAATTGAAGGAAAAATACAAGAAAACCCTAATCAAGCAAAAGGAGGATAAACTTGAGATTCTTTTTGATGCCTCCCTAATAGCTTGAGACACTACATCAGCACTTCATCTACCCATTTTGAAGGTTTTTGGGTAAGTTTTTGCAATTTTGAGCATTTTCACAAATTTTGACAGACTTTCTGCACAGTCCACCTGTCAAAAACGCAGCTCCTAGGGCGTTGTGCTTTTTCTAGGAACCTCAAAATGACAAATGGCCACCACCATTGGATTTAGAAGGCCCTCTACATCAAATTTTGACTATTGGCACACTAAAATTGGACATTTCGACAAGGGGAAATGGCCACCACCATTGGATTCAGAAGGCCCTTTACATCAAATTTTGACTATTGGCACACCAAAATTGGACATTCTGATAGGGGGAAATGGCCAAAAACACCCAAAAAATCACCTTTCTGCCTCATTTTTCAAGTTGGTGTTGTGCTTTTGAATAATCTTGGGAGATTTCACTTTTTAGGGCCTTGAATTCATCATTTTCAGAACTTAAGGGAATTTTTGGAAACTAGACAAGAGCAGCTTTCCAATGAGCTATCTTGGGCTCAATTTTGACTTCAGAAAGTCATCCAAACGTGGCCTTGAATTTGGCGTTGCACTTTTGCTTTAGTCACTGCGCTTTTGCCAGTTGCTTGATATTTTCAAAATTTTCCATATTTCTCAGTTGGTGATAGAATTTGAGTTTTTATTGATGTAATTCATCCATGTAAATGTAATTATGTCCTAAATAGTTACTAGAGGGTAGATACATTAGGTAAAAGTGTATTTTTGGATAAAATGAATTAGTTTCACCAAAGTTAGGGATGAGATTTTTGACCTCCCTAGTCTTTGGGTTTCCAGTTGAGCACTTTGTGGATAAGCTCCACAAGTCAGGGATTCGACCCCTGTGCTGGGGAGAATCATTTTTGGTCTATATTATTCACTTATTTTCTCATAACAAGGGTTGGATTCTGTTGGATTGATATTGGAACACTTTTGTAATCATACTTTTGGCCAGTAATAACAGACTGAGTTACATATATTTTGATGGAATTCTTGTGGTAAAGTGATTTGACATTGTTTCTTCTTTTGTTATGCAAATGTGTGAATGTATTGTGATTCATATTCATTCCATTTCTAAATTTAATTGTTTCCTAAGTTATAAAGACAAAATTCATTAATTTTATGCTTTGTTTTGGAGGAATAGTTACAATTTGTTTCATCTTCTTCTTAGTAGAAAAGAATTCATATCTCTTATGCTCTTTTCTCAAACCCTAGAAATCTAAACCACTCCATCAAGATATCCTTTTGTGTTGAACTGATTACCTACCCTACTCCATCAGATCCCTACAATTAATCCTTGTTTTCTCTGACCTAGTTCCTTCCTTGACCTATTCACCATCCAGCACCTCAAAATTCAATCAATCAAACCCCTGTGCTACTATACCTAGCCTAATATCTCATTGATCCAGTCATCTTAATTGAGATCCATTGGAGAGAGCCCTCTCCTGCCTAGTAGGCCTAGCTACTTGGTGAAAGATTGGTTTGTGGTTACCTTTGTTGGTCTCTTCTCAGCCTCAGAGATCCGGTGGAGTGATAACATGTGGTATTTACCAAGGTTATATGTGACTTCCATGGAATTGGTTGTGGTAAATTGATATTCCATAATTTTTGGATGCGTGTGTTCTACCACTTGATCATTGAGGATCAAGTTGGGTGAGAATCAGTGAGTAGACATAGGGTGTGTGTGATATTTACCAAGGTCATATATTACTATGATGGACTTGGTTTTGGTAAATTGATCTATCCTATTGTCGATTGTGTATTAGTCTTATTCTATGCATTGACGCATTATTTTTTACATGATATGAGATGAGATCTATGGTGGAGCTAGAAACTCCTCCCTATTTGAGAGGGAGTGTTGCAATTGGCAGCTTAGTGACGAATTTCCCCAAGTAGAAACTATTTTTCTTGAAGAGAGAGAATTCAATTTGGATAAAGGAAAATTATTATTATTGTTCAAACAATCTTGACATCTCTTTTATGATGTGAAATAAAAAATAATAATAATAATAATAATTAAATTAAATTAAATTGTACAAGAAAATCATGTTTTCAAGTTGGCCTCTCCTCTAAGTAACAAAAGATTAAATCATAAAAGGTTTTTTCATCAAGTCAACCTATATGTATTCAAGTCAACTTGACCCCTCAAGGCACCCATTCGGACCATGTGGATGAATATAAATACAAGATTGGCCCACCTCCAAAAGGGAAATTTGGATTCACACATCACATATATTTTCTCTCCTCTACAAAGTTCCAATAAGAAGTCATCAAGGGCTAAAACATGTTGGAAAATGAAACTAGTTTCAGATGGTTAAGCAAAGTGGTTCTTGTACTTGTTAATGATGAGCATGGTGAAAGGAGGGAATTGTAAAGACCCTGAAGGAATTGATGCTAACAAGTTCATTGTTGACTAAAGGAGTAAGCATGCATCATTGTATTTTCTAAAGTAAGTTTGATCTAGTATGGAAACAAAGATAGAAACATGAAACAATAGAATATATTGTTATAGCATCATTTATCACCAGCTTATACTTGATGACTTATGCATTGGCCTTGAGCAACCCTTCCCTTCAAAATTGGACATATTTTTCAAAAAACAGTATCTTAAAACCCATATGTGACTCTGCCCAGACTTTTCCGCGTATATACGCAAGTCCATACATAGAGAACCGTGTATGCCATTTTAATCATTAAAAATATATATATTCCTTATTTTAGATGTGGGGTTTATGGTTGTTCCAGTAACTTAACCACCCCAGCTCGTGGCCTAACTGTTCCCAATTGTAAAAACTAATTTGAGGGATTATAAGATCCCCTCAATGGAATGGCCTAAGGAGGGGAGAGAGAGAGAGAAATATAGATATTATATGTTGTTGGAGCCCTATCCAAGTCTGATATATTCCTGTGCCTCCTACACTTCTCAAATATTTGCAGGAAACCCTTGTTTCCTTGAGATGCTCACCACCCTATGTGACATCCATTGTGCATTATTCTTGGAAGAAATATTGAGAGGCTAGGGCTAGGTGGATCCAAAGGATGGTATGCTCGAAGGTCGTGGCATATTTCAGGTGATCTCTCCACATTTTTTTATTGTACATGTCATTACTAATAGAAGAGCCATCTTGTTCCTGATTTTTATGTGTCAATAATTTTTTATACATGTGTAATGATCATCAATTGAAAATTTAATATTGTTTTTATGATGTTATTCATGATTTCCACTAACATATAGAACATATATATGCTATACAACTAGGATTCTGTGTTCGTTCTTTCCTGATTTGCAGATTATGGAGCACAAAGTATTGTAGGGGGTTTGCACCCCATGGGATCTACTTCAACCGAGGGATATCTGGGTAAGGTCTACAACCTGTAGATTCTAGTTATTTGCATAGGAGTTGGTTTAGTGAGTCCTTCTTGTAATGATATGCCCCTGATCTGTGATCTGTGAAGGTTATCAACCCAAGACCTTTAGGGTAACATTTCCCGAAATAGAAATGGTGACTCCACTAGGGAGCACATTCTTGTGATTTCCCGTTTGGGTTTTTTTATCTGTCTTGTAGGTTACTGAGATGTTTTATCACTTTTTACAGTCTAGTAAGTCTTTTTTCATTCAGACAGAAAACTTGGTCCCTTGATTAGGCTTGAATTTTTATTTTTTCATGATCTTTATTTTCATACACAGCTTTTTCTTTGCACAGTCATGTATACCTCCTGTGTTTTCCAAAGGGACCCGCATATAAGAGAGTTGCCTTGGTTATAGTCGCATATATACACTAGTTGCACACTGTAAAACCCCGTATGGCTGGAAAATTTTGAAAATTTAAGTTTTCAGCCTTTGTATTATTTTATGTCTATGTTGAACCATTCCTGTGGTCTCTTTAAGGTCTCTGGACTGTGTTTATGGTGATTTCATATCCATTTCTCTCTTTTTTTGTGAAAACCTAGCCATTTGGTGAATTGCCTTGTTTTGTGTGTTTGCAATTGCAGTATAAGCACCGAGATCTTTTCCTGAAGTTCTTGGTTGTTCTGACCTATTAGAACAGTGAGCCTCTGCTTGTTTTCTCTTATTGGCCCTATGCATTGCTTCACTTACGGTTTTTGCCTCTTTGGTCTATTTCAATTTTCTTGATTTCTTGAACTTTTATTATTGCGAATCTTGAAGAATCTCGATTTGGTTTTTTGAGTGTTTGTTCGTTGTAAGATTGCGCTACTGTACTGAATCAATTGATTGAGTTTCTTGGTTTTTTTTGCTCATTTAAGTCCTGGTACGAAAGTAGCACATTTGGCTTGAGCACTTTTGAAGCCCTTGTTGAGACTCATTTGGTTTGATTCTAGTTCTTTGGTAGTTTTTGTTTGTCTTCTTGAAATCCCTTTTCTTCCATTATAAGTAAAAAGCCCAAAAAAAAATTATGTTTTCTGTACCTTTTGCTTTGAATTCGTCTTTATGGTTTCATTACATCTTTTGAAGCTTCTTGATTTTTTTCTAGTCTTTGTTTCTTGGCTTGATTGCGAAGAAAGTTTGCTTTTGCTTTCAATCTTTTGTATCAAGTGCATTTTTGGCGTTCTTATGCATAGGAGTTATGTTTGGAACTGGCCTTGTTTTCTGTCAAAAAGTGATCGAACCAATGTCTTGCTAGGAACTCTTTTTTGCTTCTTTAGAATTAGCATCTTAGGATTTCCATATCATTGGTAGTTTTCATTAAGTGCATTTGAGAATTTTAGTCTTTTTCATAACTTTCTGTATCGTGTGAAGTGTGAGTGTCTGAAAAGAAAAGAAAAACAAAGTTTTTTTCTTATTAGTTTCGTAGAACCCATGTAGAGATCACTTTTCATCGAAAGTAAATTGTTGCATTTGCATGTAAGTAGGTTTTCATTGATTTCTTCGACGTCATAAAACACCATCAGTTTCACTTCCGTGTGCCCTTGACTTAAGTAACAACCAATTTAAAACAAGTGATATAATTAAGAGCAACTAGAAGTTTTTGTATCATTGTCATTAATCATACACCAACTAGCTAGGTTGTAGGGCCTTGGATTAGGTGAGTGGAGAGTTAACTCTCCAAGGCCGCTCAAATTGTTAAACATATAAAGTTTATTAATGAGTGAAATCCAACACCGTTAAGTGGACCTGGAAAGCTCTCCTCCAAAGATTCAAGCAAGAGGGATAGTGTAGGCAGAGAAGAGAGATACCCCCTCTCCTATTTGTTGAATATTGACCTAAGACCATTCTGCCTGGCTGTCGATACAGATTGGTGCCCTTAGTTTACTATCTTAGGGACCACACAGGTGACTGAGGGGGGGAATACCCGTGGTACCTGAGACATACGTTGCATCACTTCCATCAGGGGTTTGTCTTGATCTGCCTCGAAGAGAAAATCAGAAGTCTTATTGTTGTAGGTAATGTTCTTTGACTTGTAACTTTGACCGTAGGTATAGGCACCTCCTTATGTCAATCTGGATCAAATGAGTAGGATAGAATCTATGTAGGAAGGATTCTAAATACATCCATGTGGCTTGCTTCCTCAACTGACACCTGGAACCTAGTAAACCATAAGAGTGGTTGCGGAACGCACAGTCAGCTGCAGAACAGGCTGCATTCTGGATCTAATTTGAAAAAACTTATCAAAATAGCAAAATCATGAAAGTATAAAGTGATAATCATTTAAATGTAACCTTGAGACAAAACCTTAGAATTTTTCACTAATTAAGGTTTATGAATTTATGGAAAAGTGGTGAAATGAGAAGAGAAAATTGTAAATGATAAGGTAATCTTGAGGTTCAACAACCCCTCCCTTTAGACTTGGACATATTTATCAAAAAATAGTATCTTAAAACCCATATGTGACTCTGCCCAGAATTTTCCGCGTATATACGCGAGTCCATACATAGAGAACTGCATATGCCATTTTAATCATTTAAAAAAAAAAAAAAATTCCTATTTTAGAGGTGGGGTTTATGGTTGTTCCAGTAACTTAACCACCCCAACCCGTGGCCTAACTGTTCCCAACTGTAAAAACTAATTTGAGGGAGTATAAAATCCCCTCAAGGGAATGGCCTAAGGAGGGGAGAGAGAGAGAGAGAAATATGGATATTATACGTTGTTGGAGCACTATCCAAGTCTAATATATTCCCGTGCCTCTTGCACTTCCCAGATATTTGCAGGAAACCCTTGTTTCCTTGAGATGCTCACCACCCTATGTGACATTCATTGTGCATTATTCTTGGAAGAAATCTTGAGAGGCTAGGGCTGGGAAGATCCAAAGGATGGTATGCACGAAGGTCGTGGCAGATTTCAGGTGATATCTCCACATTTGTTTATTGTACATGTCATTACTAATAGAAGAGTCATCTTGTTCCTGATGTTTACGTGTCAATAATGTTTTATACATGTGTAATGATCATCAATTTAACATTTAATATTTTTTTTATGATTTTATGCATGATTTCCACTAACATATAGAACATATATATGTTGTACAACTAGGAAATTGTGTATAGATTACGGAGCACAAAGTGTTGCAGCGGGTTTGCACCCCGCGGGATCTACTTCAACCGAGGGATATTCGGGTAAGGTCTGAAACCTATAGATTCTAGTTATTTACATAGGATTTGTTTTAGTGAGTCCTTCTTGTAATGAGATGCCCCTGATTTGTGAAGGTTATCAACCCAATACCTTTAGGGTAACATTTCTCGAAACATATATAGAGTCTACTTGATTGAATTTCTTTGTAAGAATCGTCTAGTATTTCAAGAATGAGAATTTTGGTACCATTTTCCATAATTTTCATCGATACATTGTCTAATATTATGTTAGAGGTAGTCATTTTCGCTAAGGTGGATCCTCAAAATCATATAAGAACCATAATTTTTGGAGCTTCTTCGAAAAATAATTATGACAAGAATAAGTATATATTCCATATTGTATGGAAATAATACTCTTAAAGGGATGAAGGAGTGCAATTGGTCAAGTTTCATGCATCTTACAGAATACATATAGCTAGATGATTGTGTGAAAGGTTCATAATGCATGTTTACAGTAACTTTTGGTAGGATTTATATAATCTTGTAAGAAAAATTGGTCATAATTAATTATGCATAGTGAATACTTCCTTTGGTTATAAATAAAAATATCACTTTCTTGAGGAAGCTATTATCAACTGAAAATTTGGGAAGGCTCAATATAATTCCTTCATTGACAAGAAGTGATGTGAAAAATTGATGACCTAGAACCCGTCAGAATATTGGGAGAAGAAGATGGATCCATGATACCCAAGAAGGAAGGAAGCTCGATATAATGAGGTGCAAAGGAAAGAGGGAGCCATGCAGAACAAGTATGGAGATGAGCTTGATAGATTATTTCTATGACTTCTCTAGTAGAAAATGAAGTCAAGAATATCCTCTAAATTTGAGAGGGATTAAACAAGTCTTCTTGAATAGGAGCAAGGATTTATCCTCAAGTTAAAAGGAGAATAGGGATGTCCTCTCCCATTCAGAGGGAGTGATGTTGGACATCACATGTGCATTCCTTTCTTCATGTGTCATGCACTTGACTAGTACTAACAGTCGTAAGTCTAACTGAATGCCTTGAAGAAATAATGGTGGAGGATTGGATAAGCATATGTGGTGTTATCACAAAAATCGTACCTGATTGGTTGTTGATCAAACAACTTCAGTGTAACTATTTCAAACCAATCTTATGATTGAGGCTTAGCCTCCTCAGTCTGATATTGAATAAAGATGTAGATAGATGGATAAATCTAGGTTTTATATGTCTGTAGGTTGAAAATATCAAAGCTTACTACCATTGGGCTATGGAATCAGTGAATTGGGCTCTCAATAACAAAATATTTCCTTGTAGAAGTTGAGGCTTGTATATACTTCAATGAAAGAGTAACACATTCAGGAAAATCCCAATAACTTGAGTTTCAGAAGAAATTAGAGCATGTGATACATGAGTTCTGATTTATGAGACATCAAGGTATTGAAAAGGAAATATTAAAATAAAATCGCCATAACCCAATATTTAAAGGAAGTCAAAGCATGAATAACCATGAATTCTGAGTAGTAAGCATTAAGATATTGAAGAAAACCTTTCAAAGATAGTACCTAAAACTCTTTTTACCATAGTTTAATACTTAAAGGAAGTCAGAGCATGAACATCCATGAATTTTGAGTAATAAGCATGAAGACTATGGAAGGAAAACATTTCAAAGATAGGACATAAAACTCATTAAAATACACTAAGAATCTCGGGTCTGTCAATATTAAAAGCTCTCTGCATTACTGATCACAGTCCATTACATAAAGAAATAGTTTTGCTAAAAAGTCTCCAACCATTTGCTAATTCAACCTCTTTTCCTTTAATATTACAACATGAGATCATCTCCTCTTAGGCTATATACATCGAATTTCTAACTACTCACACCTTGCATAACCATAACACATGGAATTTATTACAAAAAGACACCTAATCTACTTAACAGTCCTATTACAAATAGGATTCAAACTCCTTATCACTATCTATAACAACATTATCTAATTCAAATTACATCATTTTCCAAGTGTATCATCACATGGTATAATTTTGGATGATGGGCTTCAACTCTTCATGACCATATTGCTGACCTCCACCAGAAAAGGAAACAGTCCCTTGTTTTTTAGGCATATGGTCTTTTGCATTTATTAAACATTCTAACCATCATGTACTATTCATTTTGTGGTCCTTTGTTGTTTGAAGTTGACTTAACACATCTCATCACTCATCCCTAGCCTCCATCTATCCAAAAAATGCTGCAAGACTTGTTCAAAAGGCTGTAATTTATGGCGCTACGAAAACACAGCAGTTTCGTAGCGCCCTTTGTAACGCTGCCATTTCAACCTTTTTTCTTCAAAAACTTGGTTCTTTCCTTATGAAAAATTTTAATCATCCTTTAATACATCTTCCATTACAATTACAGCTCTTAAGTCGTCCTTTAACCCCTTTAAAACTGATCAAAAGGAGCAGAAAAGGTAGCTACAGCAGTTTCGTAGCCCTTTTCTGCTTTTTTACACTAAATGCGCTACGAAACTGTTGAGTATGCAGTTTTGTCAAAAATTTTACCAAGTGAAAAGTATCATTGCCCCAAAACTCAAAATATTACTTATCTCATCATTTAAAAACCACAGCAACCATATACTAACTTCATTTTAGCTTTTTTGAGGCATTTCTTCTTCATTTGCAATAGGTTGGCCTAATGGTTTTTCCTGTTTTTTCCTGAAACCTACGTCTTGGGACAGAGCCTATATCTCTTACTCCATGATGTATTTCGAGAAACTGAAGGAGGTGTTTTTATTCCATTATGTCTTGCATAAAAAAATCCCTTGGTTTTTTGAAACACATCTCCTATTGTCCAGTAAATTCATTTGAAAAACATGTTTAAAACAGGAAAACTATGTTTCTGAAAATAGGGCTTCAATGAAATCCTTGTATCTCTCAACTGATAACACCTGTGAGAAATTTGAGAGAGGTTTTTCTATCTGGGACTATGATGAAGACAAACCTCTTTCATAATTCCAAAAATGTTGCAAAATCACCTTTTTTCCCTTTCCTCACTTAAAAAACTAACCTCCATTTTTCTCCCCTTTTCCTCCATAAAAATCCTCTATTTTTCATGATTCTCCTTCTTTCATTCATGGAAATCATTTTCCATAGTTTAAAACTCATTTTTGAACTATACCGAAACCCCCAAATCTATCAAAAGTTTTAAAAAATTACACAAAAAATATGTGTTTTTGACTATGGGTTTAAGCCCCCTGGGCCAAAATCCTAAACCACTTCCCCCACATGCCCACGCCCTACAAACCAGGTGTTAACCCAGTCAGGCGCTTATCGCATCAGAGCATTCGCGATCAGCCCAAATCTTTTGTTACATAAACACCTCTGATGTGATTAGCCCTACGCATTATATCCTCGATCGCATAATTGCATCGACCTTCCCCGATCGCACAATCGCATCGGCGATTTCTATTGCACCCTTACTCTCTCCCCACCGATTGCGATCTCCCGACGCATCTCCCACCGTTGATCTGATCTGCAGATCGACAGTTTTCATCTAATCGCATCGGGGTTTTCCATCGGGTGCATCTAATTACTTTACTTTGCCCCCCTCCGATCGCCGATTCCCGATTTATTCACCACCATTGATCATTGCGAGATCGACGGTTCCGACTTATTCTTCCCTCTGCTCTCCTTCTTAACCTTCTCTTAACTAATCTCGACCGTTGAATGTTGCCATCCAAGGGCCACGCTCCTCCCCACAACCTCTGCCGCAGTAAAACCCAAAAACACAGGATTTTATAATATTGTTGTGTATTGTGCAGGTGTTTGAATGTTTTTCTATCGTATTAAAGAGAAAGCTGAAGGCTGGGAATGATGATTCCCATGCCTTTGATTCATCAAAGGAAACCATTCGCAGGGCTCAAATTCCATGTCTCGTCAATGTTTCATGAGGCATTGATGTCATATGAGCCCTGCGCGGCCTGCACATCAACAAGACACAGTGTTATTTAATCAAATTAAAAGAGTATCAGTGTCTAAGATGGAACACAGCAGAACAGAATATCGAAGACTATTTGTGGGATTACGGCTAATATTGATTATCAAAAGCCTAATCCTCCAAATTGAAACACAATTAAAGAAAATCATAAGTGTTTATCAGACAGAAAGGTCTCCACGGCCGCATCTGAGGCAAATTAAATCCTCTCAGCTACCACAAAGCCACATGTGCCTCAAAGCATTCAAACAGAAGCCGAAGTTATTGATCAAACGAAGATATTTGCCTCAGCGTAGCCAAAGATTTAATTCTGCTAAGGGAACTTAATGCAAAAAATATTAGCAGAGTTATTATATCCTGAAACAAAGCCTAAAAGTCAATAAAAGCTCCCACCGAGCTTTAATCTAATTGTAAAACATTTAATACAGAGGACACATATGTAAGCTTTTTCATCGAGCCCCTCAAAGGCCGAGAATTCATTAGTCTGTATTAATTACCCCGGGAGATCTTTTATCAGATCTCACCTCCTCATTTTTCTATAAATACTTCTGTAGAAGATGAGAAGTTGGTTGGTTGGTTGGTTGGTTGATCACTAGTTGTAATACTGAAACTCTCTGAAATATACATAGTCTGTTGAAGTTGAAGAAGAAATTGAAGTCTTGGAAGCCTTGATGATGTTTTTGCATGCTTGTTTTTTAGAAGGCTCTATCATCGGATCCATGAGCTTGGTTGTTGGTGAAGTATTCTGAACTGTTTAATGTTTTCTCTTGTTTTCATTTTGTTCCATAATTTCTTACTACATTTGGATGAAAGTTTTAGGCTAAGAAATGACTCCTAGAAGCACCTTAGACCTGTTCGTCCTTCACTGTTTTATGTTTTCTTCTGCTGAGGTATTTTAGAGTCTTTAACCTCTCTCTTTAGTCCTCATGCTCGTTTATTTCCTTAATAGTCTAAATAGTTGGTTTCAGTATTGTTTATGGTTCTCCCTGCTTGTCTGTTGCCGCTTAAAGACTGTTATTGAAGTCTCCCTTTGAAGTTTCTTTGTTTACAGTAATTCAAGGAGGTCTGTTCTGATCTTGCCCCTTGTCCTTGCTTGAACAATTGGCTTAAAGGTATTTATAGTTGTGATCATAGATGTATTTATATCATAATTATCAGTGAATCTTTTATGTCTTCTAAGTCATTTGAAATAAAATCTTTGAGGAAATAGGGTTTTCCCCGAATCTTAGATTTCATTTTAAAAGTTGTTTTGAAATCATTATTTGCTTGAAGTGTGATTTGTAGAATTCATGGTCAGCCCTATCTATCAAATAGCTCTTTATTGTTCAAGTAGTGTTTTCAATTTCCCTTTGTTGAGAATTAAACTTCTCTTTCCAAATCATTGATGTTCATCTCATTCCAAAACCAAAGGATCCTTCGGCCAAGTTAGATTTTCCCTTTGATATCCCATATCCATTGATAAGTTTGTCATGACCTTATTTTGACTCCATTGCCTAATGAAGCGGACATTTCCCCTTTCTATCTATCTTTCCTAGACCTTGCAGGTTCTTTTGTATCAATTCCAACCAAAAAAACAAACAAACCCTTGCACTTAATAACTAGTCTAAAACCTATACTCAAAGCACACAAGATAAACCTTTGCAAAAACAAATAATTTGAGAGATCCCTCTCTGAGAGCAGGAGGACTAGATCCTGTAACTCTAAATATTGGTTCTAATGTTGCCTTGTCTTTTGATTTTCCAAACTATCAAAACACGGGACACCAACACAAAATAAGAGAGAAAATGATGTAAATAACAAAATAAAATCATTTTTGTAAAGTATGGGTTTCATTCTTAAGTTATTTGTCACTAGTTCAAGCATTCATTTAATGCTCCTAGGGTTTACATGAGTCAAACAATCATTGTAACATTGTAATAGACCCTTTTGGGAACTTGTATCAATAAAAGAAAAACTATTTTGAATTTAGAAGTCTCTAGAAGGCTCCCAAGGCAAGTCGGCCTATGGAGGGATAATGGAGCCTCTTGGAAGGCTATAAAAAGGAGGAACTTCAGACTATTTGAGCACACATCAAACATATATATCTTGGATTCAATCTGTGGCTAGAATAGGGAATGTGAAGGTCTCAAGAGGCTAGAAGAGCCTAGCGAAGAAGGAGAAATATCCCTAGATAACTTGGAGGTCTGAAATTATGCATATATAGCTCACACGTGCGAGAGTCCTAGGGTTTTTGGGCATGCATCAGGTTTGAAATTGCAAGAAAGTGTTGTAGACTTGATTTGTGAGATGTGAATGCCAGAAGAGCCTTATTTTGAAGATATTTTACTTATTTTCCCTTGGATACTTTGTCTTGGATTTAAGAAGGAAGATTGGTTGGTTGGCTTGGTTCTTGGTGGTAGTCTTGGTCTAGGTTTTGGTCTTGGAAATATCCTTTGAATTGATACTATAAGAAGAGAAGTTATTTATGGTTTTTCCCGTTAGAGGGGTTTTTTACTAGCTCAGAGCATATATCTTTTGTTCATATTTTGTATGGTTGTGATCTTCATTGTGCTGGAATTTATTTGATGATAAGAACATAAGAATAATCATGCAGAAGAACATAATGTAAAAAATAATTGTCAAGTAAGGAAAATTTAAATAAAAATGTTCTCCTAATCAATTCTCTGACACGGTTTCAGAGCTAAGGTCAATATTCTATGTAGCCAAAATATCACTAGAAGAGTTTTTTCATTACTCCAAAAAGCCAAAAAAAAATGGATTGTTTGCAAAATATTAAAATGCAGAAGTGACTAGAAGTGAATTTGATCTAAGGAAGACCATTTTCTGAGCATACTTGTATTAGAATGGACCTATAAAATCATATTGAAATTATTTGCATAAGATAGAAAGTATTTAAATTATTAAGGATTGTGTGTAATATCCTTAAGGGCCAAAGAAAGGTCGAGTTGGAAAATAATTTTATGGGCTACTTATGTGCAAACTACAATGAGATCAAATCCACAATCCTAGGATTGGGATCTGAAGTTTATGGGGTGTATAAAAGGGTTGAATAAGCACACTTCAGGAAGACACATCATCTTCAGAAATTTTGAAGTGCATAGAAAGATATCAATTCTAAATCGAGGGTCCTATGCATATGTACAAGAATGAATCTTGTAAGCATGAGTTTTTTGGACTAGTAGTAGCCATTCTAGCTAGCAAAGGAAATCACCTTGTAGAGGGATCTAGTCCGTAATAATTAGAGGCATTTTAGGCTTGTTATAAAAGCATTTCAATTACTGCTAAGAGTCCTAATCAAGAAATCCTAAAATGTTGTATCTCTAAAGAATCGATAGAAGTACCAGACCTCTTAAAATATGGAAAAGTAAGAATTATGGACATTCATTTGAAGCAAGGAGATGTAATAAAAGTCTAATATGAATATTTGTAGTAGCATCTACAAAAAAAACTAACCAGAATTCAAGAGGAGAAATAGAGCATCTTGTCTTGACATCCTTGGAAGCTTCTCTTGAAGCCAATTCTAAAGCAAGTACAACTTCAACAATGAGATGGAGACTTTATCCTTAGGAATCCTTCTCTATCAAATTAATTCCTTTGTAAGAAAGGATAAGGTAAGGATACATGAAGGTATGTATGATCTCTAGCTATTATATGTTCATTTGTAAGGCTTTGTTAAAGGGTCTGCATGGAATGATTTAGGGTTTTGTCACATGTTTTGAATATAGGATTTGTAGACTTCTCATCATTTTTTCTATCTAGGGATTGTAAACCCTAGAGGGGACTTGGATTAGAAAACCCTTGTTATGTGAGAAACCTAACCCTAATCTACTTGTTCCCTCGTAGAAACCCTAGCTCTTGACTTCTAAGGTTTACAGATAATCTAGAGTATATGGTAATGTTGATAATTTGGAGGGCTGTAGATTAATACAATTTCTCTTCTTTATAATTACTTGTGAGCTTACTTGAGTTAATTATGTCTTCTCTTCGTTATCTTATTTAGTCTTTCATTAAGTCAATTATCAAAACACACAATATTTAGGCTCCTAGAGCCAGGGCAAAACCTCTCCCTCTTGGAGAGGAAAACGCGCGAGAAAATTCTTCTTAAAGATCTTCAAAAAACAAGTACCACAACCAAGACTTGGACCCATGACCTATGACAGCTTACAAGATCTTGTCATTGCTTCTTTAGATGCCTTTAATGTTGATCCTTATTTTTTTGCGCTAACTTGCATTGAGTTTATCTTCAAACATTACTTCTCACTGATTCATATATTAGATCATTCGAGATCGTATTCTTCACTTGATATCTTCTTAAATCTTCTTTGAGGAGTAGTACTTTTATTGTGGGAAGGTAAATCACAGATTTACCTTCCTCACTTTGCAATACAAAATTCTTTGTAACTCTTACGCATCTATATCAGACCTATTGACTTCACATTATACCACATAAAGTACTACTTCCACACTTTATAATAGTTATTGTTTGACCGCAATCTTCCCAGGCTTGACTACAACTTCTTCTCATCACTCCACACAGAAGTCTGCATCTGAGTTTGCAAAGGATTCTGCATACACTTGCATTCATATTTATTCTAGTATTATATTTGTACAGGAGCTTGCATCTGTCACTGTATACATAACCACATTTTTTCTTGATTTTAGGCATGCTTACAAACATTGTGATACATCAGAAAGATTTGCATTGATACCCATTAACTTCTGAAGACCGATCCACATATTTTTCATTAACTCGCATATTAGTGGACTTTTATTAATGTTATCATTATCTCTGTATAATCCGCACTAAACCCTTTCTGAATTCTACACATGAATGTCTTCTGGTATCCACACTAATTTAGAGTGATTCACACTTTTTTTTTTTTTACAAATGATCTGTAGGATAATCATATATATATGAGTTGTCTCACTGTATTTGGGTTAATCTTCCAGCAAGATAGTAGGCCGACTTCATATCTGATTATAGGCCGACATGAAAGATAGTTGATTCAATGTTTATAATGGTATCTTCTTGCATCTTTCAGGAGCCATTTCTTCACGGTATATTGCCAAGATCTTAGAACATATTTTTTTTACTGGAATCTTCATGATCATGACTCTTAAATACATTTATATGTAGAATAAAAATCATAATATACATCAAGAAGAAGTCTATAAACCTATAATAAAATCTTGCTTATGAAACCCATGAAGCAAGTAAAACAAAAATAAATTTTATTATCTTTGTCTTATACTTTACATAAATTCATAATTACATAGTCAATATGAAGATCAACCTAGTTACACTTTTCAACACTCACTCTTAACTAGGGAGGTATTCATACAGGTACATGGTCACTTTCAAATTGAATAATCTCATAAGAAGAATCAAATTGGTAATCACATCTATATAGCATCATATCAACCAACATTTTCCTAGTGCAAGGCCTTGACTAATAGCCCCATCTCTCAATGAGACAATGGGCTGCAATGTTGGTGAGACACATGACTAATAAACACCATAGTCATTGTCTCTCCAAGGTACATACTCCACCCAGGTGTTCCCAAAGTATTACCTTCTTGGACTATTATTCTCTTGGGTAGCCAACCCTCAAATAATATCGATCCTCGATTACTCTTATCTTGAATCCCCTATTTCATTCTCAAAGAGTATCGAATGCCAGATGATAACCCAATCCTCCATTCTGTCTTCCAAGTGAAGACCATAATTTTGTGTCTATACATTCTCTCCACATGGCCTTCACTGAGACTTACAACTATTAGTCCTGGTCTAATGCATAACACATGTATTAGAGAATCACATATGTCACTCCCTCTCAACTCAAGAAGGACATACTTCAAGTTTCTTCCAAGTAAGAAACTTACCACCAGGTTCCCTTCTCAACCAGGGTCCTGTAGCAACAATCCAGTTACTCATGAAGAATTCCTCCCCTCGATGTCGTGGATTTCGATATTGAGGAATCTTCAACTTTTGGCTTCATAGGGCACAGATCATCCATCACTTTCAGTCTTGAGTCATGTCCACTATCATAAAGTGATTCATCAGTCGTTTTCATCTCGTCCACTGTTATTCCATGTTGCTTTCCTTTGGATCATCTCCAAGGATCATACATCCTTTCTCATGATTAGCATCCCTGCACAAATTCATCCAGATAACCATATACATATGAAAATTAAAAAAAAAAAAATTACCTCAGTGATGATCTTTCACCATGACATCTTCCTGTAGGCATTGAAATCCTTTATTCATATTGACACATCTCCTAATGATATGTTTTGTCAAGGGTATTCTTCTTTACCAGAATTCTGTCAGAGTCTTCATATCCTGCAGTAGTTCTCCTAGTCACATCTTCTTGGCTTCCAGATAATAACTACCTCTTGACATGGTTGCATTTCATGATCTCTTTCTTTCTGCACATTCTTCATTCCTAGGAACTTACACATTTTCCAGTTTCTCGTTCATATATAGCCACCTCATATTCCATGAGGATATATATAATGTTGATTTTATTTTTTAGTGCACCAAGAGATCCTCCTTCATAGATCATACTTCTAAATATATAATTCTATTACCTGCAACCATATGACATGAATTCACAACATCCAGTGTCAGCATATAAATATATACATACCTCATACCTTTTTCATTTAAGTCATCCTTCAATAGTTTTACTAGAATGAAGATATTCATTCCCTTGGCCTGCTCCATCAATGCGTCATCACATTCTAGAATTTTGTTTTTCATGATGACCCTTAATCTTGATGACTGCCTTCCATCAATATAGTTACCAGAGAGGTTTTCTAGGAGATTTTTTACCAAGAACTCCTACCATGCTTTGATCGGGATGCTACACTACTTCCTATCATACAACCAACATAAATCACTTAAAGTAGAAGATGATCTCAATCATAGTGGAGATCCCTCACTTATTATTTCTTAGATTTCTTTGCATTAGGTTCTTCTCTCATTTATGAGATATGGGCTTCTTCCCTATTCCTCTTGTCCTTTTCATATTTAGGACAATCTATTTTATAATGCTCAAGTTCATCACATCCAAAGAATCGTGCTTTGTCCGTACTATTCTGAGGACCAAACTTACCAAATCTTCCTTTATTCCTTGATGTGGCTGCAAAGGCTTGATTCCCTTCACTTGATCTTGTACCACCTTTGGCTTTCAATATTGTTTCCTCTATTTTACATAGAGACCATAAATCGTGGAATGGTGTGGCTTATTTCTTCCCATATACACTGGAAGTGAAGTTTCCCCATTCTTCTGGAAGAGCATTTAGCACCATTGTAGTCATCTTAGTGTTATATATTACTTCTCCGAGTTCCTGCAGTTGATCTTCGATTTCTTCTCCTGCAGTACTTACAGAGAATAGCTGCACCAATTTCTCATGTATTCCTTTTTGATGACTTTAGATTTGATACATCAGAGATGAGAGAGTATTTTATGGATTCTGTAAGAATACTTTGGGCTCTTATATCTCCCTTCATGTATTTGGAATGACTTCATTGTCCTTGTATTCTATGCAGGAAATTTTAAAACCCTAACCAGTTTGTTGCTTTCTTTGAAAAGAAGACATTTTGATAGATTCATATGAAGTCATAAAGATACTTACTTGAGTAGATGTTTTTCTTCTTCTATCAGCTTTCTCGATGATGGTAGGAACTCCCTCTTAAACTGACTTCAAAGTAGGTGATCTTGGATCCTCCTCGATGTGTGGATTCTTTGAATAAGGTTGAAAGTCTTCTTGAGATGACTTGAGGATTTTCTTGCAAACTGATTTTACTTTTCAATGTAGACTTTTACTTTTTCTTTGATGCTTTCTAGAAAACTGAATTTTGATGCTTGAGTGCCTTCTTGACAAACATCCCTTTGCCTTCAGCACCTTAGCTCTGATCCCATGTTGAGAATTTGGAGGGTTGGATATTAATACAAATTCTCTTCTTGATAATTACTTGTGATCTTCTTGAGTTACTTATGTCTTCTCTTTGTTATATTATTTATTCTTTCATCAAGTCAATTATCAAAACACACAAGACACAAGAATTAGGCTCTTAGAGCCAAGGAAAAACCTCTCCCTCTTGGAGAGGAAAACCCATGAGAAAATTCTTCTTAGAGATATTCAAATGACAATTACCATGACCAAGACTTAGACCTTTGACCTATGACTGCTTATAAGATCTTGTCACTGCTTCTTTAGCTGCCTTTAATGTTGATCCTTCTTTTCTACACTAGATTGCACTAATTTTATCTTCAAACATTAATTCTCACTGATTCAGATATTAGATCATTCGAGATCGTATTATTCACTTGATATCTTCTTATATCTTCTTTGAGGAGTAGTACTTTTATTGTGGGAAGGTAAATCATAGATTTACCTTCCTCACTTTGCAATCCATAATTCTTTGTAACCCTTACACATCTATATCAGACTTATTGACTTCACATTATACCACATAAATGACCGCTTCCACACTTTAGAATAGTAATTGTTTGACCGCAATATTCCCAGGCTTGACCATAGCTTATTTTCATCAATCCGCACAGAAGTCTACATCTGAGTTCGCACAAGAGTCCGCATACACTTGTATTCATATTTATTTCAGTATTATATTTGTACATGAGTCTACATCTGTCACTATATACATAACCGAATTTTTTCTTGATTTCGGGTCTGCTCACAAACATTTTGATACATCAGAAAGATCTGCATTTCTACCCATTAACTTACGAAGAATGATCCACATATTTTTCATTAACTCGCATATTAGCATACTTTTATTAATTCTATCGTTATCTCTTTATAATCCACACTAAACCCTTTCTGAATTTCGCACTTGAATCTCTTCTGGTATCCGCACTAATTCAGAGTGATACGCACTTCTTCTTTTTTTAAATGATCCATAGGACAGTCATATATATGAGATGTATCATTGTCTTTGGGTCGGCCTTCCAGCAAGATAGTAGGCCGAATTCATAGCTGATTATAGGCCGACATGAAGGACAGTTGATTCAACATTTATAATGGTATCTTCTTGCATCATTCAAGAGCCATTTCTTCACGATATATTGCCAAGATCTTGAGCATATTTTGTTGACTGGACTCTTCAAGATCATGACTCTTAAATACATTTATATCTAGAAGACAAATAGACATCAAGAAGAAGTATATAAACCTATAATAAAATATTCCTTATGAAACCCATGAAGCAAGTAAAACAAAAATACATTTTATTATCTTTGTCCTCTACTTTACATAAATTCATAATTACATAGTCAATATGAAGGCTGACCTAGTTACACTTTTCAACAGGTAATCCCTAGTGAGGGTGGAATTGAATGAAATCTAAGATATGAAATCAAAACCCTAGGGTTTATGTTTCCAAGGGAAATATCAAGAAATTTATGGTTTGTATTTAAGAACCCTAGAGTATACGCTCCAATAAATCCATGAAAACCCTAGATCGTCAAAACTGACATCATGCTCTTGTATTTGTATAATTTTCTTGGTTGTACTTGTTAGTGAATATTTCAGGAACATGATGAAGGAAGCAAAATGAGAAGGATGTCTAACCAAAGAATTTTTTGTACTTATTAATGATGAGCATGATGGAAGGAGGGAACTGTAAGGACCCTGAAGGAATTGATGCTAACAAGTTCATTGTTGACTAAAGGAGTAAACATGCATCATTGTATTTTCTAGAACAATCTTGATATAGTATGGCATAATAGATAGAAACATGTGATAGTAGCATATTTAGAGTCTACTTGATTGAATTGATTTGTAAGAATCATCTAGTATTTCAAGAATGAGAAGTTTGGGACCTTTTTTCATAATGTTCATTATGTTAGAGGTAGTAACTTTTGTAAGGTAAGATACTATAAGAAGCATTATTTTTGGAGGTTCTTGGAAAACGTATTATGACAAGAATTAGTATATATTCCATATTGTATGGAAAAAATACTCTTAAAGGGATGAAGGAGTGCAGTTTGAATGGTTGCGTGATTCTTATGGAACACATATAGCTATATGATTGTGTGAAAAATTAAGAATGCACGTTTAAAGTAACTTCTTGGTAGGATTCATATAATCCTGTAGGAAAGGTTGGTCATAAATTATGTGTAGTGAATCTTTCAATTGGTTATATATATATAACAATATGTTATCTAGATAAAAAATTATTATTATTAACATCATACTTACCTCATCGTGACACCTTCCTTATTATCAACATCTTCAAGGTCCATCTCCACATGAATCTTCCTTCATGCATAAAAGTGCCCAATGATCAAACTTGATTACCAAGTTACCATTTTCTTCTAGATATTATACTAGATGTTGATTGCTAATATATATATATATATATATATATATATATATACTTGAAGATGTTGATAATAAGGAAGGTGTCACGATGAGGTAAGTCTGATGTTAATAATTATTATTTTTTATCTAGTTAACATATTGTTTTGCTACTTGGAAGGATGTTGCAGGAACACATGATGACATTTGAGGCAAGTTCAATTGTATGAATGGAATAAATGAACAATGTTGAGGGAAGCTCAATATGTGATACATGGTCACTATGAAGTTAATGTGTACTCATTTAAAGGTAGAAATGCAAGAAGATAACTTGAAGGTCAAAGTTTGTACTATAGTAAAAAAGATCGCTTTCTTGAGCAAGTTATGATTAGTTGAAAATTTGGGAAGGATCAATATAATACCTTCATTGGCAAGAAATGATATGAAAAATTGATGACTTGGAACTTGTCACAAGATTGAGAGAAGAATATGGCTCCATGATACCTAGGAAGGAAGCAAGCTCGATGCAATAATATGTGAAGGAAAGTGGGAACTATGCAAAACAAGTATGGAAACAATCTTGAGAGCTTGTGGCTATTACTTCTCTAGTAGAAAAGGAATTTAGGAATCTCCTATGGATTTGAGAGGGAGTAAAGGAGTCTCCTTGAATAGGAGCAAGGATCAATTCTCAAGTTAAAATGAGAATAGGGATATCATCTCTCTTGTTGAGAGGGAGTGATGTTGGAAATCACATGTGCATTTCTTTCTTCATGTGGCATGCACTTAACAAAGACTATAAGCCATAAGTCTAAGTGAATTCCTTAAAGAAAGAATGGTGTAGGATTGGACAAAAATCTATGGTTTCCTTGAGGATAGAATATCCAAGAAAGGAAAGGGACTGACACCCTTTGAGGATAAGATAGGTGTCCAAGATAAGAATGGTCAAAGAGGACTGATATTCTTTGAGGATTCAGGATTGGAAATCCAAGATAAGAATAGTCCTAAAAGGACATACAGTGTGAACATCCAGATGGGGTATGTGCCTTGTGGAGGTAGTGAGGTATAACATGTAAAGCCTCCCAGCAGAATGCTCTTGAATGAAGTAGAGTGTGACTAGTTAGGCCTCAAATTCAATGTTAGTTGATCATAATGTTGATGCTTATAGAAGTCTTACCAATCCAACTCTTCTTATGATAAATTTTCAAAGGGAGTATTGCCCTTATATCAGTTGGACAATTATGAATACCTCCCTAGTTAAGAGGGAGTGGCGGAAAATGTAACTAGTTTCGGTCTTTGTAATTTTCATTCGACTCGTGTCATGATGTAATTCTTATGTATCCATCAAAAAAAGAAAGGAAATGATGTAAGGAACAAAAGAAAATCATTTTTGTAAAGCATGGGTTTCGTGCTTAATTTATTTGTCACTAGGTCAAGCATTCATTTAATGCTCCTAGGGTTTACATGAGTCAAATATTCATTGTCACATTGTAATAGACCCTTTAGATCACTTGTATCAATAAAATAAAAAACAATTTGAATTTATATGTTTCTAGAAATATCCCAAGACCAATTCGGTCAGACAATAAGAATTCAATCTAGAGAGGGCTAATGGATCCTCTTGGAAGGCTATAAAAGAAGGAACTTCGACCTATTTGAGATACATATCAAGCATGCATCTCGTGGATTCAATCTGTGGCTAGAAGAAGGAATGTGAAGGTCTCAAGAGGCTATAAGAGCCTAACAAAGAAGGACAAATATCCCTAGATAGCTCAGAGGTCGGAAATTCTACCTGGATAGCTCATACATGGAAGAGGCCAAGGGTTTCTAAGCATGCATCAGGTATGAAACTATAAGAAAGTGTTGCATACTTGACTAGTGAGATGTGAAGGCTAGAAGAGCCTTATTGTAAAGAGATTTTGCTTCACTTCCCTTCGAGACTTTGTCTTGCATTGAAGAATGAATATTGGTTGGTTGGCTTGGTTCTTGGTGGTAGGCCAAGTCTAGGTTTTGGTCTTAGAAGTCCCCTTTGAATTCATTCTATAGGAAGAGAAGTTATTTTTGGGTTTTCCACTTGGAGTGGATATTCCTTGGCTTGGATCCTATATTATGTGTTCATCCTTTGTATGGTTGTGATATTCATTGTTTTGGAATTTATTTGATGATAAGAACATAAGTATAATCAAGAAGAAGAACATATTGTCAAAAATAATTTTCAAGTAAGGAAAATTAAAATTAAAATGTTTCCCTAATCAATTATCTAACAAAATGAAGTTTAGAAGCCTCTCTTGAAGTCTAATCTAGTCTAAGTACTAGGTTGAAGTCTGTGGTTCCTATGGAAGAGGTTTAAACTCCATATTTGACGTTTTTCTAAGTTCAATAAAGATCGGAAATTCTACTCTTGTCTTAGTCTACTTATCATATGATGTTTTCAACTAGGACAAGTACAAGGAGAGTACATTGAGCCATCATTTATGTGGTCACTCATTGGTCTGAATTTCATGCCATCTCAGGTCTCCTTCTAGCCCAAAATATGAGTACTAAGGGCCTGTAACTAGGACAAGTTTTAATCTATAATATGAGTTTCTGTGGAGTATGTTTTTTGGTCAAAGGTCACTCATTGGTCTGAATTTCATGCTCATCTCAGGTCCAAGTTTTTTGTGTCTATGGATTGATCCAAGCCTTCATTAGCATTGACCAAGTTACATAATAATAATGATCACTTCTCTCTCTCTCTCTCTCTCTCTTAGTTGATGACAATTGAAATTTGATTGGTTTTCAAGAATTGTGCCTTGACAGTATTGATGGTTGTACACATTTTATCTCAACTAAACATTGAATAATAATCTCTCTCTCAGTTGATGACAGTGGTAATTTGATTGGTTTTCAAGAGTTGTGCCTTGACAGTATTGATGGTTTTACACATTTTATCTCAACTAAACATTGAATAATAATCTCCTAAGAAAAAAAATTGATTTGGGTTTTCCCCCTTATGGGGTTTTTGTGGAAATTTGCAACAAGAAACAGTGAAATTGGCATCCATAAATGAAATCTAGAAAATGGCACCTAGAAATGGCTACCATATGAGGCTCCTGATTTAATTTTCCCTTAATTAAACTGGAAGAAAATTTGTAATTTCATCTCATGACAACTTGTATTAGTTAACTGAGTCAGGAAGACTCATTTATCTTAGGAAATTTGAGTTAGAGGTATAAGAGGATGCATGCAAAGGGATTTTCTATTTTTATGGGGTCCAGATATAGTTATTTGGGAGTTCTAATTAGTTAACTCAAGAAATTGAGTTAAAATCGATTTAACTAGTTATAACTGAGAGATGAGCTAGTGAGAAGTCCAGTGAATTAAATCTGGTTTAATTCACATGCAGTGATCAATTAGTTAACTGATAATTCGCTATAAATAGATGTTGCATGTTAGTTCTAAGGAAGGCCCGGTTGAGACTGAGGTTAAAGGGAAGAGATATATCAGTTGTACTATTAGAAAATTGTACAGGTGGTGCATGCAGTCAGAAGAAGGCCTAAAATAAACCATTTCTTGATTAGAGAAAAATTTCTTTAAAAGGAGGAATGAAGGCACAAGTTTAAGCATTGTTTTGGTGAGCACAAGTTGGTGAAACCAAGCAATCAGAAGCACAAGTTTGTGCATGGAGCATGTGAGAGAAAGGTGTGCAAGAGAAGCTTGTGCACAGGTCGATAGAGTGAGACAATCAGCAGAGTGCAAAGGTTTCTTAGGAAGGGAAATAGCATTTTATTGTTTCATGGTATTGAATATATGAAATATAGAGATAGAGGGGTTTTGAACAGTTTCTTTCACTCATTTGTCTGAATTTCATGCCCATCTTAGGTCTCCTTCTGGCCCAAGATATGAGTACAAAGGGCATGTAACTAGGCCAAGTTTTAAGCTATAATATGAGTTTCTGTGGAGTATTTTTCTTGGTCAAAGGTCACTCATTGGTCTAAATTTCATGCCCATCTCAGGTCTGAGTTTTTTGTGTCTATTGATTGATCCAAGCCTTCATTAGCATTGACCAAGTTACATAATAATAATGATCACCTCTCTCTCTCTCTCTCTCTGAGTTGATGGCAATTGTAATTTGATTGGTTTTCAAGAATTGTGCCTTAACAGTATTGATGGTTGTACACATTTTATCTCAACTAAACATTGAAGAATAATCTCTCTTTCTCTCTCTCTCCCCCCCCCCCCCCCTCTCTCTCTCTCTCTCCCTCTCTCTCTCTCTCTATCTCTCAGTTGATGAAAATTGTAATTTGATTGGTTTTCAAGAATTGTGCCTTGAAAATATTGATGGTTGTACACATTTTATCTCAACTAAACATTGAATAATAATCTCCTAAGAAACAATTTTGATTTGTGTTTTCCCCCTTATGGGTTTTTTTTTTTTAATTTGCAACAAGAAACAATGAAATTGGCATCCATAAATGAAATACAGAAAATGGCACCCTGAAATGGCTACCATATGAGGTTTTTGATTAATTTTCCCTTAATTAAATTGGAAGAAAACTTGTGATTTCATCTCATGACAACTTGTATTAGTTTACTGAGTTAGGAAGACTTAGTTATCCTAGGAAATTTGAGTTAGAGGTATAAGAGGATGCATGCAAAGGGATTTTCTATTTTTATGGGGTCCATATATAGTTATTTGGGAGTTCTAATTATTTAACTCAAGAAATTGAGTTAAAATCAATTTAACTAGTTATAACTGAGAGATGAGCTAGTGAGAATTCCAGTGAATTAAATCTGGTTTAATTCACATGCAGTGATCAATCAATTAACTGATAATTCACTATAAATAGATGTTGCATGTCATTTCTAAGGAAGGATCAGTTGATACTGAGGTTAAAGGGAAGATATCTATTATTTTTACCATTATAAAATTGTACAGGTGGTGCATGTAGTCAGAAGAAGGCCTAAAATAAATCATTTCTTGATTAGAGAAAATTGTATTTAAAAGGAGGAATGAAGGCACAAGTTTAATCATTGTTTTGGTGAGCACGAGTTGGTGAAACCAAGCAATCAGAAGCACAAGTTTGTGTGTGGATCTTGTGAAAGAAAGGTGTGCAAGAGAAGCTTGTGCACAGGTCGATAGAGTGAGACAATCAGCAAAGTGCAGAGGTTTCTTAGGAAGGGAAATAGCATTTTTTTGCTTCATGATCTTGACCATATGAAATATAGAGATAGAGGGGTTTTGAGCAATTACTTTTCCCAGATACATCTTGTGTTATGTGATTGATTGTCTCTTTCTCTTACTTGTTATGTGGTTGTGCGATTATGTTTTGTTTCCGCAAATTGTAGAAGGATTCAACATCTTATTTTAGTACATCATAAGATAAGATTGAATCTCGTGGTTAGATTTTCTACATGGTATCAGAGTAGGAATTTTTTGGACGACGAGTTTGCAGAGAAGATCTGAAATATTTTTTGATCAACGGTTGTCATTCATGTCAACCCAAGCAGCACCAGGGGCTAACCCAATATTGCATGGGAATTTTTACCTACAAAATTAATATATTCTAGTTCAGTAAGGATTTTTATGGTTTCTACTTGTCGAGATGTTTTCGTTGATATATGGCACGCCATGTAATTATTCACAGTTTGAGAGATATTCATGTTGGAAGTTTTTACCCCCAGTTAGTGCGCTAAAACCCCATGGGGTTGTGGCATGGGTCATTGAAAAGTCATAATTGATATTTTTTAAGCTCCTAAAATCCCTCCCACGTTCACTTGTTGAATCCCCTCTCAACCTAAGCATTTATATAAATTGTGATCCTCATATCCTCCTCATGCAAGAGATTTCATTATCTGAAACAGGTCATCGTGGAATTTTCACTCTAACTTTTTTTTAAATGAAGGTTCAGAAGCTGAATTTTTTATGAGGCAAAGCTAAAATCCTAAGGAAGCTACTGTGAAAATTTCAGATCAAGGTGCACAATATTTTCAGAGATATGATATGTGGAAGTTAGTGTTTTGCAGGCTCCTGAAATTCATCTCAAAGAAGTGACCTTGGTAAAATCGTCATAACTCTCTCTGAGCATCAGATTGGAATTACGTAAAAACTGGTAGATATTGCACAATCTTTAGTTTTCGCACTATCAATTTCAGAGCCGAATGAAGAAACGGTGACACATGGCACACCGTACAAGTTCGCTCTGCTGAAACAATCCATAATTAGGGCATTGTGAGAGATTGGGTATAACTCTTCCTTGAAGAATCAAAATTGGGTCATACCTGTGGCATTAGAAAGATGACTCAGAGGACTACTAGAGTAACGAAAATAAGATATTGGGGATCTGAAATAATAGAGATACACCAGATTCAATATCGAGCTCCTAGAAGGCAAAGAAAAAGTTAGATCTTGTGTTGTCAAGGGCTGCAAAGGCCCAGAATTTCTAGGGAAGCAAAGCAAAGCAAGGTGCAGCAGAGGGTAACATGAAAAGAGTAGCAACCAAAGTACATAACAACAGCAAGAAGTTCATCACATGAAGTATTCAAGTGGGCAACACTACATATAATCATTGTAAAGGTATCATTGTACTAAGTCATTGTAAATACATTATTGTACAAATTGTACTAGTGTCTATTTTCCAAGAGTTGAAGAGGCATGACATGCACCTGCAATTCAATGCACCTTCAATTGAAATGGCATGCACCTGCAAGTGTGAAGAAAAGGGAGATGATGGAGAAGGTCTTTCAGATGAAGAATATGCTTACTTTACAAGAAAAATAAAACCTGGTAAGGGAAAATTCAAAGGTAAACTTCCATTGATATGTTTCAGTTGTGGTGAGGTTGGGCATTTCGTAGAAAAATGTCCAAACAAAAGTGATGGCAACTCAAAAGGAAAGAAAGGATTTAAGAAATTCAACAAGCAAGGCAAAAATAAAGGATCCAAAAGGAACTTTCTCTCTAAAGAAGATAGCTCCTCATCTGATGAAGAAAGTGACAGTAAAGAAGAAGCCAATGACAAAGTATTGTTTATGGCCAAGCACAATAAACAAGAAGTATCAAACAATGAAGAAGAAGGGTTGACCATAGAATAATTTTATGGGGAGGAAATCAAGCTTATAAAAGAGCTCAATGCTGAGAAGATCCGTGCCAACACTCTTGAAGAAAAAGTTCAAGGTCTCAAAATTGAGGTTGAAGAACACAAATGTATTGAAGAGTCACTTCAAAAGAAGTTGGAAGAAAGCAACCAAGAAAGGGAAGCATTAGAAGCCGAAGTAGTCTCGCTGCGTAAGGAAGTGAAGAAAGGAAAAATTGTCCAAAATTATGCCAACAGCTCAAGGGCATTGGAAGCACTCATCAACAATCAACGATCTTACAACGAAAGAACTGGGCTCAGTTACAAAGAAGAAGAAGCAGGACCTTCTACAACAAAATACAATGAACCTATGAGATCTGACATACATGAAGACTTCATTGGACAAGATTCGCAAGCACATCCTTGGAAGACGATTCCTCGACGAATACTTTCATCCAGGTACCAACATATTTTTCATGGCTATTGTTATTCATGTGGAAAATTTGGTCATAAAGTTGTAGAATGTCACACGTACCCTATGAACCAATACAATTCCAAGATATTCTTCAAATATGAACCTCCCAGGGCTCAACTAAACATCAATAGATTTGAAAATTTATGAAATAATATGGAATGTTACAAATGTCAGAACTTTGGACACATAGCCAGAGACTGCAGACTTGAAAATCCTCCAGAAGAATCTTTGAAGCCACAAAATGAACGAACATGGAAGAAGAAGAAGACTGATAATTGTGCTCTCGCTCTCAAGGCTCAAAAAAAGAAATATGTGTGGTATGTTGACAGCGGTTGCTCAACGCATATGACTGGAGATAGAAGGAAATTTGTATCTCTGAAAGAGAAGAAGGATGGAACCATATCCTTTGGAAATGATGGATCTTCAAATGTTATAGGATCAGGTACCATCACTCTTGGAAGCAAAGATGTTATAGCCAAGAATGTTCTATTGGTCGAAAACATGAATCACAATTTGCTCAGTGTTGGACAAATGTGTGATCAAGGACACACAATGCTATTCAACTCCACAAAATGTGAAATCAGGAAAGGCAGGTATGGTAAAATTGTGGCTACAGCAAGTCGAGCTCCAAACGACATATATGTTCTGGATGAAGCAACTAAAGCATGTCTACTAGCTAAAGAAGATGAAAGTTAGTTATGGAACAAACAAATGGGTCACACAAACTTTGAAAATCTTGTCAGGATAAGAAAAAAGGAATCAGTACGAGAAATGTCGAAAATCTCAAAACCTTCCAACACACTATGTGAGGCATGTCGACATGGCAAGCAGACAAAAGTCCAATTTAAAACAAAAGAACACTTTTCATCACATCCATTAGAATTGATACATACTGATCTATGTGGTCCTGTGAGAACAAAAGGCTTAGACGGAGAATTATATTTCATGTTGATGATAGATGACTATACCAGGATGACAGCCGTCAGTTTCCTAAAGAAAAAATCTGAAGCATTTGAGTGCTTTAAGATCTACAAGGAGTTGGTTGAAAATGAAATTGATTCGAAAATAAAGTGTTTAAGATCAGATAATGGTGGAGAATTCACTTCCAAATTATTTCAGCAATACTGTGATGAAAATGGAATAAAAAGGCAATTTTCAACAGCACGAACACCTCAGCAAAATGGAGTTACTGAAAGAAAGAATAGAACTGTACAGGAAATGGGTAGAACAATGTTGAAGGACTCAAAATTGGATGAAAAATTTTGGGTTCAAGCAATTGATACGGCAGTCTTCATTATATACCGAAGTCTTCTTAGAAATAATTCCAACAAGACTCCATATGAATTATGGAAATGAAAACCAGCCAATGTAAAATATTTCAGAATCTTCAGAAGTAAATGTTATATCAAAAGAGAAGATCAAAATTTGAGTAAGTTTGAACCACGTGTTGATAAAGGTATCTTTGTTGGTTACTCACGCAAAAGAAAGGCCTATAAATGCTATAATCTAAGATGAAAACAGATAGTGGAGAGCATAAATGTTACATTTGACGAAGATGGTGTTCTAGCGAGTAATGATGAGGATCTAGAATCTTTGAAACTTGAGATAGAGGCTGAAAAAGACACAAATAAAATTGTAGAACAAGAAGCAACTATCAACGAGGAAGAAGTAAACAATGATCATCAAGATATACCAGAACAACAACAAGAAGCTCCTCCAAGGAGAACAAAAGAGTGGATTCAAAAGAACCATCCATCAAATCAAATCATTGGTGACATAAATGAAGTTCGACATCTTCGTTCATCACAACAAACTCATGTTGCTTTTCTAGCAACCTTTGAGCCTAGTAGTTTTGAGGAAACAAATACAAAATAGGCAATTGAGTGATGAATGAAGAGTTGAATTAATTGATGAAATATTTTAAGAATTAATTCATGAACAAAAGACAAAATATGTTTACATAAAGGACTAATGAATGACAAGATATAATTAAAATGAAGATAGGCAGATTTTAGAAAACAAACAGATACAGTTTGGTGTACTGATGGAAGATGAACACAATGATTTTTTAGTTGAAATAGGCTTATTAAGAATATTTCTAACTGTGCATTATTGAAAAATCTGAAGTCTACCAAGTGGATGTTAAGTCAGCATTTCTAAATGGAGAATTAGAAGAAGTTTACATCGAACAACCTGAAGGTTTTCTACTATCACAAAAAGAAGACTATGTTTTTAGGTTAAATAAGGCTCTATATGGTCTCGAGCAGGCTCCGAGAGCATGCTATGCATGCTATGCTCGTCTTTATGGATATCTACGTCAACAACGGTTTAAGAGAGGTATTGTTGATAGCAATCTTTATGTACAAATAGTTAAAGATAATTTAACAGTCGTTGAGGTATATGTGGATGATATAATATTTGGTAGCAATGATGATCGACTAAGTAAAAATTTACTACTATAAAGATCCCTGTGAGTTTGAGAGATGTCTTCTGGTGAGGATGGAAAATATACTATTGGAGCTTCAAATATCTCGGCAAGAGAAAGGAATATTTACATTTCAAGCCAAGTAAATCAAGGAAATACTCAAGAAATTCAAAATAGGTACAAGCTTAATCCTTACTCAGCAATATGAGGTTGCAAAATAGTCTAGATGACTCATCTGCAATCTGAGATGTGGATCAGAAGTTGTAAAGATCTATGATTGGTATTCTTCTATATGTAACAGCCTCTCGGCCAGATGTTATGCAAGCAGTTGGACAAGTAGCAAGATTCCAAGCAGCACCAAAAGAATCACATATTATTTCCGTCAAAAGAATTCTTCGATATCTAAAGGGCATAGAAGAATATGGCTTGTTGTATCCCAAGGGTACAAATCTCATTATTCAAGCCTTTACAGATGCAGATTGGGCAGGAAGCGTTGATGATCGTAAGAGTACTAGTGGAGCAACATTCTATCTAGGTGGTTGTCTCGTATCATTGTTTAGCAAAAAGAAAACTTTAATCTCGTTATCTACAGCGAAAGCAAAATACATTGCAGCAGCATCATGTTGTACTCAAGTCCTTTGGATGAAACAAACTTTGCAAGATCTTCAAGTATAATTCAGTGAGCCTATTCCCATATTCTGTGACAACACTAGTGTCGACATCTCCGAATCTGTCTGACACGTTTTCAAAAACAAAACACATTCCAATCGGAAATATCATTTTTTGAGGAACAAGTTGTTTGAAAAGAATATCCGACTTGGTGTGTTTGGAACGAACTTAAATTGTTGATATGCCAATAAACCTTTACCTGCGTGGGCTTGTTGAATATCTTAAGTCAAAAACTTTAGTTCTCCCAAGTTCTCATTAGATTTTCCTTTTTCGAATATAAAGGGGAGTGGAAGTGTGTCTGATCCCTGCCGGAAGGACGGTTGTGTGTCGGTAGCAGTGGAGAAGTGTGTACGGTCGCAAGATGGTTGTGTTTCAGGGGATTTACCCTTTGCCATTGATGTCAAAGGGGGAGGGAATGTTGTAGGAAGAGGTGTCATGATCGCAGGGGGAGTACTTGTGTTTCCATCAATGCCAAAGGGGGAGATTGTTGATCAGCGGTTGTCATTGATGTCAACCCAAGCAGCACCAAGGGCTAACCCAATATTGAATGATAATTTTGACCTATAAAATTAATATATTCTGGTTCAATAATTCTTTTTATGGTTTCTATTTGTCGAGATGTTTCCGTTGATATATGGCACACCATGTAATTCTTCACGGTTTGAGAGATATTCATGTTTGAAGTTTGTACCCCAGTTAGTGGGCTAAAACCCCATGGGTTTGGGGCATGGGTCATTGAAAAGTCATAATTAATATTTTCTAAGCTCCTAAAATCCCTCCCATGTTCACTTGTTGAAGCCCCTCTCAAATTAAGCATTCATATATATTGTGATCTTCATTTCCTCCTTAGGCAAGGGGATTCGGCCATTTGAAACAGGTCATCGTGGAATTTTCATTCTAATTTTTTTTCTACGAAGGCTCAGAAGCTGAAATTTTTATTAGGCGAAGCCGAAATCCTGAGGAAACTGCAGTAAAAATTTCAGATCTATTTGCACAATATTTTTGGAGATATGATCTGTGGAAGTAAGGGTTTTTGCAGGCTCCTGAAATTCATCCCAAAGAAGTGACCTTGGTAAATTCGTCATAACTCTCTCTCTGAGTATCGGATTGGAATGCCATCAAAAGTGACGGATAGTGCATAGTGTGTGATTTTCTCTCTATAAATTTCACAATCAAATGAATAAACAGTGACACGTGGCACGCCGTACAAGTGCGCTCTGCTGAAAAAGTCCATAATTAGGGCAGTGTGATAAATTGGGTATAACTCTCTCTTGAAGAATCCAAATTGGGTCAGAACTATGGCATTGGAAAGAAGACTCAGAGGACTACTACAAGACCAAAAATTAGATATTGAGGATCTGAAATAACAGAGATACACCAGATTCAATATCGAGCTCCTAGAAGGCAAAAAAAAAGCTAGATCATGTGTTGTCAAGGATTGCAAAGGACCAGACTTTCTACAGCATAAGAGAAAAACAAGGTGCAGCAGAGGGTAGCATGACAAGAGCAGCAACCAAGGTGCATAACAGCAGTAAGAAGTTCATCATATGAAGTCTTCAAGTGGGCAGCACTACATACAATCATTGTAAAGGTATCATTGTACTTGGTCATTGTAAATACATTATTGTACAAATTGTACTAGTGTCTATCTGCCAAGGGTTGAAGAGGCAGTGTTGGGAGGTCTAGGATCATCATTAGGTGGTTGTGTCAAATTTGGGGTTATGGTCTAGTATATCTTCTTCTTTTGCATCATTCTATATCATTGTAAAGTGGACCATTTTCCCTAGTACGGGAGTCCATTCTTCTTTTATTCTTCTATAGGGTGGTAGGGTGGTGCTAGGGTGAGTTGTAGCTCATTGGGTGTTGGTGCATCCGTTCAGTGACTACTGAAGAATCTCCGGCATTGTAGCGTCCATCCAGTGGGAGCTGGAGAAGAATGCTTTTCTAGATTCTAGGAAGTTGGAGCTTTATTTTCAATTGGAGTTGAAAAGAGTTATTAGAAAAGAATTAGGTGGTTTTTGTCCCAGAGTGGGTTTCCACCTTAAAAATTGTGTGCATTTGTGTTCCTCTTGTTTGCTCCTATCATTGTACAAAAACTAATAATAATTGAAGATTAACTAATGCTCTAATTGAAATAAATACTTATTCACCCCCACTCTCAGTATTTCCAACAATTGTTGATCAGCGGTTGTCATTGATGTCAACCCAAGCAGCACCAGGGGCTAACCCAATATTGAATGAGAAGTTTGACCTACCAAATTAATATATTCTGGGTCAATAATTCTTTTAATGGTTTCTACTTGTCGAGATGTTTCCGTTAATATATGGCACGCCATGTAATTCTTCGCGGTTTGAGAGATATTCATGTTTGAATTTTGTACCCCAGTTAGTGGGCTAAAACCCCATGGGGTTGGGGCATGGGTCATTTTTAAGTCATAAATAATATTTTCTAAGCTCCTAAAATCCCTCCCACGTTCACTTTTTGAAGCCCCTCTCAACTTAAGCATTCATATATATTGTGATCTTCATTTCCTCCTTAGGCAAGGGGATTCGGCCATCTGAAATAGGTCATCGTGGAATTTTCGCTCTAATTTTTTTTCTACGAAGGCTCGGAAGCTGAAATTTTTATGAGGCGAATCTGAAATCCTGAGGAAGCTGCAGTAAAAATTTCAGATCAAGTTGCACAATATTTTTGGAGATATGATCTGTGGAAGTAAGGGTTTTTGCAAGCTCCTGAAATTCATCCCAAAGAAGTGACCTTGGTAAATTCGTCATAACTCTCTCTCTGAGTATCAGATTGGAATGCCATAAAAAGCGACGAATAATGCACAGTCTATAGTTTTTTTCTATCAATTTCAGAAGAAAATGAATAAACAGTGACAGGTGGCACGCCGTACAAGTGCGCTCTGCTGAAACAGTCCATAATTAGGGCAGTGTGAGAAATTGGGTATAACTCTCTCTTGCAGAACCCAATTTGGGTCAGACCTATGGCATTGGGAAGAAGACTCAGAGGACTACTAAAGGACCAAAAATCAGATATTTAGGATTTGAAATAACAGAGATACACCATATTCAATATTGAGCTCCTAGAAAGCAAGAAAAAGCTAGATCATGTGTTGTCAAGGATTGCAAAGGACCAGAATTTCTATGGCATAAAAGAAAAACAAGGTGGGGCAGAGGGTAGCATGACAAGAGCAGCAACCAAGGTGCATAACAGCAGCAAGAATTTCATCATATGAAGTCTTCAAAAAGTAGGCGGCTTCTGCCTCTGATCGTGTAAAGGTATCATTGTATGAAAATCGTTATACAACTCATTATTATTACAAATTACATACTAGTGTCTATTTTCAAAGGATGAAGAAAGCGATGTTAGGAAGGTGGATAAACGATAAGTGGTTTTATAAGATGATTTATATGATATATGTTATTTGGTATATGTTACTTCACTATCATTGTACAAACACTAATAATAATTGAAGATTAACTGATGCTCTAATTAAAATGAATACTGATTCACCCCACCTCTCAGTATTTCCAACAATTGGTATCGGAGCTTGGTTCCTTCAATAGCAGTTTAACAGCTGGAAGGAGGTCATGGAGCATACCAAGAATGGTGTACCTATATTCAATGAAAATAATTATGCCCTCTGGAAAGAATGGAGGGAGTCTATCTCTTGACATGAGGATTGTGAAGTATTGGACCTTTGTTCCAGAAATATTGATTTGATATTATGGATAATGGAAAAACAGTCAAGATTTGGAAATGAAATGATGAAGCGAGAATGTGTTATGGTGGAATTATTGAATCTGCTTATCATAAGGTGTTGGGTTGTTAAAACACCAAAAATGTATGGGACAAGCTTGAGAATATATATGCAGGTGATTCAAATTTCAAAGAAACAAAGCTTCAAATCTATAGAGAAAAATTTGAGCAACTCAGAATGAAAGAAGATTGTGACATTGTTGCATACTTCCAATACGTTGATGAAATAACCAATACTCTAGAAGGATTGGGAGAGCCAATTGACAAGAAGACTATTATACGAAAGATTCTTAGAACGTTACCAGGGAGATTCAACCCAAAGGTATTGGTCTTAGAATACAGTGCAAATCTGGACAAACTCAGCAAGGAAGAATTACATGGAGTTCTCATAACATATGAAATGAGACTTGATGAAGAAAAGGGTACTTCAAATCTAGAAACTACGTTCATTGCATCTAAGCAAACCAATAAGGACAAACAACCTTCAATTGAAATGACATGCACTTGCAAGTGTGAAGAAAAGGGAGATGATGGAGAAGGTCTTTCAGATGAAGAATATGCTTACTTTACGAGAAAACTAAAACCTGGTAAGGGAAAATTCAAAGGTAAACTTCCATTGATATGTTTTGGTTGTGGTGAGGTTGGGAATTTCGTAGAAAAATGTCCAAACAAAAGTGATGGCAACTCAAAAGGAAAGAAAGGCTTTAAGAAATTCAACAAGCAAGGCAAAAATAAAGGATCCAAAAGGAACTTTCTCTCTAAAGAAGATAGCTCCTCATTTGATGAAGAAAGTGACAGCAAAGAAGAAGCCAATGACAAAGTATTGTTTATGGCCAAGCACAATAAACAAGAAGTATCAAACAATGAAGAAGAAGGGTTGACCATAGAAGAATTTTATGAGGAGGAAATCAAGCGTATAAAAGAGCTCAATGTTGAGAAGATTCATTCCAACACTCTTGAAGAAAAATTTCAAGGTCTCAAAATTGAGGTTGAAGAACACAAATGTATTGAAGAGTCACTTCAAAAGAAGTTGGAAGAAAGCAACCAAGAAAGGGAAGCATTAGAAGCCGAAGTATTCTCGCTGCATAAGGAAGTGAAAAAAGGAAAAAATGTCCAAAACTATGCCAACAACTCAAGGGCATTGGAAGAACTCATCAACAATCAACGATCTTACAACGACAGAACTGGCCTCGGTTACAAAGAAGAAGAAGCAGGACCTTCTACAACAAAATACAATGAACCTATGAGATCTGACATACATGAAGACTTCATTGGACAAGATTCACAAGCACATCCTTGGAAGATGATTCCTCGACGAAGATTTTCATCCAGGTACCAACATATTTTTCATGGCTATTGTTATTCATGTGGAAATTTTGGTCATAAAGCTATAGAATGTCGCACGTACCCCATGAACCAATACAATTCCAAGAGATTCTTCAAATATGAACCTCCCAGGGCTCGACGAAACATCAATAGATTTGAAAATTTAAGAAATAATATGGAATGTTACAAAGGTCAGAACTTTGGACACATAGCCAGAGACTGCAGACTTGAAAATCCTCCAGAAGAATCTTTGAAGCCACAGAATGAACGAACATGGAAGAAGAAGAAGACTGATAATTGTGCTCTCGCTCTCAAGGCTCAAAAAAAGAAAGATGTGTGGTATTTTGACAACGGTTTCTCAACGCATATGACTGGAGATAGAAAGAAATTTGTATCTCTGAAAGAGAAGAAGGATGGAACCATATCCTTTGGAAATGATGGATCTTCAAATGTTATAGGATCAGGTACCGTCACTCTCGGAAGCAAAGATGTTATAGCCAAGAATGTTCTATTGGTCGAAAACATGAATCACAATTTTCTCAGTGTTGGACAAATGTGTGATCAAGGACACACAATGCTATTCAACTCCACAAAATGTGAAATCAGGAAAGGCAGGTATGGTAAAATTGTGGCTATAGCAAGTCGAGCTCCAAACGACATATATGTTCTGGATGAAGCAACTAAAGCATATCTACTAGCTAAAGAAGATGAAAGTTGGTTATGGAACAAACAAATGGGTCACACAAACTTTGAAAATCTTGTCAGGATAAGCAAAAAGGAATCAGTACGAGAAATGTCGAAAATCTCAAAACCTTCCAACACACTATGTGAGGCATGTCGACATGGCAAGCAGACAAAAGTCCAATTTAAAACAAAAGAACACTTTTCATCACATCCATTAGAATTGATACATACTGATCTATGTGGTCCTGTGAGAACAAAAGGCTTAGACGGAGAATTATATTTCATGTTGATGATAGATGACTATACCAGGATGACAGCCGTCAGTTTCCTAAAGAAAAAATCTGAAGCATTTGAGTGCTTTAAGATCTTCAAGGAGTTGGTTGAAAATGAAACTAATTTGAAAATAAAGTGTTTAAGATTAGATAATGGTGGAGAATTCACTTCCAAATTATTTCAGCAATACTGTGACGAAAATGGAATAAAAAGGCAATTTTCAACAGCATGAACACCTCAGCAAAATGGAGTTGCTGAAAGAAAGAACAGAACCGTACAGGAAATGGGTAGAACAATGTTGAAGGACTCAAAATTGGATGAAAAATTTTGGGTTCAAGCAATTGATATGGAAGTCTTCATTATCAACCGAAGTCTTCTCAGAAATAATTGCAACAAGACTCCATATGAATTATGGAAAGGAAAACCAGCTAATGTAAAATATTTCAGAATCTTCGGAAGCAAATTTTATATCAAAAGAGAAGATCAAAATTTGGGTAAGTTTGAATCACGTGTTGATGAAGGTATCTTTGTTGGTTACTCATGCAAAAGAAAGGCCTATAAATGCTATAATCTAAGACGAAAACAAATAGTGGAGAGCATAAATGTTACATTTGACAAAGATGGTGTTCTAGCGAGTAATGATGAGGATCTAGAATCTTTGAAACTTGAGACAGAGGCTAAAAAAGACACAGATAAAATTGTAGAACAAGAAGCAACTATCAATGAGGAAGAATTAAACAATGATCATCAAGATATACCAGAACAACAACAAGAAGCTCCTCCAAGGAGAACAAAAGAGTGGATTCAAAAGAACCATCCATCAAATCAAATCATTGGTGACATAAATGAAGGTCGACAGCTTCGTTCATCACAACAAGCTCACGTTGCTTTTCGATCAACCTTTGAGCTTAGTAGTTTTGAGGAAGCCAGCCAAAATGAACATTGGGTAGCAGCTATGAATGAAGAATTGGATCAAATTGAGAAGAATAACACCTAGGAATTAGTTCCACGACCAAAAGATAAAAATGTAATTGGGACTAAATGGGTGTTCAAGAACAAATTGAATGAAGATGGGCAGGCTACCAGAAACAAAGCAAGATTGGTTTGCAAAGGCTATGCACAAGTGGAAGGAATTGATTTCGACGAAGCATTTGCACCAGTTGCTAGAATGGAAGCCATCTGAATGTTTCTCGCCTATGCATGTTCAAGAAAAATCAAAGTCTATCGAATGGATGTTAAGTCAGCATTTCTAAATGGAGAATTAGAAGAAGAAATTTACATCAAGCAACCTAAAGGGTTTCTACTATCACAAAAAGAAGACTATGTCTGCAGGTTAAATAAGGCTATATATGGTCTCAAGCAGGCTCCCAGAGCATGGTATGATCATCTTGATGGATATCTACGTCAACAATGGTTCAAGAAAGGTACTGTTGATAGCAATATTTATGTACAAATAGATAAAGATAATTTAACAATTGTTGAGGTATATGTGGATGATATAATATTTGGTAGCAATGATGATCGACTAAGTAAGAACTTTTCTACAAAGATGCAAAGTGAGTTTGAGATGTCTTTACTTGGTGAGCTGACATGCTTCTTAGGGCTTCAAATATCTCAGCAAGAGAAAGGAATATTTATATGTCAAGCCAAGTACATCAAGGAAATGCTCAAGAAATTCAAAATGGAAGATTGCAAACCCGTCCTTACTCCAATGGTAACAAGTTGCAAATTGAGCATAGACGACTCATCTAAGGATGTGGATCAGAAGTTGTACAGATCTATGATTGGTAGTCTTCTATATGTAACAGCCTCTCGGCCAGATGTTATGCAAGCAGTTGGACAAGTAGCAAGATTCCAAGCAGCACCAAAAGAATCACATATTATTTCCGTCAAAAGAATTCTTTGATATCTAAAGGGCAGAGAAGAATATGGCTTGTGGTATCCCAAGGATAACAATCTCATTATTCAAGCCTTTACAGATGCAAATTGGGCAGGAAGTGTTGATGATCGTAAGAGTACTAGTGGAGCAGCATTCTATCTAGGTGGTTGTCTCGTATCATGGTTGAGCAAAAAGCAAACTTCAATCTCGTTATCTACAGCGGAAGCAAAATACATTGCAGCAGCATCATGTTGTACTCAAGTCCTTTGGATGAAACAAACTTTGCAAGATCTTCAAGTACAATTCAGTGAGCCTATTCCCATATTCTGTGACAACACTAGTGCCATCAGCATCTCCAAGAATCCTGTCATGCATTCAAAAACAAAACACATTCCAATCAAATATCATTTTGTTAGAGAACAAGTTGCTGAAAATAATATCAAACTTGAGTATGTTTGTACAAAAGAACAAATTGTTGATATCTTCACTAAACCTTTACCTCGTGAATCATTCGAATATCTTCGTCAAAAGCTTGGGATTCTCCCAAGTTCTCATTAGATTTTCCTTTTTCATAATATAAAGGGGGAGTGGAAGTGTGTACAGGTCTGTAGGACGGTTGTGTGTCAGCGCGAGTGGAATTGTGTACAGGTCCGCAGGATGGTTGTGTTTTAGGGGGAGTTACCCTTTTCCATTGATGTCAAAGGGGGAGAGAATGTTGTAGGAAGAGGTATCATGATCGCAAGGGGAGTACTTGTGTTGCCATCAATGCCAAAGGGGGAGATTGTTGATCAGCGGTTGTCATTGATGTCAACCCAAGCAGCACCAAGGGCTAACCCAATATTGAATGAGAATTTTGACCTACCAAATTAATATATTCTGGGTCAATAATGCTATTGATGTTTCTACTTGTCGAGATGTTTCCGTTGATATATGGCACGCCATGTAATTCTTCACGGTTTGAGAGATATTCATGTTTGAAGTTTGTACCCCAATTAGTGGGCTAAAACCCCATGGGGTTGGGGCATGGGTCATTGAAAAGTCATAATTAATATTTTATAAGCTCCTAAAATCCCTCCCACGTTCACTTGTTGAAGCCCCTCCCAACTTAAGCATTCATATATATTGTGATCTTCATTTCCTCCTTAGTCAAGGGGATTCGGCCATCTGAAACAGGTCATCGTGGCATTTTCGTTCTAATTTTTTTTTTCTACTAAGGCTTAGAAGCTGAAATTTTTATGAGGCAAAGCCAAAATCCTGAGGAAGCTGGAGTAAAAATTTCATATCAAGTTGCGCAACATTTATGGAGATATGATCTGTGGAAGTAAGGGTTTTTGCAGGCTCCTGAAATTCATCCCAAAGAAGTGACCTTGGTAAATTCGTCATAACTCTCTCTCTGAGTATCAGATTGGAATGCCATCAAAAGTGACGGATAGTGCACAGACTGTACTTTTCGCTCTATCAATTGCAGAAGCAAATGCATAAACATTGACAGGTGGCACGTCGTACAAGTGCGCTCTGCTGAAATAGTCCATAATTAGGGCAATGTGAGAAATTGGGTATAACTCTCTCTTGAAGAATCCAAATTGGGTCAGACCTGTGGCATTGGAAATAAGACTCAGAGGAATACTACAGGACCGAAAATTAGATATTGAGGATCTGAAATAACAGAGATACACCAGATTCAATATCGAGCTCCTAGAAGGCAAGAAAAAGCTAGATCATGTGTTGTCAAGGATTGCAAAGGACCAGATTTCTACGGCATAAAAAAGAAACAAGGTGCAGCGAGAGGGTAGCATGAAAAAGAGCGACAACGAGGTGCCTAAAAGCGGCCAAAGATGTTCATCATGTAAGAGTCTTCAAGTGGGTAGCACTACATACAATCATTGTAAAGGTATCATTGTACTTAGTCATTGTAAATACCTTATTGTAAAAATTGTACTAGTGTCTATCTGCCAAGGGTTGAAGAGGCAGTGTTGGGAGGTCTAGGATCATCATTAGGTGGTTGTGTCAAAGTTGGGGTTATGTTCTAGTATATTTTCTTCTTCTACATCATTCTATATCATTGTAAAGTGGACCATTTTCCCTGGTACGGGAGTCCATTCTTCTTTTATTCTTCTATAAGGTGCTAGGGTGGTGCTAGGGTGAGTTGTAGCTCATTGGGTGTTGGTGCATCCGTTTAGTGACTACTGAAGAATCTCGGGCATTGGAGCGTCCATCCAGTGGGAGCTGGAGAAGAATGCTTTTCTAGATTCTAGAAAGTTGGAGCTTTATTTTCAATTGGAGTTGAAAAGAATTATTAGAAAAGCATTAGGTGGTTTTTGTCCCAGAGTGGGTTTCCACCTTAAAAATTGTGTGCATTTGTGTTCCTCTTGTTTTCTCCTATCATTGTACAAACATTGATAATAATTGAATATTAACTAATGCTCTAATTGAAAGAAATACTGATTCACCCCCCCTCTCATTATTTCCAACAATTGTTGATCAGTGGTTGTCATTGATGTCAACCCAAGCAGCACCAGGGGCTAACCCAATATTGAATGAGAAGTTTGACCTACAAAATTAATATATTCTGGGTCAATAATTCTTTTTATGTTTTCTACTTGTCGAGATGTTTCCGTTGATATATGGCACACCATGTAATTCTTCACGGTTTGAGAGATATTCATGTTTGAAGTTTGTACCCCAGTTAGTGGGCTAAAACCCCATGGGGTTGGGGCATGGGTCATTGAAAATTCATAATTAATATTTATAACCTCCTAAAATCCCTCCCATGTTCACTTGTTGAAGCCCCTCTCAACTTAAGCATTCATATATATTGTGATCTTCATTTCCTCCTTAGGCAAGGGGATTCGGCCATCTGAAACAAGTCATTGTGGCATTTACGCTCTAATTTTTTTTATACGAAGGCTCAGAAGCTGAAATTTTTATGAGGCGAAGCGGAAAGCAAGAGGAAGCTGCAGTAAAACTTTCAGATCAATTTGCGCAATATTTATGGAGATATGATCTGTGGAAGTAAGGGTTTTTGCAAGCTCTTGAAATTCATCCCAAATAAGTGACCTTGGTAAATTCGTCATAACACTCTCTCTGAGTATCGGATTGGAATGCCGTAAAAAGTGATGGATAGTGCACAGTCTTTAATTTTTTCTCTATCAATTTCAGAAGAAAATGAATAAACAGTGACATGTGGCACGCTGTACAATTGCGCTCTGCTGAAACAGTCCATAATTAGGGCAATGTGAGAAATTGGGTATAACTCTCTCTTGAAGAATCCAAATTGGGTCAGACCTGTGGCATTGTAAATAAGTCTCGGAGGACTACTACAGGACCAAAAATCAGATATTGAGGATTTGAAATAACAGAGATACACCAGATTCAATATCGAGCTCCTAGAAGGCAAGAAAAAGCTAGATCATGTGTTGTCAAGGATTGCAAAGGACCAGAATTTCTACGGCATAAAAGAAAAACAAGGTGTAGCAGAGGGTAGCATGACAAGAGCAAAAACCAAGGTGCATAACAGCAGAAAGAAGTTCATTATATGAAGTCTTCAAGTGGGCAGCACTGCATACAATCATTGTAAAGGTATCATTGTACTTAGTCATTGTAAATACATTATTATACAAATTGTACTAGTGTCTATCTACCAAGGGTTGAGGAGGAAGTGTTGGGAGGTCTAGGATCAGCATTAGGTGGTTTTTGTCCCGGAGTGGGTTTCCACCTTAAAAATTGTTTGCATTTGTGTTCCTCTTGTTTGTTGTTATCATTGTACAAACACTGATAATAATTGAAGATTAACTAATGCTCTAATTGAAAGAAATATTGATTCACCCCCCCTCTCAATATTTCCAACAATTGGTTTCAGAGCTTGGTTCCTTCAATAGCAGTTTAACAGCTGGAAGAAGGTCATGGAGCATACCAAGAATGGTGTACCTCTATTCAATGAAAATAATTATGCACTCTGGAAAGGAAGAATGGAGTTCTATCTCTTGGCGCAAGGTTACGAAGTATGGGACACTGTTCAAAATGGATTTACATCAACCACAGATGAACAAGGTAAGAAGAATTTGGTAAATGATGCAAAAGCAAAGAATATTATTATCGGTGGACTTATTGAATCTGCTTATCATAAGGTGTTGGGTTGTAAAACTGCCAAAAATGTATGGGACAAGCTTGAGAATATATATGCAAGTGACTCAAATGTCAAAGAAGCAAAGCTTCAAATCTATAGAGCAAAATTTGAGCAACTCGGAATGAAAGAAGATTGCAACATTGTTGCATACTTCCAATACGTTGATGAAATAACCAATACTCTGGAAGGATTGGGAGAGCCAGTTGACGAGAAGACTATTATACGAAAGATTCTTAGAACGTTACCAGGGAGATTCAACCCAAAGGTATTGGTCTTAGAATACAGTGCAAATCTGGACAAACTCAGCAAAGAGGAATTACATGGAGTTCTCATAGCATATGAAATGAGACTTGATGAAGAAAAGGGTACTTCAAATCTAGAAACTGCGTTCGTTGCATCTAAGCAAACCAATAAGGACAAACAACCTTCAATTGAAATGACATGCACCTGCAAGTGTGAAGAAAAAGGAGATGATGGAGAAGGTCTTTCAGATGAAGAATATGCTTACTTTACAAGAAAACTAAAACCTGGTAAGGGAAAATTCAAAGGTAAACTTCCATTGATATGTTTCGGTTGTGGTGAGGTTGGGCATTTCGTAGCAAAATGTCCAAACAAAAGTGATGGCAACTCAAAAGGAAAGAAAGGCTTTAAGAAATTCAACAAGCAAGGCAAAAATAAAGGATTCAAAAGGAACTTTATCTCTAAAGAAGATAGCTCCTCATCTGATGAAGAAAGTGACAGCAAAGAAGAAGCCAATGACAAAGTATTGTTTATGGCCAAGCACAATAAACAAGAAGTATCAAACAATGAAGAAGAAGGGTTGACCATAGAAGAATTTTATGAGGAGGCAATCAAGCTTATAAAAGAGCTCAATGCTGAGAAGATCCGTTCCAACACTCTTGAAGAAAAATTTCAAGGTCTCAAAATTGAGGTTGAAGAACACAAATGTATTGAAGAGTCACTTCAAAAGAAGTTGGAAGAAAGCAACCAAGAAAGGGAAGCATTAGAAGCCAAAGTAGTCTCGCTGCGTAAGGAAGTGAAGAAGGGAAAAACTGTCCAAAACTATGCCAATAGCTCAACGGCATTGGAAGAACTCATCAAAAATCAATGATATTACAACGGCATAACTGGCTTCGGTTACAAAGAAGAGGAAGCAGGACCTTCTACAACAAAATACAATGAGCCTATGAGATCTGACATACATGAAGACTTGATTGGACAAGATTCGCAAGAACATCCTTGGAAGACGATTCCTCGATGAAGATTTTCATCCAGGTACCAACATATTTTTCATGGATATTGTTATTCATGTGGAAAATTTGGTCATAAAGCTATAGAATGTCGCATGTACCCTATGAACCAATACAATTCCAAGAGATTCTTCAAATATGAACCTCCCAAGGCTCAACGAAACATCAATAGATTTGAAAATTTAAGAAATAATATGGAATGTTACAAATGTCAGAACTTTGGACACATAGCCAGAGACTGCAAACTTGAAAATCCTCCAGAAGAATCTTCGAAGCCACAAAATGAACGAACATGGAAGAAGAAGAAGACTGATAATTGTGCTCTCGCTCTCAAGGCTCAAAAAAAGAAAGATGTGTGGTATGTTGACAGCGGTTGCTCAACGCATATGACTGGAGATAGAAATAAATTTGTATCTCTGAAAGAGAAGAAGGATGGAACCGTGTCCTTTGGAAATGATGGATCTTCAAATGTTATAGGATCAGGTACTGTCACTCTCGGAAGCAAAGATGTTCTAGCCAAAAATGTTCTATTGGTTGAAAACATGAATCACAATCTGCTCAGTGTTGGACAAATGTGTGATCAAGGACACACAATACTATTCAACTCCACGAAATGTGAAATCAGGAAAGGTGTGTATGGTGAAATTGTTGCTACATTAAGTCGAGCTCCAAACGACATATATGTTATGGATGAAGCAACTAAAGCATGTCTAATAGCTAAAGAGGATGATACAATAATTGGTAGCAATGATGATCGTCTAAGTAAGAATTTTGCTACAAAGGTTCAAAATGATTTCAAGATGTCTTTACTTGGTTGCAAATTGAGCATATACAAATCATCTAAGGATGTGGATCAAAGGTTGTATAGATCTATGATTAGTAGTCTTCTATATGTAATAGCCGGAAAGGTAGCAAGATTCCAAGCAGCACCAAAAGAATCACATATCAAATATTCGCCAGCATTGGAATATCTTCACCAGAAGCTTGGGATTCTCCCAAGTTCTCATTAGATTTTCCCTTTTCATAGTATAAAGGGGGAGTGGAAGTGTGTACAGGTCTGCAGGATGGTTGTGTGTCAGCGCGAGTGGAAGTGTGTATAGGTCCGCAGGATGGTTGTGTTTAAGGGGTGGTTACCCTTTGCCATTGATGTCAAAGGGGGAGAGAATCTTGTAGGAAGAGGTGTCATGATCGCAGGGGGAGTAATTATGTTGCCATCAATGCCAAAGGGGGAGATTGTTGATCAGCGGTTGTCATTGATGTCAACCTAAACAGCACCAGGGGCTAACCCAATATTGAATGAGAAGTTTGACCTACCAAATTAATATATTCTAGGTCAATAATTCTTTTGATGGTTTCTACTTGTCGAGATGTTTCCATTGATATATGGCACACCATGTAATTCTTCATCTAAGCCTTTTGTTCTCACAAGACCACATAGATCAATATGTATCAATTCCAATGGATGTGATGAAAAGTGTTCTTTTGTTTTAAATTGGACTTTTGTCTGCTTGCCATGTCGACATGCCTCACATAGTGTGTTGGAAGGTTTTGAGATTTTCGAAATTTCTCGTACTACTTCCTTTTTTCTTATCCTGACAAGATTGTAAAATTTTATGTGACCCATTCGATTGTGCCATAGCCAACTTTCATCTTCAAGAGAGAGTTATACCCAATTTCTCACACTGCCCTAATTATGGACTGTTTCAGCAGAGTGCACTTGTACGGCGTGCCACATGTCACTGTTTATTCATTTTCTTTTGAAATTGATAGAGCGAAAATTACAGACTGTGCACTATCTGTCACTTTTTACGGAATTCCAATCCGATACTCAGAGAGAGAGTTATGACGAATTTACCAAGGTCACTTCTTTGAGATGAATTTCAGGAGCCTGCAAAAACCCTTACTTCGACAGATCATATCTCCAAAAATGTTGTGCAACTTGATCTGAAATTTGTACTGCAGCTTCCTCAGGATTTCGGCTTCGCCTCATAAAAATTTCAGCTTCTGAGCCTTTGAAGAAAAAAAGTTAGAGTGAAAATTCCACGATGACATGTTTCAGATGGCCGAATCTCTTACCTAAGGAGGAAATGAAGATCACAATATATATGAATGCTTAAGTTGAGAGGGGCTTCAACAAGTGAACGTGGGAGGGATTTTAGGAGCTTATAAAATATTAATTATGACTTTTCAATGACCCATGCCCCAACCCCATGGGGTTTTAGCCCACTAACTAGGGTACAAACTTCAAACATGAATATCTCTCAAACCGTGAAGAATTACATGGCGTGCCATATATCAACGGAAACATCTCGAAAAGTAGAAACCATAAAAATAATTATTGGCCCAGAATATATTAATTTGGTAGGTCAAACTTCTCATTCAATATTGGGTTAGCCCCTGGTGCTACTTGGGTTGACATCAATGACAACCGCTGATCAACAGAAAGTGCAACAACACTTTGGATTTTGGAAACCCAACTGATAGTTGTTCCACCTACAATAAATACATATCTTGTAGTGCTCCTCCCGTTATCTCTGTCACCTGCCATATCTGCATCAACATATCCATGTAGAGAAATGTTTGAACCACCAAAGCATAATGCTTGATTTGTGGTACCTCTCAAATATCTGAGAATCCATTTTACTGCCATCCAATGTTCTTTTCCTGGATTATTCATGTACCTGCTTACAACTCCCACTGTATGTGCAATATCAGGCCTTGTGCAGACCATTGCATACATTAAGCTTCCAACTACAGATGCATATGGAACTTTAGACATATATTCCATTTCTTCATGGGTCTTGGGGCACATCTCCTTACTAAGTTTGAAATGGCTAGCAAAAGGTGTACTAACTAGTTTTGCATTCTGCATATTAAATCTTTTCAACACCTTTTCTATGTACTCATTATGAGACAATGTTAATTTGCGATTTTTCCTGTCTCTAGTTATCCTCATACCAAGGATTTGTTTTGTAGCTCCCAAATCCTTCATTGCAAATGAACTTGTCAATTTTCTTTTGAGCACACATATTTCCTACATGTTAGACCCTGCAACAAGCATGTCATCTACATACAATAACAATATAATATAGCTGTCGTCATTTTTCCTTTTTAGATAAACACAATGATCAGAGTGACATCTAGTATAACCTTGTTCAGACATAAACTTGTCAAATTTTAGATACCACTGCCTTGGAGCCTGTTTTAAGCCATACAAGCTCTTCTTTAACCTGCACACCAATTTTTCTTTTCCTTTTACCTCATATCCTTCTGGTTGCTGCATGTATATCTCTTCCTCCAAATCTCCATGGAGAAATGTTGTCTTTACATCTAACTGTTCAAGATGTAAATATTCCACTGCTACAAGACTTAAAATAGTTCTGATTGAAGTCATTTTAACAATAGGAGAAAATATTTCATCAAAATCAATACCTTTCTTCTGTGCAAACCCCTTCACCACAAGTCTAGCTTTGTGCCTCTGTTTTCCTCCATCTTCTTCCTTCAGCCTGTAAACCCATTTATTCTGCAATGCAGTTTTACCTGCAGACAACCTGACTAAGTCCCAAGTCTGGTTATGCATTAAGGAGTCCATCTCTTCTTCCATGGCTAGCTCCCACTTATTCCTGCTTTCAACCTGCATTGCTTCTTCATAACATTCAGGTTCACCAGAATCAGTCAATAATAAATAATATAATGAAGGAGAGTATCGTTCAGGGGGTCTACTTATCCTGGTAGATCTTCTAACACCACTTTCAGGTGTTTGAGGTGCCTGTTGCTGTTCTGGTAGTTGTTGTTGTTGTGGTTGTTGATTATTATTATTTTCAGGCACCTTTACTTTTTCAGTTATCTCATCAAGAACCGTGTATTCCTTGCTTTCTTTTTCCTGTTTCTTTTCCTGCAGCGGATTCTTATACAAGACCTTTTCATTGAATATTACGTCTCTGCTCCTAATGATTTTGTGATTTTCATAATCATATAAGCGATAACCAAAATCATTAGCACCATATCCAATAAAGGTACATTTCTTTGATTTTGCCTCAAACTTTGTTCTATTTTCTTTATTAATATGGACAAAGGCCTCACAACCAAAAGGCTTTAAAAAAGAGTAGTTTACCTTTTTACCTATCCATGCTTCCTCTGGAATACCACCATCCAAGGAACTTGAAGGCCCTCTATTTATTAGATAAACAGCAGTATCTACAGCATCTGCCCAAAATTGTAAAAGCAATCCTGCATGCAATCTCGTGCACCTTACACGCTCCATAATTGTTATGTTCATCCTTTCTGACACACCATTTTCTTGTGGTGTTCTTAAAATTGTCTTCTCTCCGCGAATTCCATGCTCTGAAAAGTACTTATCAAACTCTTTGCTGCAATATTCACCTCCATTTTCTGATCTAAGACACTTCAACTTCTTTCCTGTCTCAATCTCAACCAAAGTTTTCCATTTCTTGAAAGTATCAAATACATCAGATTTATTCTGAATACAATAAATCCAAGTTTTTCTAGTTGCATCATCAATAAAAGTAACATAATAACGAGAGCCACCAAGAGATGATACCTGAGCAGGTCCCCATACATCTGTATGCACAAGCTCTAATTTTTCTCTCTTCTTTTCTTTCCCAACTCTGAGAAATCTGACTCTCTTATGTTTTCCATAAATGCAATTCTCACAGAAATCCAAATCAACATTCTTCAAACCCGACAACAAATTTATTGAGTGAAGAATCTTCATCCCCTTCTCACTCATGTGTTTGAGCCTATGATGCCATAATGTTGCATCTTCTCCTTTGGAAGTTAAAGCATTAACAGAGTTAGAAATACCATTGCATAAATACAATGTACCAACCTTTTCGCCTTTTGCTATTACCAGGGCTCCTTTGGTGACCTTCCAAGCTTTATCTGTGAAAGTTGTAACACAACCTTCACCGCCTAACTGCCCTGTTGAAATCAGATTTTTCTTTAGATCTGGAACATGCCTTACCTCCTTTAATAGCCATTGGTTTCCATTCTGCTATTTTACAAGAACCTTACCCATTCCAACAATTTTACAGGGTTTATCATCACCCAAACATACTTGTCCAAAATCTCCTTGAACATAGTCATGAAAATATTTCTTATCAAGTGTGGCATGGAATGAGGCCCGTGAATCCACTACCTAGGAATTAGTAACATTTTTGAAAGAAAGAATCAAAGAATCTTGTAACACATCACCTGTCACATTTTATTCATGATTTTTTTCTTGTTGCGTGTCTCCTTCTTTTCCCTTCCGAGATCTACAGTCTTTCTTTAGGTGTCCTTTATTTCTTCATTTCTAGCACACTATCCCCAATCTGGACTTGGATCTGCCTTTCCTTGATTTACTGTGATATCCTGAGCTATTTCCTCTTTCCATTCTTCTTACCCTAGAATCTGCACTCAAAGCATTATCTGATGTCTCACCAAAGCTTTTCCGTCGCATTTCCTTGCTAAGGATAGCACCGACAACATCATAAAAATTTTAAGTACTAGATCCAGAGACAGAGTTACTAATGTCCATAACTAAACCATTCCAGCTTTCTGGCAATGCAAAGGAGCACGTAAATAAACCACAAAGCTCTAATCTCATCATCAAAAGTTTACCCCTACATAACTTAACCGATCGGTAATCGTATTAAAATCATTTAAATGGTCTCGCAATGTAGATCCACCTTTCCAACATCTTCATATTAAATAGTCGTTTACAAGAAATACCTTTCGTTTGGAGCCGAGGGTTTTTCATATAGTTTCACCAACGTCTGCATCAAACCCTATGTTGTTGTTTCCTTCAAAATATTGAAGGTGACTGACGCCGCAAGGCACAATCGTACTGTTCCGAGTGCCTTTCTATTGAGAATGTTCCATTCCATGTCTGTCATGGCCGCTGGCTTCTTTGTTTTTTTCGCTCAATGGTAGGTACAAATCTTTCTGATATAGATAATCTTCCATCTGCATCTTCCACAACGGGAAGTTTTGGCCATTAAATTGCTCGACCCTAAATTTACCATCTTCCGCCATTGCTCCCATTCGAACTAGGAACCCTTCTTTCCTCAGCGTGTTTCTGCCCAAATAGACCTTTGGCCTTCGAGCACCAGTTGTTAGAAAATTATATATTACGGAGCAATGCAACACATAAAATATGCAGAAAATACAAGCACACAAAACACATAAAACCAGAGAGACACAGATATACGTGGTTCACCCAGTTTGGGCTACGTCCACCCCGAACAGCCAGTCCTTCCTTTCTATTATCCAGCAAAATGAAGAGACACAACCTACAGCAGATCCATTGTAATATCATTTGTTCTTTCTCACAGTCTCCCTCTCTATTTATCGCTCCAAGAATACACATACCATACACAGCCGCAATACAATACCCTCATAAAAGAGAGGGGTTGCCTTCTAGGGAAAAAAAACCTAAACTAAACATAACTTCTACCGTCAGATCATTTGCCTAATGAATGGCCCAAATTGACTAGAAATTACTATACTTTTACAAGGTAATTTTACATTTGTTTTTAGCTTCAGGGGCGCTGCCCCCAAAACCCCCCACCAAGGGGGGGATCCAAAAAGCGTTATCGCCCCCCCCCTGGGCCCCCCATGGCAGCGATTAATTACGAGGGGGTCCAATGCTGTGATACAAAGTAAACAAGATAATCAGGCTCCACACCCAACAGGTCAGACATGTGGCATTGGAAATACGACTCAGAGGACTACTATAGTATCGAAAATCGGATATTGGGGATATGAAATAACAGAGATACACCATATTCAATATCGAGCTCCTAGAAGGCAAAGAAAAAGCTAGATCTTGTGTTGTAAAGGGCTGCAGAGGACCAGACTTTCTAGGGAAGAAAAGCAAAGCAAGGTGCAGCAGAGGGTAGCATGACAAGAGCAGCAACCAAGGTACATAACAACAACAAGAAGTTCATCACATGAAGTCTTCAAGTGGGCAGCACTGCATACAATCATTGTAAAGGTATCATTGTACTAAGTAATTGTAAATACATTATTGTACAAATTTTACTAGTGTCTATCTTCCAAGATTTCAAGAGGTAGTGTCAGGTGGTCTAGGATCATCATTAGGTGGTTGTGTCATAGTTGGGGTTATGTTCTAGTGTGTCTTCTTCTTCTACATCGTTCTATATCATTGTAAAGTGGACCATTTTCCCTGGTATGGGAGTCCATTCTTTTTTTATTCTTCTACAGGGAGGTAGGGTGGTGCTAGGGTGAGTTGTAGCGCATTGGGTGTTGGGGCATTCGTTCAGTTGACTATTGAAGAATCTCGGGCATTGGAGCATCCATACAATGGGAGCTGGAGAAGAATGTTTTTCTAGATTCTAGGAAGTTGGAGCTTTATTTTCAATTGGAGTTGAATATTAAAGAATTATTAGAAAAGCATTAGGTGGTTTTTGTCCCGGAGTGGGTTTCCACGTTAAAAATTGTGTGCATTTATGTTCCTCTTGTTTGATGCTATCATTGTACAAAAAATGATAATAATTGAAGATTAAATAATGCTCTAATTGAAAAGAATATTGATTCACCCCTCCCCCCCCTCTCAGTATTTCCAACAATATTTTGTTCAAAATTTTCAAAAACATAGCTCATTTTGATTCCTTATGAAAAAATACCAAAATTCAAAAAAAAAAATCTGTCGAATCGGAGTTCGGATGAGGGAGATATCGTTAAATTAAATCCCCTCTTTTTTTTTCAGAAAATTTTGTGACGGCGAGACAATTACAATGTGCGTGATTCAAGAACCTGTATGCACTTGAGGTACCCTGTGCATGCAAAACTTTGAGGAGAAAAGCAAAGGTTAGTGACTTGGTGGTTGAGAGGGAGCACAAATTACCTCTCAACATACAGTGTCAGAAAGTTGTGGAGTGGGCACAATTGGAGAAGTAGAGAGGAAACCGAGTGGAAGCATCCACTCAACTAGATACCTCCAATAGGGGGGGATTTCGATCTAGATGGGCAGAGGGAGCACATGCAGCCATACCTCTAGGTGAGAGGTGGGGTGATGTGCAGATATAATCCCAAGAGAATAAATTTGGGCAGGGTCCATTAAGATGGCTTGTCTCATGGATCGAACCTGGCTACGAAGAGCCCATAGTACATAGTAGTAGGAAGGATCAATTAGATTGATGCATTCAGATGTCAGGAAGACAAAAATCAGAGTGACATATGTCAGATACTGGAGCGCAGATCAGAGTTGGAAGCAGTGCAGAGGGCACATATGCAGAGTCAATAGCAAAGAGATTTCAATAGACAGTGCAGTAACCGGTAGCAGTTAGAGACTCTAATGACAGATGCATCATACTAATTCAATTTTTTTTGGAGGCTATTCAGTTTCAAGAGTTGCAGCAGGAACAACACTAGAGAGAAGTGTTGCATGCAGAACATTCCAAAGGTACCGGATCAGGATAGATAGAATTCCTTTCTTTTTGAGAGGGAGCGTTGAAATTTGCAACAAGAAACAATGAAATTGGCATCCAGTAAATGGCACCCAGAAATGGCTACCATATGAGGCTTCTTATTTAATTTTCCCTTAAGTAAATTGGAAGAAAATTTGTAATTGCATCTCATGACAACTTGTATTAGTTAACTGAGTCAGGGAGACTTAGTTAACTTAGGAAATTCGAGTTAGAGGTCTAAGAGGATGCATGCAAAGGGATTTTATATTTTTAGGGAGTCCAAATATAGTTATTTGTGAGTTGTAATTAGTTAACTCAAGAAATTGAGTTAAAATCAGTTTAACTAGTTCTAACTGAGAGATGAGCTAGTGAGAGGTCCAGTGAATTAAATATGATTTAATTCACATGCAGTGATCAATTAGTTAGCTGATAATTTGCTATAAATAGGTGTTGCATGTCAGTTCTAAGGAGGGCCCAGTTGAGACTGAGGTTAAAGGGAAGAGATCAATCAGTTGTACTATCAAAAAATTGTACAGGTGGTGCATGTAGTCAGAAGAAGGCCTAAAATAAATCATTCCATAATTAGAGGAAATTGTCTTTAAAAGAAGGAATGAAGGCACAAGTTTAATCATTGTTTTGGTGAGTACGATTTGGTGAGACCAAGCAATCAGAAGCACAATTTTGTGTGTGGATCTTGTGAGAGAAAGGTGTGTAAGAGAAGCTTGTGTACAGGTCGGTAGAGTGAGACAGTCAGCAAAGTGCAGAGGTTTCTCAGGAAGGGAAATAACATTGTATTTTTTAATGATCCTGACCATATGCAATATAGAGATAGAGGGGTTTTTAGCAGTTTCCTTCCCCATATACATCTTATATTCTGCGATTGATTGTCTCTTTCTCTTACTTGTTATGTGATTGTGTGATCGTGTTTTGTTTCCACAAATTGTAGAAGGATTATGTATCTTTTTTTAGCACATTATAAGATGAGATTGAATCCCGTGGTTAGATTTTCTACAGTTTTTCCATAGTCTTTGACCAAAACTCTGTGTCTTACAGTGCATGGCTATCTTCTATTGTGTGTTGTTGTTTATTGTTCTCTATATAATTGTTTAACTTGTATGGGGTTAATGGAATTGAATGAAACGGTGCTTGAAGTAATTATTGCAACATATAACTTGTGAAAAACTAAAAAGAGATAATAGAATTAAAAATGAACATGTGAATGAATGAAAACCAAGAATGAGCTAACTCGAAACTAACAAACATATTTTTTAATAGTCTAGAACTCATTCACTATTAAAGACAACTCCAATCCCCATATATATATAATATTCTTTAAAGATAAGAGAAAATACATGGTAAGATATAGGGTGAGGCCAATTCTACTATTTTATACAATAACATGCAAATGGAGCTTACAAAAAACAATGTATACAAACAAAAAAAATCGGGTTTTGACATGCAAGGGATTTTTTGGTTTTACAATTCAGGATATGGGAAAACCAAACCTAAAACACCATTACTAAAAATAAAAGTTTTGATAGTGAAATAAAACTACAACAATACTTAATTTAACCACATAGAGTACTCACCATTAGTCCAATATTTTCCTTTATTGTGGAGCAATTTATGTCCTTAAATACCACCCAAAAGTTCATTATGCAATGGATGAATCCACTGAAATAGCTCTCAAACCTCACAGATAAAGCTGCAACAGAGCTCAATATCCAAATGCATAAATAAACTAGCATTCAAATTCTAATGAACTTTTAAGGTAATGGGTGAGCTGGAGACCAACGCCATTAAACGTGCCACCAACTCCCATTCAATGCATGTGTTTACATAGCCTCATGCAATAGCCATATACATTATAAGCTCTAATGTTTCCATAACGTGCTTTAGGCACGTTTCAAACTATATGCATATACCATATAACTTAACCATCTCTCAAATGCCATGACGAGTTTCAGGTTTATAATGTCATATACGTTATTCTATACACACTAAAATTTATACTATGTATTATTATATACCACTTGAAATATAAACTATAACTTAAACCATATTTACTTGCCTCATTGAAATATATATTTTTTTCCATATGATCAAGCATGCCTTATGCCATTGACCACACCTGTATAACTTGCATTATGAATCTTTTCCAAACCTTTTATCTTTACCAAACTTTGATACATATGCACACAAGTTCTATGTCATATGTTATATGCCCATATTTATAACATAGGTCATAGGTTTAGAACTTTAATTCATATTTGAAACTAACAAAATATAATAATAAACCAAAAACGATCCTCATGTCATGATAATAAAGCTTCAATAATGGATACCTAAAACTAAATTTTTCATGTCATATAGTCACATAAGGCATAAAAATCATGTTTACGATACTTTGACTAATGGGACCCCATCTACTTTAGCTTAAGAAAACACAAGGATATGAAGCTTTACAATACTTTGCAAGCTTTAATATATATATATATAAACCATTGATATAAGTTTGAGAGTCAAGGTCAAAATCCATTAAAATGTTAGATTAAACCATGGGTGTAGTAAAATTCCTTTTTCTCTAAATCCTCCCAACCAAAAGAAATAAGTAGGATGAAAGCAACTTTCTCAACTATTTGAATTAAATGAGGGAATGATAACATGATGCATGAACATAATTCACAATTGTTAAAGCTTCCTTAAAAGATACTCGAGAAGTTGTAATGGGAATCTCCAATAGGAGTGATACCAACTACGAAATGGGAGAATGGGAGGGTCTCTATCAAAGTGAAGCAGAGAGATCCAAAATATTTTAAGGTAGCATTACACCCACTCCACCAAGATGCAGATAAGTAGATATTGTCACATACATACAAAAAAAAAATTACCTTTACCTTAAAGATACAAATACTTACCAATTTTGGGTCATATCAAAACTAATTCGCAATAGCTATGTTAGTCTTATTACATAAGTTCAATAACTAAACTAAGACTTTTATGGAAGTCTTAAACCTTAATCATATCAGAGTTATTATTCATCCACAAACAATTTCATTTGCCATGGAATATATATATATATATATATATATATATATATATATATATATATATATATATATATATATATAGTGCATGAATGGTACTTAAATTATTTCTCTGGTGCAATTCTTGGATTATATACTATAGTTTAAACATTGTGCCAACCATATAAAACATATCGGTGTTATTGATTCCTCTGAGGGTATCGCTGGCACGTTCTTGTTATTGAATGTGGTAAGTACTAGAATTTAATTCCTTTGACAGCTGTAATATTTATAGTATTTCATTGCGAGTTTCGATGGTCCTACCATAGATCTTCACAGTTGGATCTCTGGAGATCGACGGCAAACACTACCGGCGGGAAATGACATAGATAACCTTGCAACCCTAGCTGGAACCATCATTTGCTTCTGCAATTATGTCGAGAAGTTTCCTTCAGCACTAAGGGTTTGATCCGTAGTGTCTTCGAGCTTTGGCTCCGCCGACATTGAAATTCCACCAAGCTTGCGAGGTTCTCAAAGGTGTAGTCCACACGGTATTGCAACACAGTGGAGAGGAGGTGTCCTTAACAACTACGATGAGTTTCTGGACTAAATCGTCCTATGTCACCATGACAACTTCTTTAGTACTGGTTCCACTTATTCACAGTTCAGGTAATTACTCTCTTTGCAATTGCAGAATTCTTCTCGATACTTTTCTAGATTTTCAGAGTTTATCTCTGATTTCCGTGTTTGATTTTTCTTTTGTCTCTCAGTGCTCTTTTTTTTTAAGACTTTTGGTGCGATGCTTAGAATGTCGAGGCAAATCTATTTCTCAGGTAATATCCCATCAGTTCCTTGTTTTTTTTTTTAACACAGTTCTTCATTTCGAGAAATATTACGTTTAGCAACTTAAAACTTTTCTCACGGGTTTGCCTTTTGTGGCTATTAATGCAAGTTAGCACTTTCACCGATTGGCAGGTTCTTTTGCAAAGAATTAGTTATTTTGAAATATCATCTCTCACAGCTAATATGCCTAGTTCTCCTTCCAGGTACATCTAATACTTGCACTCAGACACAGAGGTCTTATTTGTCTCAGGTGAGATTCTAGTCTTAATGGGGGTTTATGAACCCAAAACTCAACTCTGCCTAAGGAGTTGACTGTCGGCCTAGTTTAGGTCTTGTTCTTTTATATATTTTGTAAAGTTAAAGACAATATCCAGCCAGAACCCTTGAGGACTCGAATAATCTCTCTCGCATTTCTATTTGTAGAAATTAACCGTGCATTTGTTATGAAAGGTCTACTGAAGGATTTGTTTCTATATTTCGAACCTTACATAGTTTGAAATCTTAGAAAAGGAGATTGTTGATAAATACTTTTGGAATAGTTTTATTTTTCGTTTGGACTATATGTATTATTTCTAAATACAGTGGCCTACTCACTATTTTATGGAATGAAAATCCTGTTTTTTTGCAAAAGTCCGAACATGCTCCTATTCTATTTTTCTGTATGTTTTCATTTCTTGGTTCATTCGAATGGATAATATATAGGTAAGCTTGACAGACAAGTCGTAACCCAGTTTTCTTGGAAATAATTGCTCACTATCTTTACAGTAGTTTTTTTTAATCTCTAGTCTTAGTTTATGTTCTTAAGATACATATCTTTTTGTCTATTTCTTTTTACCTTAAGGGTGTATCTCAGTGATTGGACCACCATACAATTTGTCCGTGTATAGTTAGATAGAGGAGGCAACGAGTACTGGGTTGGGGTTCATCCCCGTGCCCAGAACCAAAAGCTCACCCAGTACTAGATATTTGGACAATAATTTTTCTAGAATTCTATTTTACTTTCACAGCAGTTTGTAAGTTTTAATAAATGTTTCTTTATCATTATGTGAACTAGTTTACATCTTGACAAATAAATGATCTTTCCGGCAAGAAAATATTTTATGTTGAGTTGTATAATCTTCTTGGTTCTGATTTTACTTTTGATAATTATCTGCTATATTTTTCAAGTAACTCACAAATAATAATTGTTTTCTGTTATATAAATGCACACAGAGTTCTTCTATAAATCTTATAGAATAATCACAGATTTTTCCAGTATTTTACTGAGTTGTTTTAAAATAATAACTTATCACTTTTCCATTAGAAAGAAATGCTCAACAAATAAACAGCTTTCTCCTAAAATTAAACAACACTTAACTGAGTACAAATAACTTATAAACGAAATTTATTTCTAATTAATTTTAATATAATAGTCACTTATCTGAAATTGTATTTGGTTGTTGGTGTCCACCCAACCTTCAAGAGAGTCGATTACGTCCTGCTCTTGCCCATGTGCTCCACTCCTGAAGAGGTATGGGTTGACAATAGATTTTCTGATGTGACCTCAAGACTCTAAGTCCAGTTAGTGCCAGAAAATTTTAGGAAATACAGAGTGATTTCCACTGGTCTCTACCAGCTCAGGAAAATATCCACTCCTTCCTTAGCCCATGAAAAAAACCCCTATTCCTCACTGGGATCAGTCTCTTATCCCCAGAGGAGTAGGTAACTACTCAAAACTATCCAACCACTTTTCAGTTCTTGGAAAAAATTTACCATCAACTTTTTTTTTTTAATGGAATTACTTTCCATAACTAATTTTATTATTCACAATTAAAAAGAAAATAACTTTTCCAGAAAAACATTAATTGTCTCAGTATTTTTCCTTAAAAAAATAATAGAATGACATTTAACTAGTTAACATTAAAAGTGGTTGTCACAACTTCCCCCTGGAAGTAACACTGTCCTCGGTGTTTCACTCCAGCTCAGAAAATAGCTCTGGGTAAGCCTCGCGCATAAACCCTTTGTCCTCCCAAGTAGCCTCATTTGGGCTGAAGTGCTTCGACTGCACTTTAACCTGGGTGATGACTCGCTTTCGGAGCATAATTTCTCTCAGGTCAAGTATGTTTTGTGACTCGACCAAAAACTCGCCGTCTGGCTCTACCTACAAACAACAAAGTTCTTTGTCAAATTTTCATAGATAAATCATATTTTAAGTTAGGATTTTTAATTATATCCTACCTATAAATTATGCCAATGAATTACGTGCTTCGAATCATGTACATATCGCTTTAACAGGGACACATGAAACACATTGTGTACCCGGATGTGACTAAGTAAAGCTTGTCGATAGGCCACAAGTCCTACCCTTTCTAAAATTTGGGAAGTTCCACAGAACCTTGGATCCAACTTGGCACAAGAGGTCCATCGCAAGGTACTCTTCTTGGGTTTGATCCTCACATACACATGATATCCCGCATCAAATTCTCTATAAGTCCTCTTCTTATCTGCATAGATCTTATGTCGATCTTGTGCAGCCTTCAAATTTTGTCTTATCTTCTTTACTTCTGATTCCATTTCAGCCAGCATTTCTGGTCCCAACATTAATTTTGTTTCGGAGCTGCTCCAATTTATGGGTGTGCGACACTGCCTCCTAGATAGGGCTTCGAAAGGACTCATCTTAAGGGACTCCTGATAACCATTATTGTAATAAAATTCAACCAGATGCAAGTAGTCTTCCCATTTGGTTGGCTGCTGCATCACGTACATGTGTAGCATGTCTTCCAAAACTTGGTTTACCCACTCTATTTGACCAATTGTCTGGGGATGATAAGCAATGTTAAATTTTATTTGGGTCCCTAGACCTGTGAACAGAGTTTTCCAAAATAATGAGGTAAACTTTACATCCTTGTCCGAGATAACAGTCTTTGGAATACCATGTAGCCTGAAAATTTATCTCATAAAGATGTCTGTTATCTATACAGTCTTGTAAGTAGACTGTACAGGTATCAAATGTGTAGATTTACTCAATATGTCAACTACCACCATGATGGAGTCATTGTGCCTCTTTGACCGTGGTAAACCTGTAATGAAGTCCAGGGATATGACCTCCCACTTCTATTTAGGTACCGGTATGGGCTACAACAATCCTGTGGGATGTTGATGCTCCACCTTGACCTGTTGACACTCCAAACATTTATTTATATACTCAACAATATTTTTACACATACCAGGCCAAAAATATACTTTTCTAATAGTAGTTAACATTTTATGGTATCCTAGGTGACCCGCATAATTACTACGATGGTAGTCATCCATGATTAGCTCCTTTAGGTCCACACGGTTTGGGACATACACCTTTCCTATAAAGGTTAGCATATGATCCTTATTAACTCCATATTCAGAAGCACTTCATTTTTTTTTGGCCTCTTTCATTTTCTGCCATAGGAATTGATATTCAGGATCCTTCTGGGCTTCCTCCTTTACTTGATCCAAGAATTTACATTCAAGCTTATTATAGTAAAGCTCATAAACACAATGCATTTTTATACTGAGAGCATCAACCACCCAGTTTTCCTTACCCTTCACATGTTGGATGTCCATATCAAACTCACTTAGGAAGGCATTCCACCTTGCCTTTTGGGAGTTTAAATTAGCTTGTTTGAAATAACTGGTTAGGCTGCAATGATCTGTCTTTAACACAAATTTCTTACCCAGCAAGTAGTGTCTCCATATTCGGAGTGCATGTACTACTGTTGTTCACTCTAGATCATAGGTTGAATATCTTTGTTCATGTTCCTTTAGCTTCCTTGACTCATAAGCCACTACCTTTCCTTCCTGAGATAAAACTACCCCAACACCCTCTTTACTGGCGTCTGTACAAAATTAAAATTATTTGTTGGGGTCAGCTACCCTCAACACTGGTGCAGTGGTCAATAACTGCTTCAGCCTCTCAAAACTGTTTTGGCACTCAACAATCCACTTAAATACTTTTCTTTTTCTCTACAATGAGTTAATGGGAAAATCAATTATGGAAAATCCCTTGATAAACCTCTGATAGTACCTAGCTAATCCCATAAAGGATCGAATATCTACCACATTATGGGGTACTCACCATTCCATGATGGTCTTGATTTTCTCTGGATCAACAGTAATCCCTTCTGCTGTAATGACATGGCCTAAGTACTGGATTTCCGTTTTGAAGAAATAACACTTGCTAAACTTAGCGTACAGTTGGTGTTTTCTTAACATTTCCAGCACAATCCTTAAATGTTCTCTATGTTCTTCCTGGTTTTTAGAATAGATTAAAATGTCATCTATGAATATAAGTACAAAATTATCCAGGAAAGGATGGAATATACCATGTATTAACCTCATAAAGGTTTCTGGTGCATTTGTTAACCCAAACGATAACACCACAAATTCATAATGCCTGTACCTGGTATGGAAAGTAGTCTTGTAAATGTCTTCGTCCTTGATTCGGATCTGGTGATATCCAAATATTAAATCTATCTTTGAAAATATTGTGGCCCCATTCACTTGATCGAACAGATCATCAGTCCTTGGTAGAGGATATTTATTTTTAACTGTTAACTTGTTGAGTTGTCTATAGTCCATGCACATTCGCATGGTTCCATCCTTCTTCTTAATGAACAACACTGGTGCTCCCCATGGGGACACACTTGGACGAATATAACCTTTGTCCAGTAGTTCTTATAACTGCATTTTTAATTCAATTAATTCTGGAACACTCATTCTGTAAGGAGCCCTCAACACGGGAGATTCTCCTGGCATTAATTCTATGGTGAAATCAATATCTCGCCTTGGTGGTAATCTAGGGATGTTTTCTAGAAAAACATCCATGAAATATTGTACCACTGGTATGTTCTCCATCATAAGTGATTTTTCCTTGGAATTAGCATATCCCACCTAAATAGCATATATCTGACATACCTTCCTCATACATTTACGCATTTGGGATGTTGTAATTGGAGTAGTTGTAGCGGCTTCTTGATTCCCTGAATCTCCTTGCGTGTTCCATCTTGCATTCTGTAATAAATGATATTTTCCTTGCATTCCACTAAGGTCCAATGTTTTTATAGCCAATCCATGCCCAGAAAAACATCATAGGACCTTAATGGAAGTATGTTTAGGTCCACATTTAACTGTTGTTCTGCAATTTCTAATGTGCAGTTTGGAATCTTGGCAGTTATCTTTCTTTTTGCTCCTGTGGCTAGCTGTACCAGCTAAGGGTTTTTGAATTTCTGCCCTTTTAATTTACAAATTTCCACTATTTTCGGACTAACATAACTTATACTTGCACATGGGTCTACCAAAATAGAAATAGATTGAGACAGTAATTTACCTTCCAACTCAATCATTTTTGGGTGATAATCTGCCTGTAGATCCTCCAGCGCTGCGTTGATATGAGGAATGTTCCGCGCCACATCGCCTACTGTAGAAGCCTCCTGCAAATTTTCAACCATTTCACTTCTCGCTCGTTGTGGGCAGTTTTTATAATAATGTGCCTCGTCACACCCCCAACACTGTAGAGGTGGTTTGGTCACCCGCCCTTGCTCAGGTTTGCTAGATGCCTCTGTAGGCTTCTCTTCCACTGGCCATTGGGTTCTTTGATTATTTCTGCCAAATTGTTTACTGACAGAACTTCATGCAGAATTCTTAAAGTTATTGTTTTTGGTGCCTTTGAAATTCAAGCTGCTTTTTTGTCCTTTCCTTGGCTGCCAACTTTTTCCAACCTCCCCTTTTGCCTTGGACTGCTGATAGCACATTCGTGCCTTACGAATGGCTTCATCCATGGTTCTGGGATTTACAAATTCAATTCGCTCCTTCATATGTGTTGGAAAGCTACTCAGAAATCTTTGTACCTTAGCCTTTTCATCTCGGAGGTATGGAACATATCTTAACAGGGAGGTGAACTTGGTGATATACTCATCCATAGTCATCTGTCCTAGCGTCAAGTCATGAAATTATTTAGATTTATTGTCGTAGAAACATTCTGTTAAATACTTGTCTTTAAAGTATTACTGAAACGATTCCCATGTAACATCTTGGTCCTCAATGCTGTGAAAGTTCTTTACTTCTTCCCACCACAGAGTGGCTTTCTCTCTTAACTGATATATGGCCAATTTGGCCTTCAAGTTGTTGTTGTACTCGTACACCTGAAAATATTTGTTCATGTTTATCAACCAAGCCTCTGCCACTTCCTCAGCTTCACCATCAAATGTTGGTGGTTTTATTTTTCAAAACTCCCCCTAAAGCTCCACTTTTTGCTTCTTAATTTCTTGTTGATCCGACAAATTGCCAAATTCTGCTTCATTATAGTTTTTGTTCTTGTTGCTTCGCTGGGATGGGCTTCTTTCCACTCTGACAGTGGTGTGGTCCCTTGTTTGTCACTCATCACCTTCTTGCATGTTCCTATCAGCACTGGGGTGTTCCATTCCTTGATTTTTCTTATCTGACAGGCTCTTGAGTATCTTTTCCTTCTCTTGCATCAAGCGCTTGTTATTGCTTCGAACCCGCACCATTTCTTCCTGCAGCTTTTGTACTGTATTCAACAGTATGCTAGTTTGATGTTGTTGTTCCTCCAGCAGTCTACTTGTTTGTTGGTGCTAATCCACACTCAGCTGAACCCACATCTCAGGGCTCACTACTGGTTGTGTTTGGGGTTCCCCTGTGTTCTGGGGTGGTTGTTGGGTTGATCCCCTTCTCATATTGTTTCTTGTTATGCTTCTTTTCTATGCATCAGTATACACACAACTTAATTTTTAGTTGACCCTTAGGGTCCTAGCACATGAACGCTGCTCTGATACCACTTGTCACATACATACATACAAAAAAAAAAAAAAAAATTACCTTAAAGATACAAATGCTTACCAATTTTGGGTCACATGAAAACTAATTCGCAATAGCTATGTTAGTCTTATTACGTAAATTCAATAACTAAACTAAGACTTTTATGGAAGTCTTAAACCTTAATCGTATAAGAGTTATTATTCATCCACAAACAATTCCATTTGCCATGGAATACTTACTTTTTTTATATATAGTGCATGAATGGTACTTAAATTATTTCTCTGGCGCAATTCTTGGATTATATACTATAGTTTAAACATTGTGCCAACCATATAAAACATATCGGTGCTATTGATTTCTCCGAGGGTATCGTTGGCACGTTCTTGTTATTGAATGTGATAAGTACTGGAATTTAATTCCTATGATAGCTATAAGATTTACAGGATTTCATTGCGAGTTTCGATGGTCCTGCCATACATATTCACTATTGGATCTCTGGAGATCGACGACGAACACTACTAGTGGGAAATGACATAGATAACCCTGCAACCCTAGTTGGCACCGTCATTTGCTTCTGCAATTGTGTCGAGAAGTTTCCCTCAGCACTGAGGGTTTGTTCTGCGGTGTTTTCGAGCTTTGGCTCTGCTGACATTGAAATTCCACCAAGCTTGCGAGGTTCTCAAAGGTGTAGTCCCCATGGTATTGCAACACAGTGGAGAGGAGGTTTCGTTAACAACTGCGATGATTTTCTAGACTAAATCATCCTTTGTCACCATGGCAACTTCTTCAGTACTGGTTCCACTTATTCACAGTTCAGGTAATTACTCTCTTTGCAATTGCAGAATTATTCTCGATACTTTTCCAGATTTTCAGAGTTTATCTCCGGTTTCCGTGCTTAATTTTTCTTTTGTCTCTCGGTGTTCTTTTTTTTTTAAGACTTCTGGTGCGATGCTCAAAATGTCAAGGCGAATCTATTTCTCAGGTAATCTCCCATCAATTCCTTGTTTTTTTTTAACACAGTTATTCATTTCGATTAAGATTACGTTTAACAACTTAAAACTTTTCCCACAGGTTTGCCTTTTATGGCTATTAATGCAGGTCGTAACTTTCATCGATTGGCAAGTTATTCTGCAAAGAATTAGTTATTTTTAAATATAATCTCTCACTGCTAATATGCCTAGTTCTCCTTCCAGGTACATATAATACTTACACTCAGACACAGAGGTCTTATTTGTCTCAGTCGAGCTTCTAGTCTTAATGGGGGTTTATGAACCAACTCAGCTCTGCCTAAGGAGTTGTCTGTCGGCCTAGTTTAGGTCTTGTTCTTTTATATATTTTTTAAAGTTAAAGATGATATCTGACCAAAACCCTTGAGGACTCGGATAATCTCTCTCGCATTTCTATTTGTAAAAATTAACCGTGCATTTGTTATGAAAGGTCTATTGAAGGATTTGTTTCTAGATTTCGACCCTTACATAGTTTACAATCTTGGAAAAGGCGACTGCTGATAAATAATTTTGGAATAATTTTATCTTTTGTTTGGACTATATGTATTAGTTCTAAATATAGTGGCCTACTCATTATTTTAATGGAATGAAAAGCATGTTTTTTTGCAAAAGTCCGAACATGCTCCAGTTCTATTTTTATGTATGTTTTCATTTCTTGGTTCGTTCGAATGGATAATATGTAGGTAAGCTTGACAGACAAGTCGTAACCCAGTTTTCTTGGAAATAATCTCTCACTATCTTTATAGTATTTTTTTTTTTAATCTCTAGTCTTAGTTTCTATTCTTAAGATACATATCTCTTCGTCTATTTCTTTTTACCTTAAGGGTGTATCTCAGTGACCGGACCACCATACAATTTTTCCGTGTATAGTTAGATAGAGGAGGCAACGAGTATTGGGTTGGGGTTCATCCCCATGCCCAGAACCAAAATCTCATCCTGTACTAGATATTTCGACAATAATTTTTCTAGAATTCTATTTTCCTTTCACAACAGTTTATAAGTTTTAATAAATGTTTCTTTATCATTATGTGAACTGGTTTACATCTTGACAAATAAATGATCCTTCTAGTAAGAAAACATTATATGTTCAGTTGTCTAATCTTCTTGGTTCTGATTTTACTTTTGATAATTATCTGTTCTAGTTTTCAAGTAACTCACAGATAATAATTGTTTTCTATTATATAAATGCACACATAGTTCTTCTATAAATATTATAGAATAATCACAGAGTTTGCCAGTATTTTACTGAGTTGTTTTAAAATAATAGCTTATCACTTTTCCATTAGAAAGAAATGTTCAACAAATAAACAACTTTCTCTTGCAGTTAAACAACACTTAACTGAGTACAAATAAATTATAAACGACATTTATGTCTAATTAATTCTAAGATAATAGTCACTTTCTGAAATTGTATTTGGTTGTTGGTGTCCACCCAACCTTCAAGAGAGGTGATTACGTCCTCCTCTTGGCTATGTGCTCCACTCCTGAAGAGGTACGGGTTGACAATAGATTTTATGATGTGGCCTCAGGACTCCAAGTCTAGTCAGTGCCAGAAAATTTCAGGAAATATTGAGTGATTTCCACTAGTCTCTACCAGCTAAAGAAAATCTTCACTCCTTCCTTAGCCCATGAACAGAACCCATATTCCTCACTGGGATCAGTCTCTTATCCCCAGAGGAGTAGGTAATTGCTCAAAATTGTCCAACCACCTTTCAGTTCTTGGAAAACATTTACCATCAGCCTTTTTTTTAATGGAATTACTTTCCACAACTAATTTTATTATTCACAATTAAAAATAAAATAACTTTTTCAACAAAACATTAATTGTCTTAGTCTTTTTCCTTAAACAAATAATAAAATGTCATTTAACTAGTTAACAACTTGTTAGCATTAAATGCAGTTGTCACAGATATAAAGGGCATATCCATAATCACTTCTTAAAAAAGAGAGCATCAACAAACTTCTTAATGTCAAAGTGGGTTGTAATCTTTAGAATCAAAATCCCCCCCATATAGGGATTAACAATTCCCATGCCTTATAAAGAAAATTTCAATCTTGCTCTCATGAAAGGAATGAAAGGAAACCTAAGGGGACTATATGATTAGTAACATATACAAATAAATATTCATTCACTTCACAAAGTCATAATTAATTCAATCCCTACCTTTAGATGCTCCCAAGGTTACTTCAAAATTTTGAATAAGTTAGACTTATAAAAATGAAACTTGATTAATAAATCTATCTTAAAAATAATATAGATTAAGTTTACTTCCAATACCATATATACACAGAAAGCCACTATTTATTAGTATTATAAATTCAACATATGCATGAAAATGCTTTATAACTACTCTATAATACTAAGTACAACATATAAAATTACACTGTGAACCGAAAATATATAAAACTTCTCACTTCCACTAACAATTCTAAATACAATAAATAATTAAAATATTTTACATTTATTATATATTCATATTTATATATTTAATTCATATATTTTATATAGAACTTAGATTCTACCAAACCAATTAGACAAATAAATGCTAACCAACTTGAACAATGAAAAATCATCTTATTTGGCGTTGATCAATTATATACTAATATGTCTTTTGTTTTTATTTTATTTTACAAAGTTATATATTATATATGAGTAACATGTGTATTGTGGAGGATGTAAACATCCATCATGTCATTTACAAGAATTAAATTTAGAGAGAGGATTTTGTTCCTACTTCCCAAACATTTTAAAAATATCTAATTAATATATATTAAAACAAAATATATAATTTATTATATAATTTTAAAATATCTATAGTATAATCATCTCGATTAATACTTGGGTTTGCGGTGAAAAATTTGCTATGAATTTTCTCCATTACTACTTGGGTCTGCGGTGAATTTTCTGGATTAATACTTGGGTCTGCGGTGAATTTTCTCCATTACTACTTGAGTCTGCGGTGATTTTTTTCTTGATAAATTTTCGAACCTGGGCACTTAAGGTCTGTTGTCCGGTTTACTGATATTCAGGTGCACATAATCCTTATCTTTTTCTAATACATATATGCTCATATATTCTCAAGTATGAATAATTCACCACAGCTACCAAAGATTACCAAAGGTAGACCTAGCACAGTTACTCTACAGAGCCTTTATGAGTATATATAGTCGTTAGAGAAATGTAGAGAAGAAAGAGAAGTTAAGCTACAAATCGAGTCAAAAGTCATGCTGGAAAACAAATTCACATCTCTTGAAGATAAGATCCAAAAACAAATAGAAAATAAAATAGAACTATTGGAGAATAAAATGTAGGCAATGGAAACTAGGTTGCAAGTCATAGAAAATCAAAACCAAGATACCAACCAAACAGCCCAGCAAGGAGATGCTGATAATATAGAGAGTCTTAAAATGAAGGACATGATTAAAGAACTAGAAGAAAAAGTTAACAACAATCTCACCCTAAATAGTGGGGCAAGCAAATTATATATCAAACCAATTAAATATGAAATGAAAAAATTGATCGAATTAGACCATGAGCGTAATAAAAGGGCCTTGAACCTTATAATCTTCAGTTTGAAAGAGGAGGTAGATGAGGATACTTTAGCCATAGCCCAAACAGAATTACATAATAGATTACAAATTGAAACCACGTGTCTCACAGAAGCAACAAGGTTAGGGAAATCAACTGAGAATAAAGGAAGGCTCATCCGAATAAAGGTGAGCTCTATTGACCATAAGTATGACATACTTAGTAAAACCTCAAGTCTATAAGGAACGAGAATATTTATAAATGAAGATCTCATTCCAGAAGATCAAGCAGAATTAAGAAAGGAGGTTCAAAAGGTAAAAGAAGCTAGGAAGGAAGGAAAATGGGCAATAATCAAAAATAGAAAAGAAGTTATTCGAGATAGAAACCAAAAATATAGTAATAAATAGCAATTCAACATGCTCCGAATTCTTTCTTGGAACTGTCGAGATTTTCCATGGAACAAAGGCCCCAAGCTAAGTTGGATCTCAAATGATGTTGATATTATATTGCTTGTTGAAACTTGGGAGCACGAAGAATCTAAGGTCCCTAACATAGATGGCTTTGCACTATGGTCTACCTAGAACAAGCGATCCTCTAGTAGAGGCATTGGGGGCATAGCTTGCTACATTAAGAAGAACATCCCCCCCCAATGTTAGGATTTATAAAAACAACCCTTACAACCAATGTAGTTGGATTGAGATTAATGACATTAACGATAAAAAGACCTACATAGCAATATGTTATTTCCCCCCCATTAATTCTAACTTCTATAAGAAAAAGAATCTAGATAAAAATAGTCCTTACAATGGTTTAGAGAATGATATTTCTAGCCTAAGGAATGAAGGTAATATCCTTTTAATGGGTGACTTTAATGCTCGAACTTCAAGAAACCAAGCTATTCTTCTAAGCAATCATTCCAACCCCAATCCTCTTTGGTCAGACGAAGACCTTACTCTGGCTAGCCAGTACAAAAGGAGCTCTGAAGACCTCGGGGATAATTTGTTTGGGTCGGAGCTAGTCAAGCTTTGTAGTGCTCAGGATCTCATAATTTGCAACGGTCTAAAGAAGTGGCCCAATTCTAGAAAGATGACCTACATCCATGGGCTTGGCAGGAGCGTGGTCGACTATGTTATTTCTGATCTCCCTTTATACAACGAAATAATAAATTTTGACATTTTAGACGACCACGAGCCTGACTCTAATCATAGGCATTTACTCATAACTCTCAATTTTGTCATGCATAGATATCCCATAGAAGATAATCCTTATAGTTAAAAGAAATTAATCTTTGATAGAAATAAAAACGATCTCTTTCTAAATGAATTAAAAACTAATTTGCTTCCTTTATCTAGTATAGACAACATAGATGACCTCTATCATAATTTTACTACAACCCTCTCATATTCTATTAACAAGTTCTCAATTGAAGTCTCAAGTAATCAAAGAAATAGCAAAACCAACCCATGGTATGACAAAAATTGTAAAAGTGTGAGGAGAGCAATTAAGGAAGCAGTTGATGAATCTCTCAAAATTAACAAGATAAAAATCTACAAAGCCCTAACTAAAAGGAAAAAAATGCAAGATATTTGTAAAAGACAAGAGAATCTCTTACACCTCTCTAAGGTGGCTCCTAAGAAATTCTGGAGGCAAATTCTAATTGGGAAAACTAAAGATAATAATAAAATTGCTTTACACGACTGGAATTCCTATCTTAAAAATCTTTATGAATCTCCAAATGCCAGGGATTTTGAAACCCTACTCACAACGAAAGAAGTTTTCTCATTAGAAGACATTGATTTTTGGGTCAAACGTCTGGAAAATGGGAAAGCTAAAGACATTGAAGGTTACCAGGCGGAAATCTTAAAAATTGGAGGTCCTATCCTCATCCCCCACATCCACAAGCTTTTCAACCAAGCGGTCAAGCAAGGGTTCCCTAAACCTTGGACTCAGAGCCTCATTATCCCTATTTTTAAAAGTGGGGATAAAAATAACCCCTATAATTATCGAAAAATTATGATCAGCCCTCTCTTAGCCAAGTTATATGGTATTATTTTGGAAAAGAAGTCGAGCATTTGGCTTGAAAGTGAAGGTAAGCAGGCTAAAGGCCAAGCGGGTTTTAGAAGGCAGCATTCAACAACAGACCACCTCGTTATGCTTAGGATCATTGTGGAGGAATGTCGCAATGATAAATCTAATCTCTTCTATTTCTTTGTGGACTTTAGAAAGTCTTTCGATACGGTTCTTAGAAATAACCTATGGAATAGATTAGAAGAGCTAAATGTTCCTTTCGAGCTAAGAGCGCCCGCTATAAGGTTATACGAGAATGTAATTGCCAAGTTAAAGAGAAATGAGGGGTGGTTGAAATATATTAAGTGTAATATCAGAGTTAAACAAGGTTGCCCCCTCTCCCCTACCCTATTTGGCATTTACATCGACAAGCTAGAAGGTTGTTTAGAGGAAGCAGGATGTGATGGCACGATCTTAGCTGGGATAGTCATCATCCTTCTTCTCTATGCTGACGATATTGTTCTTCTTGCAAGGTGCCCATCTGATCTTGATAAGCAACTTAGATTTCTTAAGGATTTATGCTCTACCATGGGTATGTTTGTTAACACTGACAAAACAAAAGTTATGGTTATCAAATCCAAGAAGGACACTTACACTAATTTTATGTATGACAATAGTAACTTGAAGGAAGTGTCTTCTTATAAGTACCTAGGAATTGATATTCATCACAAGCTGAACTGGAACTATAGCATACAGAAAAAGGACTAATGGGGGGTGGAAAGCTTATTTTGGTCTTGAAAATAATTGTAAAACAGCAAACCTTGTAATGTGGGATAGAAAAAAGTTCCTCTTTGAAACTTTAGTCACTCTTGTTATCTTATATGGATGTGAGGTTTGGGGTTGCAGCATCTCTAGAGAACCCTGGAGAAATATTGAGCAAATCCAGAAGTGTTTTATAATGTATAACCTTCAAATTAAAAGCAGTACACCCTATCCTATTCTCCTTATAGAAGTGGGTCTTTCCCCTATCGAGAGCCTAGCTATGACTAGGCTTCTATTGTACAAGCACAAGCTCAATGGCATAGGAGACCATAGACTTCCTAAGCTAGCTTTAAATTCCAGCCAAAACCACCTAAGGCTTAAACGAGGTTGGTATAAAGACACCAGGGCCTGGTTAAACCATTGGGAGATCGACAAGAATGTTGCATTGCAAAACATCAGTAACATTACAAAAATTGTTACTTGTAAGTTCAAAGAAAAAATGTGGTGTGAGAAATATCTAGCAGCTAAAAGAAAGTTAAGGTATTATAAGGAGGTCATCAACCCCACCTTAGAAGATCAAAAGTATCTTTCTGTTTTAACTAACTCAAAGAAGAAAATTAATATATCCAAGATTAGAACAAACTCTCATGAGCTCCATAGTGAAACAAGTCGTTGGACAGTTCCTAAAACACCATGGATGGAAAGGATTTGCCATCTCTGTGAGAATATGAACATCGAGGATGAAAATCACTTCCTCTTAGAGTGCCCCGTGTACAACCACATTAGAGCTCAATTTCGTAATCTTTGTTGCAATACCGACCTTCCTAGCCTTTTAAGATGCCAAAATTATAGTGAGCTTGGGAGGCTTCTCTCCAAGCTTTTTGAGCATAGGAATAAAATCTTAAATCAAATTAAATAACTCTTTTCTTTAGGTCCGATAGACCAAAGATTGGTCTCAGTGGACGTTAACCACCACCACCACCATCATCATCAATAATAATAAATTGAAACAAAATATATAATTTTAAATTTATATAAATTAAACTTTTTGAAAGTAATTGATGTTAATGGTTCATTTTGAATTGTGAAGAGAAATTATTAAAAAAATCTCATCTATATTTAATTCTCACAAATAACACACTAAGTTTTTAATAAAATAATTCTAAACCTATAATATAATCATTCAAAACATTTATATCACTAATATAATATATCAAAATATTTTCAAATTAAACCAAAAAAATAAATAAACCAAACTTAAAAATACTTGAGATAATATCTAAGTATATCTCACAAGTGGTCCATAAACTCCTCAATTTAATCTTTAATAATCCACTTTGATACACATGGCTGAATCTCTTTAATAATCCACTTTTAACCAATGTTTGAATCTTTGATATAACATAGATATAATATGATTTCACAAAATTAATATAAAATCTAAGTATATCTCACAAGTGGCCCATAAACTCCTCAATTTAATCTTTAATAATCCACTTTTATACAAATAGCTGAATCTCTTTAATAATCCACTTTTATATAAATGGATTGATATAATATGATTTCACAAAATACAAAAATAAAATTATTTTATCTCATTTTCAAATAAACTTAAAATAGGATTTTATTAAATATTTTTTTATGCATATAAATATTTTATTAATTATTAAAATTTTAAAATATTAAAATTATTTTATCTCATTTTCAAATAAACTTAAAATAGGATTTTATTAAATATTTTTTTTTATGTATTTAAATATTTTATTAATTATTAAAATTTTAAAATATTAAAATATTGTTTATACTTTATCATATTATTATGTTATTTGCAAATTTTAAATATTTTATGATTTTTTTTAATTTTTTTTATAATTTTTCAAAATTCAACTAAAATCTTAAAAAATTACTAAAATAAAAAAAAAAATGAAATTATAGATATTATTGTGATTATAAAATCTAAATACAAATTATTAAAAAAGATACATACATTTAAAAGAAACCATTTCAAAATTGAAAAACTTTAATTTAACCCTAATAATGGTCAGAAAAAGTCCAAAATCATATAGTAGGTAGACTTTTCCATATTTTAACTTAACTATATCACCTTCTTAAAATTATTATTTAAAAAATTGGCATCACTTACCATATGAGGGAAGAGACACCCATCCATATTAAAAGGGAATCTTGATAGCTATATTAAACACCAAAGTGGCCAGCAGTTTAATATGAAACCATTGATCATACAAAATGAATGAAGCTTGATTAGGGCAACATGCAATGAAGATGAGTGTGTACTTTAATAGAATACAACGTTTCCTTGTCGCTTTGCACTTTCTTTACTTTACTTTTTAAGGTTCTCTTTTGTCTTTTGAATTATAAACCTCCGTATCGAACACGCAATTCCTCTCTTAATCTTTTTTAATATATCCCCTCATGGACCACATAATTGTTTGCTTGATTGAGGGGTTTTTCAAGTCAAAAGAAAAAAAAATTTAAAAAAAGGTATGGTGAATTAAACAATTATTGATTTCCTTACATCTTTAAAAAAAAACTATGCATTAATTTAAAGATACACTTTTAAAATATATATATATATATGAGTGTGAAAATTTATTTTCTAAAATAATATTAAATAAATATGATGATAAAATTATTGATAATTGAAGTAAGATTTGGTGTAAATTTACATATACAATGTTAATTATATAATTATATAATTATATTTTTCAGGGAAGACAAAATTAATTAATTTTAATTGAGATTAAAAAAAAATTATATGGAGTCTATTGTAGCATTGTACTTTATAGGTTAATACATGAGTAATAAATATAGAAAGACATCATAATACATTACATCACAAGTACTAGAGTCATGTCCATGAGAGAGATGTGACCAAAAAAGAACCTATTGATAATGTCACCTGGAGTTAAACTAGTAAAATTAAATAAGAAAGACTATGTCTAACATCTTCTTAAAAGGAGAAAAACATCAACGTGTCGAAATTGTGCCCATGCTTTGAAGAGATCCTTTGTAGAAAAAAGTGAACTGAATTTCCCCCATCTAGACTTGATGTCCCTGCTTTGAAAGCACATCTGCCACAATATTTTGTCCCCTCCCAGCATGAGAAAAAGTGATCTCTTTAAAATAGTTATTCAAATCCTTAATCCTGCACATCCAATTGCATAGTAGGGGAGGAGAAAAGTATGAGCAGTGATTGATGCAATCTATAGACTATTGTGACGTTTGTGTCATAAAAAATAAGTAGTATGCCAAGATGGAGCCATCAGGCACAAAGTAAAAGTCCCCACAATGCAACAGCTTTTGCCCATGTGTTTGTGCCTGAGGCACAATAACAACATAGATGTATATAAGAACCTGTTGATAAAATAATTTGGGCACCACATCCGCTTTCCTGTAATTTCACAGCATCGTTGAAAAAACTTGCAGGGAAAGAGTCCATGCAATCAATGAATTTAGATTTTCTGGAGTGTAAAATACGTGGCATTGGACCATATTCATATAAATAAACACATATATGTTATCGCTAATTCATAATATAGCATAAGACAAGTTTTCAAATATGAGAGTGTTCCAGCAACACCATATGCCCCAGAAGATAAAAAAATGGAATGGTCATGTACTCCTTACAATTTTTCCTCTAGAATCGAGTACAGGATTCGATTGATGAGTATTCTAGTGAAACAACAATGGGAATGTGTTGTAGAACTCTGTCTTGGATGGCCTTGGCGAGATGGCAAGAAAAAAGTAAATCAAAAGCCTCTTCATTTGATGCCTTACACAAAGAAGCATCTACCCGGACCTTAGAAACCCCTTTTACAAAGGTTTTCCTAGGTGAGAAATGTATTCTTCCATGCTAGCCACCCCAAAGATATTGAATTTTGAAAGCATATTCCATGTCTATATTGGCTTAAACTAACACATCAAACCGAAGGATTGAGGATTGAAAGAGATATAATTCATATACATATTTTACATAAATCTTTCTCATGATAGGAATACCACACGACCGAAGAGAATCAAAATCATTTCAAAGAGAAACCTTGGCCTTAAACAGTTCATTGACATATGCTTCCAAAATAATTTTCAACTAACCATAAAAACTCAATTCATCAGCATGCCTCCAGAAGGCGGTATGTAAATGTTAAGAATTCACATAAAAGAATTGGGATATATGCATAATGCCCATATTGCCATATGAGTTTATATCTCAATGGGAAGGGTATTGTTTCCTTGAAAACCGGAGATTAGATCAAGACCAACCTCAACCATCGCACCATTCCTGATCTCCTAATGTACATTTCCTATGAACCATTGTTTAATTTTCATGAAACTATACCAGATAATTGAAATATTTTGTGTGTGCCCTGCACCATTTTTAATCCAAGTGAGGAAATATGTGTTCTTTAGATATTCTCTTGTATTATGGACTACCAAAATCCTTAGCCGAAAATTGCACACCAAAAACTCTTCGTCATCAATGACCATCCAAAATTTTCTAAGTTTTTTAGCCCCCAGCCTCTTACTTCCTTTTTTTTAGCAATATCCCCTAGACTCACCAGATGAATTTTATGGCCACCACTCACATTGAACCAAAGAAAAATTGAGATAATGGAGTTAATTTTATTGATGGTGTGTTTCAACAACATATATAGGTGAAGCCTGTAAACAAATATCTTTTGTAAAACGACTTGAGCTAGAATCAACCTACCTTCACTCGATAACCATTTGTGAGACCATGTAGCCAACCTGTCTTCAAATTTCTTAATGAGCCATTTCCAGTCCTTAATGAGGTATCTATTTGGTTTCAAAAAGAAACCAAGGTATTTAAAACCCATATCCAAGGGAGTGAATTTACTTTAGAATATATTTGCAACTTCCTTAATTAAATTTAAATCACCAGACACAAATAATTAAGAATTTAATCTTATTCATGTTAAAACCATATGTGTCCCTGAATTTCGATAAAATATGCGAAAGATGCCTCCGTTGTTCCACCGAGACCGGTCTGAAGATCATTTATCATCGACAATATTAGGTGAGATACTGAGATCTTTTTGGTGATGTGCAGTCCAAAAAATAAACCATCTGCCTTGGCCGCCAAAATTCATCGAATTAAACCATCAATGATCATGAGGAATAATAAAGGCAAAATAAAGCGTCATTTTCAAATGCCACGTGAAGCCCGAAATAAATTCAATGAGAGTCCATTGATTAATATTGCATAGCAGACTGATGTTACACATGACATGGTTCATTCAACGATTGCAACCGATAATCCGACCTTGTGTAGAATCATTCGAAGGAAGGTCTAGCCACATTGTTGTATGTCTTATGTGGGTCCAATTTTAAAATGATAGCCTCCTTTAGCTTGCTTTTAATGTAATGTAATATTTCTTCAGATATAGCAACCACATCGTGTATGTGCCTATTCTGTAGGAAACCAAATTGCTATGGTGACATGTGTTCAGAGAGCTTGATTTTTAACCTACATGCAATAATCTTTGAAATTGATTTATACATGATGTTGCATAAATATATAGGTCTGTAATCAAAGAAATATGTAGGTTTTGAAGTTTTTGTAATTATGTGTGTGTGTGTGTTCCAGAGGAAAAAAAACCATCATTTTCTATTAAGTAGAAAAAATGAGTATAGTGATAGAGATATACGCACATATATAACATCAACACAGAGTGCATCAGGAAGGAAATTAATCACCTTGTCTAAAGTAAATACGACATGTATCTCTAGCTCACAAAATGAAAACAAATGACTATACAAAAAGAGACAAAGGATAATAGGAGTAGTTCATGTCCATGATGTTACGAAAAACTAGAACAAAAAATTGAAGTGAAGTTATGAATGTTGACTGGAGAAATAATTCTCACGAAGGCCCTATAGATTACAACAAAAGAGCATAGAGGTTTTTTTTTTTCAATAGCTATTCTAACCAGATCATGTGGCCATATGAAAGACTGATTTTCCCATGATAAAGCACCTCAGTTCCATGTCTTTTCTCAAAAAAGGTGTGCCGCACTGCCACAATGAGATCCTTCTTAGAGAGATGATACGTTTGATGGTTTCAATCCATATAAATTTGTTGGAAAATGAGAAGTTGGAAATGGAGCTTTAGATTGGTAATACGCTCCATCCAATACTGCAAGTTAAGAACTTGAATACCATTTCTCCCAGATATCCAATCAATAACGCACTTAGGATCATTGTAGACCCATAGATACATAATGCTTAAGGTGGAAAAAAAATGCATAAGAACCCAACATGCACAAATTTTAACTTTGGTGTTGGAGCCCATTCCTAAAATAAGCTAGATGTGATAGAAAAAAGTTCTCGGAAGAAAAATAAGACTCCCCCCTCCATTGGAGCCATCTTGTGAGGCTCCATTAAAAAAAAAAAAAAAAAAAAAAAACCCACATTATCATAGAGTGGGCTCGAAGGATAATTAAATGGAAGAGTCCTCTTAGGATACTGAGGTCTCTATTAATCCATTAATACGCCTATACTATGAGACATAATACAGGGGAGATTGATGGATTTCCCCTAAAAAATTAGTAGATTGTGAACTTCCAGATACCCAAGGTAGCGAAAATAGGTAATGTTTTGAAGAAACCCATATTAAGATCCCACCACAGTAAACATACCTCCAGGGAGGAGAGTGGACCAGATTCCAAAATTATAAACGGAGCAATAAGAGTATCCCATAGAGATCTCGAATATACACACTGGAAAAATAGATGTTCAACCAATTCAACACCATTGTAGCATAAACATCACATATTAGGACCATTGAATCCATTTCGAAGCAAGTTATCCCATGTTAGGATATGATTTTCTAAGGAGAGCCAAATGAAGCATCTGATATTTTGCATAATCGTCCATTTCCAAGTTTTGCTAGTCCACCAACTAACTTAGGGTTGTAGAAAAGAGGCGTAGATTGAGTAGTAGGCAAGTTTGACAATGATCCGACCAGTAAGGGTGTTCCATCTCCAAACTAAGGAATCCTATTCATCATTCAAGAATAGAACATTTGACACCAGGTTGTTAATGAAAGAGTACCATTCTGAGGCCAGTGAGCCCTGCAACCCCAAGGCCACAAAGCCTTTCTAGCCACTGAGGGGAGGTACCTATGGGGGGGACAATGAGACAAGGGAAATTCGATAAATTCCATGTGCATTGATACAAGTAATTAGTGAAAGGGATAAGTGATCATGAGAAGAACCACCTATAAAGGAATCTTTTCCAAGAGTGACCAACTACCAATTTCCGAATCTCTAAGAAAACCAACTATGAATCCAAGGAAGGGCCTCCACCAAGCCTCCCCAGATATTCAATCCATCAATATATTTCCTTCGATTGTAAGACCCCAACCACTCTGAGAATGACCTTTTATGGAGATACTTATCCTCGATGACATGAAACCAAATGTTTGAGGTTGTAATGGCCCTCCATAAGCTCTTCATAACCAAATATATTCCTAACCAATACAAGTTTCTGAATCCTCAACCCCAAAATAATTTGGGTTGAGAAAGTAGATCCCATTTAGCCAAATGCATACCAACTCGTTTCTTCTTGCCTGTCCAATGGAAATTAAACATGCTTCGAACCTTTATGATTGTATGTTTTGCAATCTTAGAAAGAGAAATCCAATAAACAAGAATTATCTCAAGGACAACTTTGACTAAGGTCATTCTACCACCTAAGGAGAGCCACCTATAACACCAATTTTTGATGTTCTTTTCTACTTTTTTAATCATCTAAAACCGATCCTCAACCAAATATCAATTGGCTTGAGATAGTAGCTCAGATAGAAAAAACCTAGTTCGATGGATACCATCTTGAAAGGGAGGATGGAGGCAATATAATACTTGGTCATGTCTAAAATGTTATTAAAGAGAAAATAAGACTTTTGTTGACTAATCAACATACCTATAGCAGAGCATAAAACAAAAAAGTTATGGTGGTAAAAAATCCATTCATAAACAATGCCCTCCCCAAAGATTAACACGTCGTCCACAAAAAGGAGATGAGAAAGAAACACTGACTTAGATACTTTTACACCTTTAATAAGCTCCTCTCGCCTGACCGAATTTATCATACAACTTAAACCCTCGAAAATGAGAAGGTATATATGTACACACACACACACACACACATTATGTTTAATATATATTTATTCTTTTGTAATGTGATTTTTTAATTATTTATTAAAAAATTATGATGATAAATCCATTTTAATGAAGACATATTAAACATATAAAGGATTAAAACAAAACTCCAAATGTAAATCTCTAGTTATTTAAAAGATTTAGGGTCTGAATGGATTTATTTTATTTCTATTTATTTATTTATATTTCTTAAAATCATTTTCTTCTACATTAATGGTGGGTTTTTTTTTTTTTTTTTAATCTATTTTAATTTATAGGTAATAGATGTTTTACCCAATATTCCTCCCCACCTCTATCTATTCACCCTATAGGGGAGGGGGGAGGGAGGTGGGGGTATGGGAAACTATGGGTAAAAAGTACATTATGTAATACACGTTTTATCAAATATTTCTCCCATCATGGAGAAGATACTAGGAAAAACATGCATTATGTAAAACATGTTTTACCCAATATGCGAATTGGGTAAAACGTGTATCATGTAATATATGTTTACCCAATATTCCACCCACCCCCTCCCATAAGGTGTGTGGAAATATTAGGTAAAACTTGTATTGCGTAACACATGTTTTACCCAATCCCCACCCTCACCCCCACCCCCACCCCCACCCATAAGGTGTGGGAAAATATTAGGTATTGACATATATTACGCAACACATGTTTTACCCAATAATATCCCCCGCCCATAATGGGGTGGGGGAGAGTATTGGTTCATAATACACGTTTTACCCAATACTCACTTGAGTAAAACATGTGCTACATAATATGCAGGGGTGGGGTAGGGTGCAGAGTATTGGGTAAAACATGTATTATGGCGAAGGTGGGGAGAGTTTTGGGTAAAAACATGTATTAGGGTGGTCTGACAGGGAGTATTGGATAAAACATGTTTTACCCAATACTCCCTGCCACCCCCAATATAATGCATGTTTTTCCCAATATTCCCCCCAACACTTGGCCTAATACATGTTTACTTTTAATACCAATGTTACCAATGGATTCCCCCCCTCATGACTAAGTGGTTGGTACAATGGGATGTTATCCCCTCCACCAAGTTTCATATCCCACTAGGGGACATCTTTGGTCCCTTGTGATAAAGCTCAAGGTGTAGGTCCCCCACCCTCATGGAGTATCAACTCTTGCTAAATCATAAATTCCTAGTGTATATGACTTACGAGTTATTGGATATACTCTTGGTGTTATAGTGACAACCACTACGTTTGATATTGGGCTTGATCTTGGGCCTCACCTAGATTACTACAATGAATTACCAATTCGCTGTAGTAAAATTAAAAAAAGAAAGAAAAAAATTGTTACCAATGGTTTAACTGACATATAATCTGGTCTTACATTTTTTTTATCTTCAATGTTTTACCCAATATCCCCTCACCCTCAAAATAAGGTGGGAGGAAATATTGGATAAAACATGTTACCTAGTACATGTTTTGTTCAATACTTTTCCCATCCTCGCCCTAAACATATTTTACACTTATTATTGTCGTTACCAATAATTATGATGTCATATAATATGATCTTACGTTGTGTACTATCTTATTACACCGACATTATATCTATGTAGAGATGTTGTTCAATATTAATACACTCTCTTTATAATGTGTATTAAGTTTATGCGTAATTATGAGTATACTCATATACATAGTAATTGTGAAATAAAGATGATGTATAAGATATTATCCATACCAAAAATTTGGCCAAGCTTATTCTAAACTGCAGATGGATTATTACCCAAGGTTTTGTGTTATGGGGGTGTGGAAGGAGAGGAATCAACACATTTTTAAAGGTCAATCAAGGCCATCAAATGATATATGGAATGTTGCAGTTAGTCAGATCTGAGAATCTATCTTGGCAATCCAATGGTCGAAAGAAGACTGGAAGGTGTTCGGATTAGAGGCAAGGATGTTTCTTTGGTGGTTCCCATCCCCTCCTTTGAATATTGTTCTTCAACCCCTCAATATAGATGCTACCCCTAGTCCTAAGCCTTGGAGTCCCCCTCTACAATCCTTTATTAAAATGAACTTTGATGGAACTGCTAAAGTTAACCGATGGCCTTCAGGCTATTAGGCATATTTAGATATCATTCAAGAACTCTAGTGTATATTTGTTCTAGCATAATGGGCATTAACAACAATAACATGACAAAATTGATGGGTCTATAAGTGGGATAAGAAATAGAACGTGTATAAAGGTTTACAAAGTTATTATTGGAAGGAGACTCTCAAATCATTATCAATATGTTGCAAAAAATCCAAGCGAGTTCCCATATTCTAAAGGTCTTAGTAAGCCGGAGACTAGAGTCAATGTTGGAACACGTTGTTGTGTCATTTCCAAGAATTCCAACTCTCATTCTATCACATGTTTGCAATACAGGGAATAAAATAGCGGATCTGTTGGCCAATCATGACAACAAAGATACCTCTCCCTCTTTGGCTTCGCCCTTGCCTCTATTTCCAAATTCTCCCCTAGAGGTAGCATGTAGGAAAATTCCCAGCCACGGATGGGGTGACTTGCGTAGATGAGAGGGGGGGATAATGCCACCATCACACCTGGAAAATGAGCCAGGGGACGTGGCGTCCTGCCCCTGGATGTCTTATCAGCATTACGATATTCATTAGCCAGGAAGATGGGAATTAGGCAGTTGTATCGACTTTGGAAGATGGTAATTTGGATGGCCAAAGCACACAAGTGTGTGAGGAGCAAGGTGGATGAGTCTTAATGCATGTAAATTAACTCTCATGCGATTTCAGAGCTCAATATAGTCGATGGAGGCTACCAGAAGCAGTTGATGGAAGGGAAACATGCAGTGGCTTTTATTTGCATACGTTTGAGGGGGGATTCCTATAAATTAAGTTTGTGGGGTGGAAAAGACAATCCCATATCATCGAAAGTGCTCCAGGAAAGAAGGAAACTATTTCAACAAACATCCAAACACAAAGGATCCTAGGAGTTCTTAGAAGTTATTTCATGTGTGTTCATATCTGAGTTTAAAGTTTGGTTCAGGCTCACAAAGGACTACATTGGCAATGGAAACCTAGAAGGTGTAAATCTTATGTATCTATTCAAATCTTCTAGGAAAATGAAAAGTGTATAAGTAGTAAGAAGCTTGGCCTAGAAAGTTTGGGATGGTTTTTGTCCTGTCATATGGTAACTTTATTTTTGTCTTACTGGCATTCTTAGCAAATTGGGTTAGGCTTTGTTTGGAAATTTCAATATTTGCAATTCTTGTTTCTATGTTCTAGTAGTTTTTCTAAGTGTTGTTTCCTTCCAAATTTCTTAGGGATAATATCAACTTTTCCTTCCATGGTTGGATTTACAAGGTGGTTGTGGACGGAAATAGATTTTGATAAGTTGAAAAACTAGGCTTTTAGCTGTGGAAGTGCGATCATCCCTTTTGTCTCCCTAGGTGGCTTGACCCTGCCACAATTGGAGCCCCACTCTCGAATTTCCATTTTTGAATATGTTGGTTGTTCTTTGAAGCCTATGAGTGGGGGGGGGGGGGGGGTGGTGGTGGTGGGGTGGAGATTCCAAAATACGACAATTTGGGTCCACAACGGGATCAAAGGTTAGTGTTGGAAGCAGTGTTGGTATAATCCACGAGTGGAGGGGATTCTATGTTATCGCCTGGAGAGAGACTTGGCTTACTCCTTAGTTGAGGGCATGGGGCAATTTTAACGTTGAATACTAGTGAAAGCAATCTCTGCAGAGGCTACAATGCTTTGTGGGAATATATTTGTTACTAAAGAAATTTGAATTTTCCTTTCGGGTGGTACACAATATTAGGTGTGCAAACCCTTCACTCTGCCTTGGGGAAAAGGAGAGAATTTCTACATCGACCTTCAAAATTCGATGCGGCTCATAGGGACCAAATTCATTAGGTGGATAGACATGTCGAGACTAAGAACGAGGGAACACCAAAATGCATTAGTGCATTGAAGGGTTTTCCTCTCAATATAAGGAAATCACCCCAAATCATGTACATGCAGAAATTTTCGAGGTGGAAGGGGATCCCTCTTCTCACAGAACTCCCTTTCAGACACATAAGTGTTGATGGAGTGGCTAGACTGGATACCAGAAACTGGGCACACTCGGGGTCGGTTCAACCAATACATGAAAATGGTGGATCTGTACTAGAAAATGAATTTCTCGCTGATGAATCTCATATGGATCCTCTTCATTCATTGGATCACTTGCACAAACACTTACAAAATTTGGACTAGAGGATGGAGCAGATCGAGTGCCACTTAGGCTTCCCACTGGCAACACGGAGACCATCAGATGGCCCACCAGATCCCATCCTAGTGAATGGATTAGATTTAGAACCTTTGGCTCGATGGCAATTTGGATATGTCAGCTATGTTTCTTTGTTTAGTTTCTTATGTTGCAGGCCAATTAGGCTTGTATGTTAGTTTCAGCTTGGTAAATTTTGTACTCATGTTCTCTCAGTTGTCAATGTCCTCTAGATTTTTTTTTTGTTATAGTCTTGTCTCTCGTGCAAGAGATTGAAAATGACTATATAATCCTTACTATATACTCCAAATTAATAATAATAATAATAATAGCAATTTTTTTTTGTAAGTTAATACTATATTACATATTACATATGATTACATTGTTCACCCAAAACAAACTTGAACCTAAAACCTCGAAAGACCAAAATCCTCACTCACACAACCATCACAAATTAATAATAATAAAATCATCTATTATTTCTAATTATATTAATTTACAATCTCATACATTAAGATAATTAAAATTTATACTTCCCTTATGAAGTTTCATATACTCTTCATAAAATGTAATATACTCCCTTAAATATGAGGTGTCGTACACTTCCCATACTTCCTTTAATATGAGGTGTCATACACTCCCTTTAAGGGGTGAGAGGTGTCTTACACTTCCCATACTCTTCATGAAGTGCCATGTACCCTTTAATATGAGGTGTTTTACACTCCCTAAAAAAAGGAACGAGGTGTCATACACTTCCCTTTAATATACGGGGGTATGAGGTGTCATACAATCACTTTGGCTCTAAGTGTTCCTCACAAGGGAATCTAAGACTTTCGTGTGAGTCTCAAATGGTACACTTTGCAAGTCTTTTCATGTTTGACAAATTAAGCTTATTGCACTGATTTCTAGGCAGTTGTCCCATGCTAGTGATTTTATGTCAATTAGGGTTGTTTTTCTAGGGTGTGAGTGTGAGATTATACATTCACATGATTCTACCTTTTAAATAGCTTTTCAGGTTAGGTTGACTTGCTAGCCAAAAAGATATACTTTATTTCAAATCAAAGTGTTGGTTCTAACACGTATTATCCCATAATTACATTGATATCTTTTCAGTACTTTACAACGGTTAGTGTTATAAGCAATAATTAGTATCATTATTTAGAAAGTTTGATATTACACAACTTCGATGTGTGATGATATTTATGAAATTGTCTTAACACTCACTAGTGGGTCTCTTTCTTATATTTTTAAAATAAAATTGGATGAAGTAGAATTCCTGAAATTATTAAGTATGAACGTGACAAATGCATCATGGTGAAAAAAGTGTTTGACCTATTTAAATTAGGTTGAAATATAATGTGAATATAGTTACAGTTAAAAAATATTGTAAACATGATTATGAGGTTTTTGATAGATGGTAATTAGGTATGTTGTTAAGGCACTTCTTGATGTGAAGTTATTGGTTCAATTTTCACGATGATGTATTTGGACATGATAATAAAAATATAACCCTCCCCAACCCAACTTATATATATAGTTAAGACATTAAGAGTGTTTTTTATTTTCTATTATCTTAATATTACAAAAAGGCAATTTTTTTAGTTGTATAGTATTTCAAGATTTTGTTCAACTTTTAGTTTTACTAAGAAGTTAATGCAAATATATATTTTTACTCACTATCTATAGTACTTTTATGAGATATTCTTTAGTGTATGATTAGAAATGATCATAATGTTTTTATTATGATTAAAATATTGGAGAAAAGTTTTTCTAATTTTTTCATTTTATAACTTATTAAATTATAAAGAATAATAGTGTTATAAATATTGAAGCTAAAATATAATGTGAACTTAGTTAAGAAATTTGAAGAGAGGGTTTTTTATCCTCTATTTTTTAATATTACAAAAGTGATAAACGTTTTAGTTTAATGAAATTTTAGGATTTTGTATAACATTTAATTTCACTAGAAAAATATTGTAAATATATATTTTTACACTATATGAATTTCAATTGTTTATCCTATTTCTATTCTATATTCTTTAGTGTATGATTGGAAATGTTCATAATGAAGTGCAATTCAAAAAACACAAGATAAACAATCATGAAACATATAAACACTTAGAGAAGATTAAAAGTAGCAACATAATCAAGGCAAGCATAATGAATATAAAGGTTTTTGTGGCCATTAAAAGTGATATACATAAATTAAAGAGTTCTAAAAGAAGCTAAAGAGCCAAATTGGACATTGTGAGTTGTCAAATGAAGATGAAGATTTGAGGGAAGTTCGCCATAAGTTAATGAAGAGGATAGATAAGGTTTATATTTGAGTTAAGTGAGCTAGCAAGTTCATAGCCAACTCAAGAGTTTTCCATTTAATTTGAGTAAATCACTAAAGTTATGTTCTGAGAATAAGTTGATCTATCAAACAAATTTTTTTTTTAGGGAAATTGGCCATAAGCTAATGAAGAGAATAGATAAGGTTTCTATTTGAGTTAAGTGAGCTAGCAAGTTCATAACCAACCCAAAAGTTTTCCATTTAACTTGTGTAAATCACTCAAGTTATGTTATGAGAATAAGTAGATCTATTAAACCAATGCTTATAGTGTTTGTTAAATGCTCACCCATTCCAATTACTATATATATAATTTATGACAATGTAAATTATTATTCTTGTAAAACTTGAGATATTGATAAATTGATCCTATTACATTTATTAATTACATCAAAATTTTCTCATTAAAAAATTTAATCACTATATTATAATTTCAAATTTATTAATAATATTCTAATATTAAAATAAAAATACCATTATATTTATTTAAAACTTTAAAATACAAAATTAATTTTCAATTAATAAAACTTAAATATTTTAAATAAAATAATTTTTATAAAACTTTTATATATATATATATATATAAAGTTAAAGTCACAACCTCACTAAAATGATAGAAATTTATTTACCACCAAATCTACAATAAACGAATTAATTCGTTGCGAAGTTTAGATATTTCTCTTTCCATTTAAAAGTAAGGAATTGCATTAAATTAATATTAATTCAAGTTTATGATTCTTTGGCAAGAAAAATTATTATGCATAACCTCATAACCATGAAAAACTTTCATTACAAAAACAAATTCATTATTAACCTATTTTCTTTCTTTGGAAGTCATATATTTTGAATATTTATTTTATATTTTAATTCTTAAATTTAATAAAAATTATTTTTTTAATTTAATCAGCAAAGTAATGTGGTGAAAAAGTTTTTGGATTGTTTTTTTCAATTAAGAAAAATAATGTGGTGAATATTTTTGGATTGTTCTCTAATTAAAAAATAAATTAGTCTAGATTTATTTAATTCTATATTTAATATGAGTTAAGAGAAATCAAATTAATTTTTTTTAGATTATGTAATATTTATTTATTTATTATTATTATTATTTTTAAGGTGATTTTGACATTGACATAAATCAGTTAATATAAATATTTAAATAGTTTATTTAAACCGAGCGTTGAAATATTTTTGAAAAGTACAAGGTTTAAACATCTTACTCATAATTTTTTTTTCTATTTCTAATTTCTTTGCCTGAAAATATATTAAGTCATATGGACAACTAACTAAACACATCGGTTTTGTTTTTTATTATAGTAGATATATATATTTTTTAGAGAATAGTTTAATTGTATTATTTTAAAAATGCCATGTGTCAACTCCATGTTGAGCACTATCATACTCACACATTGTCTGGGTTGTAGAATGAGCATCTAGGCTCAATTAAAAATTCTTTTAGAGTGCAAAACATAATGTTTAATTTTTCTTTGTTTAAATTGTATTTTTTTATATATAGGTGAAGTTGATATCTATATAAATTAATTAACATAGATCTTCAAATAGTTTACTTAAAGTCAGCGTTGAAATATTTTTGAAAAGTATAAGGTTTAAACATCTTACTCACATTTTTTTCTACTTAACTAAACAAGCATGACATATTTGTTTTTGTTTTTTCATTATAATTGACATTTCTTTTCTATTTAGAAAATAGTTTATCTATATTATTTTAAGAAAGCCAATTGTCAACTCCATGTTGAGCATGAACATACTTACACATTATCGTCATACTGGTTATAAAATGAGCCTCTCACCTCAATTAAAAAATTGGGTTGTAGAATGAGCCTCTGGTTTCAATTAAAAAATAAACTAGTCTAGATCTATCTAATTCCGGATCTAACATGAGCCTAGAGGGATCAAATTTCTTTAGGTGCAAACTTTTTTTAGAGTGCAAAAACACAATGTATAACTTTTCTTTGTTTAAATTACATTTTTTTTAATATATAGGTGAAGTTGATATCGACATAAATTAGTTAACATAGATATTCAAATAGTTTATTTAAACTCCATGTTTAAATATTTTTGAAAAGTATAAAGTTTAAACATCTTACTCACAAATTTTTTTCTTCTAATTTCTTTACATGAAAACATATTACGTCACATAGATAACTAACTAAACACACATAGCATATTCATTTTTTATTTTTATTACAGTCCAAATTTCTTTTCTAGATTTTAGAGAGATTATAAATAGTTTTAAAATAATAGTGATAAGAAAAAAAGTGATATAATTTGTTTTTTTAATTGAACGTTATGATATTTAGAGAATGTATATTGAAGAATAGAAGAAGAAGAGTCTAACAAATAGATAAAATGATCCTTCTTAATTTTAAGAGAGATTGTGATTTTTTATTGTTTAAAATGAGTTTTTGAATGTATAAATAGATTCAATATCCTAAAAAACCTTGAAACATATGAAATATACAAATTAAACAACTTAAACTTATCATTTTTGAAATCCCTATTCAATTTTAGAAAAGTTAAGTAGAAAAAATACCAAACAAAAAAATCATTTAATATATTAATTAAACTACACTTTTATAATTTAAGAATAAATAATATTATATAAAATGATCATAAGAAAAATAAATAATATTATATAAATTTAATGATCCTAAGGAGAATACATATTATTATATAAATTGAATGATCATGACGTGTATATATATATATATATATAATTTCTAAAATAAAATAAAATATATACATATATAAATAAATTGTTGGTTTTGTGTACCAGCAAATTCTTAATTAAAAGTTAGGATGAATTGTATTTCTTAAATAAATCTCAAATATATTAAAAAGAAGGCACCCCTGTTTAAAAAAAAAATAGTTATTTTATTAACCAAAATAAAATTTAATAAATTTAAATTCATCAACTTTATACAAATTTATTAAGTAAAATTATATATATATAAACTAATCTTATGTATATATATAAATATAAACTAATCTTAGAGTTATTATTTGTTATAATTCTAACTCAAAATTCGTTTTGGGATTATTCATTATTTTTTTCTAAAGAAAAAAACAGTAATTTTTATTAATGGAATAAAACTTACATTTTGTAGACACACGTTTTATATATGTATATAGGAATATAAAGAACATTACAAAGTAAAAGGGAAAGAAGATAACAAACATGTTCTTTTAATGGAGAAGAACTACTAAGTATGTCAAAGAAAAACAATAACATAAGAGCAAAGATTATGATTGACAACTAGAACTAGTTTTTTCTTTTTTCTTTTTCCTTGTATGCACTTTTTGTAGCCATCAAGGTTTGGTTCATCAAGAACCAAAACCAATTCATGTCTCACTTGGGGGTCTTCTTTATCAGAATCCGAGCTTCCAGAGACATGAGCATGTTTAGTGCCCCCAGTTCCATCCAATGTTGGAGAAACCTTTGGATCCATTCTATTTGTATGCTTACTGTCACTGGATGAACCATAACTTCCTCTTTCAACTTGTCTCCTTGACAGGCCATATCATTCATTTCTTTATTTTCAGGTTGGGATTCCTTGTTATCTTCTTCTTCATCCTTAAAAGGATATTGGTCAATGAACTGCCATCCTTTTGGCCTATTAAACTACCTCTTCTTCTTCTTAGGATTCTTCTTTGCTTGCAGACATTTGTGTTAGATGACCTATTTGGAAACACATACGACATTGAAATGTCATGTTCTCATTATAAAGAACTTGTTTCCAATGGAGTTTGTTTTTTTTAGAATTATATGTTGTCAAATTCTTTGTTCACGATTAATTAAGATTGTGTTAATTTATTTTAATTTAAAATTATGATTAATAAAATATTAAGATAGATTAAATGTTCCAATGGAGGGTGTCTAAATGGAAGCAATGCATTTGATCATAGTATGAAAGCTCACATTATCAATGAAGGGCAATATATATCACTCAAATGGTACATTGCATGTAACTGACAACACATTTGGGCGGTGAAAGGTAAGGTTAAGACGTCTAAACAAAGTTTCATGATGATCTAATGTGAGTCAACTGCTCTGGAAGTACATCCACATAGGGGAACGACATTCAATCCCGCTCTAAGTATGATGAACTGAGAATCTACCGAATATTGGATGAAAATGGTAAGAGGCGAAGAAAAATTCCAAGGAAGTGTGAACATAGTTTAAATTGGGCTTATGATTGGTGGAAGCTACGATGTGGGAGATTATCTGTTAGTAATATAATTCATTGTGGTTTTCTCTTTCTACTTTATTATTGCTTTTCATGGCATTGTTTTTTTTTAGGTGGCAACCACGTTCTAGGTGACAACCCAAAGAGTTTCTGTTGGTAATGATGTCCTTGGAAACGAGCCTATTTCGAGTATGTGGATTTTCAGTAGTGTTTTATGGTTTCAATTATGCCGAGGAAAGACCTAGAGGGGAAACAATATGATGCTTTGGTCTCAAGGTAACCTTGATATCCATCGGTATCACAACAAAGTTTTAATTTTCCTTTGAAAATCTCAAGTTCTATATCTCTAGAATTTGCATATTGTGCTACTCCCCAAGTTTGTCATTAATCACAAGTCCTTTTTTTTTTCCAGAGAAAAAGACTTGTAATTCCATTCATAATAAAGATGAAAGTAATTACATTTTGCATATACACTATGAGAGTGTATTCAAGTATCTTCCCATCCTTTGGCATGTGCATTTAAGAGCATGCCAAAAGGAGCAATGTTGATCAATAAAATAGACTTGAAACTTTACTATCCACAAAAAACATACAATATCATTTAATAAAGCACAGTATCACTAGTATACTGGCTATTTTGTGAGAATGAGGAGTCCGAAAAAAATACAGCAAGCATGCTGAGATAGTACATGGCAAATATGAATATACTATCATAACAGTTTTCCAAAAATGTCAAATGATTCTAACATCGAGAACATTAGAAAACATAAATATATTCCTCATAAACTGTGATTTAACTTGTCAAAAACAATTTCCATGATTTTCTATTGTGTATTCACAACAAATATACCCACTGTAAACAATAGGAAAATAAATAGGATAAAAAAAAAAAACAAAAAGTATGATGGAATATTGCTAATCCCCATGCAAAATGTATTTTTTTGGCTCTTCTACTTCCCCTATCCCTTATCTAACTCTTCATCGCTTTCCCCCTTCTACCTTTTTTTCCTTTTTATTCATCCCCCTTTCTTCCCTCCTCTCTGGTTTTCCGTCACCTCACTCTTGACTACCATTCTTGTACCCCTTTTCCACTTGGTTCCACCCCCCTTATGCTCTTTGTCTCTTTTGGGTCTCTCTTCTGTCTTTCCTCTCTATATTCGTTAGGAATCTCACTCTCCCTAACTCTGCCCCATCACTCCTCTCATGGTCTTTGATGGCTAGACGAATATTATCCTCAAGGTGGAGAGGTGGTAGAGGTGGCAAAGCAAGCTCCTCTATGGACCCATAATCCCCTCTACCTCCCTTCTTCCATATTTAGGCCTAAACTGATGTAAGAAAAGCTATGACTTGCTATACCGATGCAATCCCAGAAGTAATTAGGTGCACCATCACATAAGTGGAGGAAGAAGTTCTTTAAGAACATAGGCTCATCCCTTATCGACATAATGAAAGGGAGACCATATATTAGATTCCTGAAATAAGCACCTTTATCTCGTCTCAATAAAATTATTACATGCAAGTGGTCAATCTTTACTGGAACATCAAAATGCTCATTGTCAAAGTATTCATTGAATGATTTGAGACGTAACAAGAAATATTGGTCTGCATAGCAAAACGTTTGGACAAAATTGAGAGACTATACAATAAAGTCTTTGTCCTAGCCAAAAACCAAGCATACATCATCTTCTTCCCTTCTAATTACGACAATGACTCACCTACACCAATCCAAGTGGACTCTCCCACAACATGACAAGATAAAGTGATCAAACTTTCCGATTTATATTTTGGTTTATAATTTCAACATTAACTATGTTTTCTTGATGATAGTTAATTATAGGCCATGTAATTGGTTTAATTGTCTTTACATTTCAAGTGATAGATTGGTTTCCTTAATGATAAGTAGTGTAAATTTTTTGAATCTTTAATATTGGTTTGGTTTCCTAAGTGTTAGACCAATAGAAAATAAAAACATTCATGTAACTTTTTTCTTTGTCCTAAAAGCTAATATAAACTATCCAATCTTTTAAAAAAAATTATAAATTAAAGTTTTTAGATTTATATTAAATTGATATTTTAAATTTAAAATAAATTTAAATTGGTTTTAAAATATATTGTTTGTAATTTTTCAAAGGCATTATGATGTTAATGTTACACCTAATTATGCCAATATCCCTGGCATTAAAGTATCAATTTTTAATGTGAGGGGAGTCATTCTTGACTATACAAAAAATCAGGAAGTAAGGAAGTGAAATATTTAATTCTATCCAAACATCAAAGGCACATTATTCTTTAATGTTCAAGGCACAAGGGAAGTAGTCAAGGTTGAATATGTGAGGGGGAGTCATTCTTCACTATACGAAAAATAAAAAAGTAAGGAAGTGAAATATTTATCTCTATTCAAACATCAAAGACACAATATTCCTCAACATTCAAGGCACAAGGGGAGTAGCCTTGATGGGAGACTCATTAATAGTTCTTCAATTAGTTCAATGAAAATATCCACCTAGATATCCTCTCCTAGATCATATAGTGAATAAAATACTTTCAAAAGTGTAGAGTTTTGATCAAAATCATGTGTAATGGAAATAATACTTCCAAATTTGCAAAATTTCTATTAGATCTAGATTTTTCATGCTCTATTCCATCAAAAATTCTTAACAAATCATCAATCAATGTTCTCGTAATGAATCCACATGCAATTATGAACCAATAACACCTTATTACTCCACTTTAACTTCTTGCACTTACATGAAGGCTTAAGAATAACATGGTTGTATAGTAGCGAATTCCATGTGGGTTATTGCATTGAGAAAGGCATCTACTTCCACTCATTTCAGATATTCAATTCCTCTTGGTTTTTGTCTCACTTTCTTCTTTGTATTCATTAACTTTGAACCTTAGACAAAGTCCCTCTCCCTTAGACCCAAGTCCACCCTTTTACATTTTTACGTGTCCTAGCTTCATCTTAGTATTGTACTAGTTTTGTTTTAGTCCCATTCTAACTTCTCTATTAATTAAAAGGAGGATGACACAACATCATTGCAGTAAATGGTATTGTGTCCCTTGTGAATGGTGTATGCAAGTTATTGGAGAAGCCCTATGTGGAACAAATAATGGAAGGATTAGATGGGAGTAAAGGGAATTATGTCCCTTAAGAATGGTGTATGAAAGATATTGGAGAAGTCCTATGTGGAATTACTAATGGAAGGATTAGTTGATGGGAGTAATGACAAGTCAAATTTGAATATAAAATAAGAAAAACAATGTAGGACGAGATAACTATGTTATTAATACAACTAGGCATGTAGCAGATTTGAGAAATTGATATAAGAAAGTGGATTTGTTTATAGGCATTCAATTAAGAGAAATATATAGATCTCTATTCAAATAGTTTTGGTAAAAAAACTTATGCAATGTGTCATGGCACATCTTGGCATTTTGATAGTGTGGTGAGCTCTCCTCCTCATGCATACTCTTCTCTTATAGTAGAATCCTCTTGTGCCATCTGGGAGCTTCTACCTTCTTGCAAATTGTAATTGAAAAGAACAAGGAAATATCTTTCAAGTTGTTGATGGCAAGGTGTATCATTGTAAGGTCTCAAAAGAGATTGTTACAAAAAAGTGTCTAAGTATAGGAAGTCGAGTAAAGGCCAAACACCTAGTCTTTTATTTTTTTAGATACTTATTAAAATGTTTTTTCAAGTAATATGTTTATTACATTTATATTTAAGGTAGTATATTTAAATGGACAGTTAGCGTTTTGGATAGAATTTGGATGAAGTTTTCATTTTCAACTTATCTTTTCAACCTAATATTTATATGGTACTCGAGCTATTTGGTTTACTATGACATTTTTAATACAAACCCTATTTATTGTCATTTAAATAAAAACAAACATTTTATTTGAAACTATAATAGATAAGTATGAAGTATCTCAATAACCTGAATTTGTAACTATTCTATCAATTTATAACCATCTTCCATCTTAAAAATAATCCATCTTCCATTTTAAATATAACTTGTTAAACATTAAGAAAGATAAAAAGGAAATGAAATAGTAAAATATATGTGCTTAAAAGATTATATTAGGATGAAAGAAATTGAATAATAATAATCTATAGGTTTTAAAAATTATATTAAGATGAGCATATATCATGTCCCTTTTTATTTTATTTTTTTCCACTTTTATATTAAAATTATATTTAATTTTGTTTATTAGGTTCACTTTGTTTTATAGACTTTGTAAAACAAGTGAATGTTATTCAATCTTCATGTAAATTTCTATATTAAGAATTGATTTTTTTTCACAAAGAAAAAATTCGTAACTTTTCATTAATGATAGGTTACATGTTACATAAGCTGGTAGTATGTACTACTGTTCAGTCCAAAAAACTATTACAAATCTGCCTCTATGCCTTTATGCAGGCAATATCACAGTCCCAAAAATGAATATCATTTCAGTGATGAAACTAGTGTCCACATAGTAAGTTCGGTGCATAACTTACTAGCTAATATAGAAACCAAATACAAATATAAAGTAGATATACATGCCGAAAATATAAGTGAGGGAGCTAGAACAAAACCTCCCAAAACAACTGTACAACTAAACAACCAAAATAGCAGGTGCCTCCTCGATAAAAGGCTGATGAAAATATTTGTAAATCTGTCCATCAATGTGTTCTGTAATATGCCAGGTGCCCCAGATCAGCTCCGAAGCTTCTTTGGACAGTTGGTCAGCCACTTTGTTCCGAGACCTGTAAATATGAGTCACTGAGATGGAATCAAAAAGTGCTCTGAGATGGTGTACCTCTCGTAGCAGTGCAGACAGTGTGTGCGAGTGACAATGAGTTAGATTATTGAACCAATTGATCACAAGTTGTGAGTCACCAAAGATCTGGATGGAGTTGCAGTGAATGTCCCGAGCAAATGTTAGTAGAAGTCTAAGGCTTTGTAGTTCGGCATAGTTGTTTGTGCCGGGACCCAATCCCATTCTGATGTTTTAGTAGTGGTGGTCATTCAAAAATAGTGTTGCGCCCCCCCCCCCACACCCATGTGCATTGGATGCACCATCGAAATAGGCCCACGCCCGGTTATGATCAATAATTTCAGGAGTCTCATGGGAAGGTTTGCTGTGGATGCGATCCTCGGGTAGGACCCGAAATGTAGCAATTGATGCAACACATATCCAATCACAGTCAATAGGAACCCCATTAAAAATTTGTTTATTACGGCCGATCCATATCTCCCATGCCACAATCAGTGGGAGGTTGCGTAATCTTGGGCTATGAACATAGTGCTGCCACCAATTAGTCCAAGCTTCAATTAATGTGCCACCCTGCCAATTAAGTCTGCTGCCCAGATCAGTGATGACCCGAGACCAGATACCTTTGATGATGTTGCACTGTAGGAATAAATGGGGAGTATCCTCACAATTTTCAAGACAGTAACAACATCTAGATGCCCCGTGATAAGCCCGTCTGTGGAGGAATTCCATGGTAGGTATACAATGATTTAGAATGCACCAGAAAAGGATTATGTGCTTGTGCGGGGTCTTCAATTTCCAGATATTTCTCCACCACCATTCTTTTATAGGGAGTTCCCTGGGCCTAATCAGTGCGAGGTATCCAAGCTTGGGAGTATATTTACCATCAGTTGAAACAACCCAAATCAATTTGTCCTCCTGATCTGAGATGCGGATGTTGGATGCTTTCAGAGCCTAGATGTATTTTTGCCACACCCGAGTGCCAGCCTGTGGGATCTCAAGGTCCTCTGCTTGTAGCCAGGCTTGACCCCGCCATGAGGAATGTATCATATCCACAATCTATGCCAGATGGTAAATATTTCTGTGGGCAAGGTGCTCAATGATGAAATCCGGTAGCTTGTAATATTCCCCACTCCCTGACCAGGAATCAGTGCCTATGCGGACATTTGCACCATTACCTATTTTCCATGATAGACCATTCTGAATAATGTGTGTTGCCTTAGTGATAACCCTCTAAATGATTGATGCACCCGACCTCAGTCCAATTCTGCCTCAGATCCACTCAAGGGGGTTTCGTGGCGAGATATATTTAGCAACCATAACCTCTTTCCATAGGCTCTGTCCAGTGATTAAGTGCCAGCCCATCTTTGCCGCAAGAGCCCTCGAAAAAATATGGAGATCCTTTAACCCCCAGCCTCCCCATTGTTTGGGAATGTTAATGCGATCCCAGGCAATCCAGGCAAACGTAGATGCCTTTCCTTGGTTGCGCAAAAGGAATTGTCTGCAGATGAATTTGATTCTATTAGTAATACCAATAGGTATCCAGGCCAGGGTCATCCAATAGACCAGTATGGCTTCAAGCACAGACTTAATGAGGATCAGTCGACCAGCCCTGGATAACCATCGGTTATACCAAACATTTATTCTGCGCTCAATTTTTGCAATGATCCAGTTCCAGTCTTTGATCTTATAATCGTTTGGTTTGATATGATACCCCAGATATTTGAGCCCATCATTGATATCTATGCAGACATAGTCAAATAGATTCATATATTAAGAATTGATAAAACAGACATCATGATTATAAAATAAAAAAGACAACCATTTTTTTTTTTTTTTTCAAAAATAAAGACTTTATATATGATAAACTTCTCTAAATACTTTGGTATCCATCCAAATCACAAGCTTAATTGGAAATTTAATATTAGAAGAAAAAATGTCGGTATAAGAGGTTGGGGTGATCCCACAGCTGCAACAACTCTGTTTGAAATCAACATATCCATTTAAGAAATGAACCTTCGACAACACCATCAATATGTTCGCCTCGGCAGAATCAAGAAGGACTTACAATCCATGCACTAGGTTGATATGCCTGGCTCCAATGTCAAGGACCCAACTCTTGTCGAGTCAGATGATGATTGAGAAATGACCAGCCTATGTTTACTTTTTGTTAATGAGCGGATAGCCTTTATTTTTATAATATGCCTATGGTTGCAAATACTGATATTGATATTAGCTATTTGAAGACAGTAAGTAGTAGACTTAAGATGTATATGTTTTGGATGGCTTATAACTCACTAAGCGACCAACAGACCTGGTTTCCTATGGGCAGGTTGAGGCCTAAAAATGTGTTTTCTGACCTGCTTTTGTTTATAAATAGAAAATAACAAGGACCTACTAAGTTTACAAAAAAAAATATTAGAAGAAAAAAAAACAACTATAGATGGAAAACATTTTAAGACTTGAAAGATTATTGCAAAAAATCTATAGAACTTAGGTTTCCTCTCATCTTCTAACCTACTTATCCTTTAAGGTTGTAAGGTTTAACAACATCTCAAAACACTAGAATTAAAATTGGGGAAATGTAAAAAAAAATTGATATGTCTCAAAACACCTAAAACATTATATTTTATAAAAATACAAGTGGAATAAAATTGACCAAAACTTGCTTCCTATCATTGTCTTACAATCCTACCTCACTTATGTTTATGTTTAAAAAGAAAATGAGAAAGAGATTTTGATAGATGATTGAAACTTTGGAACATTCAAAACAACATAACTCTTTCCTAAAAGAAAACTTAAAATTGAAAATGAAAGATCTAATTTACTATACAATAATGAAAATATCTTTACTATACAATAATGAAAATATAAAAAAAAACATTATAGTTCCATCATTATCTTACTGTCTTATTTACCTTCTTTAAAAAAAAAAGTTGGAAGAGAGAATTTGATACATTATGAAAACTTTAGAGCATTCAAAATAAAAAAATATAATAATATAACTTTTCACTAGTAAAAAAAATTAAAAATAAAGATATACTTTCCCATACAATAATTAAAAAATCTAAACAAATTAATATATATATATATATATATATATATATATATATATATATATATATTTCCAATTTAAAATTGATCATCTTTAGAATCTAAGCTTCTGTGATCCATCGTATAAATTATAAAATCTCATTCTTAATCATATAAATTGATTATCTTTCTTAAAAATCTAATAAAATTGAGAATTAACAAAATGACAATTACTTTATTAATAACTAACTCAAATTAACTACATAATATTAATATTAATAATTGAAATTTTCAAAAACTTATTTAAAAAACATTTAAAATCTATATAATTTAAAAGAAATTAAAAATTAATATCCTTTACACATATAAATATTTTTGTTTTATTTATATTTATTAACCTTCAACCATTTAATTTCTTATTTTTAAAATCAAATAAATAAAATAAAAGTTTTAATATTATTTATTCTCTCTTTTCAAAAAAATCTTTTCTAAACATCTTAATAGATAAAGGATGAAATATCCTTTAATGTTTTTTTAAGGTGTTTTTGGGAAGCTTACCTGATAAACTTGTGAAAATGTTAAATAAACGTAAATATAATAATTTTATTTCAAAGTAGTTTTGGAAAGTTTACTTGATAAATTTGTGAAAATGTTAAATAAATGTAAATATAAGATTTTATGTTCAAATTCTCTGGTGCTAATTTTTCAAAAAAATATTATTTATATTAATTATATATTTTAATAATAATAATAAAATATATTAAATATTAAAAACTATGATAAAACCAAAAAAATTAATTATAGATATAATCTTTTATTTATAAAATAAGATCTTTTATTTAATCTCCTTACACCTTAAATCACTATGAAAAATTGACCACAATTTTCTAAATGAAATAATCAAATTAGAGCATAATCAAATTAAAGCTTGTATTATATTGGCAAGAATGGTTCAGACAACTTAATCCCCAATATCTCAAATTTAAATTGCAAATTCCATATATTCCCAAAACTTGTCCGAGCAAATTTCATCATTATTTAATGCAAAATCCTCCCACCCTCGAAATTTTTACCTTCCTCGAGTTCTCATTGAGTACGAAGTTTCCTCAGATGAATCTTCGGCTGAGTAGACACCTGATTGACGGTGGAGCGAGCCCACAAGGATACAATAATAGTAATGGTGGAGGATTTCATGAATTATTCCCATACAAGCTCTGAGCCATGACAACTGTTATCAGATTAAAAGACAAATTCACAGATAGCAGAATGATATGATAAAGTCCGACTGTTTCTATCAATTGCTCTTTTACTTTGTGAGAATTCGTTCACAGTGCGCGTGAGTTGGATGTGTGGGATTGAGCAGAAGAATAATAAACCAGGTAAGTTCTGAAATCCTCCATTGTTTCAGAGTATTTATAACTTGTTACAACCCTTTGGCATCCAGTAAACTTTTCCATACTCTGTTCTTTTAGGTTTGTGTTTGTAGTTAGTGATTAAATAACAGTTGGGTAGCAATGATATGGATAGCGATGGTGAATGTCATAAAGACCAGGTGGGTCTCACAGACCTTTTATTTAGTCCAAAAGAGCGCTATCATGACTCATATCCTTTGCTGCATGTGACCGGCACTGCCCGCCCAAATCCCCCCCCTTTTTTTTTTCCTTTCGTCTCCAACTTTGCTTATCTTTTCGTTCTTTCATCTCCCCCGTTGCCAGTGAGCAGCAGTACTTCATGTACTTGACACCAATGGTCTAGAGGAGGAAAAATAAACAGAGAACTACAGAGATCAATATGGCTTTTCTAAGCTTTTGTCTGAGCTCTCCATAGAGTTGTTGGTACAGAAACATCTTTGGACTTTTGTCCCCTGATTTGCATCTTGGTATTTTCATTGAACGACTGTCATTTCTGGATTTGGATCTCTGGCACAGAAACATCTTTGGACTTTTGCCCCTGATTTGCGTCTTGGTGTTTTCATTGAACGACTGCCATTTCTCGATTTGGATCTCTGCTTTTCCATCTGTTTTGGCATAACAAGAGGTTATTTCTAAATTTCTTGTTCATTTTTGTTTTTGGAAAATGCTTCCAGGAGCATGTCCCGTGGGGCTGCACTTCAAAGAGTGGGCTCTGTTCAGGTTAGGTGCCAGGTGTGAGCTGTATCTATTATGCCAAATTTGTCTAGGATTCAAACTCAGCCTCTTCCCTTTAATGCCATATGGGTGGAACAGATCATCCTTCGGCTTAGGTGCTACCTCTGAGGCGTATTTGGTCCGAAATCGCTGGAGACTTGCATGTGACATTATCCCTTTGAAACTCAAGCCATATGGTTGGAGCAGACTGTCCTTTGGCTTAGATGCCAGTTCCGAAAGTGTCTTTTCTACCAAAACTCCCCAGTGCTTGCACCTAGCCTCTTTCCTTTGAAACCCATGCCATACAGGTGGGGCAGACTACAGCAAGAAAGAAACCCTGTTGGATGGCTTAAAACTCCATCAAACCTCATGAGGGAACCAAAGCCTAATTGACACTGACTGGAGTTCTGGTTTCCGAGAAAGCATTTTTAGTGTTTCTTATTGCTTTTCCCTTCTCTGTCCCGTTTGGGTGTCCGGGTTATGACAGGTTTGATAAAAAATAAAAAAGTATCAGGCTTGGTATCCAAATTTACAATGATTTTGCTGAAGCTGGCGTTTGTTTTTTCTAAGCTGGGCATTGAGTTTCTTGAATCTTCTATTGGTTTTCTACAGATAAGATCCTGTTTTCCTTCTTCGGTGTCGTCTGCTTTCTATCAACTGCGGTAAAAATCAGACCATGGCTGCACCGAAGCTTGAAGATATCAGCCATCCTCCGACAGAGCAACTGAATGTTTTGAATTATTGCATCGACTCCAATCCACCGTGGCGTAAGATTTCTAAGCATCTTCCTTTCCTTTAGCCAATGGTGATTTTATCTCTTCTACTTTCTTGCCTTCTGTTTCTACGTAAAGCAATGCTTATGCAAGTCGAGAGTAATTTTCTGTATTCTGTTTTTGGCATAGGCCTCTCACTTTCTAGCAGTGCGGGAATCAATGTTTTTTTGACAGTCAGTGTGCTTGCTTCCAATGGCTTAAAATAGGCTTAGGAAAATAGTTATCTGTTGAAGACCGTGAAGAGTTCATAACATGAATAGGATGGTTTTCCCTCTCATCTAGATTTATGCCGTTTTTCTACTGCAATTATTTTCATGAACCATGCTTGAATGTAGATCCTTTTTACAGTTTCCTGTGATAATGTTACAATCATGCCTTATTGTGCGATCAATTATTATGGAATATTGCAGTTTTTACAGTAGCTCTTCTTGCAGTACAAGTTCCCAAACTGATCTGCTTTGATGTATAAATATGCTGTGCTGTAGCGGAGGCAATTATTCTGGCATTTCAACATTACATTTTGATGCTAGGAACCACTGTGATGATTCCGACTCATCTGGTTCCTTTGATGGGTGGTAGTAATGTAAGCATTTTTTATTTTTTGGAATTTACAATAATTGTTTTTTTGGATAACTACGTAATTCATCTGATATGCTTGTCCGGTTATTCTTTTTTTGTTTGTGGAACAGAGTGATAAGGCACTGGTAATACAGACGTTACTGTTTGTTGCTGGCCTTAACACGTTTTTACAGTCATTGTTTGGAACTCGTTTGCCTACAATTGTTGGTGGTTCATTTGCCTTTGTCATACCTGTTCTTACAATAATCACAGATCCATCGTTGTTGGTAATTGAGGATCAAAATGAGGTTAGTTTCTGGAGCCATTATGCATGTCACTAGTTAAGAGACTGGTATAAAGTCGCAGATGTACACCAAATTTTCGATTTCATCTGTCTCTTAATTCTAGGAACTGCCGTATGAAATAGCTAAAATTACAAGATATAGTTGTTTGTTCACCAAATTTTCAGAGGTTCCATCATACGATGCGGGCAATCCAAGGGGCTTTGATTGCTTCGTCGAGCTTGCAGATTATCCTTGGTTACAGCCAACTATGGGGTATCTGTTCAAGGTGTGGTTGCATTATTCTAGTAGTCCATAGAAGTGTACCTGCCTTGAATTGTAAGGATTATTACTTCTTGAAATTTTACTGTTGCACATGGTGCTCGGGGAGTCTGAAATTCAATCCAACTGGAATATCTGTTTCAGGTTTTTCAGTCCCCTTGGTATGGTTCCAGTGATTTCTTTAGTTGGCTATGGGCTATTTGAGCGGGGTTTTCCTCAGGTATATATGACGTAACTTGTTTTGGAGATTTTGCTTGAAGCTAAATTATTAGTTGTCTATTTAGTTCAATTTTTGTGATGCTTTTCTATCAAAGTAAAGGGTTGTTTTCATGGATCATTTTTTGTTCAATAATAGGAATTTGGCGGCACTCCCACATTCCGTAATTGCTTGATGTACTTTTGAGTAACATTGACCTAATTTGGTTATTTGTGGACATCATCATAATTTCTTCTTTGTATTTGACAGGTCGGGAAGTGTGTAGAAATTGGTCTACCAATGCTTCTCATATTCATTGCCTTTGCACAGGTACATCCGTAATTGAGTGAGCCTGGTTAAATTGGTTGTATCACACGAAATTTAGCAACCTTGTTAATTGTTTTTAAGTTGCTCTTTTGTGATGCAGTATTTGAAGCATAATCATATGAGAAATCTACCTATATTCGAACGGTTCGCACTGCTTATTTGTGTAGCCCTACTATGGGCTTATGCGCATCTGTTGACTGCAAGTGGGGCCTATAAGCACGGTTCCCAATTGGCAAAAGTCCATTGTCGCACTGACCAATCGCATCTCTTGTCATCTACCCGTTGGTATGGAATTTTAAGCTCATCACTCTGGTAAAAGGCTTAGCCGCAGTCTAACTGTTCTATGTTTTGGAGGTTTTTCGATCATATTTTCTGGTCAAATTTGTCCAAAATCTGGCAGGAATTTGTTGGAATTACAAGTTTGATCTGTGAACTCTGCACAATTCGAGTGCCCCAGCGGTTTTTCAGGATGCTGAATCCATTTATGCATTCAAAAACTGATTTTAAACAACAAAAAAAACATGATCTGACAAAAAAACGTTTCACTGATTTCGAGCCAAAAACTCCAAAACATAGAATAGTTAAACAACACCAAAAACTTATGCTTGATAACTTGATGCTTTATCCTCATTGTTCTACTAATTTAGTGTACATGGTATAATCTTGCCCAAAATTCGCCATGGATTATAACTTACAAGTGTCTTCCATGTCTGCAGGATAAAATTACCCTACCCATTTCAGTGGGGGGCACCTACCTTTGATGCTAGTCATATATTCGGAATGATGGCTGCAGTTTTGGTTTCCCAAATTGAGGTTAGGCATATTTTCCTATAAAGTAGTTTTCTTAATTTATTGTCTGGAAGGGTCTCTTTCCTTTATGTTATCATGCCTTGATTTCTTTTGGGTTGTATGAGTTGCTTGGTGATCTGTCTTCGTGAATTCCTAATCAAATGCAGTCAACTGGAGCATATATAGCTGCGTCCAGGCTTGCAAGTGCTACACCTCCTCCAGCATATGTCCTTAGTCGTGGAATCGGCTGGCAGGTATCTAATACATAGTACACTTTTATGGTGGAGTTTAGAAACTATCAATCTAGTCTTTTAGCTGTCTTCCTTCACTTTTTATTTTTTCTTGTTTTATGAAACGATTTTCGTTAATATCCATGGAAGACCCTGAGGACCTCTGCAGCAAGCAAAACGATTGCAATTTTACAAAGGCATTCACTTAACTATGTGCATTCTTTATGGACCCTAAAAAGTGAAAACATATCCAATACATTGTACATACTACATATGTCAAGTCTAAACTAGCTAGATGCATTCTCTGATATTCCAAAGCCCATGCTTTATGAATGTTCTGCTCAATTTTCTGTATTATGGTTTATAACAGGGCATTGGTATACTACTGGATGGTCTCTTTGGGACAGGAACTGGTTCTACAGTCTCTGTGTAAGGAGGATAGTACTTTCATTTTTGGAATGCAGGCAACAGTGACAATATTATCTAGAATTCTTTGCTTTCTTAGAGCTTATGACTTGCATCCAATATTTACAGCCGGGGCCCATACCGTCTTGTTTCAGTGAGAATGTTGGACTTCTTGGAATAACTCGGGTTGGCAGTCGCCGTGTGGTACAAATAGCCGCAGGATTCATGATCTTCTTTTCGATCTTAGGTCAGGGATTGTTTCTTCTCCTTCCCTCTTAGAATTATGCACTTTTAGTTTAATGATTTAGCACAGGCATGTATACTATTTTATCAAATATTTTGTTACATCGTTTTGTGGTGTTACAGGGAAATTTGGAGCCCTCTTTGCATCAATACCTTTCCCAATATTTGCGGCATTATACTGTGTCCTATTTGGGCTAGTTGGTAAAGTACATTTTAAATCCTGTTAAATACAGTAGGATTCTTTGCACTTCCTCATGAATCTTTCATGGTTTCTAATTATGATTTGTTGCTGTTGCCATTTCCAGGGGCAATTGGTCTTTCTTTCTTGCAGTTTACCAACATGAACTCGATGCGCAACCTATTCATTATTGGTGTTTCCCTCTTTCTTGGATTGTCCATTTCACAGTACTTCAATGAGTTTGCTGTTGCTCATCTAGCTCAGTCTGCCACTTCTCTAGCTAATTCTGTTGAACCTCAGGCATTCCATGGACCAGTTCATACAAGGGCCACATGGGTGAGTTCAATATGCTAGTTCTGGATTTCCAGGACTTGTGTCTGCTAGATCAGAATCTTGTGTAGTCATGGGTCTAAATCTAATTGTGTTCCCTGTAGTTTTTTGTACTTTTGAGTCTCATTGACCTTGCTTGGTCATTTCTGGAAATTAATCTAATTTCTCTTTCTTGTGATTCCAGTTCAACGATTTCCTAAACACGATTTTCACCTCTGCACCAACAATTGCACTGCTCATTGCAGTTTTCCTAGACAATACACTGGGGGTTGTGAAAGCCAAGAAGGACAGAGGAATGCCATGGTGGGTTAAATTTCGGACATTTAAAGGGGATAGCCGTAATGAGGAGTTCTACACGCTTCCATTCAATCTGAACAAGTTCTTTCCTCCTACATGACCATGATGATGATCTTTCATGTATAGAGGAAAATTGTAAAATTCACTCTGAAATTCGTGAAAAGATTTGAAGTGGATATAGATTCTGATAGTTCTGAGGCATCAATGCATGTACAACTATGTTACAATCAAGTTGCAACCTGTTTCAATGGGCAAACACAAATCCTCAGGAGATGGACTTGTAGTCCTCTCCTGATTGATTTGCTCACCAAGCTTTTGTCCACTTTTTATCAACGTGGATTGGTCGATTTGGAAGGTGAGTGGCAATTGCAATGCGAAATCCTTTGTTTACCGAGTCATTTTTTTGGATTACATCGATCATTTAATAAAGGAAAAAATGTTGCGACACTTTTTGAATCACTGGAATTTTTCTTTTATTCCAAGTTATTGATAATTAACAACTTTGTACCACTGGGTGTTTTAATAAAGAGGAAAATGTTGGAGACACTCTTTGAGATCATTGGAATTTTATTTATTTATATTTGAAAGGAATTAGACAATTTACAGCATGGCAGGTGTTTTACCCCAGCAAGATGACTGTTATTTTAATTTTCGATATTTTTTTCAACTCTCTTTATTCAAATTGGCCAGCAAGAAGTGTTTGAAAATACCGGACAGGTGCTCACTTTAACACTTTTTCTATGTAATAGAATTTAACCATTATAGAATTTACCATGGGTAGTTTATATTATTCATATAAAATATCATTCCATCGAATATATATATATATATATATATATGTATGAGCAATTTTATTTGAGTACAATAACTTATAACTTTATATTCAAAAACAGGTATGAACTATAGATTATTTCTATGTATTATAATTGTATTATAATTTACTAATTTGCTAGTTATGGATAGTTTTTATAAAATTTTGTTATTTTTATAAAATATCATTCAATCAAACATATGAGCCATTTTATTTGAGTATAATAACTTGTAACTCTATATGAATATAGAGATGGTGAGCATTTTCATCTATAAATAATTAAATGAAGCAATTTTATATGAGTATTATAACTCTATATGAATATGGAGATGGTGAGCATTTTCATTTATAAATAACTAAATGGATTCATTAGGTAGGTGAGAAACATCATAACAAGATGGGATAGATAAAATCTCAACAGGGATATATATTTCATACAATGTATGTAATTATGACATATGCCAAGATGTATGTAATGCCTTTTGAAATGTGATGATCTAGACTATTTATAAATAGTAAATCTGTGGTTATAATGATAGAAGCTGAGTTTTGTGAGCTTAAATTAAAATATTTTAGGTTGTAAATGATGTAAAAAAGTGCTTTTATGGATTTTTAATTAAGTTTAAGCCAAAGGTATGGCTAGAGAATATCTAGGGAAGTGGATATTGTAAATACACTCTTTATGGACTATGTGTTTGATTCAAAAACTGCCATGGATATTCCACTAGATAGTTTGTCACAATATTCAAAATCTATGTGATGAGGGTTAATTTACATTGGATTTATTAAATTATTGTTTTCTAAAAATAGAGAATAGATGAAACAATTACTCACAAACGACCATAATTGTTGGGTATGTGCTATTCTGTCTTTGACAATTTTTGGCACACAATTTTACTACAAACAATTTTGTGGCACATGGTGGTTTTGCCCATGGTTTTGTAGTTTCAGTTGTTGAGTTTTCTACAACAACACATTAGAATACTATTTTCTGCCATATAATTATTGCCTAATGATTTTCACACAATATTCTTATGCCAGTGATATCATCCAGCTATTACACTTCAGAAAATATCAACAGTAAATGCAGCCAAAACAATATAGATCATATAAACACAACCATGCACAATAGAGAATATTTTTACCGTTGGAAACCCAACCTTGGGAGAAAACCCAACACCTTTTCTTAGAATAATTTATTCTTGAGCAAGGTTTACAAATCAACAAATTGTCTAGAAATTTGTGCTAAGGACAAATCCAAATACTAGTTAAAATAGTAGCAAGTCAATGTCAGTCAAACTAACCAAAATGCTCATAAGCCAACGTTGGTCAAACAATTGACATGTGGTCAAACTTCGGCCCTACGACTCCTGCGATCAATTATGGTCAACTTCAGTTAAATTCTTGTGGACGTGCGACCCTCTTGCAACTTGGTCAAACTCAACCCAAAATAGTGTTGTCAACTTAGGTCAAATTCGGTCAAACAAAGAGAGAAATAGCTCGGTCAAATAGTCAACTTGTCCACCTTTTCTCCACAGGTGCGACTATCCAAGAGACCTCAAAAAGATGAAGAAGAAACTTGCTTGGTGGAGAAAATGAGATGTCACATCATCTATATACAGTAGTCAAATGGGGGTAAATTAACCCAAGGGACACACCCTTTGATGAGTTGTGCCGACTTGTCTTCCTAGTTGACTTCGTGCCCCAAAAATAAATTTTATTTTAATTTTCTTAGACTAACTTGGAGACCTCTTTGGCATGCAGGAATACCTCACGATGCTACACAAAAATCAACACTCCCTCTTAGTGCGGAAGTTATTCTCATTCTTTGCAATATATTTCCCCTTAGCTAATATTTCTCCTTTGCAAGAAAAGTTCATGAGCTTGCTATGTTGGTGCATGTCTATAGATCACTCCATCCTAGAGTAGGCAATGTGAGTATCCTAGGCCATTTACCCTTGGCCAAATTAACATGGCCCCACCAAGGTCCTTTACAACTCCTGAAGTAAATGTATCAATCTCCTTTGGTCAAATCAACATGACCTAGCCAAGGTCCTTTATGGCTTCTCAAGAGAGGATATGCTCGTGAACCATTCACCCCTGGCCAAATCAACATGGCCCCCAAAGTTCTTTATGGCTTCTTAGTTGAATTTCATCTATCTCCTTTAGTCAAATCAACACGACCCAACAAAGTTATTCTAGCTTTTTAGGAGAAGCTCTGTCCATTCATGTAGGTGGCTCGGGCCATTCATCCCTAGTTAAATGACCCAACCAAGTCCTTTTGGCTTCTTAGGTGAATGTACCCATCTCCCTCGGTCAAATCAACATGACTCCGCTAAGTCCTTTTGACTTCTTAGGAGATGGTCTGCTCGATCCTTTAAAGACATCAACACTCCCTCTCAACAAGGGAGACATTTTGCATCATGCCAATCTTGTCTATGAAGTATACAAACTTCGCTCTAGATAGAGGCTTGGTGAGAATGTCCACAATCTACTTGTTTGTGGATGTGTACTAGAGTTTCACTGCTCCTTTCTACACCATGTTTCAGATGAAGTGCTGTTTGATCTCAATATGCTTTGACATGTCACATAAAAATGGATTCTCTGAAAGCTTTACACAACTTTGATTATAACAAAATATCAAGGTCATCTCAAGCTCTTGATCAAATAGCCCTGCAAGTAGCTTATGAAGCCACATTGCTTCCTATCTTGCGGCACTAGCTGCGATATACTCTACCTTTGTTGTACTAAGAGTGAGAAAATTCTGCTTCTTGCTAAACTAGGATATCATAACTTATCCCAGGTTGAAGTAACAACTCAAAGTGCTTTTTCTATCCTTTGCACTGTCGACCTAATCTAAATTTGTATATTCCTATAGCCTCACTTCACCACCTGAGACATATCTCAAACCATATCCAATTGTATCACACCGATACCTCAACACATGCTTTGTCACAACCTAATGTATTTGCCTCGACTCAACCATATTCTAGCTCAAAGTGTTGACTGTAAAACAAATATTCCGCTTGGTGTTAACCATATACATCAAGAATTCAATCAACAATTTGTACATTGTGGGATCCACCAAATTTGAACCTGAAGCGTAATTGCACATCTTCTTCATATTGGTCACCATAGGTGTAGCCATGGACTTGCAGTCCATCATACCAAATTTTCTCAAAATCTAGACAATGTATTTCCCTTGTCTAAGGAAGATATCATCACGTCTTTGCCACACCTATAATCCCAAGAAATAGTGCATCAGGCCAAGATCCTTCTTCTCAAACTCTGAGGCCAACTTCCTTTTGCACCTGACAATGAGTCTCTTTGACCCTGTGGTGAACATATCATCAACATACACCACCAAGATCGGAAGATCACCATCAATAATCATGTAGTAAAGGTTAGGATCCACAACACTCTTGGTAACACATAAACTCATCAGATTTCTATCAATCCTAGAATACCATGCCCTTGGTGCTTGATGGAGTCCATACAAATCCTTCTTCAATATGGAAACATGACACTCCATCCCATGTACAATCGAAGCCCTAAGGTTATTCTATATACACTTCCTCCTCAATTACACCATTGAGGAATGTGGTCTTTACTCTCATCTAATATATCTGCCAACCCATAACATAAGAAAGAGAAACAATAATTATAATAGAAGTGTACTTGGTGACAGGAGAAAATGTCTCCTCATTATCCACTCCCGCTTTCTAGGAGAACTCTCTCACCACAAACCTCGCTTCGTACTTCTCGATGCTGCCATCTATTACATGCTTGATCTTATAGATCCACTTGGAAGTTACCACTAACTTCCCCTCTGGTCTTAGAACTATCTCCCACACATCATTCTCCATGATGGCTAATACTCCTCCATCATTGCGTCCTTCCAAACCTGTTGGCATGTTTCCTCCTCATAACAGGAAGTCTTAGAATCAATGATGTGGCTCATTAATTCCATATAACCCAAGTACCTCTTTGGTCATATGCTTGCCCTGAAAGTACCATGGGGAGTTGCATGCCCCTCTACATCCTACAAAGTGTCACAAAGCCACGCTGGCCTCTTTCTGGTTCTTGCAACATCTCTCAATGGGTCCACTGGTTTTGCTGGTTCTATTGACTCCTCCTGATCATTAGAAGGATGAAAAACTGGAATAGGACTTGTACTTACATCCTTTGGAGCCTCCTCACTATCAATCTCCATGTGGTACTCTCTAGACTTCCAAAAGACTACCTCCTCATCAAAAATAATATCTTGACTACCCTAAATTTGATGCTATCCTAGAATGTAGATCTTGTAGGGCTTTGAAGTCTCACTGTATCCCATAAAAGTACCCTTCTTCCTCTTCTCCTTGGGCACATGAGCATATACTGAACAACTAAAGATTCTCAAATGATTGACCTTTGGCTTTATTCATATGAATGCTTCTTCAAGAGTCTTGTCCTCCAATATTTGACGAGGACTTTGATTTTGAACATAAACAGTGGTGTTGGAAACCTTTTCCCATAAGAACATTGATAGATCCTGATCATGTATCATCAACTTCACCACTTCCACAATAGTTCCGTTCGTCTTTTCTCCAACTTCATTCTACTTGGGATTGAAAGGACTTATCCACTCCCTCTTAATCCCCGTCTCATTGCAGAAATCACTGAAATCTTTATGAGTATACTCTTCTCCATTATCTGACCTCTAAACTTTTATCTTCCTTCCTTTAAATTTCTCCAGTTGAGCCTAGAACTCTTGTAACTTGCTGAAAACCTCATCCTTGGTCTTCATGAAGGATCCAAGTTTTTCGAGAGAAATCATCAATGAATGTCACATGATATAAATAGCCACCCAAGGAGGATGCAGTTATAGGTCCACATACATCTAAATGTACAAGATCAAAGATTTCCTTGGATCTACTATCACAAATAAAAAGTGATCCCATGACATTCTTTCCAAGTGCACAATCCATGAAAACACCATCATGTTCTACCTAGAGCTCTGGAAGACATATAACCATTTGCTTCAATGCAGGTAAAGCCCTGTAATGTAGATGATAAAATCTTTGATGACATAACTAACATAAACTCATATTCTCATGTACCAATGCCTGGGTTGTCCTATTTGTCTATATATACCTCTCCCTCAAACACCAATTAGTTTCTCCGTGTAGAAATTCCTTGTAGATTCAAACTACCTAAAACAATTGACTTGAATCTACTCTACCAATTGCGAAAACTAATTTAAACAATCGCAAAATCATGAAGCATAAAAGAGAAAGAATTCAATCAACACATTACACAATGATTTCATGGGAAAAGCCACAACTAAAAACCTCGCTATTTGTATATTGCATTAGTCAGAAAATATGAGAAGATTACAATGATTTTCTCAAACTAGAGAAACCTCTGCACTATCTCTATTTGTCTCACTGCTTCCTAGACAATCCTAGGCCAATACTTAGCCAATTTTATGCCTGCCCAGATCCCTATTTCCTTGCGTTGTTTCCTTGGGTAACTAGCCCATATTAATTAGGGAAATCCCCATCCAATATTGTGCAATCCATCTAGGGACTTCCTCTGACTGCATGCACTACCTGTACAATTTGGATGATTATACAATTGATAGTACACTGCCCTTGAACTCCAATCTCAACTGGGCAACTCTCAATTGACACATGCATGAGTTATATGGCTGATTTATCAATTATCTGGTTGATCACTGAGTAGACAAATCACTACTAGACCTCCCACTAGTTCCTCTAATAGTTGGAACTAGTTAAACCGGCTTTAACTCAGATAAACTGAATTAATTAATTACAACTAAAAATAAACTCAATCAGATCTCCTAAAAAATAGGACCAACTCTATATGACTCAAATTAGACCCTCAACTTGGATTAAATGAACCAACTAAGTCAAGCTAACTTAGTTAACTTGTACAAGTTGTCATGCGATGTGGAATTACAATTTTCTTCTAATTTAATTCAAGGGAAAATTAAATCAGAATCTTTCTTGGTGCCATTTTCAACATTTCTTGTTGCCATTTTCAACACTCCCTCTCAACAAGAAACAAATTCAACTCTATCTCGATTCAATACCTTTGGAATGTTCTGCATGCAACACTTCTCACTGTTGTTGTTGCTATTGCAAGCTCTGCAACTGAAAAACACCCAAAAAATAATCAAACTCAATCAACTGTGATCAGTATGATGCATCCGTCACCCGAGTCTATGATATCTACTAGCTGTTAGGGTCTATAATATAGGTAATTTATTTGTGCAATTATCTATTGTGGGAATCTGCTGGTAAAGTTTAGCCTATGAATCACTAGGTGTCATATCGTAAATGTTTGTTTGTCCAAGGAGTCATTTAATTCTTGAAGTCCTATGGCCAAGACGACTCTGATTGTTTGGGAGATTTTTCGCATAGAAAGTCCGGTTCAGATCAAGTAGCAGGTGTTTTCATGGCAAAATGCTCAGGAGCATCTTTCCAATGGTATATCTTGTGCTTCAAACCGACATCCAAATCAAAAGGTAGAGCAAGATGAAGTCTGCTTCTCAAAACCACAAACAAAGAAAAATGCCTATGTGAAATTATTTATTTGAATTATTATAATTAATTCAAAAATAATAAATCAACCCAAAATTTAAAACATTAAAATCACATCTATTTATCATACGTCACAAGTCAAAATCCATAGAGTCAAAATTCACTTTATGACCCCACCCCGCACTAAAATATTAAACTCCCCTATTTTCCCATGCCTCGAGATATGGGTAGATTAAATCCAAGGATTGTAAATATATTACAGACCCCCCAGCCCCCCTGACATTTAACCAAAGTGGGGGGGGGGTGGCAGTCTGAGAATTTGTTTTAATTCTTACCACTTTTTACTCCTGTCATCTCATGTTTCACTCTGCATTAGGGGAATTTTGAGGTCTAAAATGGGCCTCGTAAGGAAATTCTAAAATAATAGTGGAAATAATAACATAAGATTAGATTACATCATAAAATTTTAGAGGGAAAAAAGAGAAATTAATTTTTCACCTTGTATTTTCAACTTAACTCCCTATGGGTTTACTCAAATTTTGAGTGGAAACACTCGTTGGATGCATAATTTGATTCCCCATCGAGGGAGTACCCATTTTTCATACTTTTGATGCACACTGCTACACGAAAAAACAAGAAATACATGAAAAATGTTATTGCAATCACATTTTTTCATGTATTTCTCAATTTCATGTAGCAGTGTCCATTGAAAGTATGTAACATGGATACTCCTTGGATGAAGAATTAAATTTTGCATTCAACAAGTACTCTCACTCCAAATTTGAGTAAAAACTTAGGGATATAAGTTGAAAATACGAGTTGAAAAAGTAGTTTTATTATTTTATTCACTTTTAATCTTTTAACCTTTTTACTCAAAAAATGGTGAATCACCCCCCATGGTTGACATCATCATCTTGAATCCTATTGGTCCTTACAAAGTTTATTTTGGTTGTACATTTTTCTTACGAGGCCCATTTTAGACCTCATAATTCCCCTAATGCACCCCCCCTCCTAAACCACATGTTAGCACTCCACCAGTTCTCCCAAGGCTGAAAATGAGACTGACAAAGGTAACCACATACCACTTTGACTTAGTAGCTAGCCCTACCAGGCTAAGAGGGCTCTCTCTATGAGATCACAATCAAGGATTGACTGTGATGTGAAGGATATTAGGCTAGATATGATAGGCTCATGTAGGTTTTGAGTGTTTTAAGGTTTGATGTTGGATCAAGGATGAAACCAAGTAGTTGGGTCTAAATATCAAAAGGGTTTACAGCCGCAAAGATAAAAATGAGCAGGGTAGTAGTGGATCTATGATGGCTTTAGGGTTTTTTAGGCATTAGGGGAATTTTGAGGTCTAAAATGGGCCTCCTAAAGAAATAATAAAATAATAGATAAATCAATAAAATAATATTTATGAATTTGCAATTCACTTTTTGCACCACAATCCATGTAACCATGGTTAAATTCAATTCAAAAGTTGTACCAAAATAAAAGTAATAATTTTTTTTTATTGATGTGACTATAAAAAAGAATGAGTTTTTCAAGAAAAAGTCAGTATCATTGAACAACTAATGCATTTGTCCTTTGTGCATAAATAACTTAAAATAAAATATAAATATAAATTCATAAATTCTTAATTATAATATGTTATTAATTAAAATTTATATTATTTAAATTGTATAATAACATGTAATTAATGTACTATATAAAAATAATATAATAAATGTAATATATTATTTTCTGTATGAATTTTATTCAAAAAACGTGAAATGAAATTTATTATGAGTACTTTACTTTGACTTTAAAAGTAATTAGAGCACTACCATTGTTAATCATGAGTTTTTATCCACCATTGAGAATGTGACAAGTAAGTACCTTTAACTCAAGCAATGCCACCTCAACCATTAGGGATGATGTCATCCCCTAAAATGTGATTGGTTCTCATAAAGTGAATTTTGATTGTACATTTTCCTTAGAAGACTCATTTTAGACTTAAAAATTCCCCTAATGTATGGTGGAGGGTCTGAAAAGTTAGAGGGATTTAATGAACATGTTTAATCATGAATTCATTAAACTGGAAGCATGAAACACAAAATGACATTCCCATATAAACAGAGCTAAATTAATAGAATTCTGCCTATGAACTATAAAGAAAGCCACTGAAGATAGAAGACATGTAAAAATGAACTATATATCATTCATCAAAGACTATAACAGAGAAAATACATGATCATAAACTCACTGCATATGAATTCCTAGATAATAGCTGCAACTGCATCCTTTGATTTCTGAATATGAAAGTGAAAGTAGAAGCTACAAGAGTTACAATCCTCTGATGTCCAACTTTTTCAAAATGATTACAAAATGACTCATATAGTCATTGAGGTTGAAATCCTCCCTTGGAGGTCGAATTGCATAAAAAAAACCAAATTCATGCAACTATTCAATGTCTACTACAAGCAAGGGAGGTTACCCAACTGACTTTCTCCTTTTTTTAAACCACTTGAGCTAATTTCTCAAAGCTTTTAATACATGATAAGACATTTAACTAACTCAAGTTGACAAAAATTATATTTACTTTTGAAAATTTACCTTATGTCATTCACCCCTCAACTTTTTACCACATTAAATTTACAAATTACAAAATTGCAGTGCAAATTTCTGGAAATGTAGTAGGTTTTTTGCAGAAGCGTAGCGAGCTGTTAGAAAAGGTTTTGAGAGTCTTCCTGAAGTTCAAATCTGAAACTGAGACCTGTTATGGATAGCTTGAAGAGTGTAGTTTACTTTAGCATATTTAAGCATGGAAAATGAACCTTTCTAGGCTGAGATATCTTCATTTTCCCAAGACTGCTCCAGATGTGCAGCAAGGGGTCCAAAACAATGGTAAAAACCTGTTTTTAGGGCACTTTTTGTGTTTTTCTTGAAATATGTGTAGGAGATCATAAAACCAAGGAAATGGGTCTGATGTAGAGGTCATAATATTTCCAAAAATGCTGAGTTTTTGTCATTTGGATGCATTTAGGAAAAATGCAATGTGAGCTCGCTGCACATCCGGGCATGACCAAAACTACCAAAATACTAAAAAAATTCACAAAATTGCAAAATTTCTTCAAAATCTTCAAAATTAGTCCAAGCATGCTCCATGAAGTCCTGATGTGATGTGCTATGCTATGAGGGAAGCATCAACAAGCAAGTCTAACTCAACCTTCTCCTTTTCGCTGATTAGGGTTTCCTTCAATTTTGCTTGCAATTGTTTGACTTTGACTTTTCAAACCTGATTTCTTGTGTAGTAGTGGGTAGCCATATGCCTTTGCATCTTATTTTCTTTTTTGTCTTTGTCAAGGAGCTTCTCTAAGTGACAATTCACTTTGTCAACCCAAAAATCTCTATTTTCATTGATTTCCATGGCCATCCTTTCTTCAAATGTCAACTCTTCATCTGGTGGATTTTGTTCTCTTTATTTCTGAAGTGCCCTTCAGAGATCCATGGTCCTTGGCCTTTTCCTTGTCACCTGCTCTTCATGCTTATCTGAATCTTCACTATCAACCACTGCTTTGCCTTTTACATCTTGCATACTAGCTTTAAACTGATTCTTCTCTAAAAACAACTACTTTACCTTCAACTGATTGTTCTCTTGCTCTAGGAAGGAAATTATGAAATTAGCCCTTGCCAAATTGTCCTTAAGTTCTTTGATCTAAGCATCTTTCTCCTTGATGACATTTTCTATGGTTTCATGCTCTTCACTAGCCTCCAAGTCCACTATATCAATGTCATGATGGATGAGCTTCTCATCATGCAAACTTTGCCTCATGTTGTAATGGTATCCCTATTCTGGTGATGTAAGCTTGGCCCCTTCCACAATGTTTGGAGAAAACACAAGCCTCCTTCCTCTTGCATAGGTTTTGGTCACTTCTGCTTTAGTTTTCTTTGTAACTAATTCCTTTGGTGACCAAGCAGCTATCCTACTAGAAGAACCCACCTCTTGAAATGTTGGTGATAGGGTTTGTTACTTGCTATGTGGACTAACAACAAACATGAGCAAGGTCGCCTCAATGAAAGTATCCCATGTCATTATTTTTTTCTAACTAATGGAGAACCATAACCTTTACCAAACTATAATGAAAAAGGCTAGGATGATGTTCTTTTCCTTTCACTTGTACATTTTCAGACATTTTACCTATGCTACTATACAAGAAATTACACAAATTGAGAGATTTAGCAGCCGTGAAGTGCATGAGAAGTCTTATGTGATATTGGTTGAGCCTTGAGAACCTTCCTTCACATGTGAAGTATTTCATGAGCACTTTCATCAATGGAGCATACTTATCAAGTAACTATCTAAATGGAAAAACATGTGAAGGATCATTTTTGTAATGTGATTTTAGGTAGGGTTTGAGTTCCTCAATGTCCATGTAGGTTTTAACCCTGTACAGAAATTATCTGTAAACGAATCTTAAAAACAGAAAATAAACAATAGAGAGAGCATAAAACATAAAACAGATATACACAGAGATTTTCCCCTGGATCCCAAATCGGGACGATCAGCTTGATTTTCATTATATTCCTTTTAGTGTTACAACGCATATATATACATGTCGAAGCATACATAAACCCCAATCCATTAACCCTGGATTAGAACATAACTGTAGTTCCCTTAACCGGATCTAAAAAATACCAGGGGCCAAAAACCATCATGCCCCAAAACCATGTGCAAACCCATGCACAAAACCATGGGTGGGTCCGCCCATTGAAAAATAGGGTCCAATTTTTTTTTCCCGGGGCGCTGCCCCGAACCCTGAACAGGGGGGGCTATCGCCCCCCTGTGACCCCCTTGCTGCGCCCAGCACAACGTACAGGTGGGGTTGTCGCCCCCTCGCGCGTGACTAGTCGTGGAAAGAATATAACACATACCCAACATTCTCTCACTTGTTGTTTTCTTTCCGCAGGGGGCCACAGGAAAGCTTAGTCATTAGCCCAGCTTTGCAACACCCATTGTTTCTCTACACCAAGAGAACTTCTGAGTGCTCACAAACTTCGTCAATGCATCTGCAACATTCTTCAAATTGTCCACCTTTACCAACAACACCCTTTTAGTGCAACCATATCTCTCACAAAGTGATATTGAACATCAATGTGCTTTGTCTTTGAATGATAAGCAGGGTTCTTAGCCAAGAAAATTGCACTTTAGCTATCACAGTCTATCC